>CM074783.1:1206411-1825284 GCA_037355745.1 Pseudo-nitzschia multiseries
CAATTCAAGCGAGACAAATACAAGGCAGGTAGACTCATACAAACCCTCCAAACATATGAACAAGAGATCAAGGCTGAGCAAAAGTACAAGAGGAACAACTCCAAACCAATCCAGCCCAAGCAATTGAACGTCTCAGGAACCAGACCAGGTCCCCGTCGCAATGATAGGTTGTTTCAAAAACGCGCTAGCAACAGTACTGTTAGAACACCTTCTACTTTGACATCTCACTCAATCAGCCTGATTGAATCACTTGGCTACCCGGAGATGGATGAAGAATCTGACGATCCCTTCCTCCACCAAGCATATTGCAATGCTATCACGGCATTCGATAAGCAACCTAGTCTTTTTGACACATCCAGAAAATGTATTGTTTGCCACATGTCTGGTCACAATTTTGATAATTGTCCTGCATTACAAGATATTGAGTCCCTGAAGAAACATAGGATTGCTGCGGCTGTTTTTCTGAACAAATCCAATAAACAGACCCAACAACTCTTAGATTCCAACCAACAAATCTCTCAGATCAACATTGGCAATGAAGACCAAGATGAGGTTTCACCTAATGCTACAGTAGAAAACCAAAATTTTTGCAATGGCCAAGAATAGAAAGTCTTTCTTGGAGCCATACTATGACATCACCTCAAGATGATCCTCAAGGATTTGACAACATCACAGCGTCCCAAGTGAACAGCTTATGCCCCTCCTTGGACTCCAGCAGTGTCAGCTCCTATGAATCTGTCATAATTGGTGCCGTCGACCTCCTTCCAAAAGACAGCCTACAGTCATCTATACCAATTGATGTCTACTGTGACATGGAATCACTCAGGGCTACATCCCCTACATTGGAATCACACCTGAAGACCAATGAGGATCCCAATTTCGATAGGGACAACCCTACGCCAGTTGATACATACAATGTGCAATCCCTCGTCCCCCCGGACCCTATTGCAGCTACAGCCTACTTCCAACAGGGTGTCCGGGCTCAGATTGACACCGGTGCAAAGGTTTCCTGCACAAACCTCAAACACATCCTGCACGGTTACAAACCTTACACCAAGATAAGAAAATGTCCCGTCAGGCTTACTGCAGCAATAGGAGGCACAGCAGCCACCTGCATCCCTGAAGGCTCAGGATATTTGCATATCCCAGCACCGAATCACATTGGATATATCAAAGTTTTCTTCTACTATTCTCCCTCCCTGTCAACAACATTACTGAGTGAGAACGATATCTGTGGAATGACATCCCGTACGCGATGTCAGTTCAGTGGACAGTCCATCCACAAATCATTCACTGAGAATCTTGACTCATCTACTCCACAAAATGGCAACCTCACCATTATTTGCCATCACAAGCAAAGCACCGCCAAAAGCATTGTTCTACATGGGAGCATCATTGATGGTCAATGCTATACACACCCAGTCCTGATCCCAGATGTTGATATTGCCTCTCCATATGCAAATTGTGCAACATCGTCCGCCTATGCCTTAGCGACTGACATGCAGTTCAAGGAAGCTTGTGAACTGGCCTCCAAAGCAGCCATTAGCAACTACAGGCATGATATATACACAAACCTTGTCAATCTGCAGACATGCACTGAAGCAGCGCCAGCTCAGTCTGATACCAGTGTCATACCAAGGTTTGATGCCAAACTGTTTTTCACCAAATTTGTTGACAAAAATATCCCTATCCAAGCCATCAAAACCAAGACATCGAAACTCCTGTGGCACCAAAGGTTGGGACACCCATGCGATGATTTTCTGTATCAAGCTCATAAGCACATCATTGGAGTCCCAAAGTTCAAACGGCAAACCAGTATTCTTGACCAATGTCCAACTTGCATACAATGTAAGCACACCAAAACACCTGCTGGCTCACATTCCACACGCAAGGCCACACAACCCTTTCAGGGTTTATCTATTGATTTTGCATTCTCAGGTACCAAATCCTCCAACAGCAAACGCAAGCGCGATTATGAAGGCATTCATGGAGAAACTGCTTGGATTCTCATCACAGATCACTATACTGGTATGAAATATGGAGACACGCGAATCTCTAAAGCAGCGCCACTACACTGGTTAGAGCATTTCTTCGCCCAGCACAACCCAACTTGTGCCGACAAGTATGTTTCAGTTGATCAAGGTGGAGAACTCTATCACAATCCTGACATCCGAAACCTATTCTCTGCGTTTGGATATTCCATTTTCCCCACTGGCGCGGACGCTTCACACCAGAATGGCACAGTTGAAAGAGCACACAGAACTCTTGCTAACTCCATGAGGACAATGCTGTCTGGTGCTAATTTGCCCATCAAGTTCTGGCCCTTTGCTTTCTACCATGCACTCCGGTTGTCCAATGCATTCCCTGAAGGCACCCAACTACATTCACCATTGGAATTGGCAACTGGCCGTAAGGAAAACCTTGCTGATTTCCGAACCTTTGGTTGCAGAGTTTGGGTTAGACCTCCAGGCAAAAGATCAATCAAGCTCAAACCCAATGCACGAAAAGGCATATTTCTAGGCTTTGTACCCTACACTACCAGAAACATTCTGTGGTATGATACTGAGACACACAGAGTCAAGATAGCCACACATGTCAGGTTTGATGAAGGGATGAATGATCTCCCACTTGCAGATCTACCAACTAATGTCAAGCACCTCCTCCGGACTGATGACAACACTCCCCTTCCTGCAGAACACCGTGAGGTGTCATCTAGTGAATTCCAATTCTCCATCTCCCCCTTTGCCAATCTCACAAATCTCAGGCTCACTGTCTCCCCATCTTGTACTGATCAAAAATTTGGCCTCCGGTATGCCAATGATTCACTGCTTGGCAGAGCTTACATCACTGACATCCTTCCCAAAAGTCCTGCCTCCAAGCTTTTCTCCTCACACAAGAAATCTCTCTCCAAGCTACGAGGTGCTTATATTGTCTCTATCAATCACAATCGTGTCTTTACTGATGCTGATGTCACTACAGCTTTACAGGCCTGCCACGATCGAGGGGTGAGGGATTCTTCAATAGATACACCAATTACCTTTGCACTTGAAGAGAAATTGTCTATGAAGGAAGTCAGGAAACACTCAAATGAATATGGTTTATTTGCTCCCAATACCTCCTGGAAAGAACCCACTGCTGAAGAAGATCCACCATTCTTGGACCGAATTTCCTCCATCAAAACTATCCAGCGCATTGGTACAAAATACAAGCAGCTGATACAATCAAGAATCAACCAGGTCGATAGCACTGAAGCACTCCATGCCTCCATCCAAAAACACTTGGCGCCAACTGAAGACGACATGGATGTTGTCATTCCTACTATTGATATTGCATCTCTCAGAGCTATCACCAAGCTTCATAAACCAGGAAATCAAGCATTACCACTAGATGCAGATTCACTGTCCACTGACGAAATTGAACTTTTCATCAAGGCCATCAATTCCAAGGCAACTACACCTGAAGAACAAGCGCTAGGGCACTTCACTCGAAGGAATCTCAAGCCTTTACCTACATGGCCTGAATGGCAAGCTGGGGAGCGAAAACAGCTTGATCAGTTTGAAGATTTGGAAATGTTTGGACCACCAATTCAATACCCTAAGGACCCCGACGCTATCATTCTCAGGCCTCACTGGCAATACAGTGTGAAACGAAATGGTGTCAGAAGAGCCAGGCAATGTTGCAATGGCAGCAAATATGCAGCGCCAACCCTGCATGCCATAGCAATGTCATACTCATCATGTGTTGAACACCCCATCCAAAGACTGTTCTTTGCCATTGCAGCAAGTCTCAATCTCAAAGTTTATGGGGGGGACGCGGCTGATGCATATGCCCATTCTCCAGGGCCCGACATCCCTACATACATGACTATTGACGATGCATATGCAGAATGGTATAGGCACAAGCATGGCAGAGACATAGACAGACGATTAGTGCTTCCAGTCCTTCGAGCACTTCAAGGCCACCCGGAATCTGGAAGACTCTGGGAAACCCACATCAACAAGATCTTGAAAGGTCCTGATCTCAACTTCAAGACCACCACGCATGACAGAACAATCTATACAACAGTTTTTGAAGGTGAAACAGTCTAGTACATGCTGAGACAAGTTGACGATTTTGCACTGGCTTGCACATCAGAATCCATATCTGACAAGATCTATGACATAATTGGCGCAAAGCTGAAGCTCCCTAGAGAAGATGCTGTCCCCTTCACCAAAATGGGTTTGCTTGAAGACTTCAATGGAATTGATGTCAAACAGACAGCTGACTACATTGAACTGTCCTGCGCCAATTACATTGACCGGATCATGACATCCCACGGTTGGGAGACTGATTCTAAGATGAAACCCCACTCCAAACCATCAGCGCCGTTATCAACTGAAGTACTGAGCCAACTGCAATCACATACGAATGGACCATTGGAAGGCACCAAAGAACACGCTGCATTACAATCCACATCAGGGTTCTCCTACAGAACACTCTTGGGTGAAATGATGTTTGCATATGTGAGCTGCCGGCCAGACATTGGCTATGCAGTGACCCTGATGTCAAAATACAGCTCCAATCCCACTGCATTCCACTATTCCAGTCTGAAGAACATCGCTCGATATCTCAGAACAACCAGATCTTGGGGTATCAGATTCTACAGGCCAAATGCTGAGCCATCTCTACCACCAGGAGAACCATACAACGATGCAGTCCAAGATCCATCACTCCCTAAATTCCCGGAAGACATCAAGCAAGCCAGACTGATGTGTTTTGTGGACGCAGCATATGGAAATGATCCCAAACACCGAAGGTCCACCACAGGCTACGTCTTCACTTACGCTGGTGGAGCAATTGTTTACAGGTCCAAAGCTCAGTCTCTTACCGCACAGAGTTCTACCGAAGCAGAATTCATCGCTGCAGTCACAGCGGCCAAAACAGCCAGATACCTCAGATCCGTACTCAAAGAATTAGGATTTGCTCAAGCTGGTCCAACCCCTATCTATGAGGACAATGCATCGGCAATTGAAATCATAAATGCCCAGAAGCCAACTGAAAGAACCAGGCATATTGAAATCAGGTTCTTTGCCATTCAAGCATGGAAGGAAAATGGTGAGATCAACATGATCCATATTCCTGGAGTCATCAACCCTGCTGATGATCTAACCAAACCATTGGGATGGATCTTGCACGCCCGACACGCAAGATTTATCATGGGACACTACCCAAGTTAAATTACTTGCGCGTTATGGTTCGATCTGAACGTTCGATCTATCAATCGGTTAAGCGTCAAACTGTTCCATTCCTCATGCAAGATACATCATGGGACACTGCCCAGGTTAAATCATTCCATTCGATTCTTTGATTTCACTTGATCCGAACGTTCGATTTGTCTCTCAATACGATTCGATCTATCAATCGATAACACGTCAATTCGACCCGAACGTTTAACCTATCAATCGATAAACCTCAAGATGATGTACTCCGACAGTAATCCAATACCATGTAAGTAAAGTATTGGATCAAGGGGTGTGTTGTCGGCGAAAAAAATACGGACGTTGTCGGCATCAAATTTGATCGAAAACAACCGACAAAACGAACGACGACCGAGGTGCGGAATACGAGAACAATCAAGCGTTAGAATCAAACGCACCTCCACTACTTGGAATCCCTAAGTGGTAAAAACGATATCACTTAGGACTACAAACAAAAGACAGTAATCGGTTAGAAACAAGACATATCCAAAGACCTGACCAATAAGTGAACACTTGGAATCCATAAGTACATTCAAAAGAATATACTTGATATCCCGTGAGGAAATTACTTATTGCAATAAAGAAAATCAATACCGATTCCAGATGGGCCTCATATCTAGCATATATACCACGAACAAGCATACGCCCCATCAAACAGATTACTTAACAACATGAATGACCGATACCACCGAATGACCGACACGACGCTAATACAGCAACAGCAACAGCAATGACAGTATCGGTACGAGAATGGTAACAAATAACCGGGGAAGATCTCTACCAAGTAAAATACAGCAGAGAGCCCCGATACAGTGAAAATACCCAGTAAAAATAAGAGCCTCTCTTTGAGCTCACATCTCTTTAAATTTAAACAATTCGTTATACCTATCCGGTCGATTTTTAGAGTAACAACAAGATATGCTCTGTGCTAAAATCTGGTGGGTTTTTGGGTTGATGATTGAGTTATATTTTGTTTGGGGATTTGCAGGATTTGCACTGTGTTCAAATCTGTTGGGTTTTTGGGTTGATGACTGAGTTATATTTTGGTGGGTGACCGGCACGATATGCTCTGTGTTCGAATATGGTGGGTTTTTGGTTGATGACTGAGTTATATTTTGGTGGGGGATGGGCAGGATTTGCACTGTGTTCAAATCTTGTGGGTTTTTGAGTTGATGACTGAGTTATATTTTGGTTGGGGATTGGCAGGATTTGCACTGTGTTCAAATCGGGTGGGTTTCTGGGTTGATGACTGAGTTATATTTTGATTAGGGACTGGAAAGATTTGCACTGTGCTCAAATATGGTGGGTTTTTGGTTGATGACTGAGTTATATTTTGGTGGGGGATGGGAAGGATTTGCACTGTGTTCAAATCTGGTGGGTTTTTGGGTTGACAATTGAATTATATTTTGGTTAGGGACTGGAAAAATTTGCACAATGTTCAAATCTGGTGGGTTTTTGGGTTGATGACTGAGTTATATTTTGGCGGGTGACCGGCAGGATATGCTCTGTGCTCAAATCTGGTGGGTTTTTGGGTTGATGACTGAGTTATATTTTGGTTGAGGATTGGCAAAATTGCACTGTGCTAAAATCTGGTGGGTTTTTGGGTTGATGATTGCGTTATATTTTGGTCGGGGTCTGGCAGGATCTTCACAGTGATAAAATATGGTGGGTTTTTGGGTTGATGACTGAGTTATAAGTCGGGGACTGGCAGGATTTGCACAGTGATAAAATCTGGTGGGTTTTTGGGTTGATGACTGAGTTATATTTTGGTCGGGAATTGGCAGGATTTGCACTGTGCTAAAATCTAGTGGGTTTTTGGATTGATGACTGAATTATATTTTGGTTAGGGAATGGAAAGATTTGCACTGTTTTCAAATCTTGTGGGTTTTAGGGTTGACGACTTAGTTATATTTTGGTTCGGGACTGAAAAGATTTGCACTGTGTTCAAATCTGGTTGTTTTTTGGGTTGATGACTGAGTTATATTTTAGTCGGGGATTGGCAGGATTTGCACTGTGTTCAAATCAGGTGGGTTTTTGTGTTGATGACTGAGTTATATTTTAGTCAGAGACTGGCAGGATTTGCACTGTGTTCAAATCTGGTGGATTTTTGGGTTGATGACTGAGTTATATTTTAGTCAGGAATCGGCAGGATTTGCACTGTGCTAAAATCTGGTTGGTTTTTGGGTTGATGACTGAGTTATATTTTGGTTAGGGACTGGAAAGATTTGCACTGTGTTCAAATCTGGTGAGTTTTAGAGTTGACGATTTAATTATATTTTGGTTAGGGACTGAAAAGATTTGCACTGTGTTCAAATCTGGTTGATTTTTGGGTTGATGACTGCGTCCGAGAACTGTTTCGCGGGGTTCGAATTTACTTCTCGCGCACAAATTTTGTGCGTGATTTTAACACGGCAATATTTCTGGACACCCTGCAATTCGCGACGATCGTATAAGGGTATATGTAAACTCAGCACTATTTTTGTGCGCGTGATGCACATTACTCTACTCTCAAATAAAAATAATTTATTTCAGTCTCTAGCAGAACCCAATTATTATTCTGTACGAACAACACTTACTTCTATTCACGAATAAAAAAGAAATCTTGAGTCAGTATTAATTCCAAAATATTAATCTACCAAACAACAATTCGATTCTGCTCCCCTAGTTGTGAATTCTATTTCTTGACTACAATATTCCCTTTTTAAAATGTAGATTCTATTATGTTTGATTTATTCCTATTGCGACGTATTACGAATCCTCCATTATTTCTAATATTCTCAAAATTAAGTTCAAGATTAGTAGTAGTTTTGTATTATGTATGTACTGTTATTTTCTACATTTGTTCACCCATAGATAAACTTTCATTCATCAATGCTGTTATTGCCGGATCAATATAGACGTTTCTTTTCTTTTTCTTTTTTGGTCCACTACAATTAGTGGAGCTGCTACTAGTAATATTTGCATCGCCATGCTTATTGTTGGTGTAATTTGTCGAACTTTCGTTCCTAAATCTGTCCCTCATCATTTCTTCCAATTTCCTTCCTGTTTCTGGGTGTTTTCGCATCTCGCCAATTTTGTCGCACAAGTCACTGAACAACTCGCGACCTTCCTCCATCCATCCATTTCTGCTTCCACTGTCTGAATCGCAGAATTTTTTTTTGTCGTGGAATCGTGGCATCACCCTTTCGCCGCTGCTGGTTCACCCATACATGATGCTCATTGTAGATCAGTACCAATGCAAATGCTTCATCTGCTATAGTAAATATATCACTCAGCAAGTGCCTCTCCTTCCGTTGTTTGAAATTGGAATTTGTCGGATTGATTGCCGACATGATTCTTGTAACAAAATAATAAAAATCTTCATCTTCCGCGTCTTTGTATGTTCTGTATTGAGGGTTTAAAATACCTGTGTTTTCATATTCTGTGTCTTGAATAACTGCAACAGTACCAGGGAATGTGATAGGGACTCGACCTTTTCTGTAATCGTCTGTACGGAAGTATCATAAGTATCAACGGGCAGCATGTTAGTGTTGTCGGACCAAAAATAGATTCCCAAATTCCTAATTTCAACAACCAATTCTCCCACCTGTATTTACCTATCCAGTTTTTTCTCGCTAATGTTTGTGAGTTGTGCCTCAATGCAGTCAGTACTGTCCCTACTCGTTTCCTGTAAAAGGAACAGAATGACGCAAGTGGAATATTTGGTGGCTTCATAACCGCACTTGCTCCAACAGCTTTTTTTATTACAAGCGCCGTTACCTTGTCATTGATAGGGAACTTCATGTTGGGGTACCAATGTTTTTTGACGTAATCCCTTAGCTGCTTCTCCACTCTTTCAGTCATATCACTCAAAGCCTTAAGCATATTGTTGTCTGTTATAAGCCCATATTCGTCTGTAATTGTACTTACTGCTCGTTCTCTTGTGTCGCCGGCATTGTAACTCCCCTCTCCCTGCATGGTTGCCTCCGTTTGTTTAGGTACCATTACTACCTTTCCCACCCCTATATGTGGTTCCCTCTCTTGTTTCCGTAAGTGTTTTGCCACTTCCTCTGCCAATTTGTCATATTGGATATTTTTCATGACATGTTCGGCAACATCCTCTAAATTGTAGCATTCTCCGTTAGATGTTTTCTCTACCACATTGAATTTTGTTCCTTCTTTCTGTTTGTTCGTTACTGTAGTGGTGGTTGTGTTGGTAATGGTCAGTGCTGGCTCGTTACTCTGGTTGATGGTGTTTTGTTCTTCCGTGTTTGTAGTAGTAGAAATTGTGTTGTCGGAACCATTTTTTTACTGTTGCCCTTTGATGCGTTCATAGTTGTGGTATTACTGTTACACACTTTGTTAGTAATTGCGGTGTTTGTTTTCACTCTTTTTTTCTTACCGTTGTTGTCCCCTGTATTTTGATGATCACCGGGCCGGATGGTTTTGTTGTTTCGAAGGGTCTTTCCCTCGGATTTTTTGCTTCGTCGTGTCTTTCCGATAGCATTCATATTATTTTATTTTATTTTCTGAATACGGTGCCGATCAAGAATCATGTGTTTCTTTTTGTGTGGTTTTGTGTGTGTACTAATAATTTTGTCGGGTTGTGTACGGTGTTTTGTGTTGTGTGTGTTGTGTGTGTCGTGTGTGTGTGTGTGTGTACGGTGTTTCGTGTAGTATGTGTACGATGTTTTGTGTGTAGAATTTTTCCGTGGGTTCTGTACTATGTTGTTTGCCCGAACATCTTCTGTGTGTTGTCTGGTTTTGGGCGCGCTGTTATATTTGTAGAAGTAGATCACGTACCTGTGCCAGCCAGCCCTCCCGCGCCATAATTTTTTCAGAAGGGAAACTTTTGATCACACTAAGGTTATGTATTTCAATCCTCTAGTCACATGTAGAATCTCGTAGACTGCTGCACCTAACATACCGTACTGTCTTGTGTGCCATTTGTATCTACAAACCACATCATTGTCTGTACTGTGTGTGGCAAAGTTGTTCCCAATATGCATTTAAAAGTTGTTCCCAACATGCATTTCGTAAGTCATGTGATATGCATTCATGGCCTGGTACAAAAACTTTGGTAGTCATTACCAAATGAGACTGTTTGTGCCCTGGAATTGCACCAAAAATACCCTCATCATGTTTGCCATTTTGAGAGTCACACCACAACATTTTGGGCATTCTGACTGGCAAAGTTGTTCCCAATATGCATTTGATGAGTCATGATAAATGTATTCATAGTTTTGACCGGATACTTTTGGAGTCATTAACCAATCAGTTAGTTTGTGCCCTAGAATTGCACCAAAAATACCCTCATGTTTGCCATTTCGAGAGTCAAACCACAACATTTACAGCATTCTGTGTGACAAAGTTGTTCCCAATATGTATTTGATGAGTCATGACGAATGTATTCATTGCTTGGACCAGATACTTTTTGAGTCATTAACCAATCAGTTAGTTTGTGCCCTGGAATTGCACCAAAAATACCCTCATGTTTGTCAGTTGGAGAGTCAAACCTTAAGATTTTGGGCATTCTACGTGACAAAGTTGTTTCCAATATGCATTGGATGAGTCATGATGAATGCATTCATGGCTTGGACCCAATACTATTTGAGTCATTACCCAATCAGTTAGTTTTTGCCCTAGAATTGCACCAAAAATACCCCCATGTTTGCCATTTGTAGAGTCAAACCTTAAGATTAGTGCTTTGCAGGGGCCCTGTGGAGTTGTTGAGTACATAGTGTTTGTATGTATTTTAAGTATAAACCTTAAGATTTTGGTCATTCCATGTGCCACAGCTGTTCTCAATATGCATTGGATGAGTCATGATGAATGTATTCATGGCTAGGACCAGATACTTTTTGAGTCATTACCGAATAAGTTAGTTTGTGCCCTAGAATTGCACCAAAAATACCCCCATGATTGCCATTTCGAGAGTTAAACCACCAAATTTTGGGAATTCTGTGTGACAAAGTTGTTCCCAATATGCATTTGATGAGTCATGATGAATGTATTCATGGCTTGGACCAGATCCTTTTTGAGTCATTACCCAATAAGTTAGTTTGTGCCCTGGAATTGCACCAAAAATACACCCATGTTTGCCATTTGGAGAGTCAAACCACAACACTTACAGCATTCTGTGTGACAAAGTTGTTCCCAATATGTATTTGATGAGTCATGATGAATGTATTCATTGCTTGGACCGGATACTTTTTGAGTCATTACCCAATAAGTTAGTTTGTGCCCTGGAATTGCACCAAAAATACCCTCATGTTTGTCAGTTGGAGAGTCAAACCTTAAGATTTTGGGCATTCTATGTGACAAAGTTGTTCGCAATATGCAGTTGATGAGTCATGATGAATATATTCATGGCTTGGACCAGATACTTTTTGAGTCATTACCCAATAAGTTAGTTTGTGCCCTGGAATTGCACCAAAAATAACCACATGTTTGCCATTTGGAGAGTCAAACCTTAAGATTTTGGGCATTCTATGTGACAAAGTTGTTTCCAATATGCATTGGATGAGTCATGATGAATGTATTCATGGCTTGGACCCGTTACTTTTTGAGTCATTACCCAATAAGTTAGTTTGTGCCCTAGAATTGCACCAAAAATACCCCCATGATTGCCATTTGGAGAGTCAAACCACATCATTTTTGGCATTCTGTGTGACAAAGTTGTTCTCAATATGCATTTGATGAGTCATGATGAATGTATTCATGGCTTGGACCCGATACTTTTTGAGTCATTACCGAATAAGTTAGTTTGTGCCCTGGAATTGCACCAAAAATACCCACATGTTTGCCATTTGGAGAGTCAAACCTTAAGATTTTGGGCATTCTATGTGACAAAGTTGTTTCCAATATGCATTGGATGAGTCATGATGAATGTATTCATTGCTTGGACCAGATACTTTTTGAGTCATTACCCAATAAGTTAGTTTGTGCCCTGGAATTGCACCAAAAATACCCCCATGATTGCCATTTGGAGAGTCAAACCACAACATTTTGGGCATTCTATGTGACAAAGTTGTTCTCAATATGCATTTGATGAGTCATGATGAATGTATTCATGGCTTGGACCAGATACTTTTTGAGTCATTACCCAATAAGTTAGTTTGTGCCCTGGAATTGCACACAAAATACCCCCGTGTTTGCCATTTGTAGAGTCAAACCACAACATTTTGGGCATTCTATGTAACAAAGTTGTTTCCAATATGCATTGGATGAGTCATGATGAATGTATTCATGGCTTGGACCCGTTACTTTTTGAGTCATTACCCAATAAGTTAGTTTGTGCCCTGGAATTGCACCAAAAATACCCCCATGATTGCCATTTGGAGAGTCAAACCACATCATTTTGGGCATTTTGTGTGACAAAGTTGTTTCCAATATGCATTGGATGAGTCATGATGAATGTATTCATGGCTTGGACCAGATACTTTTTGAGTCATTACCCAATAAGTTAGTTTGTGCCCTGGAATTGCACCCAAAATACCCCCGTGTTTGCCATTTGTAGAGTCAAACCACAACATTTTGGGCATTCTATGTGACAAAGTTGTTTCCAATATGCATTGGATGAGTCATGATGAATGTATTCATGGCTTGGACCCGATACTTTTTGAGTCATTACCCAATAAGAAGTTAGTTTGTGCCCTGGAATTGCACCACAAATACCCTCATGTTTGCCATTTGTAGAGTCAAACCACAACATTTTGGGCATTTTGTGTGACAAAGTTATTCCCAATATGCATTTGATGAGTCATGATGAATGTATTCATTGCTTGGACCGGATACTTTTGGAGTCATTACTATCCAATAAGTTAGTTTGTGCCCTGCAATTGCACCAAAAATACCCTCATGCTTGCCCTTTGGAGAGTCAAACCACATCATTTTTGGCATTCTGTGTGGCAAAGTTGTTCCCAATATGGTTAGGGTTACATCCGGTTCGCAAATTCAGTAATTATTTGTTCGTATATGTGGACTTCTCGCAAGTTGTTTACCCCCCTGTACCATGTACCAGCATTGTAGTGGGAAAAATGTGTAGGAAAACACGTACATTCAGTACTAGCATGTAGATTCAGTACTAAGGACCGTTCAAAAAATTCAAACGGATCACATTTGGAATTCGAACGTTCGAACGTTCGAACGTTCGAACGTAACGTTCAAAAAATTCAAACGGATCACATACAGCACAGTACTAGCTAGCATGTAGATTCAGTACTAATTCCAAATTAATTCTAACGTTATTCGAACGTTCGAACGTTCGAACGTAACGTTCAAAAAATTCAAACGGATCACATACAGCACAGTACCACTAGCTAGCATGTAGATTCAGTACTAATTCCAAATTAATTCTAACAGTTCGAACGTTCGAACGTTAAAAAAATTTCAACGTTCGACCGTTCAAAAAATTCAAACGGATCACATTTGGAATAATAGTACTACTAAAAACGTGTAGGATTCTACACTTGTACCAAATCATGTAGAATTCTACATGATCTACAAGGAAAAAGAAAATCGTACGCGAAAAAAAAAAAAAAAACTCTCTCACACAAACACACAGTAATTTTATTTTCTACCTCGCGACAAAAAAAATCACTTTTTCTCCATAATCTTACCCGACTTATTTGAGTAGAGTTGCTAGTAATTGGCACTCCGTCTGTGAACGTGGGATTCCACTTAATCCTGTTCAATGATCCCTTGATCGTTGATCAGCATTAGGCAGGTAATCCGTGCTCGAATATTTTAGTCTGAAATAACAGCCTTGTACTGGAAAAAGAATTAGCTCGCATTGGACAAGAGGTGGTTTGCTGGATAGATATTGTTTGGGTGCACACAAACATATACGTCTTGAAAGCAATAAATCTGCATCCATTGCTTCTATATCAACAGGCTCTTGGTACTGTTTTTCGTGACAGAGGAGTAAGAAGGCTGCAAATCAACGTCAGCAGCAACAACAATTTCATCGGGTCGATTGTCGGAACGTCGGAACAAGCAAAGGTAAGAATGAGAGAGATCGGCATATGCATCCGCATCGGCATCGGCATATTGGTCTTCCACTCCACCGGCATTACTGATAATGTATTTCCTCTCTGTTTTTCTTCTTATTTTCATGATAGGACCGGATCAGAAGCAACGAATCAAAACCGAATCAGCGGATCGGAAGCAGCAACCATCGAATCCTCAGCAACGGATCGGAAGCAGCGGATCTAGGTGCGGTGGTCGTCTTCCCTGTAGGTGCGGGGAATTTTCCCGGTTGGTGATAATTACGATCGGCATATACATTATATTATTCTGTTGTTATTATTTACTCTATGTACTACATCAATAGATACTCACCCATTTTGTTCAATTATCACCATGTAATCGAATAGGAACGGCAACGAATTGATCAGTGGGATTCATCCGGCAACGAATTGTCGGCATCTAATCGCTCCTCCACCGGGAACCATCGAATAGAAGCAACCGGGAACGATAGAATAGAAGCAACCGGGAACAATCGAAGCGCAACCGGGAACCATTGAAGCAACCGGGAAGCAACCGGGAACCATTGAAGCAACCAGCAACCGGAAACCATCGAATAGAGGCAGGGAACGATCGAAGCAAGCGGGAACCATCGAACCGACACCGGGAATCATCGAACCGACACCGGGAATCATCAAACCGACACCGGGAATCATCGAACCGACACCGGGAATCATCGAACCGCAACCGGGAACCACCGAAGCAACCGGCATTGGCAAGCAACCATCGAATCGGAATCGGAAGCAACAACCATCGAAGCAACCGGGAACGATCAAATATAATCAACCGGGAACCATCGAAGCAACCGAGAACCATCATCGGGAGGATTGTTGGAACAACAACGATTGTCGGAACAACAACAATTGTCGGAACAACATCAACAAATCGACTGTATCAACAACGAAGCAAGCGGGATCGATCGAAGCAAACGGGAACGATTGAAGCAAGCGGGAACGATCGAAGCAAGCGGGAACGATCAAAGCAAGTGGGAACGATCGAAGCAAGTGGGAACGATCAAATAGAAGCAACCGGGACCCATCGAATAGAAGCGGGAATGATCGAAGCAAGCGGGAACGATTGAAGCAAGCGGGAACGATCGAAGCAAGCGGGAACAATCGAATAGAAGCAACCGGGACCCATCGAATAGAAGCGGGAACGATCAAAGCAAGCGGGAACGATCAAAGCAAGCGGGAACGATTGATCCAACAACACCAATCAATCCAACAACACCAATCGATCCAACAACACCAATCGATCCAACACCAATCGATCCGCAACGGCAAATCGATTCGTCGTCGACCCCAATTGATCCAACACCAATCGATCCAACACCAATCGATCCAACACCAATCGATCCAACACCAATCGATCCAACAACACCAATCGATCCGCAACACCAATCGATCCAACACCAATCGATCCAACACCAATCCATCTGCAACGGCAAATCAATTCGTCGTCGACACCAATTGATCCATCACCAATCGATCCAGCAACACCAATCGATCCAGCAACACCAATCGATCCAACACCAATCAATCCAACACCAATCCATCCGCAGCGGCAAATCAATTCGTCGTCGACACCAATCGATCCATCACCAATCGATCCAGCAACACCAATCGATCCAACACCAATCAATCCAACACCAATCACCCGGTGCAATGGGATTCAAAACAACAAAGCAATTGCCAGCAAAAGCAATCAAGCAAAAATCAAAGAGGAAACGTGGGAAGACTGAGAGAAAGAAAATGACTTCAAATTTTCTCGAAAACGCAGCACCATCATCAATCCACCAGACTTACAAACACTTGTTGGAGATAAAACCTAACAAGACAGCAGAAGGGGACAGGAATCGGCGCTGAGATCCAAATGCAATTTTCAAACATATCGAGGAAATAGCATTGAAAACAGTTCACAAAAATGGGTTTAAAGGAAAATTCATGGCTACAAATTGGGGCCGGACCACAGTTGGAGAGAAGAAATATTCTTTGGCACAGGCTGTGTCTATTGACAGTTTCAAAACAGTGGATAGTACCGACAAGAAGTTTGTTCTAGCGTTCGCCGAATCAGAACCATCATTGAGAATCTTTGCTAAAGCTTCCAGACAATTCGCAAAACAACGTTTGGGTACCCCCGAAAATATAGAAATCACAAGAACATTCGCTGGGCAGATTGTTCAATCTAAACCCAAAATAAGCCGAGGAACCAAATGTGACAGTGTAAACAGTGGATATGCTATTATTGGGATGAGACCAAATCGATTGAAATCAGGAAATGGTGTGTACGTTTTCAAAAACAATGTGGACTCGACAACAAAAGCCAACCTTGAACAAAAAGCCCTACACATTGTGAAGGAAATGCAGCTTAGTTTAACTCCAATGTCCAAATTTGTCAACCTTGATACGACTGTGATGAATGAGGTTGTTAATCGTACAACGCTGAATGCAATCGGCAATCACGTAACGGCCTTTTCTATTGGAAAGGATTATCACTCAAAAAGCCATACCGATGTCGATATGTTCTATACAAGGCTGACGGTTATTGCTCCAAAACATGTAAGTGATGAAGAGGTGATTTATTATTTTGTCTTCCCCACGTATGGAGTGAAAGTTCCATTGAGGTCGGGAGATACTCTATTGTTCAATCCATTAGTATTACATAGCTGTTCGAATCCCAAATTCGAAGGGTCTTATATTATGAGCGCCTATGTATCTCGCAAAACTGTGCTTAGAGCTAACCCTCTATAGTAATATTAAACAATAATTGAAAGTTAGCAGTTACATTCACCCTTGCTACTCAATCGGAACTGCTGTCCGAGCTTTCGCTCTCTGAACTGGATAGAGAATCACTGGATTCGTTATCATTCAATGCCATCTCAAATGGTTCCAACTGGATGTCGTCCTGTAGTCTGCATGCATTGTACAAACATTCGTAAGACGGTGGTGTAGCAGCATTTTTGCTTTCAAAAAAATTTAGCCATGAGATCCGATTCGATATCACTAGCCAATCGCAATTGGTAATACAGCCATCAAGTCCTTGCTCTGGAACAACTGCCAGCTCGGAATGGATAGTGTCGACATGAAATAGGTACAGTGAATTCATCAGGCGACCACGTTGGACAAATTCAGAAGCTGTTTTCTTAGGCACATCTTGAAACCGACGAGCCACAGCATACATTCCGTTTGTATCAATTGGATAGCCACCAATACTACTGTATGGCTGCTTCAAACTCTGTACAGTTAAAAAGCATACCAGATGGCACGGTATGAGCTTGGGATTGTTATTCAAATCAAAGTCCAATTTCATCAAACACCAATCCATCCATACGGAGTTCAGCAGAGAACTGTCCGATCTATATGAAGGATGCGAGCGAAATATAAAATTAGACCCACAAGCAACATCGAAACGATTGTGCTCTGTAACTCCACAAATGTGTGAAGGATTCTCCAATAAAGGTAGCACAGAATCACAAACAAAGTCAAGTATGTCAGAAGGAAAAAATGGTTTGGTTTTGTTCGTAGAACGAAGCCACTTCATTGTTGATTCCCCATTATCGGTTCTCATTATATGAAAATGAGAACCGCCACCATCAGGTCGTTCAATTGGAGGAGGATCAGGCGGATGCAAGTTGAAGTGATATGTTGCCTGGCTTAGCATCATTTTCTCGGACTTTCGCTTCGCCGTTTGACCGATTAGTGATGCAGCATTACCTTGCGTGTTCTTGGAAGGAGCTTTAATCTCAGTTTTATGGTGAGACTCATTCGGAGCACTATCCCAGCCTGCGGGGCTCCCCCATAAAGAGATATAATCTGGTAGGTGAAAGTACAGGTGATTCTTGATTAGTTTTGTTCCCATCCCTTTCCTGTGACATGTTGAGTTTATACAATTAATAAAGTGAACAATTGTTTTTGGGAGATTCTTTAAGGAACCATATTTCATTCGACCGTGTTTAAGAAATTCTTCCATTGATAGAATTAGCTGAATTACCTCTATCTGTTTCTTTACAAAACGATGGTCACCAATAATGTCAGATCCATGTTTGGAAACCATAGCGATCAGAAGAGAAATAAGCATTCCAGAGAAATCATGCCCTTCTTTCTTCGTAGTTGATAATAGCTGAGTCCCAAATTTGGTGCGAGGAAAATCTCTATCAGACTGGCGTGATAACAAACCACCGTACCGTTGTGCTAAATGGCCAATACTGTTAGCAACAGCCACACCGTGCTTCAAATTGGGGGCATAAACACATGGAACACTTCCGCGGAGCAACAATTCAATTGACTCGATGGCCCGTTTGGCAGTACCAAGCTGGTGCATGTGCAAACATTCACCGGGAGTTGCAAAATGAATGTTGTTCTGATTAGTACCAAAGCATAAATCATGAAATACATTCCTTATGTTGTGATGAGAGTTGTTTTTGAAGTTCTTATTGATATCGTTTAGATCTGTGCCGGGAAAACAATGGAAATCAACAGGTGACCACTTCTTTGTTGCAGGTTGAACAGAAGGAATGTTTATGTTCGGAGAATAACAGTTGCAGTGACGGCACATCCGCATGACACCCTTATTGAAGGAGCCGTATTTTCCACACAATTTATCGTGAAGTTCTGTGTCGCCAATAACATAGGCAATGGCAAATTTCATTTTTACCTTCCACTGTTGATTTGCGTACGGAAGATAATTCCATTCGATACCACCGTCTTCGTTACACGCGGCTTTGAAGGAACGAAACGCTACTTCCAAACCATTGTGAAGATTCTGAATTTTTTCCTTTGAAGTGGCAGGACGAGAGTGTCTGGTTGACTCCCATTCGGGGTCGGGATGGAAGTAAATAGTTGTCCATGCTTCAGGTCGAGAACGAGTCTCCACATTAAAAATACCAAGTGTCATGTTCAATGGTGTTAACGTAAGTCGTCCGTGCGCATCCAAAGATATGCCGTCCATGTAAAATATAATAGGAACAAGAATTTCTGGCGAATTGGGATTGCAAATTTCTTTCCAAGAAGATTTCCACCACGAGCCGTGATGCAATTCTGAGATTACAGAATTAGGATTCAACTCAGGATTATTGTCGGGAGACAGAGGGGTGGAATAGTCGGGAAAGGAGAGGTTTTCTTCTATCATTAGCTGCTGGCCAGAAAGAAGAGAATAAATGGCATCCTTAAAAGAACGGACATACACCTGAGTGGGCTTATTATCAGGTAACCAATTCAGTATATGAGGATGAAATTTCATATCGGAGAGACCAAGATTGGATTGGAGATTGTCAAAAATTGCTTGCCAAGATCTAATTTTGGCATCGCAAAAATCAAAACCCGGTCTCATTTGACTTTTCTTTGCCCACTGGAAAATGGATTTGAATGTGTTCTGTGGCAATTTATGTCTGGCCATTAAATTCATGAGTTCCAATTCAGCAAGAAGATGAGGGGGCGGCGGTAGTTTTGTGTGGCTTTGAAACGCAGCCTCTCTTTCGTTCAAATTAATGCTTTCATGAAAAGAAGGTGGTGGAGGGGCGGGCTGAGCAGTAGCAACGTTAACAGCAGAACCATTAGTGTGATCTTCTTCGTTGTCTCCACAATCAATGTTGTTGGTAGAATTGTTGTCGTTATTTTCATTTACGTCATCGTCATTTTCATCCTCGTCATCGGAATTGTCGATATCATTATTCAGCGGGAATGCATCTTCATCTTGAACAGCAGAAACAGCCATGTAAGATTCAATGGCGTTCCGATCCATTGGCTGTAAAAAGACATCATGTACAATCTGTTGGTTTAGAACAGAATGAAGACCCGTCGCTGACTGACTTGTGACAGTGTGTTGCTGGGAGAGATGGGAAGGGGGAACAGATGGACCGTTTTGTGTCATAGTCATCCCAAAATCAGACGGAGAATGTTGAACAGACGGCAAGGTAGGCTGCACTTTGATAGAGGTGGAGAGGTTATAGATCTTTCGTTTAATTAGACCCTGACTATGGTAGAAATCCCGGCACTCATCAAGACAATAAAGATGTCTTCTTAGGCCAACGGAGACGTATTTCAAAGTACCCTGCTTGTTTGCCGTGGATTTATATCCTAAAAACTTGGAGTTTTTGCCATTCAGCGCGCAACAACGGCAGTAGAATAGAAGAGGGGTTTTCATAACAGGAGGCATGATGTTGCGGAGTTGTTTGAAGGAAAATATCAGTAGATGGGGTCGAAACGAAGGAGATCACAAAGATGAATCGTTGAAAGGGAAAAATTACATGTGTTACTTTGTGTGTGATGTGTTTTCTTGTACGGTAGATTTCCTTACTACCATACTTCGATTGCAAAAATGGTCCGTAAAGTAATTACTACTTAGTGATGATTGCAACATTCCTCGTACAATATGTTTAGTAGTGAACAGTATGTACAGTCAGCTCCTTAAGAGGGTTAATACACAGCGCCGGACGGGTCAATCCCATCAGTTATTCCAAACATTTGTTGGCAGGCGCGTCAGTTCTTCCATAAGGTGCACGGAAATGTGAATCGAAATGGAAATCGTGGACAATTGCGTTGTTGATTATCGAAATGGAAATCGTGGAGAATTGTTTTGTTGATTGCGATCAAGTTGATTCCGACTTTCATGTACCCGTAAAACCAACTAGTACGCTATTTTGCATGAGTTATTACTAGTAGATACTAGTACGAAATCGTGGACAATTGCGTTGTTGATTATCGAAATGGAAATCGTGGACAATTGTTTTGTTGATTACGATCGAGTTGATTCCGACTTTCATGTACCGGTAAAACCAACTAGTACGCTATTTTGCATGAGTTATTACTAGTAGATACTAGTAATACATTATTTTTGCTAGTACTTCATCATTATAATTGATTATTTCATTATCTTTCCGACGAGGAAAACAAATACCAACGTGTTAGGTGTTACTACTACCTAATCTTCGAATAGATAATCTACTCTACTGATACTACTAATACTAATCATCCAATCGACAGTCGAACCAACCATGGAGGGAATTTACAAACTACAAAAGGTGATTCAGGAACACCCAGCCAATCTCGAACAAGAACACTGGAAAATGGTTGTTTATCACAAGAAAGAGATTAATCGACACCAAAAAATGATTCGTAAGATTCGTGAAGAAAAAAGAAATGATCCAAACGTTAAAATTGAAAGCATCGATACTACTAGCAATGATCAAGTCGATCCGAATGTAACCAGCAGCATCTATCCACAAAGCGGGTTATTTGAGAGCGAACAACATTGGAGTGGCGATTCCGACGGTGTAGCTTCTGAAAATACAGCGGATCTTCCTGCCGTTAAAGAGGAACAAAACCCTTGAGTGCAATAGCCCGCCTGGGGTGGATTCGACTGGGAGTTGACATGGATTTGGAGTTGGGATTTGAGTTGGAGTTGGAGGATTTGGGTCGGAGCCCATTATACCGGTATGGTGGAAACATGTTGAGAAAATGAAATAAGTCATTCATGCACAAGTTGTACACAAAATAGTGCTTGTCACGAAACGAATATGATATCCTTAACCCTAAAATAGTTATTTTATTTGGGGAGTGACGAGATATTGTCTCAAAAGTAAAGGTGTGCGACGCGCGAGGTATTTTAGTAGACACGCGACCTAAAAAGATAGGAAATTTAAAAAATAGGGTCGAGAATTGTAAAAATACCGCGCGATAGCCCGCGGGGGGTAGAGAAACAGTTCTCGGACGTGAGTTATATTTTGACGGGGATTGGCAGGATTTGCACTGTGCTAAAATCTGGTGGGTTTTTGGGTTGATGACTGCGTTATATTTTGGTCAGGGACTGGCAGGATTTGCACAGTGATTAAATCTGATGGGTTTTTGGGTTGATGACTGCGTTATATTTTAGTCGGGAATTGGCAGGATTTGCACTGTGCTAAAATCTGGTTGGTTTTTGAATTGATGACTGAGTTATATTTTGGTTAGGGACTGGAAAGATTTGCACTGTGTCTAAATCTGGTGGGTTTTTGGGTTGATGACTGAGTTATATTTTAGTCGGGGATTGGCAGGATTTCCACTGTGCTAAAATCTGGTTGGTTTTTGGGTTGATGACTGAGTTATATTTTGGTTAGGGACTGGAAAAATTTGCACTGTGTTCAAATCTGGTGGGTTTTTGGGTTGATGACTGAGTTATATTTTAGTCAGGAATTGGCAGGATTTGCACTGTGCTAAAATCTGGTTGGTTTTTGGGTTGATGACTGAGTTATATTTTGGTTAGGGACTGAAAAGATTTGCACTGTGTTCAAATCTGGTCGATTTTTGGGTTGATGACTGAGTTATATTTTAGTCGGAGATTGGCAGGATTTGCACTGTGTTCCAATCTGGTGGGTTTTTGGGTTGATGACTGAGTTATATTTTGGTTGGAGACTGGCAGGATTTGCACTGTACTCAAATCTGGTGGGTTTTTGGGTTGATGACTGAGTTATATTTTAGTCAGGAATTGGCAGGATTTGCACTGTGCTAAAATCTGGTGGGTTTTTGGGTTGATGACTGAGTTATATTTTGGTTAGGGACTGGAAAGATTTGCACTGTGTTCAAATCTGGTGAGTTTTAGAGTTGACGATTTAATTATATTTTGGTTAGGGACTGAAAACATTTGCACTGTGTTCAAATCTGGTTGATTTTTGGGTTGATGACTGAGTTATATTTTAGTCGGGGATTGGCAGGATTTGCACTGTGCTAAAATCTGGTGGGTTTTTGAATTGATGACTGAGTTATATTTTGGTTAGGGACTGGAAAGATTTGCACTGTGTCTAAATCTGGTGGGTTTTTGGGTTGATGACTGAGTTATATTTTAGTCGGGGATTGGCAGGATTTCCACTGTGCTAAAATCTGGTTGGTTTTTGGGTTGATGACTGAGTTATATTTTGGTTAGGGACTGGAAAGATTTGCACTGTGTTCAAATCTTGTGGTACTGGGCAATGCTCATTGCCTATGTAGACGACATCTTATGTTCTGGTGAAGATCCAAAGTTCCAGCTTGAAAACATTGAGCGCAAGTTCAAACTGAAGGATGATACTATTGAAGAGCCCACCCTGTATCTGGGAGCAGATATTGGAAAATTCTACTTTGAAGGTGATTCAAAGCCAAGATGGTCATTATCAAGCACTAAGTATACGGCGAAAGCTGTTGCAGCAGTCGAACAAGAGCTAGGAACTGAAAAATATGGTTACAAGTATCTACCAAAATCAGCGTCCAGTCCACTGTCACATGATTATCGACCGGAAATTGATATATCAGAAGAATTGAACCCAGAATTGCAAAACTACTATCAAGGTTTAATTGGAGTCCTCAGGTGGATTTGTGAATTAGGAAGGCTGGACATTGTAATGCCAGTCTCGCTGATGTCAAGGTATCTGGCGCAAGCAAGGATTGGGCATTTGAATCAGTTGTTCCATATATTTGCATATCTGAAAAAGTACAACAGGTCGAAATTGGTTTTTGACGATACTGTACCAAGCGTTTATGAGAGTAAGTTTCAAAAATGTGACTGGTCTGAATTTTATCCTGGTGCTGCTGAAGTCTTACCAGCAGATATGCCTGAAGCTTTGGGAAAACATGTGACGATGAGTTGTTTTGTTGATGCTGACCAAGCTGGATGCAAGGCAACGAGAAGGTCTCATACCGGCGTTATTATCTTCATTAATAATGCACCGATCATTTGGTTTTCCAAGAGACAAACAACAGTTGAGACATCAACTTTTGGATCTGAAATCATTGCTTTGAAAATTGCAATCGAATTGGTTGAAGGTCTAAGGTACAAGTTGAGAATGATGGGTGTTCCAATTGATGGGAGCACAAATGTGTATTGTGATAATGATTCAGTTGTCACGAATGTTACGCGACCTGAAAGCCCATGTAAGAAGAAGCACAACAGCATTGCATACCACAAAGCACGCGAATCTATTGCAGCAGGAATTATCAGAGTTGCAAAGGAACCAGGTTCAACAAATATTGCTGATTTGTTTACAAAGCTGATGAGTGGCGCTGTTTTCAGAGAACATTGTTCTCGATGCATGTGGTAAGAAGATAAAAATCAATCGTTCGATGGAATGTTTGATCGATCGCTCGACCGAAGCAACAAGTTGATTTACGTTCGATCTGCAACAAGCATTTCGAAGATGGATAATAAACAAATTGATCTGCAATGAGCATTTCGAAAGATGGATAATTTGATCCATGAATACAATATATCAAACCGGCAAGGATCAGGGCAAAATGCCGTGATACGAGCCAGAATGAATGGCAAAATGCCTCCCCATTTCTTTTGATAGGGCCTCTGATAGTAGACTGGATACAGTTTGGTATTCAACAAATGACTCACGATGAATAGGTTAAGTCATAAAATCCAACCGCTTAACGGTTGGAGGATTTATGACTGAAGGGGACTGAAAAGAATTCACCGTGTAAAGGCGTATTCATACGTATCACGGGCATATCGTACGAAAAGTCATAAAGAAGGCAATAACCTTATTTGTAAGGTTATTAACCTGATGAATGAATAATCGTCGGCGCTTTTATGTGGATTACCTCTTAGCGGGAATTTACACTCTTCGAAGAATTAACAACTCTAAAACACTATCATGCCCTAAAATCTACGTACAACCTAGTACTAATTCTACACGATAAGGTACAATAATGTGATATTCCAATGAGAATATCACGGTGAATTACGGTAACAAAAAGACCAATCGAAGATGGTCTCGCGTGTGTTTTGTATCTTAAGAATTACTTGTACATGTGTTTTGTATGCTTGAAATTACACGATACGACGAGTAATTTACCGACGAGTAATTAACCTGTTGATCGGAAAGCCGGTCGAACTGTAACAATGATCTTACTCACTAAATCAATCGATTGTAAGATCGTTTGCGTTTGTTTGTTACGACACACTTTCTTTATGCTGCCGCTAATACAGCACGATATTACGAATATACGGCAAAATACAGCGTTGCCGCTAATACAACGCGTATTTTGTGCAACAGAGAAACAAGTTCGTGAGCAGCGCTTCGAACCTCTGCTGTCTTTTCTTGAAAACAGAACACTTAATGGAAGATACCAGATGCCAGTATCTGACGTGCGTTCTTTCTTCAATCTCTAAGTATCGAATAATTCGATCGTTGTGGCTCGCAAGACTGAGCCATTTGGTCAATAATGAGATACTTGGCTCGCAAGGCCGAGCCATATGGTAAATAATGAGATACCCGGCTCGCAAGATCGAGCCATTTGGTCACCAAAATGAGATATTTTGGCTCACAGATTGAGCCATTTGGGCCATAAGGTTAAACATTATGATTCGCGTACAACCAAGCTGGAAGCGTGTGGGTAAAGAATGAGATGCCATTGTACCATTGTTACGTAGGGCTATGCCGGACATGAAAGGAATTTAATATCAACGGAAGTACTGAGTCAACTTCAATCACATACAAATGGACCATTAGAAGGCACCAAGGAACATGCTGAATTGCAATCCACATCTGGCTTCTCCTACAGGACACTCTTAGGTGAAATGATGTTTGCATACGTGAGTTGCCGGCCAGACATTGGCTACGCAGTGACTCTGATGTCAAAGTACAGTTCCAATCCCACTGCTTTCCACTATTCAAGTCTGAAGAACATAGCTCGCTGTCTCAGAACAACCAGATCTTGGGGTATTAGATTCTACAGACCAAATGCCGAGCCATCTTTGCCATCGGGAGAACCATACAACGATGTAGCCCAAGATACGTCACTCCCGAGATTCCCTGAAGATATCAAGCAAGCCAAACTGATGTGTTTTGTTGATGCTGCATATGGCAATGATCCAAAACATCGTAGGTCCACCACAGGATATGTTTTCACTTACGCTGGTGGAGCCATTGTTTACCGATCTAAAGCCCAGTCACTTACTGCACAAAGCTCTACAGAAGCTGAGTTCATCGCTGCAGTAACAGCAGCCAAAACAGCCAGATATCTCAGATCTATACTCAAGGAATTAGGATTCGCCCAAGTTGGTCCAACTCCGATCTATGAAGACAATGCATCGGCAATTGAGATCATCAATGCCCAGAAGCCAACTGAAAGGACCAGACATATTGAAATCAGGTTCTGTTGTTACTCTAAAAATCGACCAAAGGTATATGATGGTAAAATTTAAAGAGAAGTGAGCTCAAAGAGACGCTCTTATTTTTACTGTGTATTTCACCGTATCGGGGCTCTCTGTATTTTACATGGTAGAGATCTTCCCCGGTTATCTGTTACTGTCTTCTTTACCATCTTACCGATTCTTCTGTTGCTGTTGCTGTATTAGCGTCGTGTTGGTCTTACTGTATCGGTCGTTCGATGGTATCAGTCATTTACGAGGTTAAGTGTTTTATCCGATGGGGCGTATGCTTGTTCGTTGTATTTAAGGTAGATGAGGAGGCCCATTCAAAATCGGTACTGATTTTCTTGACTGCAATAAGTAATTTCCTCACGGGATATCAAGTATATTCTTTTGAATGTACTTATGGATTCCAAGTGTTCACTTATTTGTCAGGTCCTTGGATATGTCTTGTTTCTAACCAATTACTGTCTTTTGTTTGTAGTCCTAAGTGATATCGATTTACCACTTAGGGATTTCCAAGTAGTGGAGGTGCGTTTGATTCTAAGCTTCGGCCTTTGGAATATTCGTATCTCGTATCGCACCTCGGTCGTCGTCGGCTTTTTTGATTGGATTTGATGCCGACAAATTCCGTATTTTTCGCCGACAACACACCCCTTGATCCTAGAAAAAGTGTGTCGTAACAAACAAACGCAAATGCAATCGGTCTTACGATCGATTGATTTAGTGAGTAAGATCATTGTTACAGTTCATTCGGCCTTAGCGGACGACAGGTTAATTACTCATCGTATCGCCGAATCATCGTGTCGATTATACGGCATATTACCGTGTAATTCTTAGCACACAAAACACACGCAAACCATCTTTGATCGGTCTTTTTACCGTATAATTCACCGTGATATTCTCATTGGAATATCACAGTATTTGTACCTTATTGTGTAGAATTAGTACTAGGTTGTACATAGATTTTAGGGCATGATAGTGTTTTAGAGTTGTTAATTCTTTGAAGAGTGAGCTGATGGGGAAATTTGGTAAAGAGACAAACCACATGGAAACGCCGATGATTATTCACTCAAGTTAAATAACCTTACGAATAAGGTTATTTGCCCTTATGATTTTTCGTACAGTACGCGTTACACGGTGAATTCTTTTCAGTCCCCTTCAGTCATAAATCCTCCAACCGTTAAGCAGCTGGATTCTATGGCTTAATATGTTCATCGTGAGTTGAATACCAAACTGTATCCAGTCTACCATCAGAGGCCCTATCAAAAAGAAATGGGGCGGCGTTTTGCCTTTCATTCTGGCTTGTATCATGGCATTTTGCCCTGATCCTTGTCAGTTTGATATATTGTATTCATGGATCAAATTATCCATCTTCGAAATACTCATTGCAGATCGAACATAAAATCAACTTGTTACTTCAATCGAACAATCGATCGGACATTCCACCGAATGATTGATTCTTTACTTTACCACATGCAACGAGAACAATGTTCCCGGAAAACAGCGCCGCTCATTAGCTTTGTAAACAAATCAGCAATATTTGTTGAACCTGGTTCCTTTGCAACTCTGATAATTCCTGCTGCAATAGATTCACGCGCTTTGTGGTATGCAATGCTGTTGTGCTTCTTCTTACATGGGCTTTCAGGTCGTGTAACATTTGTGACAACTGAATCATTATCACAATACACATTTGTGCTCCCATCAATTGGAACACCCATCATTCTCAACTTGTACCTTAGACCTTCAACCAATTCGATTGCAATTTTCAAAGCAATGATTTCAGATCCAAAAGTTGATGTCTCAACTGTTGTTTGTCTTTTGGAAAACCAAATGATCGGTGCATTATTAATGAAGATAATAACACCAGTATGAGACCTTCTCGTCGCCTTGCATCCGGCATGGTCGGCGTCAACAAAACAGCTCATAGTTACATGCTTTCCCAAGGCTTCAGGCATATCTGTTGGTATGACTTCAGCGGCACCAGGATAAAATTCAGACCAGTCACATTTTTGAAATTTACTTTCATCAACACTTGGTACAGTATCATCAAAAACCAGTTTTGACCTGTTGTACTTTTTCAAATATGCAAATATGTGAAACAACTGATTCAAATGCCCGATCCTCGCCTGTGCCAAATACCTTGACATCAGTGAGACTGGCATTACTATGTCAAGTCTTCCTAGTTCACAAATCCACCTGAGAACTCCAATTAAACCTTGATAGTAATTTTGCAATTCAGGGTTCAATTCTTCTGATATATCAATTTCCGGTCGGTAATCATGTGACAGTGGACTGGATGCTGATTTTGGTAGATACTTGTAGCCATATTTTTCAGTTCCTAACTCTTGTTCGACTGCTGCAACAGCTTTCGCTGTATACTTAGTGCTTGATAATGACCATCTTGGCTTTGAATCACCTTCAAAGTAGAATTTCCCAATATCAGCTCCCAAATACAGAGTTGGCTCTTCAATCGTATCATCCTTCAATTTGAACTTTCGTTCAATGTTTTCAAGCTGGAACTTTGGATCTTCGCCAGAACATAAGATATCGTCTACGTATGCAATGAGCATTGCCCAGTATCTGGATCCATCTTTCCTGGTTTCAATTCTTAAGTGCACATCTGGATCTGCCTTGCAAGGTAAATATCCAAGATCTCTCAAATGCTGGGTGAGGTATGACCTGAAAGATGCACCAGCAACCGGCAGTCCATACAATGCGCGGACAATCTTACAAGGTCTTCCTGCAAGGTGAGGTGGAAAACCATCTTCTTCTCTCGCTTTTAGGAAGTATTTCTCCTTAATCGGGGCTGTCAAATATGCATTTTGAATATCAGCTGATAGAACCTTCAGATCATTCAGCGCTGCCAGCAGAAAGAATATTCTTACTGAGTCTCGACTGGGAACCGATGAATAAGTATTTTCTTTGGCCACTGCAGGGACTTTGTGACCGTCCCCTACCAACCTGGCCTTCCTTGTTAGGGATCCAAGCTTGATATCAAAAATCATATGAGTTGTTATCTGCTTATGGCCAACTGGAATAACATCATCATCAGAAAATTCAAACGCTGCCATATTATTTGTCATTTCCTTATGAATTGCTCTTTCCCAGTGGTCGGTCCCTGTTTTCTTATCAATAGCCAGCGCTTGTTTGATTGAATGTGGCAATTCAACTCCATATTTGTGAGTCTTCAACCAATACTTGGCTGTTTTGGCCGCTTTAAGGATCCGATCCTTTCTCCTCAAAATTTTGTGCACCCACCATCTGAAAGCTGGTGATTTTTTCAAGATTATTGTTAACTGCATACTCGGCTAATTGCACTGGAAATGATTCTTTCACATCACTTAACTTACACCATGATTCAGTGCCATCCTTCCAACTGGCAAGAATTCTCCAACCCCTAGTTGTCGGCTTATGGGTTTTCCTGCCATTTTTTGCTATGGTCGTGGCTTCATCATCAGTTAGTGCAGTGTTGTCGCATTCGTGGTCAATGAGCTCATCTAGTAGAGTGAACATCCTCCCGTCATCATCAACAGAGCTGTATAGACTTTCTGCAACAATATTTGCCGTGTATTCCTCCATGGTGCCATCAGGTAGTTGCAATTTATACAGCCTCGTGTCTAGTATGGGATTCTCATTTCTGATTCCTATTGGTCTGTTTTGCAAGTCGCGAACCCTGTCCTTGACAACGCACCTGAGTCTTTCATCACCTCTTTCAATGATTACTTCATTTCCCAGATATTCATCTGGTTCATCAACATCTTCTACCGATGCTTCTGGCTCAGCCATTTCAAGTTTCATACCCGGTGTTTCTACTGGTTGATTCTCAAATAGCTCTATTTGGGGCTCTGGGTAGTTTTCCTGGAAGAATGATGCGCTATCCTTTACTTCATCTCCAATCTTGGATTCAATTGATTTGTCAATTGCTTCCATTCTTCTGAGGATATCTCTGTCCCGCCATTCAAATTCCTTGACGGGTCTTATTGAATTTGTAGATATTGGTATTGCCGACTCGGGCAGTAGCCAAAAACAATCCCCCCCACCTACCTTATTGCCACAGGGACCCAACCATCGCGCCAGCCTTTCAACACCTCGGGTGGAAGAATCACCTTTTTCATAATAAAACACAAAATCATACCATTCTGATGAAGTATATAATGTAATATCTGGTCTATAGCCATGGACCAATTCAAATGGGGTTCTCCCCATTGAAGAAGGGTTGTTGGAGGCTGTTCGCTGCCTGATATTAGCACATAGTTCAACACAAAATGACCATAATCTTCTCGGTGACTTCTTCTTTGCAGACTTGGTTGTGATTGCACTACCAAGATGGCCAATTGCTTGTTCTGCCCGATTTTGGAATGGGCAATGCGGCTGGATGAATGTCTGATGGATATGGTTGCGCTTTACAATTGAATTCCAGTGTGTTTTGTAGGTTCTTGGGGATCCTTGTTCTGGCGCACCATCAGAAATCAAATGCTCTGGAATTCCAATTTCATGAATGAATGTCTTCAGTCCTTGGTGGGCTTGTGATTTGTCCTGTATTGGTATAAATACTTCAAACCCATTTCCATTTGTAAAGATCTGTGCACATTTTTCTTGCCTCATAATACTCGTGGTTCTTGCATGCCATGTATCAGTGTACCAGGTTCCTTGTGCGACTCTCTTGTTCCTGAAGCGCTGAGTAGGCAGCCGCTTCATCAATGGTGATTGCAAATTCCTGAGTGCCTTCTGCGTCGTGACTTTCAATGTCTGCTCAGCTTTCTTAAAACTAATGTTCCAAGTTTTGGCTAGGCGTTCACAGTCAACTTTGTTTGGACCTTCAATCGTTATCACTGATGGCCCCCATTGATTTCTTCTGTCAAGAGACCTTCTTTCTAGTGTATTGTCAATTTCTTGCAAGCTAGGGACCTGTTTTGATTCTGCTTCAGGAGCTTCCATAAAGTCAAATTCTGTATCATCAAACAAAAATTGGTCTACCCTTCGCGCGCTTGAAATATTCCTTACTGAAGAAATCCGATGAGCAATATTGCCATCTGTTGCAATCTGGCATTCAGTTAGCATTCTCCTTGTGGATACCTGATGGACCCTCATCAGTTTGCATTGCTGCATGACACTTGGATGCCGTTCTTTTCCTAAGCTGGTCTTGGGAAGTTTATTTGTAACATTACTAGCAGGTTCTGTTACAACAGAACTTTCCTCCATTGTTTGGTCGTCTTCGGTCGACATAGCTTGAAGGCTGAATTGGTCCCCTGAAATTGGATCTCCATTGTCAATGGCTAGCTCGGCCATCCTGAACTTCAGTGAATGTGGATCCCAGGGGGTATCATTTGTTGCTATCAAATGTTGACATTCGTCAAGCTCAATTCTTGTGGGCTTTCTTGTGGGGAAATATGAGATCACATTTCTCATACTCAGTTTGATAAAAACTTTCTTCGGATCATCATCCTCCAGTGGAGTTTGAATTGTAATTCCATGCTTGGATCTTGGATCAAATTGGCGAGGTGTCTCTTCAACAGAGTTGAAATTGCAGTCCCTCACTTGATTTGGGCATATCAAGCTGTTTTTCAATTTGTCCCCAAAGTACAGTGCTTGATGGAACACTATGATATATACTTGGCCTGATGTTGGATTCGTCCATGCAGTCGCACAGCTTCCAATGGGGATTTTCTTGATGGGCTTGTATTCTTCAGAAAAAGGTGCAACATCAACGTGTGTTGTGATTTGATCAGGATTCAGCAATACCATATTGCTTCCTGCTGCGGTAGTATCTGCATGTGAGTCTAACTCACAATATCCTTCTTCATTTTCCCCATCATCAAAACCTACAGGGACATTCATCTGGTATAATGACCGGCTCACCATTTTTAACAATTTGTGTTCTAGTGATAGTGTCCGGTTATTATGTCATTTCTTAGATTTTGATCCAAAACTGTCACCCGCGCCTTCATTTTCAGTTTCTTTCTTTTTAGTCTCAGCAGCCTTGAGATTTCTTTTCTTTTTAGCCTGTCTCATCTGGTAAAGCTCCTGGCGCTGTTCTTTTGACATTGTTTTATAAACACTTGTTGGGTAAGGCTTGCACTCAACTTTTCCTGTAAAGGTTCCAGTTGTCTTTTGCTTTTTGTTGCTGGTTGTGCCCATAGAATACAAACTTCTGGAACCTCTTTTACTCTTCCCATTTGCAAGCTTCTTCAATCCAAGTCGATTGGTGAATAGAATCAAACATTCATTGAAGTTGTCACGATAGTCTTTGCTCTCATCAATTGCATCTGCTTTTGCAGCATCAAGTCGCTCATCACTGATTGAATTGATAAAATCCCAAACAAATCTTCTTTCGTTATGATTCTTTTCAAATCTCAGAATTGTTCCATGAAAAGCAGTCCAATTTTGCTTGTGCTTGTTCCAGTCATAACCCTTGGAATCTCCAGTGTAGTGTGAATCTTTCATATCCTGATATGTCTTATTCAGAACCATAGTGATATTGGTATCAGTGTAAGCATGTTGCATGAGAGAAATGAAAGCGTTTCTGGCATTACCAGAATTCAGTGCAGTGTTTTGGAAATGTGCCACATATTCCCAACCAGGACCTTTTCTTGTTGCATCACACAGCAACCTCCAGACGACGTTGTTGTCCTCATCATACTGGTGACCTGACAGGACGCCACATCTTTCATTGTAATCACTCCAAGTTGGATAAGTATCTGTTGTACTTTGCCCAACTGTTCCAGCCCTGGCTTCGTCAGTAACTTCTTCCTTTTCTTGGGGTCTTATGACATACAAGATTGGGAATCCCTCAGAGTTGAATCTGTATCTCAGGTTTTGTCGGAAGCCTTCCTCCCATTCCCTGAATTTTGTGAGATCCTTTAGCTCGGGTGGAGTTGCCTTTTCCTGTGATTTCACACTTGATTCCATCATCTTGATTCTGAATTGCTGCAGTTCCAGGTTGTTTGGGTTTGCTTTCCAGTCGATAGCCCTTGGCTTGACTCCAATCAATGGTTGATACCGGGCCCAATTTGCCCAAGTTAGGAGCCTCGATGATAGCCTGTTACCATAGTGGATACTTTTTGGATTAGGACAGTCCGGACTGATAGATTTCAATCCATGCATGAACGATTTAATGCTTTCCTTGTTGAGGTCTGTAATTTCACGAATATTAGACATCCCTCCCCTCATAATTTCTTCAGCTGATTCATAGTTGATACCAAAATCCATTAGGCTGCTCCTGAAAGCAAGCTGTTCTGGGTTCAGAAATCTACCATTGTTGAATCCCCTGATTTTTATCCTGGGTTGGGATGACCTTCTTCCCAGCCGTTCAGCTCTTGCGTTCTCTGCATTTTGGTCAGCATCATTTCGTCCGTCCTCATCATTTTCGCTATCCGCGTCATCTGGATTCACACCCCTTCTTTCTGCATCTCTCATTGCCCTGACTCTCTTCTTTATTTCTTGGTCGATGATTCTCTTCATGGTTGAGTTTGTTTCTGGGTCCCCAAAGGCCCTTTCCATGACTTCCATGATTTTATCTTCCAAATCTTCCTTTTCTTGCATACCTCTTCCATTGTTTTCACTAGAATTCTGTGAATCGTCCTCATCCACTTCCATTTTTGTTTCTTCCATGTCGCCGTCCGCTCTAGTTCGTACCATGGTGGAGAATTTCAAACGAAGTTTCGAATTATATTTGGCGATTCGTAGTGTGGTATCCGATGGAAGTTGGTATTGGGTGGAAGAGTGTAATCAAATCGAGGATTGGATGTGAGAGGTGGGTGGTCAATAGTTGGTGACTGTTGAGTGTGATTTGCTTATCTGTTTTGTATTTATCCGGATCGAATTTTCGTTCCGGTTTGTATACTTTCTGACTATTCGGATCGAGTTTTCGTTCCGGTTAGTTTTGTGTGAGCTTTTGCTTTTGTTGCAAATCAAGATTGTGAGCTTTCCTATCCTTTCTTGGGATTTTTTGCTCATTCTGTATTTCTGTGGTGAAAGATTGAAAGATTGTTTCCTGAGAATTTAGTGTTCTCCTTTTCATTTTTGGATTTTTCCGATCTTCCCGATCTTCGGGGATTGGTGTTCTCATATCTTTGGATTTTCGTTTTTCGTGCCAGATGCTCTTTGCAATCTGTTCCTTCTTGCGGGCAGATGCTCTTTGCAATCTGTTCATTCCGGTCTTTGTTTTCCACCACAGAATACTTGAGGCTCAATCTTCTAGCTCGCGTCATTCTTGTTTTCAGTGAAAGATCAGTGTTCTCGGATATTGATTCCTTTCAACTGATGCCAACCTGGGCGACTCGTTCAGCTGAATCGTCCAGTTTCTTTTCCCTGCTTGCTTGTTTTGCTGGATCTCGAAACCCGGTGGAGCCACCACCTTGGTTCGATTCTTTGGTCTCTTCTTTCAGGGAGACCGCCCTGGCGTTGGTCTATTCCAGGGCTCCACAAGCAACTGCCCCTTTTACATCCTTGAGGGTTGATGCCGGTAGCTGATCAGGCTAATCCGGATTAGACTGGTCTTCGAGCTCAACTGCGTTTCTCGGTGAAACGCCGTCCTCAGCATTGTAGGATGCTGGCCACAGCCCGTAGATGCTGTGGGTCTGATAAACTAGAAAAAGTGTGTCGTAACAAACAAACGCAAATGCAATCGGTCTTACGATCGATTGATTTAGTGAGTAAGATCATTGTTACAGTTCATTCGGCCTTAGCGGACGACAGGTTAATTACTCATCGTATCGCCGAATCATCGTGTCGATTATACGGCATATTACCGTGTAATTCTTAGCACACAAAACACACGCAAACCATCTTTGATCGGTCTTTTTACCGTATAATTCACCGTGATATTCTCATTGGAATATCACAGTATTTGTACCTTATTGTGTAGAAGTAGTAAAGAAAGTGTGTCGTAACAAACAAACGCAAATGCAATCGGTCCTACGATCGATTGATTTAGTGAGTAAGATCATTGTTACAGTTCATTCGGCCTTGTCGTTGTCGACAGGTTAATTACTCATCGTATCGTCGTGTCGATTTACGGCATATTACCGCGTAATTCTTAGCATACAAAACACATGTAATTCCATCTTTGATCGGTCTTTCGTTGTATCGTATTACCGTATAATTCACCGTGATATTCTCATTGGAATATCACTGTATTGTACCTTGTTGTGTAGGATTAGTACTAGGTTGTACATAGGTTTTAGGGCATGATAGTGTTTTAGAGTTGTTAATTCTTCGAAGAGTGAGCTGAGAGGAAAAATCCCGCTAAGAGGCAATCCACATAAAAGCGCCGACGATTATTCATTGATAAATAACCTTACGAATAAGGTTATTTGCCCTTATGACTTTTCGTTGGTATACGCCCGCTTAGTACGTACAAATACGCGTTACACGGTGGATTCTTTTCAGTCCCCTTCAGTCGTAAATCCAATCGTTAAGCGTTTGGATCTTTTGACTTAATCTATTCATTGTGTGTCTTTCGTATGTTGAATACCAAACTGTATCCAGTCTACCATCAGAGGCCCTATCAAAAGAAAAATGGGGAAGGCATTTTGCCATTCATTCTGGTTCGTATCATGGCATTTTGCCCTGATCCTTGCCGGTTTGATATATTGTATTCATGGATCAAATTATCCATTTTCGAAATGCTCATTGCAGGACGATTTGTTCATTATTCATTTTTTCGAAATGCTCGTTGCAGATTGAACGTTTCCATGATCGAACTTAGAAAATCAACTTGTCGCTTCGGTCAAACGATCGATCGAACATTCCACTGAATGATTGATTTTAACAAATTTCTTACCACATGCAACGAGAACAATGTTCTCTGAAAACAGCGCCACTCATCAGCTTTGTAAACAAATCAGCAATATTTGTTGAACCTGGTTCCTTTGCAACTCTGATAATTCCTGCTGCAATAGATTCGCGTGCTTTGTGGTATGCAATGCTGTTGTGCTTCTTCTTACATGGGCTTTCAGGTCGTGTAACATTCGTGACAACAGAATCATTATCACAATACACATTTGTGCTCCCATCAATTGGAACACCCATCATTCTCAACTTGTACCTTAGACCTTCAACCAATTCTATTGCAATCTTCAAAGCAATGATTTCAGATCCAAAAGTTGATGTCTCAACTGTTGTTTGTCTTTTGGAAAACCAAATGATCGGTGCATTATTAATGAAGATAATAACGCCGGTATGAGACCTTCTTGTTGCCTTGCATCCGGCATGGTCAGCATCAACAAAACAACTCATCGTCACATATTTTCCCAAAGCTTCGGGCATATCTGCTGGTATGACTTCCACGGCACCAGGATAAAATTCAGACCAGTCACATTTTTGAAATTTACTCTCATCAACGCTTGGTACAGTGTCGTCAAAAACCAACTTTGACCTGTTGTACTTTTTTCAAATATGCAAATATATGAAACAACTGATTCAAATGCCCGATCCTTGCCTGTGCCAAATATCTTGACATCAGTGATACTGGCATTACTATGTCAAGTCTTCCTAGTTCACAAATCCACCTGAGAACTCCAATTAAACCTTGATAGTAATTTTGCAATTCAGGGTTCAATTCTTCTGATATATCAATTTCCGGTCGGTAATCATGTGACAGTGGACTAGATGCTGATTTTGGTAGATACTTGTAGCCATATTTTTCAGTTCCTAACTCTTGTTCGACTGCTGCAACAGCTTTCGCTGTGTACTTAGTGCTTGATAATGACCATCTTGGCTTTGAATCACCTTCAAAGTAGAATTTCCCAATATCAGCTCCCAAATATAGAGTTGGCTCTTCAATCGTATCATCCTTCAATTTGAACTTTCGTTCAATGTTTTCAAGCTGGAACTTTGGATCTTCGCCAGAACATAGGATATCATCTACATATGCAATGAGCATTGCCCAGTATCTGGATCCATCTTTCCTGGTTTCAATTCTTAAGTGCACATCCGGATCTGCCTTGCACGGTAAATATCCAAGATCTCTCAAATGCTGGGTGAGGTATGACCTGAAAGATGCACCAGCAACCGGCAGTCCATACAATGCGCGGACAATCTTACAAGGTCTTCCTGCAAGGTGAGGTGGAAAACCATCTTCTTCTCTCGCTTTTAGGAAGTATTTCTCCTTAATCGGGGCTGTCAAATATGCATTTTGAATATCAGCTGATAGAACCTTCAAATCATTCAGCGCTGCCAGCAGAAAGAATATTCTTACTGAGTCTCGACTGGGAACCGATGAATAAGTATTTTCTTTGGCCACTGCAGGGACTTTGTGACCGTCCCCTACCAACCTGGCCTTCCTTGTTAGGGACCCAAGCTTGATGTCAAAAATCATGTGGGTTGTTATCTGTTTATGACCAACTGGAATAACATCATCATCAGAAAATTCAAACGCTGCCATATTATTTGTCATTTCTTTGTGAATTGCCCTTTCCCAGTGGTCGGTCCCCGTTTTCTTATCAATAGCCAGCGCTTGTTTGATTGAATGTGGCAATTCAACTCCATATTTGTGAGTCTTCAACCAATACTTTGCTGTTTTGGCCGCTTTAAGGATTCGGTCCTTCCTCCTCAAAATTTTGTGCACCCACCATCTGAAAGCTGGTGATTTTTCAAGGTTATTGTTAACTGCATACTCGGCTAATTGCACTGGAAATGATTCTTTCACATCACTTAACTTACACCACGATTCAGTGCCATCTTTCCAACTGGCAAGAATTCTCCAACCCCTAGTTGTCGGCTTATGGGTTTTCCTGCCATTTTTTGCTATGGTCGTGGCTTCATCATCAGTTAGTGCAGTGTTGTCACATTCATGGTCAATGAGCTCATCTAGTAGAGTGAACATCCTCCCGTCATCATCAACAGAGCTGTATAGGCTCTCTGCAACAATATTTGCCGTGTATTCCTCCATGGTGCCATCAGGTAGTTGCAATTTATACAGCCTCGTGTCTAGTATGGGATTCTCATTTCTGATTCCTATTGGTCTGTTTTGCAAGTCGCGAACCCTGTCCTTGACAACGCACCTGAGTCTTTCATCACCTCTTTCAATGATCACTTCATTTCCCAGATATTCATCTGGTTCATCAACATCTTCTACCGATGCTTCTGGCTCAGCCATGTCAAGTTTCATATCCGGTATTTTTACTGGTTGGTTCTCAAATAGCTCTATTTGGGGCTCTGGGTAGTTTTCCTGGAAGAATGATGCGCTGTCCTTGACTTCATCTCCAATCTTGGATTCAATTGATTTGTCAATGGCTTCCATTCTTCTGAGGATATCTCTGTCCCGCCATTCAAATTCCTTGACGGGTCTTATTGAATTTGTAGATATTGGTATTGCCGATTCAGGCAGGAGCCAAAAAGCAATCCCCCCCACCTACCCTATTTCCACAGGGACCCAACCATCGCGCCAGCCTTTCAACACCTCGGGTGGAAGAATCACCTTTTTCATAATAAAACACAAAATCATACCATTCTGATGAAGTATATAATGTAATATCGGGCCTATAGCCATGGACCAATTCAAATGGAGTTCGCCCCATTGAAGAAGGGTTGTTTGATGCTGTTCTCTGCCTTATGTTTGCACATAGTTCACCACAAAATGACCATAATCTTCTCGGTGACTTCTTCTTTGCAGACTTGGTTGTGATTGCACTACCAAGATGACCAATTGCTTGTTCTGCTCGATTTTGGAATGGGCAATGTGGCTGGATGAATGTCTGATGGATATGGTTGCGCTTTACAATTGAATTCCAGTGTGTTTTGTAGGTTCTTGGGGATCCTTGTTCTGGCGCACCATCAGAAATCAAATGCTCTGGAATTCCAATTTCATGAATAAATGTCTTCAATCCTTGGTGGGCTTGTGATTTGTCCTGTATTGGTATAAATACTTCAAACCCATTTCCATTTGTAAAGATCTGTGCACATTTTTCTTGCCTCATAATACTCGTGGTTCTTGCATGCCAGGTATCAGTGTACCAGGTTCCTTGTGCGACTCTCTTGTTCCTGAAGCGCTGAGTAGGAAGTCGCTTCATCAATGGTGATTGCAAATTCCTGAGTGCCTTCTGCGTCGTGACTTTCAGTGTCTGTTCAGCTTTCTTGAAACTAATGTTCCAAGTTTTGGCTAGGCGTTCACAGTCAACTTTGTTTGGACCTTCAATTGTTATCACTGATGGCCCCCATTGATTTCTTCTGTCAAGAGACCTCCTTTCTAGTGTATTGTCAATTTCTTGCAAGCTAGGGGCCTGTTTTGGTTCTGCTTCAGGAGCTTCCATAAAGTCAAATTCTGTATCATCAAACAAAAATTGGTCTACCCTTCGCGCGCTTGAAATATTCCTTACTGAAGAAATCCGATGAGCTATATTTCCATCTGTTGCAATCTGGCATTCAGTTAGCATTCTCCTTGTGGATACCTGATGGACTCTCATCAGTTTGCATTGCTGCATGACACTTGGATGCCGTTCTTTTCCTAAGCTGGTCTTGGGGAGTTTATCTGTAACATTACTAGCAGGTTCTGTTACAACAGAACTTTCCTCCATTGCTTGGTCCTCTTTGGTCGACATAGCTTGAAGGCTGAATTGGTCCCCTGAAATTGGATCTCCATTGTCAATGGCGAGCTCGGCCATCCTGAACTTCAGTGAATGTGGATCCCAGGGAGTATCATTTGTTGCTATCAAATGTTGACATTCATCAAGTTCCATTCTTGTGGGCTTTCTTGTGGGGAAATATGAGATCACATTTCTCATACTCAGTTTGATAAAAACTTTCTTCGGATCATCATCCTCCAGTGGAGTTTGAATTGTAATTCCATGTTTGGATCGTGGATCAAATTGGCGAGGTGTCTCTTCAACAGAGTTGAAATTGCAGTCCCTCACTTGATTTGGGCATATCAAGCTGTTTTTCAATTTGTCCCCAAAGTACAGTGCTTGATGGAACACTATGATATATACTTGGCCTGATGTTGGATTTGTCCATGCAGTCGCACAGCTTCCAATGGGGATTTTCTTGATGGGCTTGTATTCTTCAGAAAAAGGTGCAACATCAACGTGTGTTGTGATTTGGTCAGGATTCAGCAATACCATATTGCTTCCTGCTGCGGTAGTATCTGCATGTGAGTCTAACTCACAATATCCTTCTTCATTTTCCCCATCATCAAAACCTACAGGGACATTCATCTGGTATAATGACCGGCTCACCATTTTTAACAATTTGTGTTCTAGTGATAGTGTCCGGTTATTATGTCATTTCTTAGATTTTGATCCAAAACTGTCACCAGCGCCTTCATTTTCAAGTTTCTTTTTAGTCTCAGCAGCCTTGAGATTTCGTTTCTTTTTAGCCTGTCTCATCTGGTAAAGCTCCTGTCGCTGTTCTTTTGACATTGTTTTATAAACACTTGTTGGGTAAGGCTTGCACTCAACTTTTCCTGTAAAAATTCCAGTTGTCTTTTGCTTTTTGTTGCTGGTTGTGCCCATAGAATACAAACTTCTGGAACCTCTTTTACTCTTCCCTGTTGCAAGCTTTTTCAATCCAAGACGGTTGGTGAATAGAATCAAACATTCATTGAAGTTGTCACGATAGTCTTTGCTCTCATCAATTGCATCTGCTTTTGCAGCATCAAGTCGCTCATCACTGATTGAATTGATAAAATCCCAGACAAATCTTCTTTCATTATGATTCTTTTCAAATCTCAGAATTGTTCCATGAAAAGCAGTCCAATTTCGCTTGTGCTTGTTCCAGTCATAACCCTTGGAATCTCCAGTGTAGTGCGAATCTTTCATATCCTGATATGTCTTATTCAGAACCATAGTGATATTGGTATCAGTGTAAGCGTGTTGCATGAGAGAAATGAAAGCGTTTCTGGCATTACCAGAATTCAGTGCAGTGTTTTGGAAATGTGCCACATATTCCCAACCGGGACCTTTTCTAGTTGCATCACACAGCAACCTCCAGACGACGTTGTTGTCCTCATCATACTGGTGACCTGACAGGACGCCACATCTTTCATTGTAATCACTCCAAGTTGGATAAGTATCTGTTGTACTTTGCCCAACTGTTCCAGCCCTGGCTTCATCAGTAACTTCTTCCATTTCTTGGGGTCTTATGACATACAAGATTGGAAAACCCTCAGAGTTGAATCTGTATCTCAAGTTTTGTCGGAAGCCTTCCTCCCATTCCCTGAATTTTGTGAGATCCTTCAGCTCGGGTGGAGTTGCCTTTTCCTGTGATTTCACACTTGATTCCATCATCTTGATTCTGAATTGCTGCAGTTCCAAGTTGTTTGGGTTTGCGTTCCAGTCGATAGCCATTGGCTTGACTCCAATCAATGGTTGATACCGGGCCCAATTTGCCCAAGTTAGGAGCCTCGATGATAGTCTGTTACCATAGTGGATACTTTTTGGATTAGGACAGTCTGGACTGATAGCTTTCAATCCGTGCATGAACGATTTAATGCTTTCCTTGTTGAGGTCTGTAATTTCACGAATATTAGACATCCCTCCCCTCATAATTTCTTCAGCTGATTCATAGTTGATACCAAAATCCATTAGGCTGCTCCTGAAAGCAAGCTGTTCTGGGTTCAGAAATCTACCATTGTTGAATCCCCTGATTTTTATCCTGGGTTGGGATGACCTTCTTCCCAGTCGTTCAGCCCTTAGGTCGATGTCTAGTTGGTTCTCATCTTCATCGCTGCTATCACTATCACTCTGATTAACGTCATCTGGATTTCTGTGTTGCTTCACCGCATCCTGTATTGCTCTGATCCTTCTCTTTACCTCCTTGTCGATGACTCTTTTCCAAGTTGAGTTCATTTCTGGATCGGTCATAGCTTTTTCCATTACGCGCATGATTGTTTTCTCATTCAATCTGCCTTCATCCATACTTTCGTCATCACTTTTACCATCCATGGTGATTCCTGGTAGATCTTGATCCACTTCCATTTTTGTTTCCTCCTCACTGCTGGAGTCATATTCGTCATCGTCCTTTGGTTTTGCTTTTGACCTTGTTTTTTCTCGCTGTAGCCATGATGGAGGATGGATTTCAAATGATCGTTTTGGAGTATGGGCATTCGATTCGTTGGATGGTATTCGATGGAAGGTGCGATCGAATATGTGATCGAAGGTGGTATGTGGTGGAAGATGGTATAATCAAATCAAAGGATTGGATGTGAGAGATGTATATTAATCGTTGGTGACTGTCGTGTGATTTGCTTATCTGTTCTGTATTTATATCCGAATCGTATTTTTGGTCCGGTTTGTATACTTTCTGACTATTCGGATCGGGTATTTGTTCCGGTTAGTTTTGTGTGAGCTTTTGCTTTTGTTGCAAATCAAGATTGTGAGCTTTCCTATCCTTTCTTGGGATTTGCTCATTCTGTATTTCTGTGGTGTAAGATTGTTTCCTGAGAATTTAGTGTTCTCTTTTTCCTTTTGGATCTTTGAGATCTTTCGATCTTCGAGATTTGGTGTTCTCATTTCTATATCTTTCGATTTTCGTTTTTCGTGCGGGCAGATGCTCTTCGCAATCTGTTCCTTCCAATCTGTTTCACCACAGAATACTTGAGGCTCAATCTTCTGGCTCACTCATTCTTGTTTTCAGTGAAAGATCAGTGTTCTCGAATATTGATTCCTTTCAACTGATGCCAACCTGGGCGATTCGTTCAGCTGAATCGTCCAGTTTCTTTTCCCTTGCTTGTTTTTCTGCTGGATCCCGAAACCCGGTGGAGCCACCACCTTGGTTCGGTTCTTCGGCCTCTTCTTTCAAGGGAGGCCGCCCTGGTGTTGGTCTATTCCAGGGCTCCACAAGCAACTGCCCCTTTTACATCCTTGGGGGTTGATGCCGGTAGCTGATCAGGCTAGTCCGGATTAGTCTTCGAGCTCAACTGCGTTTCTCGGTGGGAAACGCGGTCCTCAGCATTGTAGGATGCTGGCCACAGCTCGTAGAGAGTGCTGTGGGTCTGATAAACTAAAGAAAGTGTGTCGTAACAAACAAACGCAAATGCAATCGGTCCTACGATCGATTGATTTAGTGAGTAAGATCATTGTTACAGTTCATTCGGCCTTGTCGTTGTCGACAGGTTAATTACTCATCGTATCGTCGTGTCGATTTACGGCATATTACCGCGTAATTCTTAGCATACAAAACACATGTAATTCCATCTTTGATCGGTCTTTCGTTGTATCGTATTACCGTATAATTCACCGTGATATTCTCATTGGAATATCACTGTATTGTACCTTGTTGTGTAGGATTAGTACTAGGTTGTACATAGGTTTTAGGGCATGATAGTGTTTTAGAGTTGTTAATTCTTCGAAGAGTGAGCTGAGAGGAAAAATCCCGCTAAGAGGCAATCCACATAAAAGCGCCGACGATTATTCATTGATAAATAACCTTACGAATAAGGTTATTTGCCCTTATGACTTTTCGTTGGTATACGCCCGCTTAGTACGTACGAATACGCGTTACACGGTGGATTCTTTTCATTAGTACTAGGTTGTACATAGATTTTAGGGCATGATAGTGTTTTAGAGTTGTTAATTCTTCGAAGAGTGAGCTGATGGGGAAATTTGGTAAAGAGACAAACCACATGGAAACGCCGACGATTATTCACTCAAGTTAAATAACCTTACGAATAAGGTTATTTGCCCTTATGATTTTTCGTACAGTACGCGTTACACGGTGAATTCTTTTCAATCCAACCCGTTCACCTGGTGTTGGATTAGTGTCGGGGTATATTTAACCTTGGTCGACTTGTTTGATGGCTTCTGTCAATAGCCGGATTACATCATTCTATCACTTCGAATGACTGCTGGATCTCATTTTTTTTTTTGTGATTGCGTCCGAATAGAACCGTACCGACGTATAATCATAATCGATTGATAGGTCGAATGTTCGAATCGAATCGTAACGCGTGATCGATTTAACCTGGGTAGTGTCCCATGATGTACCTTGCGTGTCGGGCGTGCAAGATCCATCCCAATGGTTTGGTTAGATCATCAGCTGGGTTGATAATTCCAGGGATATGGATCATCTTGATTTCACCATTTTCCTTCCATGCTTGGATGGCAAAAAACCTGATTTCAATATGCCTGGTTCTTTCAGTCGGCTTCTGGGCATTGATGATCTCAATTGCTGATGCATTGTCTTCATAGATCGGGGTTGGACCAACTTGGGCAAATCCTAATTCTTTGAGTATAGACCTGAGATATCTGGCTGTTTTGGCTGCCGTGACGGCAGCAATGAACTCAGCTTCTGTAGAACACTGTGCGGTAAGGGACTGAGCTTTGGATCTGTAAACAATTGCTCCACCAGCATAAGTGAAGACGTATCCTGTGGTGGACCTTCGGTGTTTTGGATCATTTCCATATGCGGCGTCCACAAAACACATCAGTTTGGCTTGCTTGATGTCTTCCGGGAATTTTGGGAGTGATACATCTTGGACTGCATCGTTGTATGGTTCTCCTGGTGGTAGAGATGGCTCAGCATTTGGTCTGTAGAATCTAATTCCCCAAGATCTGGTTGTTCTGAGATAGCGGGCTATATTCTTCAGGCTGGAATAGTGGAAAGCAGTGGGATTGGAACTGTACTTTGACATCAGAGTCACTGCATAGCCTATGTCTGGCCGGCAACTAACATATGCAAACATCATTTCACCTAAAAGCGTCCTGTAGGAGAAACCAGATGTGGATTGCAATTCAGCATGTTCCTTGGTGCCTTCTAATGGGCCATCAGTATGTGATTGTAGTTGGCTCAGTACTTCGGTTGATAGTGGTGCAGATGGCTTGGAATGTGGTTTCATCTTAGAATCAGTGTCCCATCCATGAGATCTCATGATTCTGTCAATGTAATTGGCACAGGACAGTTCAATGTAGTCAGCTGTCTGTTTGACATCAATGCCATTGAAGTCTTCAAGCAATCCCATTTTTGTGAAGGGGACAACATCTTCTTTAGGAAGCTTCAGCTTTGCGCCAATTATGTCATAGATCTTGTCAGATATGGATTTTGATGTGCAACCCAGTGCAAAATCGTCAACTTGTCTCAGCATGTAGACCCTTTCACCTTCAAAAACTGTCGTGTAGATCGTCCTGTCATGTGTGGTGGTTTTGAAGTTGAGATCAGGGCCTTTCAATATTTTGTTGATGTGGGTTTCCCAAAGTCTTCCAGATTCTGGATGGCCTTGAAGTGCTCGAAGGACTGGGAGCACCAATCTTCTGTCTATGTCCTTGCCATGCTTGTGTCTGTACCATTCTGCATATGCATCATCAATAGTCATGTATGTAGGAATGTTGGGTCCAGGACTATGTGCGTAGGCGTCCGCAGCATCACCCCCGTACACTTTGAGGTTGAGGCTTGCTGCAATAGCAAAGAATAACCTTTGAATGGGATGTTCAACACATGATGAGTATGACATTGCTATGGCATGCAGGGTTGGGGCTGCATATTTGCTTCCATTGCAACATTGCCTGGCTCTTCTGACAGCATTTCTTGTCACACTGTATTGCCAGTGAGGTCTGAGAATGATAGCGTCTGGGTCCTTAGGGTATTGAATTGGTGATCCAAACATTTCCAAATCTTCAAACTGATCAAGCTGTTTTCGCTCCCCAGCTTGCCATTCAGGCAATGTAGATAAAGGCTTGAGATTCCTTTGGGTGAAGTGCCCTTGTGCTTGTTCTTCAGGTGTAGTTGCCTTGGAATTGATGGCCTTGATGAAAAGTTCAATTTCTTCAGTGGACAGTGAATCTGCATCTAGTGGTAATGCTTGATTTCCTGGTTTATGAAGCTTGGTGATAGCTCTGAGGGATGCAATATCAATAGTAGGAATGACAACCTCCATGTCGTCTTCAATTGGTGCCAAGTGTTTTTGGATGGAGGCATGGAGTGTTTCAGTGCTATCAACCTGGTTGATTCTTGATTGTATCAGCTGCTTGTATTTTGTACCAATGCGCTGGATAGATTTGATTGATGAAATCCGGTCCAAGAATGGTGGATCTTCTTCAGCAGTGGGTTCCTTCCAGGAGGTATTGGGAGCAAATAAACCATATTCATTTGAGTGTTTCCTGACCTCCTTCATAGACAATTTCTCTTCAAGTGCAAAGGTAATTGGTGTATCTATTGAAGAATCCCGCACCCCTCGATCGTGATTTTCCTGTAAGGCTGTGGTAACATCAGCAGCAGTAAAGACACGATTGTGATTGATAGATACAATATAAGCGCCTCGGAGCTTGGAGAGAGTCTTCTTGTGGGAGGAGAAAAGCTTGGAGGCAGGACTTTTGGGAAGGATGTCAGTGATGTAAGCTCTGCCAATCAGTGAGTCATTGGCATAGCGAAGGCCAAACTTGGGATCAGCACAAGATGGAGAGACAGTGAGTCGAAGATTGGTGAGGTCTGCAAAGGGGGAAATTGAGAAGTGGAAATCACTGGATGAGACCTCACGGGGTTCTGCAGGAAGTGGAGTGTTGTCATCAGTCCGGAGCAGGTGCTTGACATTGGTTGGAAGATCTGCAAGAGGTAAGTCATTCATCCCTTCATCATACCGGACATGTGTGGCTATTTTGACACGGTGTGTCTCAGTATCATACCAAAGGATGTTTCTGGTAGTGTAAGGGACAAAACCCAGGAAGATGCCTTTGCGAGCATTAGATTTGAGCTTGATTGAGCGCTTGCCTGGGGGTCGCACCCAAACTCTGCATCCAAAAGTGCAAAAGTCAGCAAGATTTTCCTTGTGGCCAGTTGCCAATTCTAAGGGTGAGTGTTGTTGATTGCCTTCTGGAAAAGCATTGGACAACCGAAGGGCATGATAAAATGCAAAGGGCCAGAATTTTATGGGCAAATTTGCACCACTGAGCATGGTCCTCATTGAGTTGGCGAGGGTCCGGTGGGCTCTTTCAACTGTACCATTCTGGTGAGAAGCGTCAGCACCGGTGGGAAAGATTGAATATCCAAACGCAGAGAAGAGATTTCTGATGTCAGGATTGTGATAGAGTTCTCCACCTTGATCAACTGAAACATACTTGTTGGCACAAGTTGGGTTGTGCTGGGCGAAGAAATGTTCCAACCAGTGTAGTGGCGCTGCTTTAGAGATTCGCGTATCTCCATATTTCATACCAGTGTAGTGATCTGTGATGAGAATCCAAGCAGTTTCTCCATGAATGCCTTCATAATCGCGCTTGCGTTTGCTGTTGGAGGATTTGGTACCTGAGAATGCAAAATCAATGGATAAACCTTGAAACGGTTGTGTGGCCTTTTGTGTGGAATGTGAGCCAGCAGGTGTTTTGGTTTGCTTACATTGTATGCAAGTTGGGCATTGGTCAAGAATACTGGTTTGACGCTTGAACTTTGGTACTCCAACAATGTGCTAATGAGCCTGATACAGAAAGTCATCGCATGGGTGTCCCAATCGTTGATGCCACAGAAGTTTTGATGTCTTGGTTTTGATGGCGTGGATGGGGATATTTTTGTCCACAATCTTGGTGAAGAACAGTTTAGCATCAAACTTTGGCACGTCGCTGGTATCAGACTGAGCCTGAGCTGCCTCTGTGCATTTTTGTAGTGTGACAAGATTGGTGTATACATCGTATCTGTAGGTGCTAATGGCGTCTTGGGAGGCCAGTTCACAAGCTTCCTTGAACTGCATGTCAGTTGCCAGAGCATAGGCTGACGATGTGGCACAATTAGCATATGGGGATGCAATGTCAACATCTGGAATCAGTACTGGGTGTGTATAGCATTGACCATCAATGATGCTGCCATGGAGGACAATGCTGCTGGCAATGTTCTGCTTGTGATGACAGATAATTGTGAGGTTGCCGTTTTGTGGAGCAGCTGAGTCATAGTCGTTAATGAATGATTTATGGATTGACTGTCCACTGAACTGACGTCGCATGCGAGATGTCATTCCACAGAGATTGTTCTCACTCAGTAATGTCGTTGACAGGGAGGGAGAATAGTAGAAGAAGACTTTGAGATACCCTATGTGGTTGGGTGCTGGGATGTGCAAGTATCCCGAGCCTTCAGGGATGCAGGTAGCTGCTTTTCCTCCTATTGCTGCTGTAAGCCTGACAGGACATTTCCTTATCCTGGTGTAAGGTTTGTAACCGTGCAGGATGTGTTTGAGATTTGTGCAGGAAACTTTTGCACCGGTGTCAATCTGAGCCCTGACACCCTGTTGGAAGTAGGCTGTAGCTGCAATGGGATCTGGTGGGACTAGGGATTGCACATTGTATGTATCAACTGGTGTAGGGTTGTCCCTATCAAAGTTGGGATCCTCATTGGTCTTCAGGTGTGATTCCAATGTAGGGGTCGTAGCCCCAAGTGATTCCATATCACAGTAGACATCTATTGGGATTGATGACTGGAGGCTGTCCTTGGGAAGGAGGTCGACGGCACCAATTTTGACAGATTCAGTAGGAGCTGACACTGCTGGAGTCCAAGGAGGGGCATAAGCTGTTCACTTGGGACGCTGTGACGTTGTCAAATCCTTGGGGATCATCTTGAGGTGATGTCAGAGAATGGCAGCAAGAAAGACTTTCTATTCTTGGCGATCGCAAAAATTTTGTTCTTCTACTGCATCATCAGGTGAAACCTCGTCTTGATCTTCGTTGCCAATGTTGATCTGAGAGATTTGTTGAGTGGAATCTAAGAGCTGTTGGGTTTCCCTGTTGCATTTGCTTAGAAAGACAGCCGTGGCAATCCTATGTTTCTTGAGTGACTCTACATCTTGTAAAGCAGGACAATTGTCAAAGCTATGGCCGGATGTATGGCACACAATACATTTTCTGGTTGTGTCGAAGAGACTGGGTTGCTTATCGAAGGCTGTGATAGCATTGCAGTACGCTTGGTGGAGGAAGGGATTGTCAGATTCTTCATTCATTTCCGGGTACCCAAGTGATTCGATCAGGCTGATTGAGTGGGAGGTCAAAGTAGAAGGTGTTCTAACAGTACTGTTGGTAGCGCGCTTTTGAAACCGATCATTCCGACGGGGACCTGGTCTGGTTCCTGAGACAGTCAATTGCTTGGGCTGGATTGGTTTGGAGGTGTTCCTCTTGTACTTTTGTTCAGCCTTGATCTCTTGTTCATAGGTTTGGAGGGTTTGTAGAAGCCTACCTGCCTTGTATTTGTCCCGTTTGAATTGGTCATCAGAGTCGCGTTCATCTTCTGTCTTTTTGAAGAGCTCTTCTGAGAGGGTGGTTCCTGCAATAAGGTTGCTGACTTCTTCTGTCGAACTGATAGTGCCAGGTTGGTTTTGGAGGAACACTCTGAGTCTCAAGTAATCCTTGTACCGGAAGTAGTATTCTTCAAGGGATTCACTTGCGTTTTGGTTTGGAGGATTTTGGACCATTCTGCTGGCATTGGATGGCCTTTTTGAGTTGGGATGTGTCTGAGAAATAACTGTGTATAGCGCTTCATATCCTTGTCCTCCTTTGAAGCTCTGGATGGTTGCCTTCATGCTTGCACATGAATCAGGGATGATTTTGTCGCTTCTGAGTGCGGTGTAAATCAGATTTCCCCATTCATTGATGGCCAATTCATATCTTAAAGGTAAATCATGTGGAAAGTTATCGCCAATTGTGAATCCTCTGAGGTGGTCAGCTTCGCGCCTGAAGAGATAGTATGGATGGACATAAATATGGTGTTGCTGTGAGTGGGCTGTGATTTCTCTGTACCATTTCCTAACCTGAGGGTCCGTTGCATCCTTTAGTTGTGGAAAGCCTGAGAGGAATAGTTTGTCCCTAGCTGCTTCCTTGGACTTGTCAGAGGCTCTGGTGAGATCAAAACAGTCACCACTTCTGGTGATCAGGCGCTGGTCATTTCTGCCACTGCCTAGATTGTGTAGGTAGTAGTTTTGCCTGACAATTGTTTCATTTCCCGATGAGTCGGTGTAGGTGATTGGGAAGTCCTTCATATCATCTTTGGTGAGGAATTCATCTCGCCTGTAGTATCGGTCCTTCACAGGTGGTGGTAATGTTGCTGGATTCCATGGAAGGTCAAGAGCTTGGTGGTCGGCGCCGGTATTGTTGTTGGTGTTGTTGTTGTTGTTGTTGTTGTTGTTGCCGTTGTTGACCAATTGTTGGAGTAGGGTGGTCAATTGCTGCATGTCGGTGCCCGTTGCGGTGGGCGCTGGGTTTGGTGGTGCGGCATTGTCATCTTCGTCATCTGAATCGGCCTGTGTGGCACCTTCATAGATCTTGTCAAAGAGTTGGGCTTTCCAGGTGGGTTTAAACTTCCAAGTTGTGATTAGTAGTTCGATGGTAATGGATGGTTTTGAGGAGTCATCTGTGTGGTTTGCGAGCGCTTCCTTAGCAGCCTTTTCTAAATCGACAGGGCCTCTCACTTTCTTGGAGTCTCCATTTGGTGCAATGTAGTATACAGCACAACTAGATAGTAGTTGGGTGATGTGACCTTTCTGGAGCTCTGTAAAGTGAGGAAGAGGATAGGTGATAGCGTTGACAACACTGCCTCGGAGGTTGGTCATCATAGCAGGGGCTAGCACCTTAGCGTCTGTTGTGGTGCTCTCCACAAATAAGTCTTCGGTGTCGGAATCGTCCAGGATGGTGGAATATAGGGTATTCAATTGTTCATCGTATGGGCTGTTGCCCTTGAATTTGAAGCAAATGCCTTCAATGGCATTCCAATCAAAGAGGTCGGCCATGCTTGCGTGTGGATTATCAAAGAACTGTGTGTAGAAACAGTGGATACACCCCTTGATTCACAAGCAGGAGGGGAAGAAGGGAAAAGGGAAAAAAAGGAGGAAAGACGTCGTCGTCGGCGAAGGCGGCGTCGAAGGAACGATCGTCGTCGTCGAAGGCGGCGTTGTTGTCGAAGGAACGATCGGACGGTGAAGGCGAGGAAGTCGTCAGTGAAACGCGGATCGAAGAAATAAACGAGGAAAGGACCAAAGGAACGGTCCGCGGAGAAGAAAAAAAAAGGAAAGAAATAACCGGTGTCGGCGGTAGGAGCGTCGATGACCGGAGAATTAACCGAAGAAAGGACCGAAGGAACGTTTGTCAGGGAAAGAAGATAACCGGTGTCGGCGGTAGAAGCGTCGATGACCGGAGAATTAACCGAGGAAAGGACCGAAGGAAAGTTCCGCGGAGAAATGAAATGGAGTAAGAGGGAGATTGGAAGGGAGGCGCTCAACAGCGGGCTCACAACAATCTCTGCGCTGGGGGGAAGGCCTATCGCTCAACAGCAATGTCCTCTGGCTGTGACCGGTCAGTGGAGGTGCTGATCGGGCGGAGATAGGCTCTTAAGGTATACGCCAACGCGTGAGTTATAAGGGCTCTATAACCTGTTGTTACTCTAAAAATCGACCAAAGGTATATGATGGTAAAATTTAAAGAGAAGTGAGCTCAAAGAGACGCTCTTATTTTTACTGTGTATTTCACCGTATCGGGGCTCTCTGTATTTTCATGGTAGAGATCTTCCCCGGTTATCTGTTACTGTCTTCTTTACCATCGTACCGATTCTTCTGTTGCTGTTGCTGTATTAGCGTCGTGTCGGTCTTACTGTATCGGTCGTTCGATGGTATCAGTCATTTACGAGGTTAAGTGTTTTATCCGATGGGGCATATGCTTGTTCGTTGTATTTAAGGTAGATGATGAGGCCCATTCAAAATCGGTACTGATTTTCTTGACTGCAATAAGTAATTTCCTCACGGGATATCAAGTATATTCTTTTGAATGTACTTATGAATTCCAAGTGTTCACTTATTTGTCAGGTCTTTGGATATGTCTTGTTTCTAACCAATTACTGTCTTTTGTTTGTAGTCCTAAGTGATATCGATTTACCACTTAGGGATTTCCAAGTAGTGGAGGTGCGTTTGATTCTAAGCTTCGGCCTTTGGAATATTCGTATCTCGTATCGCACCTCGGTCGTCGTCGGCTTTTTCGATTGGATTTGATGCCGACAAATTCCGTATTTTTCGCCGACAACAGGTTCTTTGCCATTCAAGCATGGAAAGAAAATGGTGAAATCAAGATGATCCATATCCCTGGAGTCATCAACCCTGCTGATGATCTAACCAAACCTTTGGGATGGATCTTGCACGCCCGACACGCAAGATACATCATGGGACACTACCCAGGTTAGATCGCCTGCTTGTTACGATTCGATCCGAACATTCAATCTATTAGTCGATAAAACAATGATACGATTCTGTTCAACGACACGATTCGATTCGATCCGAATGTTCGATCCATCAATCGATAAAACTCAGGATGATATACTCCGACAGTAATCCAATACCATGCAAGTAGAGTATTGGATCAAGGGGTGTGTTGTCGGCGAAAAAATACGGACTTTGTCGGCATCAAATCCGATCGAAAAAGACAACGACTGAGGTGCGGAATGCGAGATACGGATATTCCGCTGATAAAGCGTTAGAACCAAACGCACCTGCACTACTTGAAAATCCTTAAGTGGTAAAAACGATATCACCTAAGGCTACAAACAAAAGAGGATAATCGGTTAGAAACAAGAAATATCCAAAGACCTGAACAGTAAGTAAACACTTGGAATCCTTAAGTACATTCAAACGAATACACTTAATATCCCGTGAGGAAATTACTTATTGGAATCAAGAAAATCAGTACCGATTCCGAATGGGCCTCCTCATCTACCTTAAATACAACGAACAAGCATACGCCCCATCGGATAAAACACTTAACCTCACAAATGACCAATACCAACAGAATGACCGATACAGCAAGACCGACACGACGCTAATACAGCAACAGCAACAGAAGTATCGGTACGAAGAAACCCCTACTAGTGAAAATACCGGGGAAGATCTCTACCATGTAAAATACCGCAGAGAGCCCCGATACAGTAAAAAATAAGAGCGTCTCTCCGAGCTCACATCTCTTTAAATTTAAACAATTCGTTATACCTATCCGGTCGATTTTTAGAGTAACAACAGTTGTTGCCGTTGTTGACCAATTTTTGGAGTAGGGTGGTCAATTCTTGCATGTCGGTGCCCGTTGCAGTGGGCGCTGGGTTTGGAGCTGTGGCGTTTTCATCATTGTTGGCCTCATTTTCACCATCACCGTCGGGTTGAACTTCACCTGTGTAGATGCCATTGAAATAGTTGCCGGGGTTATTTGTCTTCCAGTTTCTTCTGAACTTCCATTGGTTGATGTTGAAGATTACTGTGGCAAGTGGTTTTGGGTCATTTGTTGCTTCAGCACGTCTGACAGCTTCTCTTCCTGCGGAGTCAAATTCCTGTGGAGTTCTGATCCTTTGGTTTGATGACCCAGGGTTGACAAATTGTACAGGGCATGAATCAAGGAGCTGGGCTATGTGTCCCTTTTCTAGTTCATCGATGTTTAGCATTTCCAAGGTGATGCTGTTGCAGAAGGCTTCCCTGAGTGCAGTTACTGGGGCCGGACCAAGGGTTCTAGGGCCTTTGCCATTGGCATCCGATGTGAAGAGGGTGGATATCTCAGGTGCTGTGAGCGGGAGAGTTTCTGCATAGGTGACATTGAGAGAAAGGACTTCTTGGGGGTTGTTGTCACTTTGGAATTTGAATTCAATCCCATAGACATTGGACCAATCGTATGCTTCTGGTGGAGGAACCATGGTGGGTGTCGAATCGTAAATTTATTACGGTGTTTCGTCGTCGTCGTTGTCGTCATCGCGGTGATTAATCTGTCGTTGTCGAAAATCGAATGATCGCCGATGAGAGAAGATTCTGGCGGTGGCGTCGGCGAATGATAGTAGATGAGAGTCCCAGAAGATTCTTGCGGTGTATCGGTGTTGGCGGCAGCGTCGGCGTTCTTGTAACTTGGTGGTAGAATCGTTCGATCGTTGGCGAGTAATCGTCGTCGAGATACTTAACCCTTGCCGTCGGTAGATACACCCCTTGATACGTATGCTTGGTCGTGTATTACAGAAGAAGATTCCTAGTAGAAGGATCTGTATACACCCCTTGATACGCGAGTAAGGAGGAGAAGGGGAGAGAAAGAGATGGGGGGAGGCCGAAGTGTAGCACACGGATGGGCGTCACTACAAATTTCCTCTCGATGTAACCGACAGTGGAGGTGCTGAACGGCCGGAGATAGATAGCTTAAGGTATACACAATCCTACGGATGGGCAGCAATTGTGCGAGTTATAAGGGCTCTATAACCTGTTGTTACTCTAAAAATCGACCGGATAGGTATAACGAATTGTTTAAATTTAAAGAGATGTGAGCTCAAAGGGACGCTCTTATTTTTACTGTATATTTCACTGTATCGGGGCTCTCTGCTGTATTTTACATGGTAGAGATCTTCCCCGGTGCTGTTACTATTCTCGTACCGATACTGCTGTTGCTGTTGCTGTATTAGCGTCGTGTCGGTCTTACTGTATCGGTCATTTGGTGGTATCGGTCATTCATGTTGTTAAGTAATCTGTTTGATGGGGCGTATGCTTGTTCGTGGTATATATGCTAGATATGAGGCCCATCTGTAATCGGTATTGGTTTTCTTGATTGCAATAAGTAATTTCCTCACGGGATATCAAGTATATTCTTTTGAATGTACTTATGGATTCCAAGTGTTCACTTATTGGTCAGGTCTTTGGATATGTCTTGTTCCTAACCGATTACTGTCTTTTGTTTGTAGTCCTAAGTGATATCGTTTTTACCACATAGGGATTTTCATGTAGTGGAGGTGTGTTTGATTCTAAGACTCGATCATCAAAATAATCGCACCTTGGTCGTCGTTTGAAATAATCGCACAAAGTCGTCGTTTCGTTTTGTCGGCTTTTTCGATCGAATTTGATGCCGACAACAGTCCGTATTTTTTGCCGACAACAGCTGTAGGCTTTGTTCTTGCTGGAGGAATCCTTTGCGAGCTTGTTGGTGCTTTGCCTGTAATTTGCTGCTTACAGCCGTTTGCTGCTTACAGTTCGATTGCTGCATGCAGTGAGGTGATCGTAGAGTTCGTACCTACGTTGGTGATACAGTGAGATCTTGCATACTCAAGGGTGTTCCTTGGTTTGTACGTCGTACGGCGTACGTTCCACGTGGCACTACCATTCCTTACATTCGGTTCGCTACATCAATTAACAATTGGAAGATTAATATGGTCCAGAGACAATCCGATCATAATCTTATCGATAACTCTTTCCAACACCGTAAATGTTGTCGGTTAAAAATACAACGACAGAAACACCGTAGGAACGCTACGGTAAACAAAGCAGAGGTACGTACATGCACACAAATATTCGTGAACGAATCTGGATTAGAATCGAACGCACCTCCACTACTTGGAAATCCTTAAGGGGTTAAAAACAATACCATCTAAGGCTACAAACAAAAGAAGATAATCGGTTAGAAACAAGACATATCCAAAGACCTGACCAATAAGTGAACACTTGGAATCCTTAAGTATATTCAAAAGAATATACTTGATACCCCGTGAGGAAACTACTTATTGCAATCATGAAAACCAATACCGATTCTGAATGGGCCTCATTTATCTAGCTACTCTCCTAACAAGTATACGCCCAATCGAACAAAACACTTAACCTCCTAAGTGACCGATACCATCGAATGACCGATACAGTAAGACCGACGCGCTAATACAGCAACAACAGTATCGGTACGAGAATGGTAACAAATAACCCGGGGAAGATCTCTACCATGTAAAATACAGCAGAGAGCCCCAATACAGTGAAAATACCCAGTAAAATTAAGAGCCTCTCTTTGAGCTCACATCTCTTTAAATTTCAATTATCCTATACCTTTCGGTCGATTTTTAGAGTAACAACAGGTTATAGAGCCCTCTATCTCCGCCCGATCAGCACCTCAACTGACGGTTAACACCAGAGGCAATTGTGTGCTTACCTCCCTGTGCGGCACATTCTAGACCTCCACTCCAGGTTTCGTTTCTTGCGGCGCCTCCCTTCTGAGGGCCGCACCCTGGACTGTACCTCGTCCTTCTGTTCCCAGCTTGCGGATCAGGGGGTGTACTCGCTATCACAAGCCTTGTAACCCACAACCAGCTCTCTGGATTGACACAGTTACAAACTAAAGACCACCGCCATCTTTAATGAAAGCCCAGCATTGCACCGGACACGCCGATTGCAATCACCCAACCACACTCTTTCTTTTGCGTCCATCATCCCCATACCGGACCATTGACGCCCATTTGATAGTGCTACGCAACACTTCAAACCACCACAGACTGCAACTCATCCTACGATAGTTGCTTTATTCACTACATTCAACACCTCCGTTTGTTCCTCCTTCGGAACATACCTTCGGTCGTCCGACGATTATCTTCTTCCTCCATCGGAACATTCCTCCGGTTATTTCTGCACCTTCGCGGATCATTCCAACGGTCTTTCGATATTTTGATCCACGACCTACACTAAACCCATACTCCAATAACTTTTTCGGATCAACTAACATCTACCCCGTTTACCTCCACGGCCTACAACAACAACGACATTAAATCGATACTTCGATCTCCTTTCTACGGACACGATTCTTTGACAACAATCATTCTTTCGATTCTTTCGCACCTCCCCTCGGTCATTAATCGCATCACAAGAACGTTCCGAGCTTCGGCCCTCTCGAATCTTCGAATTAATTCCACCATTTATTTGTCTATATCCGGTCATCGAATCACTTCTTCCTTCGCAGGTTCGACCATTGATTCCCGGTTATTTCTGTCTTTCCGGTCAGCGCAAATCTCTTTATCGGCTCTCTCTTCTGCACCTCCGAGGATCCCGACGATCACTCGATACCTCCATATATTGATTCCCGACCTACTGTATCTACAGATCTTTCTACCAAGATTCTCCTTCTGTAACTACATCGCAACATCGACACCGTTGTTTCCCTCACTACCAATCTCCCTTGATCGTTCCTCCGACGAACGCACCTTCGGTCCTTTCATCGGCTCTTCCTCTGAATCTTTGACTGTCTTCTCCGACGGTTGATATTTCTTTGGTTAATTCCTTTAATCACCTCAACGCTTCTGCCGACGCCGACACCGGTCATTAGAATCGAATACACGACACGATCGAACAATTGAATGCAAATTTCCCACTCCACCTTTCCTTCGGCTCCTCCGTTCTCTCCATTCTGCCATGAGGCTACAACTCACCGACTGGAACTATGTCAACGCCATACAGTTCTCGTTCATAGAGGCTGACGAGATTGCCACCCAAAACTACCTGAATGCGGCGTACGCCAAAAAATTAACTGATCTCATCAGCCTCATATCCTACAAATATGGCACCGCAACCCTCAGACCAGGCGCAATTCCCAACATCAAATCCCTCGTCGCTGAATCCATCACAAAAGATCTCCCTGAATCAGAGGTATCCACCAAATACAAAGAACACATTCAACTTCTTCTTGAAAAGACTAACATTTGGTACGTTGACAACCACGGCATGAGAGAACTGGTTCAAGATGATCAAGTACTGGCTATCGCGGCACGCACGGCGAGATACAACTCTGATGGGAATAAGGATCCTACCATCCGATTGGAACTCAGCATCCAACATTGGGGATTCCGAAGTGGATGGTTTCCATACAAATTTACCAAGGTGTATGACAAAAACGGTGGAGCAACAGCATTTGAGGCATCAAAGTCTCTGGAGCCAATGCCTACGGCTGTATCATACGACAATCGCGTGGCAAATATCCTCAAATTCTCCAGGAGAATCATCTCCCGCAAAAATGAATTTTGCTTGGAACTACCATAACAACCGGCAAATCGTGTTGTTAAGTAAAAACAAGATATAACCGTTACGTGCGGTTAAATATGAACGAATAAGAAAACAGACTGACGCGCGCACACATACATGAATGAGATGCGCGGCGAAACGAACAACGTATGGTCTTACGAATACAATGAATGCAATGGTGAGACGAGATTATTGATGGATCGACACTCGGGCATATATCGGGCATATAAAGACCAACAAGGCAATATAGCCAATGTAGGAAGTCGATCACAGAAAACAAAAGAATGACTCACGACCAAAGGAATTGATCATTGATAAAAGAATCAGACACAGCAAAGTGTCACCAGAAAGTGGTACGCGAAAATCTAGAGGCATAGGATCCAATACTAAGTATGTCAATGATATACATGTGAATATCAATGAAATATGGGAAATATCAATGACATACAAAATGGATACGCGAAGCCCAATTATGTTAGAAACAAACAAATGAGACATGTTTCTCAGACGAATTTACCGGTGAAACGGTAGTTAATCTACAACACGAGAATACACGTGCAGTCTCGTGATGGAGGATTGCTTAACACGGGATTGCATGTGAAATCCGATTAAGTATTTGAAAAACAGAAAATAGATTAATTAACTCATAATCCGGAATTACAGTTGTTGATTAACAGTCGCAGCTTCATACGAAGTCTATACAACAAACATACCTACGAGTTACAATCCATTCCGGAAGTATTCTTACAAGTTCCCTACGAGAAATTTCCTACTAACAAAAACCGACGATTAGAATTTATCGATCAAACTTTGGTAAAATTCATATTCACCTGTACTATTGAATCAAATCTAATACACTGGTACGAAACTATCGAAATAAGTGATTATCTTGGACGCGAGCCATTGAATACTACTGAGACTTGGCTAGAACAACAAAGAAGAATATCAAAAATAAAAATAAAAAATACATAACAAGAAACAAAAATAAAAATACGTAACAACCGAAAAGAAAAAGAAAATACACGACAACATGCCAACCTTTACTAACAGATTCTTTCAAACTCTGGGAGCAGTCACCTATCCGGCTTTTTACATGATGAGAAACAATGATTGGTGGAAACAGAATGAAGTACCGGATGTACCACAAAATACAAGCGAGGAGGAGGATACCCAGATTCCATCGACGACTCAACGTAAACGCCGTTCAAGACGGGCCAACTACGCATCATCGTCATCTTCGTCTTCACCTTCACCATCTTCTTCATCATCTTCTTCGTCATCAGAAAGTGACGACGATAATAGCGGTTCAAGACCTGGCAGAAGACCTGGCAGACACAGAGATGCAGAACTGGTTACTCTCAGAAGACAAGCAGCGGAAGCCAAACGTCAAATGGAAGAAATCAATGCACTAAAAGAAGAAATGAGAGCTGCAAGAGCACGAGGGCGAGAAAAAGAAAGAAGATATGAAGCGGAAATGAACACTCTGAGACAAACAATCCAAGAATCACACAACAGGGATGACGAGATGGAAGCGCTTAGACAAGAAGTGAGGTCGGCCAAAGAAAAGGCAACGGGTCAACAGCTACTCAAGGCAAAACCAATCCATGATTTTGATGGCCAACAAGAAAACTGGACAAAGTGGAAATCAGATGCAACAGCTACTTTTGCAGCCACAGGACATGAGGAGATTATGAATGATGCAGAGGCGGCCCGGAATGCACCGAGCAAAAACAAGGCACTTTGGGGAACATTGTTGCCGGCGTGCAGTGGCGGTAGTGCCCATTCAAAAATAATCAAGCATGAAGATACCTTTGATGGTCATGCGGCATGGCAAGAACTATTGGGCTGGTATGATTCTGACAACCGGCGAGAATCCTATGCCGAGACACTGAAGCTTCGACTACGATACAACCTGTTACATCCCAATGGTAATATTTCTGAGTACATCAACACGTTTGAATTGACCTATCATAAACTTCGAAAAATTCCACCATACCACATGACTGAATGGGATGCAAAAAGCATTTTTGCTCGGAATATTCGTGACCCCAACCTGGAGAGATTCAAAGAAGAATTGCTTGAACATAAAACCGACAGGACCCTAGAAGAAATGATTATTAAGCTTCGCATCCATGATGAAGAGCTTGCTCGCACTGCATTTGATAGCAACAGAGGAGGCCACAAACGCGTCCGACGCACCCCTGATGGTCCTAATAAAAGACAACGCACGGGTTCCTACGGCACAGGCACTCTGACAGGGACTATTCACCCTAACCTCAAAGGTATTATCAGAATCCCTCCAGACACATGGCAAGAGCTTTCTCAACAGCACCGCGATTGGGTACTCAAATACAACCAAGCCGTCCGACACAGCGATACTCTACCACCTACTCCAGAGGGCGTTATTGTTGGTTCTCCACAAGATGATGGAATGAATCATTTCATCCCTAAATCTACCAGCCGTCAACGGAGAGTACGCCGGGTAATGAATCCCACTACTGATTCACCTCCAATCGAGTCACCGGCGCTGCCCTTATCTTCTCCAGCTGAATCACCCACTCCGGATGCTGATAGCGACCAAGACAGCATTGGAACGATTGATGAAACTGAATTATTTCCACCAGGCTCTACTGCCCTCAAAACGGTCCGATTTCGTCTACATTCTGGGGGGGACGATGCTGAAGTAACACAGAATGAATTGAATTTGACTCAGGCAACGCAGAATGTGGTGAATTCGGCAACACAAGATACGGTAAATTTGAATTCAACACCCCGAAGAAACGCATCATCCTATTTTTATACAACCCGGAGAAATAAGATGGAAATAAAATCTGAGGAAAGTGATGACGAGGATAGTGAAAATGAGGACGAGAATGTGAATTGTAATGGAGAAGATGTACCAGATCTTGTTGCACGGATGGAACCTGATTCGGAAGATGAAAAGGAAATAGAACAGGACCGCCGAAACGTAACCAGAAAAATGTACCAAGGAAGAAGACCGAGACGAACAACAGGCAATTCAGCAATCACAAATATACATCGATACAGAGAGGTCCAACAAAATGATAATATTGCTGTTATTGACAGTGGTGGAGGAAGAAGACCAACGGTTACAGAACAAGCATGGCTCCGAATTGGAGGAGAAACTGGAATGACGTCTGCAATGAGGCCGTACATGAGTAATGATACAAGTGCCTATGTGGAGCATCCAGTTTGCAGTGCTGTAACGAAGGCCTTTATTCCAGGAAGAGAAGATCCAGTACTTCTAATGGTCCACTATGCCACTTATGTGACCAAGGATAAAGATCAAACTGATGGTGAATCATTATTGACAACAATTGATATGGGTGATCATGGAGTACTGGTGAATGGAGTGCAACCACAGTTGAGCAAATGTGGGATTACAATCGGAACGACATTTCTACCATTTTCATATGATGATGAAAAAGTTTATTTTCATATTACCAAACCGACGGAAGGAGAAGTGGATACATTGGAAAAATTCGAACTGAACAGCCCTGCACCTCCAGACATGCGCAAATATCCAATGTTGAGAAGAAAGAGAGCAAGAGAAACATTCAAATTTGCAAAACTACCAATATTAGAACTTCGAAAAAGGTTTGCGATGTTGCCAGAATTGACTGTTTTGAAAACATTGGAGAATACTACCCAACACTATGAAGAAATAGAAGAAGAAAATCGAGAAGTCCCCAGGAAACATTACAGGAAAAGATTCAAGGCATTCCATTACAGAAGACAAAATGAAACAGTGAGCACTGATTACACATACTTCTCGAAAAAGACATCTCAAGGACACAACGGGGGACAATTTTTTAGTGGCACCAAGACAAAGCTTTGGTCTTTCCACCCTCTGAAAACAGAATCACAGTGTACAAATGCCCTACAGGATTATCTTCGCGAACATGGTGCACCGGATACTATTCTCAGTGATAATGCAAGATCTGAAACAGGGGTAAAGTGGACTCAAATTCTTCGAGAAAATATGATCAAAACAAGAACAAGTGAACCACACCACAGCCATCAGAACCTGTGTGAAGCGGAATGGGGAAGATTGTCCAAGATGGTACAAAACAGTCTACGTATGTTTCAGGCACCAATCAGTTTAGCGCATTGGTGTGCAAAATGGTGTGTGTCAGTTAACAATTTGGCAGCGAGAAAATCGCTAAATTGGAAAGTACCCCTCGAATTGCACCAAGGCTGGGCACCTGATATCTCCCACCTGAGATTTCATTTCTATGAACCAGTGTGGTATTTTGAGCCAAGATTCAAGAGCCCCAAAAACAACATGTTGAAAGGGAGATTCCTGGGTTTTGCGGAATCAACGGGTGATGCAATGACCTATTATATTTTGACTGAACCAGATACACCAAAACAGAAAAGACAAGTGTTGATGCGATCGGTAGTTAGAACACGACGCAAGGAAATTGGCACCAAAGATGAATATGTGAATGACAACCCGGAGGCAGAGAAGTTTACTCTTTCCTTGTCAGAACACCAGCAGAACATGGAAGATATCAAGAGTACTGATGAAGTCCCATTGTTATCTTCAGGGGAGAAATTTGTCGCGAGCTCTGAAGGAATGGAAAATTCTACTAGCACCAATCCAATGGAAGACAGTGATGAACATAACAATACAACTTCAGGGGAGCTTGATGCTGCCGATGAAGAGGAAAACACGTTGGACATGGAAGAAGAAATGTTACCAAGTGATATAGATGGATGCAACAATGCTGAAACACATCAGGATATCTTGGAAAGCACAGAAGTAAATTTGGATATGGATTTCCGGAAGATTTTGGATCATTTCTGGGAAAATGGGATTTTGGTATTCAAGGCGCAATTGTTGGATTACTAAACCAAACGTGAATACGGTACGTTATACGTATACGTAATACGTAAATCCGCGACCGGTTTGCGTATTACGTTCAACGGTTTTACGTAATAAAACAGTTTTGCGTATTACGTAAATAGGATTTACGTAAGACGTAAAACGTATACGTTTAACGTTATACGCATTCAGTTTTACGTATTCGGTTTTACGTATCACGTAAAACACTTTCAGCTTCTATCATAAGATGGGCGCAATAAGTAAATAATACATAAGCGCTGGTGAGTATCAAAAAGATACTTAAAGCGATGAACAGAGGTACGTGATGGGAGGACCGAACTCACGTACTCCTTTTGAAAGGAAAACAAATTAGTAGAAAGGAGAGCAATATGGTCCAGAAACAATTCGATCATAATCTTAATGATAACTCTTTCCAGCACCGTAAAAGAGCAACGTAAAGTAAAATAACAAACTGTAACAAATTAACCAAGCTTGCCGTACAACTTTGGTCTTATTAGTTATCATTAAGATTAACACACCCCAATGCCAGAGGGAACACAAACCGAAGGAATCCCCAGCCCCACTACGAGAGAAGTTACCCCTGACACGAGCATCGACACTTCCAGAAACCTAGGCTCCACTGCGATCAGAGATCTGAGAGACCAACTGGTAGAGCTCGAACATTACCACAGGGATATCCTCGAGTACACCGAAGAACAAAACACACAACTACAAACACAGAACAGGCTACTGTACGACTATACTGAGGACAGTGAGGATAGTGATACTGACGACGAGATGTCCAAGAAGAAAGACCACCATGCGTCGCTCAAGGACCACTTGGACGAGGCACAGACAAAGCCGATAGCAGTACCATCCAGCATAGAGGTATATGAGTTCAAAAAGGCACTTGCTAACGCGTTAGCCGAAGTACCCTCCATCAAATACATCCAGGGAGGGGGCTATGCCTTCCTACTGGAAAACGCAACGCAATACCGCGCGAGGGACCCCCAGGCGCCGTTCCCCGAGGCTCCACAGGAGCCACAAGAGCTTGATAGTTCCATCGAGCTCACCTCTGACGCATACAAACTATGGAAGCGGAGTCGAGCCCTATATGTAGAATGGAACAAGTACGACAGGGAGGCCCTACTGGTTACGGACAGGAAATTTCCCAACATGCTTGGAGACCTGAAGAACCCAGGTTCAGACGCCTTCCCCCGAGGTACTACTGTACGCGAGGCCTTCCAAGCCATGGAGGAGGACCTATGTACAACCGACGCACAGCACCAGCTCACACGCGAACTCACTAAGAAAATGCATGCATTGACTTACACACCGAGCCTGATCGGGCCCAAGGAGTACTTTCGCCAGCTCACAAAATATCAATATCAGATCAACCTGCTCCCAGAGACAGCGAACGTCACGGAGGCACAGATGATCGATTACTCACGTGAGGCCTTTGCCCGCAGCAAACACGGCCCCATGACACTACACCGAGTAGACGAGGACTGGAAGAAATACCGAGCCACGCTAGTTAAGAGCGGATTCACCCAATACAAAAAATTCTGGGGACAACGCCTGAAGGAACTATACAGTAGTTACCACAGCAATACATCTACGGCAAACCTAGCCGATATAGAGGCCGATCAACGTTTCACCGATCTCGAAAACAAGCAACGTGATCTGGCCAATGTATGTCACGAAATCTATTCACAAGTCACCGAGACAGCCACAGCAGCATCGACCATGACAATGACCAACCAATGGGAAACGGCAATGGCCGTCCTCCAAGCCGACGTGAATAGGCTCAAGGCAGCAGACGCTAGCCGTACCACCAGCAAGCCCGACACACGACAACCTTCGACCCAGGGATGGAAACAATACAAGTATTATTGTCACTCGTGTGGGGTGAATCTCACCCACGACGGCCGGAGTTGTTACCGGCGACGCAACAAGGCTGGACACCAGGAGGGCGCCACTTTCGACAACCAGATGGGTGGAGCCACCAGGAACACCGATCGATGGCTACAGTGGAATGGGCCCGACCCCAACAATAACGGCCGGACCACAATAGTTGATTCGCCCTTGCACACTTGACGGTGTGGGAGGGACCACAAAAGTAGCATACATAAACAATCTAGTAATCATGATTCACAGTTACTCAGTATCCTACGTGATCCCTCGAGCGAAACACTCCCGCGGCCACCACGCACTGTTACCTTCACACATGATGTCGCGTTCCACACCCGGTCCTCATCAGGATATGGAGCACTAGATTCGGCGGCGACGGACCATTTCGTCCCTACAACATACCAGGGTGGGGCACACCAAGACACACCGGGGGCACTGACTGTAAGTTGTGCAAATGGGAGCAAGATGATCTCAACCGCAACAGACCAATTAGACCTACCCCGACTTCCCCCATCGGCCCGCGGATGCCACAAGTTTACTGAAGTCGACCTTCCATTGGTATCAGTACCTAAACTATGCGGTTCCGGATGCCAAGTTGAATTCTCTAAAGACAACGTGACTGTTCTAGGCCCAACCCAACACGTCATCCTTACCGGTCACCGAGACCCCCTAAGGAATCTATACATGGTTCCCCTCCATCAGCCCGACCCACCTCAAGGGACGGCTAAATCTCCAAGGGTGACAGAACCCCCCCTGCAAAAGCCAAACGAAAACAAACCCACAACCGACGCAACCAGCGCCGACCAAAACAACAACAAAATCGAATTCCCAATACACACGGGGGCAGGGGCATACCAGATTCAAGCCATCCCCAAGCTGATCCGATTCTACCACGCAGCTGCGGGGTATCCCACCAAAGAGACATGGATCCGTGCCATCGAACGCGAATCATTTGCCACGTGGCCGGGCCTCACGGTACAACGTGTCAACCGATACCTCCCACTCACCGAAGAAACGACGATGGGGCACCTGCAATTGGCCCGCCAAGGCATCCAAAGCACGCGCAAGAAACCAAAGAACAAACCAACCACAGATACGGAGCCGGCCCGATGCGACCGAAAGAAGATACATAACGTCAGTGTAGACATCGTATCAGCGAATGAGATGCAACCAACCAACCACGCAGTACCGCGCGCCAAAGAAGAACCTAAAGAACTCATCGCGTGGGACCTGCCGGGGAGATACCCAGTCACGTCTCGTCGGGGACACCAGTACGTATTCCTAATGTACGACTACGATTCCAGCTACATCGACGTGGAGCCCATCCAGTCACGCAAGAGCGAAGACCTCCTACAAGGGTTCACGGCATGTTACACACGAATGAAAGAGGACAACGTGAACGCAAAAATAGTACGTATGGACAACGAGACCTCCAAGAAACTTATAGCGTACATCACAAAGAACAACCTAGATTACCAACTCGCGTCACCTGGGGACCATCGTCTCAACCATGCGGAACGGGCAATCCAGACCTTCAAGAACCACTTTATTGCGGGATTGAATGGGGTGGATGACCAGTTCCCAGTAGATGATTGGGACCTGCTGATCCCACAGGCCCTCATTACACTCAACCTACTACGCGCGTCGCGTACACAGCCAAAACTATCAGCATACGAGCTCAGACGCGGGGTCTATGACTACAACAAACACCCACTCGCCCCTATGGGCTGTCGAGTGATTATTCACGACAAGACTCAAGAACGAGGCGCATGGCAAGACCATGGCACAAGGGGTTACTACATCGGACCGGCCCTTAAACACTACAGAAATTACACCTGTGTCGGGGAGGCCAGTCGCGCTAACCGAATCAGCAACACAGTGGCCTTTTTCCCCAAGGCCAATATGCCACATACCTCGTCTACAGACCGGCTTCTCATGATTCTCCAAGACCTAAAGGAGGTCACAAGTAAGCCCCATCCACCAATCCCGTTTATAGAACAAGGAACCCAAGTAAATGAGGCCCTACGAAGTATACAAGAGCTACTTCGACTAGGTACCCGACAGACGCAAAATGGGCCCGAAGCCACACTTAGAGAAACCGTCATAGAATCGCGCGAACCTCCAAGGGTGGAAACACACGAACCCCCAAGGTTGTCTAACGGGCCCAACGCAAAATCAATCAATAGGTTGTATAACGGGCCCAACGCAAAATCAATCAATACTCCCGCGAATGCACGCGAACCTCCAAGGGTGCTACCCACACAACAACGCAGCGCCCGCCGGGGATGTAACGTACTGCGGTCGTACCTACCAAGGTAGCGTACCTTAGTACCTACTACGAGTACGTACTGCAATCTACCGTACAAGTCTAAGATACCATTCGAAGGACACGTGCGATCGAACTAATGAGACTTGGGACCATTCTAAGAATCATTAAGAAGCGAGCCATTATCTGTATACAATGGTATACCGATACCCGGCAGGCGCACGATGCATAGCGCAACACTCTATATGAATATCCACGAGCGATCGAAGCCAGCAGGGCCCGATCGAAGCCAGCATGGCCCGATCGCTCATTATTTTATCTGTTAAGTTTCCATCCATTTTCGTAAAGTATTAATCCATTCATAATTATCACTCCTACTCAAATTCTACCCCTAGTGTGTTACACAGTAATTACTCTTACAGCTACTGTAGAATAAACGTTAACGGTTTTTTCCACTAAGGAATAACCTAACAAACCATAACGAATTTTTCGCTTTTTTCGTCGATAACGAATTGTCGAACGACAACGGTTTTTGTTGCTAACAAATAACCTACTGAAACTCACAACGATCCGTTTCAAACGAAATAAATAAACGAAAGTGGTCTCTGAAGCAAATCCGACATTGTTAATCATCAATAAAACAAATTCCGGTCTCTCCATAAAAAAAAACATCGAATAACAAACCAGGCAAGTACCTCAACCATGTCGACGGGATTGCATCGTGAACCACCAATCACCTATGATTCCAGCTTTGATCGGACTAAGAACAAACTTGCCACTTTGAAATTGTATGACGCCAACAATAATTCCAAGGAGGAATGGAAACTACCAATCTTTTCAGAAGAAGGGGGCCTTGAAGAACTATTGTATTGCCAAGAAGCCTTCATCATTGGCGCAAAGCGACTACCACTACCGGAACATCGGTACATTGAACTGTTCACCAAGATACTGTGCCCGGAAGCACAAAGAAAGTGGGACGAGACAACCCGGGATGACAATGATGACTTGAACTATCCAGACAACATGGAAGGCTATGAAGAAGCATTCAAGGACTACATTCAAGAACACTACTGTGATGCAGGGGATGCAAAAGACATCATGCAAACCTACATTCGCAGCGACGAATGCAAGAAACCTCATGATAACACATCCAAGGATCATGCAGTGCGAATCAACAGGCTCATTCGGTACTCGGAGAAGCTGCAAGGTCATGGCCAAAACCTCAACAAAATCAACAAAACAACAATGCTGCTCCACACCTTCCCCAACCTGTGGGTTGAGCAATATGGCCAAATTCATGGTGGCATCACTGCAGAAACGTCCATCCAGAAAATTGTGGAATATATGTCCAGTCGAGAACGCGAGTCCAAGCTAAGGAATGGAGGAGGCAAAAAACAAGGGAGACGTCCTGGAAACAATGCCAACAACCAATCCAAACGCAAAACCAACAACAAAAACCAAGGACAAAAATCTTCTAATCCTGGGCACTATCATTAGGAAGAAGTTCAACTCCGGGTGGTACGAGGGTGAGGTCGTGAGCTATGATCAAACCAACCAATACTACAGGGTAAGATTCACTGACGGGGACACGGCCGACTACACGCATGGCGAGGTATCCCGATACTATAAATCCGACCAATACTACTCCAAACCCAAGGTTAAACCCAAGGCGCTGATGGGAATTTACCCGCGCGCCCCGGTTCGGCTCCCCGTGCCAAAACAGGCCCTACAAGCCAACCAGTCAACGCATATGCCCCAGTTGGCATGTGGGGGTTCCATATGGGACGAAGACTTGAACAAGTGGGCAGCCTACCGTGACCTTATCAAACACCCCAAGGCACAGGTACAAGAATTATGGCTCACGTCAGGCGAAGACGAATTTGGCCGACTGTTTCAAGGGTTCCGGCCCAACGAGGTGGAGGGGATGGACGTACTGGATTGGATCAACAGACGTGCTGTACCAATACATAAGAAGGTCACTTATCCCCGATACACAGTAGCCATACGCACCGAAAAAGCTGATCCCTATAGGACGCGGATCACGGCAGGAGGCGATCAACTGGAGTACCACGGTGATGTCTCCACCCGTACAGCGAGTATGGAAACCATAAAAACGCATTGGAACAGTGTAGTGTCCACTCCAGGGGCTAAATACTGTACCGGTGATATCTCCAACATGTACTTATGCTCATCACTCGACGGGCCCGAATTTGTAAAATTTTGGTGGGACATGATCCCCCCACGAATACGGGCCGCTTACAGCCTAGGGGGACTCAAGCAGGGTGACTACGTATATGCCAGGATCAAAAAAGCGTGGTACGGTCTCAAACAAAGCGGGAAAATCGCACATGATGACCTAGTAGCGCACCTACTAACGTATGGTTACCGAAAGGCTCCCCATACTGAGGGACTCTTCCTACATGATGAGCGGGACATAAGTTTCACCCTAGTCGTGGATGACTTTGGGATAAAATACGTCAGACAGGTCGATGTGGATCACCTAGTAGTGGCTGCAGTCGGGGCCAAGTACACCTTCAAGGTTGACTGGACCGGCAAACAGTACGTGGGGGTCCACCTACGTTGGGACTATGACAAACGCGAGGTCCAGTTGTCCATGGATGGTTACGTGGAACAAGCGCTACAAGAGTTTGAACACGTGTACCCCACGCGTACGTATGCCGGTCCATCACGAGCAGACGTGCCCGCGTACGGCGCAAAAATACAATATGCGAAACGTGAAGATACGACCACGTTAACCGACGAAGAGATCAAATTCATACAACAAGTTACTGGAAAATTTCTATTCTATGCGCGGGCGATCGACAACACCATGTTGCATGCCCTCAACGATATTGCGTCGGCCTCAAACAACCAAACCGCATTAGCCGCCACGAGATATTTCCTCAATTACGCGGCGTGCAACCCGGGCGCCGTCATCGTATACCGAGCCAGCGACATGATTCTCCAAGTTGACAGCGACGCGGCATATCTGGTGTGTCCAGGAGCAAAGAGTCGTGCCGGGGGGTACCACTACCTTGGGGACGCAAGGGGACATTACATTCAATGGACCGGTCCTAGTGTTAGCTAAAATCATAAAAAACGTGATGGCATCGGCGGCAGAAGCCGAGGTCGCGTCGTTATTCCTCAACGCTCGAGAGGCATTACCCATCCGACAATGCCTGATAGAGCTAGGCCATCCGCAGCCAGCCACTCCACTGAAAACAGACAACAATACGGCGGAAGGCATATTAAATGGCACGATCAAACAAAAGAGGTCCAAAGCCATTGATATGCGCTTCTATTGGATAAAAGACAGGGCACAACAAGGGCAATTCAATATTTTCTGGGAACCAGGAAAACATAATCTGGCTGATTAACCCACAAAGCATCACCCTGGTAGCCACCATAAGAAAGTGCGGCCGATATGTCTATATGAACCGAATAGTCCAAGGACCATCCAAGGGTGTATTGGATTACTAAACCAAACGTGAATACGGTACGTTATACGTATACGTAATACGTAAATCCGCGACCGGTTTGCGTATTACGTTCAACGGTTTTACGTAATAAAACAGTTTTGCGTATTACGTAAATAGGATTTACGTAAGACGTAAAACGTATACGTTTAACATTATACGCATTCAGTTTTACGTATTCGGTTTTACGTATCACGTAAAACACTTTCAGCTTCTATCATAAGATGGGCGCAATAAGTAAATAATACATAAGCGCTGGTGAGTATCAAAAAGATACTTAAAGCGATGAACAGAGGTACTGTGATGGGAGGACCGAACTCACGTACTCCTTTTGAAAGGAAAACAAATTAGTAGAAAGGAGAGCAATATGGTCCAGAAACAATTCGATCATAATCTTAATGATAACTCTTTCCAACACCGTAAAAGAGCAACGTAAAGTAAAATAACAAACTGTAACAAATTAACCAAGCTTGCCGTACAACTTTGGTCTTATTAGCAATACATCGATGAGCTGCAAGGAAATACAGTCTTGAATACTCCATTCCCGCAATTGAAGAAAGATCAGCCACTGGCATGTGCAAAGTATATCAAGGAGTACGTTGTTGAAAGCAGCAGAGGAAATAACAGACCGTTGAATGTATGGGCAGAGCAAGTCATAAAACAACAATCTGGCATTGTCAGAAGAATACGATTTATGAAGTCCTTGATACACAAGAGTGTCCAACGCGCAGTTAACAAGAAGAAACCATCCAGGAATCAAAGAATGGCAAAGAAGAAGAATCGTGAAAAGTTTGGACAGAAGATTCCAAATACCTATGAAGAATGTATGCAATTTGATGCGGAAGCTGGCAATACAAAATGGAAAGACTCAATTCAGAAAGAGATGGATAAATTGGAACGACTAAAATGTTTCAAATATCACTCAGCAGAAAAAGAATTTCCAAAAGAAGAAGGTTGGCAACAAGCAAGATTGCAGATGATTTGGGATATCAAGAGCGAGGACGGCAGGTACAAGAGCCAATTGGTAGCAGGTGGTCACAGAGTCGATTCGAGTGAATACAACACATACTCCAGTCAGATCAATAGTTTATCTGTGTACTTACTTTTTCTAATCGCACAACACCAACAACTGGATTTGATGACAGCAGATGTGGGCAATGCGTTCCCAACTGCGCCGGTTCAGGAAAAGGTATGGGTGTGGGCTGGAGATGAGTTTGGTGAAAAGAAAGGATGCAAAGTAGAAATACAAAGAGCGCTGTATGGACTGGCAGGTAGCGGTAGAGCTTTCATGGACTTTCTGGCTGATACGCTCATGAATTTGGGTTTTCGACCGTCAAGAGCAGATCCAGATTTATGGTTACAGAAAGAAGGAGAAAGCTACACATACATTGGTACTCATGTCGATGACCTTATGGTAATAGGAAAGAAACCACAAGATTGGATCGCCAGAATTGAACAAGAATTTGCACTGAGAAATGTTGAATCAGAACCCCAGTATTACCTTGGTACAAGTCTTACAAGAGTCAAAGATGGACGATTGTTGATGAACTCTACAAAATATATCAGTGAGGTGATTCGGAAATATCAAGAGAAATATTCAGTGACCCTCAAGAAAGAAAATCTGCCAATGAAGACTGATTGCCACCCTGAACTGGATGATTTGCCATTACTGTCAGTATCTGAACACAAGGAATTCCAACATGTTATTGGTCTAGGGCAGTGGTTGGTGTTATCTGGAAGAATTGATATTGCATTTGCAGTATCATCCCTCTCAAGATTTGCAGCCGGACCGCGAGAAGGTCATTTGCAGATGGCTAGACACATCCTGGGATATCTAAAGAAGTACAAGAAGAAAGGAATTCTAGTGGATTCAAGATCTCCAAGGATCAATTCAAATGGTGATGTCAAGCTCAAATACGAAGAATTTACGCATCACTACAAATGCTACAAGGAAGAATTGGATCCAATGTTCCCCGTGCCTCTAATTCCTGAAATGGATTTGAACATATTCTGCGATAGCGACCATGCACACGACTTGGTTACTGGAAGGAGTATCACTGGATTGATTGCATTTGTTGGGTGTATGCCTGTTTACTGGAAGTCTAAGAGACAGACATCAGTTCACACAAGTACATTTGGAGCTGAATTTACCGCCCTGAAAGATGCGGTTGCATTGTCCATCATGCTCAGATACCACCTTAGATCGATGGGAGTTGTAATCACCAAACCAGCAGAGATCTATGTGGATAACAAAAGTGTAGTAATCAATTCCACCAACCCTGCAAGTTCACTCAACAAGAAATCAATCGCGCTGGCCTACCATTTTGTCAGACAACACCAAGCTGGAAAAGTCGTATCTATCAGTCATATTAACTCACAGGACAACTATGCCGACATTCTGACCAAGCCGCTAAACAGTAATGCATTCAGGAATCTCCTGAATGAATTCATGACAATGTAAAAACAAAGTTAAGTACCACAATTCAGTAATAAAACAACCACACTAAAAATCCATGCCTAAAAATTATGTTGTATGCTTCCCTCTAAAAATCCGATAGGAATCTAAACCAAGAACATGGATTTAGGGGAGAACAACCGGCAAATCGTGTTGTTAAGTAAAAACAAGATATAACCGTTACGTGCGGTTAAATATGAACGAATAAGAAAACAGACTGACGCGCGCACACATACATGAATGAGATGCGCGGTGAAACGAACAACGTATGGTCTTACGAATACAATGAATGCAATGGTGAGACGAGATTATTGATGGATCGACACTCGGGCATATATCGGGCATATAAAGACCAACAAGGCAATATAGCCAATGTAGGAAGTCGATCACAGAAAACAAAAGAATGACTCACGACCAAAGGAATTGATCATTGATAAAAGAATCGGACACAGCAAAGTGTCACCAGAAAGTGGTACGCGAAAATCTAGAGGCATAGGATCCAATACTAAGTATGTCAATGATATACATGTGAATATCAATGAAATATGGGAAATATCAATGACATACAAAATGGATACGCGAAGCCCAATTATGTTAGAAACAAACAAATGAGACATGTTTCTCAGACGAATTTACCGGTGAAACGGCAGTTAATCTACAACACGAGAATACACGTGCAGTCTCGTGATGGAGGATTGCTTAACACGGGATTGCATGTGAAATCCGATTAAGTATTTGAAAAACAGAAAATAGATTAATTAACTCATAATCCGGAATTACAGTTGTTATACCAGATCCCTATTTTGAATACATTGCTTTTAAACAAAATTTATCGCATGGCCTTTCCTCCTATTTACGCATGGACATGGATGTTGTCGGCCAAAAAATACGGACGTTGTCGGCATCAAATTCGATGGAAAAGCCGACAAAACGAAACGACCGAGGTGCAGAATATTAACACGGAGTAACAACAGAGATACGATTATTTCGATGATCGTGTCTTAGAATCAAACGCACCTCTACTACATGAAAATCCCTAAGTGGTGAAAACAATATCACTTACGACTACAAACGAAATACAGTAATCGGTTAGAAACAAGACATATCCAAAGACCTGACCAATAAGTGAACATTTGGAATCCATAAGTACATTCGGAAAAGTGTACTTGGTACCCCGTGAGGAAATTACTTATTGCAATCAAGAAAATCAATACCGATTCCAGATGGGCCTCATATCTAGCATATATACCACGAATAAGCATACGCCCCATCGAACAGAATACTTAACCCAGAAAATGACCGATACCATCGAATGACCGATACAGTAAGACCAATACGACGCTAATACAGCAACAGCAACAGAAGAATCGGTACGACGGTAAAGAAGACAGTAACAAATAACCGGGGAAGATCTCTACCATGAAAATACAGAGAGCCCCGATACAGTAAATATAAGAGCGTCTCTCTGAGCTCACTTCTCTTTAAATTTTAACATCATATACCTTTGGTCGATTTTTAGAGTAACAACAGGTTATAGAGCCCTTATAACTCACGCGTTGGCGTATACCTTAAGAGTCTATCTCCGCCCGATCAGCACCTCCACTGACCGGTCACAGCCAGAGGACATTGCTGTTGAGCGATAGGCCTTCCCCCCAGCGCAGAGATTGTTGTGAGCCCGCTGTTGAGCGCCTCCCTTCCAATCTCCCTCTTACTCCATTTCATTTCTCCGCGGAACTTTCCTTCGGTCCTTTCCTCGGTTAATTCTCAGGTCCTCGACGCTTCTACCGCCGACACCGGTTATCTCGCCTTCGACGCCGACGATCGTTCCTTCGACGACGACGACGACGCCTTTGACGCCGACGATCGTTCCTTCGACGACGACGCCGCCGGTTCTCTTTTCTCCCTCCGGTCATCGCTGCTTCTACCGACGACCGGCTTTCCTTCTTCTTGGCTTCGATCGTTCCTTCGCCGCTCGCTTCGATCCGTTCCTTCGACGCTCGCATCCTCCCAATCTTCTTTCAGATTTTGTGGTCATTGGTTCCCGTCGTTCTTTCGGTCATCGCCGCTTTTCACGACACCGTCGTTTTCTTTTTTTTCCTTCTTCCCCTCCTGCTTGTGAATCAAGGGGTGTATCCACTGTTTCTACACACAGTTCTTTGATAATCCACACGCAAGCATGGCCGACCTCTTTGATTGGAATGCCATTGAAGGCATTTGCTTCAAATTCAAGGGCAACAGCCCATACGATGAACAATTGAATACCCTATATTCCACCATCCTGGACGATACCGACACAGAAGACTTATTTGTGGAGAGCACCACAACAGACGCTAAGGTGCTAGCCCCTGCTGTGATGACCAACCTCCGAGGCAGTGTTGTCAACGCTATCACCTATCCTCTTCCTCACTTTACAGAGCTCCAGAAAGGTCACATCACCCAACTACTATCTAGTTGTGCTGTATACTACATTGCACCAAATGGAGACTCCAAGAAAGTGAGAGGCCCTGTCGATTTAGAAAAGGCTGCTAAGGAAGCGCTCGCAAACCACACAGATGACTCCTCAAAACCATCCATTACCATCGAACTACTAATCACAACTTGGAAGTTTAAACCCACCTGGAAAGCCCAACTCTTTGACAAGGTCTACGAAGGTGCTACACAGGCCGATTCAGATGACGAAGATGACAATGCCGCACCACCAAACCCAGCGCCCACCGCAACGGGCACCGACATGCAGCAATTGACCACTCTACTCCAGCAACTGGTCGACAACAGCAACACCAATAACAACAACAATAACAGTGCCGGCGCCAACCACCAAGCGTCACTCCACTTACCATGGAATCCAGCAACCTTACCACCACCTGTCAAGGACCGATACTACAAGAGAGATGAATTCCTCACCAGAGATGATATGAAGGACTTCCCAATCACCTACACCGACTCATCCGGAAATGAAACGGTCATCAGGCAAAACTACTACCTTCACAACCTAGGCAGCGGTAGAAACAACCAACGTCTGATCACTAGAAGTGGTGACTGTTTTGATCTGACCAGAGCCTCCGACAAGTCCAAGGAAGCTGCTAGAGACAAACTGTTCCTCTCAGGATTCCCACAACTAAAGGATGACAGCCACCCTCAGGTCAGAAAGTGGTACAGAGAGATCACTACACACGCCAAGCAGCATCATATATACATTCACCCTTACTATCTCTACAGACGCGAAGCTGACCATCTTAGAGGATTCACCATTGGTGATGAACTACCACACGACCTACCTGCAAGATATGAATTGGCAATTCACGAATGGGGTAATCTCATCTACACCGCACTCAGAACCGATAAGATCATCCCTGACTCATGCGTTAGAATGAAGTCCACAATTCAAAGCTTTGAAGGAGGACAAGGATACGAAGCGCTGTACACCGTAATTGCTCAGACACATCCCAACTCAAAGAGAGAATCCAATGCAGCCAGAATGGTCAGGAACCCCCCCAACCAAGATGCAAATGAATCCCTTGAAGAATACTACATCAGATACAAGGATTACTTGCGACTTAGAGTTTTCCTCCAAAACCAACCTAGCACATTGAGTTCAACAGAAGAAGTCAGTAATTTGATTGCAGGGACCACTCTGAGTCACGAACTATTTGAGAAAACTGAAGATGAACGCGACTCAGATGATCAATTCAAACGGGACAAGTACAAAGCAGGTAGGCTTCTCCAAACCCTACAAACATATGAGCAAGAGATCCAGGCCGAACAAAAGTACAAGAGGAACACCTCCAAACCGGTCCAGTCCAAGCAATTGCCCGTCTCAGGCACTAGACCAGGTTCCCGACGCAATGACAGATTTCCAAAGCGCGCTAGCAACAGTACTGTTAGAACACCCTCTACTTTGACCTCTCACTCAATCAGTCTGGTTGAATCACTTGGCTACCCGGAGATGGATGAAGAATCTGACGATCCCTTCCTCCACCAAGCATATTGCAACGCTATCACGGCATTCGATAAGCAACCTAGTCTTTTTGACACATCCAGAAAATGTATTGTTTGCCACATGTCTGGTCACAATTTTGATAATTGTCCTGCATTGCAAGATATTGAGTCCCTGAAGAAACATAGGATTGCTGCGGCTGTTTTTCTGAACAAATCCAATAAACAGACCCAACAACTCTTAGATTCCACCCAACAAATCTCTCAGATCAACATTGGCAATGAAGATCAAGATGAGGTTTCACCTGATGCTACAGTAGAAAACCAAAATTTTTGCAATGGCCAAGAATAGAAAGTCTTTCTTGGAGCCATACTATGACATCACCTCAAGATGATCCTCAAGGATTTGACAACGTCACAGCGTCCCAAGTGAACAGCTTATGCCCCTCCTCGGACTCCAGCAGTGTCAGCTCCTATGAATCTGTCAAAATTGGTGCCGTCGACCTCCTTCCCAAGGACAGCCTCCAGTCATCAATCCCAATTGATATCTACTGTGATATGGAATCACTCGGGGCTACGACCCCTACATTGGAATCACACCTGAAGACCAATGAGGATCCCAATTTTGATAGGGACAACCCTACGCCCGTTGATACATACAATGTGCAATCCCTAGTCCCACCGGACCCTATTGCAGCTACAGCCTACTTCCAACAGGGTGTCAGGGCTCAGATTGACACCGGTGCAAAAGTTTCCTGCACAAATCTCAAACACATCCTGCACGGTTACAAACCTTACACCAGGATAAGGAAATGTCCTGTCAGGCTTACAGCAGCAATAGGAGGAAAAGCAGCTACCTGCATCCCTGAAGGCTCAGGATATTTGCATATTCCAGCACCAAACCACATAGGGTATCTCAAAGTCTTCTTCTACTATTCTCCCTCCCTGTCAACGACATTACTGAGTGAGAACGATCTCTGCGGAATGACATCTCGCATGCGACGTCAGTTCAGTGGACAGTCAATCCATAAATCATTCATTGACGACTATGACTCAGCTGCTCCACAAAACGGCAACCTCACAATTATCTGTCATCACAAGCAGAACGCTGCCTGCAGCATTGTCCTCCATGGAAGCATCATTGATGGTCAATGCTATACACACCCAGTACTGATCACAGACGTTGATATTGCATCTCCATATGCTAATTGTGCAACATCGTCAGCCTATGCTTTGGCCACTGACATACAGTTCAAGGAAGCTTGTGAACTGGCCTCCCAAGACGCCATTAGCACCTACAGATACGATGTATACACCAATCTTGTCACACTGCAAAAATGCACAGAGGCAGCTCAAGCTCAGTCTGATACCAGCGACGTGCCAAAGTTTGATGCTAAATTGTTCTTCACCAAGATTGTGGACAAAAATATCCCCATCCACGCCATCAAAACCAAGACATCGAAACTTCTGTGGCACCAACAATTGGGAAACCCATGCGATGACTTTCTGTATCAGGCTCATTAGCACATCGTTGGAGTACCAAAGTTCAAGCGTCAAACCAGTATTCTTGACCAATGCCCAACTTGCATACAATGTAAGCAAACCAAAACACCTGCTGGCTCACATTCCACACGAAAGGCCACACAACCGTTTCAAGGTTTATCTATTGATTTTGCATTCTCAGGTACCAAATCCTCCAACAGCAAACTGCAAGCGCGATTATGAAGGCATTCATGGAGAAACAGCTTGGATTCTCATCACAGATCACTACACTGGTATGAAATATGGAGATACGCGAATCTCTAAAGCAGCGCCACTACACTGGTTGGAACATTTCTTTGCCCAGCACAACCCAACTTGCGCCAACAAGTATGTTTCAGTTGATCAAGGTGGAGAACTCTATCACAATCCTGATATCAGAAACCTCTTCTCTGCGTTTGGATATTCAATCTTTCCCACCGGTGCTGACGCTTCTCACCAGAATGGTACAGTTGAAAGAGCCCACCGGACCCTCGCCAACTCAATGAGGACCATGCTCAGTGGTGCGAATTTGCCCATAAAATTCTGGCCCTTTGCATTTTATCATGCCCTTCGGTTGTCCAATGCTTTTCCAGAAGGCAATCAACAACACTCACCCTTAGAATTGGCAACTGGCCACAAGGAAAATCTTGCTGACTTTTGCACTTTTGGATGCAGAGTTTGGGTGCGACCCCCAGGCAAGCGCTCAATCAAGCTCAAATCTAATGCTCGCAAAGGCATCTTCCTGGGTTTTGTCCCTTACACTACCAGAAACATCCTTTGGTATGATACTGAGACACACCGTGTCAAAATAGCCACACATGTCCGGTTTGATGAAGGGATGAATGACTTACCTCTTGCAGATCTTCCAACCAATGTCAAGCACCTGCTCCGGACTGATGACAACACTCCACTTCCTGCAGAACCCCGTGAGGTCTCATCCAGTGATTTCCACTTCTCAATTTCCCCCTTTGCAGACCTCACCAATCTTCGACTCACTGTCTCTCCATCTTGTGCTGATCCCAAGTTTGGCCTTCGCTATGCCAATGACTCACTGATTGGCAGAGCTTACATCACTGACATCCTTCCCAAAAGTCCTGCCTCCAAGCTTTTCTCCTCCCACAAGAAGACTCTCTCCAAGCTCCGAGGCGCTTATATTGTATCTATCAATCACAATCGTGTCTTTACTGCTGCTGATGTTACCACAGCCTTACAGGCCTCCCACGATCGAGGGGTGCGGGATTCTTCAATAGATACACCAATCACCTTTGCACTTGAAGAAAAATTGTCTATGAAGGAGGTCAGGAAACACTCAAATGAATATGGTTTATTTGCTCCCAATACCTCCTGGAAGGAACCCACTGCTGAAGAAGATCCACCATTCTTGGACCGGATTTCATCAATCAAAGCTATCCAGCGCATTGGTACAAAATACAAGCAGCTGATACAATCAAGAATCAACCAGGTTGATAGCACTGAAACACTCCATGCCTCCATCCAAAAACACTTGGCACCAATTGAAGACGACATGGATGTTGTCATTCCTACTATTGATATTGCATCCCTCAGAGCTATCACCAAGCTTCATAAACCAGGAAATCAAGCATTACCAATAGATGCAGATTCACTGTCCACTGACGAAATTGAACTTTTCATCAACAAGGCCATCAATTCCAAGGCAACTACACCTGAAGAACAAGCACTAGGGCACTTCACTCGAAGGAATCTCAAGCCTCTATCTGCATGGCCTGAATGGCAAGCTGGGGAGCGAAAACAGCTTGATCAGTTTGAAGATTTGGAAATGTTTGGATCACCAATTCAATACCCTAAGGACCCCGACGCTATCATTCTCAGACCTCACTGGCAATACAGTGTGACAAGAAATGGTGTCAGAAGAGCCAGGCAATGTTGCAATGGAAGCAAATATGCAGCCCCAACCCTGCATGCCATAGCAATGTCATACTCATCATGTGTTGAACATCCCATTCAAAGGTTATTCTTGTTTGCTATTGCAGCAAGCCTCAACCTCAAAGTGTACGGGGGTGATGCTGCAGGACGCCTACGCGCATAGTCCTGGACCCAACATTCCTACATAAATGACTATTGATGATGCATATGCAGAATGGTACAGACACAAGCATGGCAAGGACATAGACAGAAGATTGGTGCTTCCAGTCCTTCGAGCACTTCAAGGCCATCCAGAATCTGGAAGACTTTGGGAAACCCACATCAACAAAATATTGAAAGGCCCTGATCTCAACTTCAAAACCACCACACATGACAGGACGATCTACACGACGGTTTTTGAAGGCGAAACGGTTTACATGCTGAGACAGGTTGACGATTTTGCACTGGCTTGCACATCAGAATCCATATCTGACAAGATCTATGACATAATTGGCGCAAAGCTGAAGCTCCCTAGAGAAGATGCTGTCCCCTTCACCAAAATGGGTTTGCTTGAAGACTTCAATGGAATTGATGTCAAACAGACAGCTGACTACATTGAACTGTCCTGCGCCAATTACATTGACCGGATCATGACATCCCATGGTTGGGAGACTGATTCTAAGATGAAACCCTACTCCAAGCCATCGGCGCCGTTATCGACTGAAGTACTGAGCCAACTGCAATCACATACTGATGGTCCATTAGAAGGCACCAAGGAACATGCTGAATTACAATCCACATCGGGTTTCTCCTACAGAACGCTTTTAGGTGAAATGATGTTCGCATATGTCAGTTGCCGGCCAGACATAGGCTATGCAGTGACTCTGATGTCAAAGTACAGTTCCAACCCCACTGCTTTCCACTATTCCAGCCTGAAGAATATAGCCCGCTATCTCAGGACCACCAGATCTTGGGGTATCAGATTCTACAGGCCAAATGCTGAGCCATCTCTTCCGCCAGGAGAACCATACAACGATGCAGTCCAAGATGTGTCACTCCCAAAATTCCCGGAAGACATCAAGCAAGCCAAACTGATGTGTTTTGTGGACGCCGCATATGGAAATGATCCAAAACACCGAAGGTCCACCACAGGCTACGTCTTCACTTATGCCGGTGGAGCGATTGTTTACAGATCCAAAGCTCAGTCCCTTACCGCACAGAGTTCTACAGAAGCAGAATTCATTGCTGCAGTCACAGCAGCCAAAACAGCCAGATACCTCAGATCCGTACTCAAAGAATTAGGATTTGCTCAAGCTGGTCCAACCCCTATCTATGAAGACAATGCATCAGCAATTGAGATCATCAACGCTCAGGAGCCAACTGAAAGAACCAGGCACATTGAAATCAGGTTCTTTGCAATTCAAGCATGGAAAGAAAACGGTGAAATCAAAATGATACATATCCCTGGAGTTATCAATCCGGCTGATGATCTAACCAAACCATTGGGATGGATCTTGCACGCCCGTCATGCAAGATACATCATGGGACACTACCCAGGTTAAACCATTCAACAGTGCGCGCTTCGACAATTGCTACGATTGATTCGATCTGATTCTGATTCGATCCGAATCAGCAAAATTGATCGGGATGCCGATTCGATTCGATCCGAATGTTTGATCTACCGATCAATAAAACTTTGATAAGCTTCCAGCATATATAACCGACTCAGATCTACTCCGGCAGTAATCCAACATTGAAGGTAACATGTTGGATCAAGGGGTGTGTTGTTGGCCAAAAAATACGGACGTTGTCGGCATCAAATTCGATTGGAAAAGCCGACAAAACGAAACGACCGAGGTGCAGAATATTAACACGGAGTAACAACAGAGATACGATTATTTCGATGATCGTGTCTTAGAATCAAACGCACCTCCACTACATGAAAATCCCTAAGTGGTGAAAACATTATCACTTACGACTACAAACAAAATACAGTAATCGGTTAGAAACAAGACATATCCAAAGACCTGACCAATAAGTGAACATTTGGAATCCATAAGTACATTCGGAAAAGTGTACTTGGTACCCCGTGAGGAAATTACTTATTGCAATCAAGAAAATCAATACCGATTCCAGATGGGCCTCATATCTAGCATATATACCACGAATAAGCATACGCCCCATCGAACAGAATACTTAACCCAGAAAATGACCGATACCATCGAATGACCAATACAGTAAGACCAATACGACGCTAATACAGCAACAGCAACAGAAGAATCGGTACGACGGTAAAGAAGACAGTAACAAATAACCGGGGAAGATCTCTACCATGAAAATACAGAGAGCCCCGATACAGTAAATATAAGAGCGTCTCTCTGAGCTCACTTCTCTTTAAATTTTAACATCATATACCTTTGGTCGATTTTTAGAGTAACAACAATGGAAATACTCCCCCAACAGTGACTCTGTCTCCTTCCACCGAGTCCGATCCAACTCCATCTCCTTCCGACGCTCCACTTCCTCTTCAAGCTGTCGTGTATGATGTCAGCAGGACAATTCCCATATGCCTCCAATCCAATGCCAGGACAAGTCCCATGTGACTGCGTCATATGAAACCCCATCTACAATGCCCAATTTGGACCATCATTCTACCCCACCTTCCGTACCAACTAACTTCGGATGGACCTTCAATCCACAGAATGAAATTGCAACATTCCGACGTACACCACAATCTGTTCCCTTACCACCACAGCCTCCGATGTTTAATCGTCCGATACCATCTGAGACACTTGCTGAGGACACTAACCCTCCACTCGCCGCTCCTGCATACATCCGATCTGTTGTTACTCTAAAAATCGACCGGATAGGTATAACGAATTGTTTAAATTTAAAGAGATGTGAGCTCAAAGAGAGGCTCTTATTTTTACTGGGTATTTTCACTGTATCGGGGCTCTCTGCTGTATTTTACATGGTAGAGATCTTCCCCGGTTATTTGTTACCATTCTCGTACCGATACTGTCATTGCTGTTGCTGTTGCTGTATTAGCGTCGTGTCGGTCTTACTGTATCGGTCATTCGGTGGTATCGGTCATTCATGTTGTTAAGTAATCTGTTTGATGGGGCGTATGCTTGTTCATGGTATATATGCTAGATATGAGGCCCATCTGGAATCGGTATTGATTTTCTTGATTGCAATAAGTAATTTCCTCACGGGATATCAAGTATATTCTTTTGAATGTACTTATGGATTCCAAGTGTTCACTTATTGGTCAGGTCTTTGGATATGTCTTGTTTCTAACCGATTACTGTCTTTTGTTTGTAGTCCTAAGTGATATCGTTTTTACCACTTAGGGATTCCAAGTAGTGGAGGTGCGTTTGATTCTAACGCTTGATCGTTCTCGTATTCCGCACCTCGGTCGTCGTTCGTGTTGTCGGCTTTTTCGATCGAATTTGATGCCGACAACGTCCGTAATTTTTTTTCGCCGACAACACACCCCTTGATCCAATACTTTACTTACATGGTATTGGATTACTATCGGAGTATATCATCTTGAGGTTTATCGATTGATAGGTTAAACGTTCGGGTCGAATCGACGTGTTATCGATTGATAGATCGAATCGTATTGAGAGACAAATCGAACGTTCGGATCAAGTGAAATCAAAGAATCGAATGGAATGATTTAACCTGGGTAGTGTCCCATGATGTATCTTGCATGAGGAATGGAACAGTTTGACGCTTAACCGATTGATAGATCGAACGTTCAGATCGAACCATAACGCGCAAGTAATTTAACTTGGGTAGTGTCCCATGATAAATCTTGCGTGTCGGGCGTGCAAGATCCATCCCAATGGTTTGGTTAGATCATCAGCAGGGTTGATGACTCCAGGAATATGGATCATGTTGATCTCACCATTTTCCTTCCATGCTTGAATGGCAAAGAACCTGATTTCAATATGCCTGGTTCTTTCAGTTGGCTTCTGGGCATTTATGATTTCAATTGCCGATGCATTGTCCTCATAGATAGGGGTTGGACCAGCTTGAGCAAATCCTAATTCTTTGAGTACGGATCTGAGGTATCTGGCTGTTTTGGCCGCTGTGACTGCAGCGATGAATTCTGCTTCGGTAGAACTCTGTGCAGTAAGAGACTGAGCTTTGGACCTGTAAACAATTGCTCCACCAGCATAAGTGAAGACGTAGCCTGTGGTGGACCTTCGGTGTTTTGGATCATTTCCATATGCTGCGTCCACAAAACACATCAGTTTGGCTTGCTTGATGTCTTCCGGGAATGTTGGGAGTGATGGATCTTGGACTGCATCGTTGTATGGTTCCCCTGGTGACAAAGTTGGCTCGGCATTTGGTCTGTAGAATCTAATACCCCAGGACCTGGTTGTTCTGAGATATCGAGCGATGTTCTTCAGACTTGAATAGTGGAAGGCGGTGGGATTGGAACTGTATTTTGACATTAGAGTCACTGCGTAGCCAATGTCTGGCCGGCAACTCACATATGCGAACATCATTTCACCTAATAGTGTCCTGTAGGAGAAGCCAGATGTGGATTGCAATTCAGCATGTTCCTTGGTGCCTTCTAATGGTCCATTCGTGTGTGATTGAAGTTGACTCAATACTTCCGTTGATAATGGTGCTGAAGGCTTGGAGTGAGGTTTCATTTTAGAGTCAGTCTCCCAACCATGGGATGTCATGATTCTGTCAATGTAGTTCGCACAGGACAGTTCAATGTAGTCAGCTGTCTGTTTGACATCAATTCCATTGAAGTCTTCAAGCAATCCCATTTTGGTGAAGGGGACAGTATCTTCTCTAGGAAGCTTCAGCTTTGCGCCAATTATGTCATAGATCTTGTCAGATATGGATTCTGATGTGCAAGCCAGTGCAAAATCGTCAACTTGTCTCAGCATGTAAACCGTTTCACCATCAAAAACTGTCGTGTAGATCGTCCTGTCATGTGTGGTGGTTGTGAAGTTGAGATCGGGACCTTTCAAGATCTTGTTGATGTGGGTTTCCCAGAGTCTTCCAGATTCCGGGTGGCCTTGAAGTGCTCGAAGGACTGGAAGCACTAATCGTCTGTCTATGTCTCTGCCATGCTTGTGTCTATACCATTCTGCATATGCATCGTCAATAGTCATGTATGTAGGGATGTTGGGCCCTGGAGAATGGGCATATGCGTCAGCCGCGTCCCCCCCATAAACTTTGAGATTGAGACTTGCTGCAATGGCAAAGAACAGTCTTTGGATGGGGTGTTCAACACATGATGAGTATGACATTGCTATGGCATGCAGGGTTGGCGCTGCATATTTGCTTCCATTGCAACATTGCCTGGCTCTTCTGACACCATTTCGTTTCACACTGTATTGCCAGTGAGGCCTGAGAATGATAGCGTCGGGGTCCTTAGGGTATTGAATTGGTGGTCCAAACATTTCCAAATCTTCAAACTGATCAAGCTATTTTCGCTCCCCAGCTTGCCATTCAGGCCATGTAGATAAAGGCTTGAGATTCCTTCGAGTGAAGTGCCCTAGTGCTTGTTCTTCAGGTGTAGTTGCCTTGGAATTGATGGCCTTGATGAAAAGTTCAATTTCTTCAGTGGACAGTGAATCTGCATCTAGTGGTAATGCTTGATTTCCTGGTTTATGAAGCTTGGTGATAGCTCTGAGAGATGCAATATCAATAGTAGGAATGACAACATCCATGTCGTCTTCAGTTGGCGCCAAGTGTTTTTGGATGGAGGCATGGAGTGCTTCAGTGCTATCGACCTGGTTGATTCGTGATTGTATCAGCCGCTTGTATTTTGTACCAATGCGCTGGATAGCTTTGATGGATGAAATCCGGTCCAAGAATGGTGGATCTTCTTCAGCAGTGGGTTCCTTCCAGGAGGTATTGGGAGCAAATAAACCATATTCATTTGAGTGTTTCCTGACCTCCTTCATAGACAATTTCTCTTCAAGTGCAAAGGTAATTGGTGTATCTATTGAAGAATCCCGCACCCCTCGATCGTGGCAGGCCTGTAAAGCTGTAGTAACATCAGAAGCAGTAAAGACACGATTGTGATTGATAGATACAATATAAGCGCCTCGTAGCTTGGAGAGAGATTGCTTGTGGGAGGAGAAGAGTTTTGAGGCAGGACTCTTTGGGAGGATATCTGTGATGTAAGCTCTGCCAAGCAGTGAATCATTGGCATACCGGAGGCCAAATGTTTGATCAGTACAAGATGGGGAGACAGTGAGCCTGAGATTTGTGAGATCGGCAAAGGGGGAGATAGAGAATTGAAAATCACTGGATGACACCTCAGTGGGTTCCGCAGGAAGTGGAATGTTGTCATCTGTCCTGAGCAGGTGTTTGACATTAGTGGGGAGGTCCGCAAGTGGGAGATCATTCATGCCTTCATCAAACCTGACATGGGTGGCTATCTTGACTCTGTGTGTCTCAGTATCATACCACAGAATGTTTCGGGTTGTGTAGGGTACAAAACCTAGAAATATGCCTTTTCTTGCGTTGGGTTTGAGCTTGATTGATTTCTTGCCTGGAGGTCTAACCCAAACTCTACAGCCAAAGGTTCGGAAATCAGCAAGGTTTTCCTTACGGCCAGTTGCCAATTCCAAGGGCGAATGTAGTTGGGTGCCTTCAGGGAATGCATTGGACAACCGGAGTGCATGGTAGAATGCAAAGGGCCAGAACTTGATGGGCAAATTAGCACCAGACAGCATTGTCCTCATGGAGTTAGCAAGAGTTCGGTGTGCTCTTTCAACTGTGCCATTCTGGTGTGAAGCATCCGCACCAGTGGGGAAAATTGAATATCCAAACGCAGAGAATAGGTTTCGGACGTCAGGATTGTGATAGAGTTCTCCACCTTGATCAACTGAAACATACTTGTCGGCACAAGTTGGGTTGTGCTGTGCGAAGAAATGCTCTAACCAGTGGAGTGGCGCTGCTTTAGAGATTCGCGTGTCTCCATATTTCATACCAGTATAGTGGTCTGTGATGAGAATCCAAGCTGTTTCTCCATGAATGCCCTCATAATCGCGCTTGCGTTTGCTGTTGGAGGATTTGGTACCTGAGAATGCAAAGTCAATGGATAAACCCTGAAACGGTTGTGTGGCCTTGCGTGTGGAATGTGAGCCAGCAGGTGCTTTGGTTTGCTTACATTGTATGCAAGTTGGACATTGGTCAAGAATACTGGATTGCCGTTTGAACTTTGGGACTCCAATGATGTGCTTATGAGCTTGATACAGAAAATCATCGCATGGGTGTCCCAACCTTTGGTGCCACAGGAGTTTTGATGTTCTGGTTTTGATGGCTTGGATTGGGATATTTTTGTCCACAATTTTGGTGAAAAACAGTTTGGCATCAAACCTTGGTATGACACTGGTATCAGACTGAGCTTTCGCTGCTTCAGTACATGTCTGCAGATTGACAAGGTTTGTGTATATATCATACCTGTAGTTGCTAATTGCTGCTTTGGAGGCCAGTTCACAAGCTTCCTTGAACTGCATGTCAGTGGCTAAGGCATAGGCGGATGATGTTGCACAATTTGCATATGGAGAGGCAATATCAACATCTGGGATCAGAACTGGGTGTGTATAGCATTGACCATCAATGATGCTCCCATGGAGGACAATGCTGCAGGCAGTGTTCTGCTTGTGATGACAAATAATGGTGAGGTTGCCATTTTGTGGAGCAGATGAGTCAAGGTTGTCAGTGAATGATTTATGGATGGACTGTCCACTGAACTGACATCGCGTACGGGATGTCATGCCACATATATCGTTCTCACTCAGTAATGTTGTTGACAGGGAGGGAGAATAGTAGAAGAAGACTTTGATATATCCCATCTGATTCGGTGCTGGGATATGCAAATATCCTGAGCCTTCAGGGATGCAGGTGGCTGCTGTGCCTCCTATTGCTGCTGTAAGCCTGACGGGACATTTTCTTATCTTGGTGTAAGGTTTGTAACCGTGCAGGATGTGTTTGAGGTTTGTGCAGGAAACCTTTGCACCGGTGTCAATCTGAGCCCGGACACCCTGTTGGAAGTAGGCTGTAGCTGCAATAGGGTCCGGTGGGACGAGGGATTGCACATTGTATGTATCAACTGGCGTAGGGTTGTCCCTATCGAAATTGGGATCCTCATTGGTCTTCAGGTGTGATTCCAATGTAGGGGATGTAGCCCTGAGTGATTCCATGTCACAGTAGACATCAATTGGTATAGATGACTGGAGGCTGTCTTTTGGAAGGAGGTCGACGGCACCAATTATGACAGATTCATAGGAGCTGACACTGCTGGAGTCCAAGGAGGGGCATAAGCTGTTCATTTGGGACGCTGTGATGTTGTCAAATCCTTGAGGATCATCTTGAGGTGATGTCATAGTATGGCTCCAAGAAAGACTTTCTATTCTTGGCCATTGCAAAAATTTTGGTTCTCTACTGCAGCATCAGGTGGAATCTCATCTTGATCTTCATTACCAATGTTGATCTGAGAGATTTGTTGGGTGGAATCCAAGAGTTGTTGGGTCTGTTTATTGGATTTGTTCAGAAAAACAGCCGCAGCAATCCTATGTTTCTTCAGGGACTCAATATCTTGCAATGCAGGACAATTATCAAAGTTGTGACCAGACATGTGGCAAACAATACATTTTCTGGATGTGTCAAAAAGACTAGGTTGCTTATCGAATGCCGTGATGGCATTGCAGTATGCTTGGTGGAGGAAGGGATCGTCAGATTCTTCATCCATCTCCGGGTAGCCAAGTGATTCAATCAGGCTGATTGAGTGGGATGTCAAAGTAGAAGGTGTCCTAACAGTGCTGTTGCTAGCGCGCTTTTGAAACCGATCATTCCGACGGGGACCTGGTCTGGTACCTGAGACAGGCAGTTGCTTGGGCCGGATTGGTTTGGAGGTGTCCCTCTTGTACTTTTGTTCAGCCTTGATCTCTTGTTCATAGGTTTGAAGGGTTTGGAGAAGCCTACCTGCCTTGTATTTGTCTCTTTTGAATTGATCATCGGAGTCGCGTTCATCTTCTGTCTTTTTGAAGAGCTCTTCTGAGAGGGTGGTTCCTGCAATTAGGTTGCTAACTTCTTCTGTTGAACTGATAGTGCTGGGTTGGTTTTGGAGGAACACTCTAAGTCTCAAATAATCCTTGTACCGGAAGTAGTATTCTTCAAGAGATTCATTTGGGTCTTGGTTGGGAGGGTTTCTGACCATTCTGCTGGCATTGGATGGCCTTTTTGAGTTGGGATGTGTTTGAGCAATAACTGTGTATAGCGCTTCGTATCCTTGTCCGCCTTCAAAGCTCTGAATAGTGGCCTTCATACTTGCACATGAGTCAGGGATGATTTTATCAGTTCTCAGTGCAGTGTAAATGAGATTTCCCCATTCATTGATAGCCAATTCATATCTAGAAGGCAGGTCGTGTGGAAGGTCATCACCAATTGTGAATCCTCTGAGGTGGTCAGCTTCACGTCTGAACAGATAGTATGGGTGGACATAAATATGATGTTGTTGGGAATGAGCTGTGATTTCTCGGTACCATTTCCTAACCTGGGGGTCCGTTGCATCCTTTAGTTGTGGGAATCCTGAGAGGAACAGTTTGTCTCTAGCTGCTTCTTTGGACTTGTCAGAGGCTCTGGTGAGATCAAAGCAGTCTCCACTTCTGGTGATCAGACGTTGGTCATTTCTGCCACTGCCTAGATTGTGTAGGTAGTAGTTTTGCCTGACAATTGTTTCATTTCCCGATGAGTCGGTGTAGGTGATTGGGAAATCCTTCATATCATCTTTGGTGAGGAATTCATCTCGCCTGTAATATCGCTCTTTCACAGGTGGTGGTAATGTTGCTGGATTCCATGGGAGGTCAAGAGATTGGTGGTTGGCGCCGGTATTGTTGTTGGTGACGTTGTTGTTGTTGTTGTTGCCGTTGTTGACCAATTGTTGGAGTAGGTTGGTCAATTCTTGCAAGTCGGTGCCTGTTGCAGTGGGCGCCGGGTTTGGAGCTGTGGCATTTGCATCGTTGTTGGTCTCATCTTCACCATCACCGTCGTGTTGTACTTCACCTGTATAGATGCCGTTGAAATAGTTGCCGGGGTTATTTGTCTTCCAGTTTCTTCTGAACTTCCATTGGTTGATGTTGAAGATTACTGTGACGACTGGTTTTGGGTTATTTGCGGCTTCAGCACGTCTGACGGCTTCTATTCCTGCAGAGTCAAATTCCTGTGGGGTTCTGATCCGTTGGTTTGATAATCCAGGGTTGACAAATCGTACGGGGCATGAATCAAGGAGCTGGGCTATGTGTCCCTTTTCTAGTTCATCGATGTTTAGCATTTCCAAGGTAATACCGTTGCAGAAGGCTTCTCTTAGTGCGGTCACTGGGGCCGGACCAAGGGTTCTAGCGCCTTCGTCATTGGCATCCGATATGAAGAGGGTTGACACCTCGGGTGCCGTGAGTGGGACAGTTTCTGCATAGGTGCCATTGAGAGAAAGGACTTCTTGGGGGTTATTGTCACTTTGGAATTTGAATTCAATCCCATAGACATTGGACCAATCGTATGCGTCTGGTGGAGGAACCATGGTAGGTGTTGAATCGTAAATTTATTCCGTTGGATCGGTGTTTCGTCGTCGATGGATATCGTAATCGTTCGATCCTCGTCCTCAGATGTGGATTAGAATCGTTTGATCGTTTGATCGTAATGTTCGAAGCGAAACAATCGTGGTTGCGGTGTGTCGGCGGCGGCGTCGGGGTTGGCGGCGGCGTCGGCGTTCTTGTAGCTTGGTGGTAGAATCGTAAGCGTCGTTGTCGAAATAACGAATGAGCGTCGGTGGAACAATCGTTGTGGGTAGGAAAGAATTAACCGTGGAACGTTCGTCGGAGAAACAATCGGTCGTCGTCCTTAGATGGGTATTACAGAAGGAGATTCTTGGTAGAATGTTCTGTAGATACACCCCTTGATACGTATGCTTGGTCGTGTATTACAGAAGAAGATTCTTGGTAGAAGGATCTGGTATACACCCCTTGATACGCGAGTAAGGAGGAGAAAGAAAAGAATGAGATGGGGGGAGGCCGAAGCGTAGCACACGGATGGGCGTCACTACGAATTTCCTCTGGAGTTAACCGACAGTGGAGGTGCTGAACGGCCGGAGATAGATAGCTTAAGGTATACACGATCCTACGGATGGGCAGCAATCGTGTGAGTTATAAGGGCTCTATAACCTGTTGTTACTCTAAAAATCGACCGGATAGGTATAACGAATTGTTTAAATTTAAAGAGATGTGAGCTCAAAGAGAGGCTCTTATTTTTACTGGGTATTTTCACTGTATCGGGGCTCTCTGCTGTATTTTACATGGTAGAGATCTTCCCCGGTTATTTGTTACCATTCTCGTACCGATACTGTCATTGCTGTTGCTGTTGCTGTATTAGCGTCGTGTCGGTCTTACTGCATCGGTCATTCGGTGGTATCGGTCATTCATGTTGTTAAGTAATCTGTTTGATGGGGCGTATGCTTGTTCATGGTATATATGCTAGATATGAGGCCCATCTGGAATCGGTATTGATTTTCTTGATTGCAATAAGTAATTTCCTCACGGGATATCAAGTATATTCTTTTGAATGTACTTATGGATTCCAAGTGTTCACTTATTGGTCAGGTCTTTGGATATGTCTTGTTTCTAACCGATTACTGTCTTTTGTTTGTAGTCCTAAGTGATATCGTTTTTACCACTTAGGGATTCCAAGTAGTGGAGGTGCGTTTGATTCTAACGCTTGATCGTTCTCGTATTCCGCACCTCGGTCGTCGTTCGTGTTGTCGGCTTTTTCGATCGAATTTGATGCCGACAACGTCCGTAATTTTTTTTCGCCGACAACACGATCATTGCAATCTCCATGCAATCATCACATTTTCTCCAGACCAAATCATCCGCCTGTCCTCCTACGACTCTCCAAACGACATCGCGATGCCCTGAAGATAAAGATGTATCACCTGTATGCTAACATCTTGTCGATGAATTGGTTTTATGATACTGTTGACTGAATATTGCAACCGACTGCAACTTCTCCAACAAAAGTTAGTTGCTTTATCCCATCAAATTATCTCCCTCATCAAATCACCGGTTTACTATCCCAATTGGACAATCCAATCTTTGCTCGCTCTCCCACCAGCAAACAACTAGTCATTCCGACATCCATGTTTGATACGAAGTTCAACGCTTCACTCCACGACCAAACAATGAATCCAATTCCTATCCTTTGCTTGCCCCTCCGTTTCCGTATCACTCAATCCGCACCCGGGGCGCAACCAATCAATCTTCTTTGATTCATTGCTCACCATATGAACACAAATTCCCATTCTTAGATTCCACCTAAGACTCAGCTGGGAGTTAGTTCTCCGACTTGATCTCCAGTCCCATCTACGATCCATCAATCGTTCTCCTCTTCCAGCTACGCTTGATACGACGCTATAAGCACGTCATTTTCGATGGTACCCATTGGATGTTATGACCTTTGGAATTGTCGATTCATTTCTGGTCAGAACACTGGATCAGGGGGTGTATATCACAGTGACAAACTGCGAATTTTTTTCCCCTTCAATGTTCGACCGCCTAGTCTGCTTACGTGGTGATTCCTGCAATTCGCGACATGATCCATAAGTCATATTCGCTTGCGTTGCACAAGTTTTAGGATTCGTTCCGCTCAAATGCCTCCCACATGTGGATTTGTCTCCTTCATTCCGGCCGCTACCATCGAGTGACGATCAGCTCCGGATCGTGGGGTGTACACTGCATATTTCTTTTTATGATTCTACGATTGATCACTCAGCTGTCTTTGATTCAATCTCCAACGGATTCTACGAGTTGATCTACGACCACTCTCCTCTCCATAAATTGTCTTCTTCATGCATCTCCGTTCACTGTGCCACTATAAATCTACGACGCTTACGATTGATAACTCGTCTACAATCACCCTAAGGTTTTTGGTCATTCCTCCAAAACCCGATATTTGGAATCTACAATCAATTGATTTCTACGGTTTCTTTAATGGTGCTTGTATCCAACCAATCGACTCTGTCGGCTTTTGGTCATTCCTCCAAAATCCGATATTTGAGAATCTACGATCAATCGATTTCTACGATTTCTTTGATTGTGCTTGTATTCGACCAATCGACTCTGTCCATGATTCACTTGCATCATACATTTTCAAGGTGATGAATACTCAAGCATCCAATCCACCTTCATTGATTGATATGCTTCGCTTCTAAGATCCGATCCATGATCGATGATTCGTTTATTGGTCCTACACTTCGATCAATCTACGAATCAATATACACTCAAGTTGATTTCTATGATCAACTTCTCGATTCGTTATTGTTGACATCCGCGATCAATCAATCCACCGTCTTGGCTCTAATATGGTTCCTTCCTTCCTCCCGACGCTGCTTTTCAAACACTACGATTTGACCTACGATCCAATCAACGATTTGCTCTACAATTCGATCTACGATTCGATCTCTGGTCACAGTTGATGTCTCGTATTTGACCATTGACCCTATGATCAGATCCCTCATCGGCATTGTAAGCATCTAACTCCTACAAATCAATATGTCCGATCCAGTTCTACGATTCACGACACGATTACGATTGGTAACACTTATACGATTGACCTCAGTTCCTATGATCAATCGATTTCTACGACTTGATCAATCAATCCCCACGATTCGACCTTCAGTCAATCGTCTTACTCCCCGCTACGTACACTTCTCCTCGCTCCATTGTCCACACAATTGTTCCTTCCCCTTCCAAGGCCCTTCCTTCTGATCCTACCGAAATGGAAGCCACGACTGTCAATGAGTTGGTTTATCATCCGGTTGACTGAGACTCGCAGACGACTGCAACTTCCCCATCCATCGTTAGTTGCCTGAAACCACTCTCCATGAACCGACAAATAATTCAACCCTCCCTCACTCCGTGTTGAATTAAGGGGTGTGTCACCGGTTCATGTAACCCCACCACAAGCGGATTCCAGCAATTTAATGTACTTGATATCCAACATCCTCCAATCTACCATTCGATCCACAGATCGAACGATACGTTTGATTCCGCACCTACTACTTGCCGTTGGTCCGTCTTCCTCCTCTCCAAGGACATGAGTCGATCTTCACTTGTTCCTCCAACCTTCCTGAAATCGATTCCAAGCATATCTACGTCTTTATACGGCCCATCTTCTATTGCTTCCTACGATCTAGCAATCATATTTGCCAATCAATTGTCATCGCTTTGATTACAAAATCGATGCTCAAATGAATACATTCCGTATCCATTTTGATTATGGAGCTCCTCTCCATTAACACCCGACTTAAATGATTTGATTCCACGATCCTTCTACGCACTGATTCTACAATCATATTGCTTCCTACGATCTAGCAATCATATTTGCCAATCAATCGTCATCGCTTTGATTACAAAATCGATGCTCAAATGAATACCTATGTCTCGATACTACTCTGGTCCCATATATCACTTTGATCCTGATCTTCAATCCCATCGATCCAACAATTTAATCTCCACTCTGCGATCTCTCAATCGTATTCCACACTCAACCGATTGATATTTGATTCTGGAATCGATAGATCTTAGATCTTCTTCCTACTAAGTCAGAAATGAATCCCCTCCAATTCCATTCGTTTCTACGACACGTCTTTCCAAGATTCTACGATAAGCCAATCTTATCTTCGCAGATATGGCTCCCTTCTGTTGAGATCCACAATCGATTATATCGATTCCCGCGATCTCCGATTGAATTATCTCCTCCTTGGATCAATTCCTTCCCTTGCATTCCTTCAATGCAACTCCTACCTGACATTTGATTCAAACATCTTTCTGTCTCGATCCATCTTTCCTGCTAAGTTGGATCCGATCTCCTCTTCACGGATATAAATCAATGCTCCGTTTTATCTCCAACAATTTGATCCAACTCTACTCTCCGTGTGGCATTGATAGAATTCAACATACATCCCCTCCGTCAACATTTTATTCTACGGCAATCCTATTCTACGGCATGGAGCAATCTCTTATCAATCGATTCTCAACAATCTGAATCATTGGTTTTCCTACGATCATCAATCGCCCCAGCATCTGCCGTGAATCTAAGACTATGGACAATCAAGTTTCTTTGAGTCGATTCTGATTATCCAATCCCTCCTTCCAGTTCAAAGATATTAATATGTCACTGTGCTCTTCCATTCACAACGTACGATTCCATCCTACGGCTTGGAGCAACAATCAATCCCCGACGTTTGACTTTATCCTCAATTTAATTGATCTTTCCACCAAGTTTCCCGTTCGCATTCCATACCTTTCTTGTCATCATTGATCTCCCCTCTGTTAGACCATCATGTCAACCCTATGCTTCCGTTTCGATCATCATTGCTATGGATTAATCACCTACGGTTCAATGCTCATCACATGGACACAAACTCCTCCTCATGGACGCCCTTGGCCATCCCCTCCGTGATACCAAGCATTGTCCAATCAATTCTCTCCATCGACGTCTAATCTAATTTCGATACCATCATCAAGCAAATTGCTTTGAGACGAACTATGATTACGATACGTCCCTTCATGACTCTACAGTTAATCGGTCCTCTCTTCCCCGATCTCTTTGACAGATTTATTCGATCTCTAATCTCTACTGATCAAGTTTCCATGAGTCGATTCCGATTCCCCAATCTCCTATCCAGGATACACATCATTATTCCGTCTTGCCTCCAATTTGATTTGACAAGTTTCATTTGATTTACACTATGGTCGATCCCTCTGTCGACTATTGATTCCCACAGATCCTCAATAGAGCCTTTTGCTCCAGTGCAATCGATCTATCTCTACGTGTGATCCCAATGTTTCCACTTTGTCCCTACGATTTATGATCCATTCTTCTTGTTTGTTATCCCATCCGCGATATCCCACAAGCATTCTTCTTCTCTCCAATTTTCGATTCCACCATGATCGATTACTTTGACTCTCTACACTTGTCATTAATAGATCTCTCCTCCTCATTGGTCTCCCCTCCGTTGAGATTCTCAATGATCAACAACTCCTCTCTTTGATATCATCCCACGAGTGAATCTAAGACCATCTACAATCCATCTTCTATGAATCGATTCTGGTTCCTCAATCTAATCTTCTCTTCAATTACGATTTACGATTTGATTCTACAATCATATCCATCCCTACGATCTATCAATCGTATTCGATGTCTCCTACTAGTCATCCAATCGATTGTCAAGACCAACTCCGATTAACCTTCTCATCGATTTCCCTGACCACTGCATGCTTAAGCACCTCTCCTTCCTCATTGATATCTCATGCTTCTCCGTTTCACAATTCCAATCATTAAATTCTTCCGATTCAACATCCAAGCTCATACTTAAGTTCTTAGAGTTCTACAAGATGGAGAACCGACTTGTAATTCAACACTCCTTTCATCAATAAGTGTTGAATCAAGGGGTGTGTTGTCAGTTAAAAATACAATGACAGAAACACCGTAGGAACGCTACGGTAAACAAAGCAGAGGTACGTACATGCACACAAATATTCGTTGTTGTCGGTTAAAAATACTAACGACAGAAACACCGTAGGAACGCTACGGTAAACAAAGCAGAGGTACGTACGTACGCGCGAATACTCGTGAACGAATCTGGCTTAGAATCGAATGCACCTCCACTACTTGGAAATCCTTAAGTGGTAAAAACAATACCATCTAAGGCTACAAACAAAAGAAGATAATCGGTTAGAAACAAGACATATCCAAAGACCAGACCAATAAGTGAACACCTGGAATCCTTAAGTATATTCAAAAAGAATATACTTGATATCCCGTGAGGAAACTACTTATTGCAATCTTGAAAACCAATACCGATTCTGAATGGGCCTCATTTATCTACCTACTCTCCTAACAAGTATACGCCCAATCGAACAAAACACTTAACCTCCTAAGTGACCGATACCATCGGATGACCGATACAGTAAGACCGACACGCGCCACTAATACAGCAACAACAGTATCGGCACGAGAATGGTAACAAATAACCCGGGGAAGATCTCTACCATGTAAAATACAGCAGAGAGCCCCGATACAGTGAAAATACCCAGTAAAATTAAGAGCCTCTCTTTGAGCTCACATCTCTTTAAATTTCAATTATCCTATACCTTTCGGTCGATTTTTAGAGTAACAACAGGTTATAGAGCCCTTATAACTCGCGCTGTTGAGCGTATACCTTAAGCGCCTATCTCCGCCCGATCAGCACCTCCACTGACCGGTCACAGCCAGAGGGCATTGCTGTTGAGCGATAGGCCTTCCCCCCAGCGCAGAGATTATTGTGAGCCCGCTGTTGAGCGACTCCCTTCCAATCTCCCTCTTACACCGATTTTTTTTCTCTCCGCGGAACTTTCCTTTGGTCCCTTCCTCGGTTAATTATCTCCCCCGCTTCTTTCTTTCTCCTCCTCCTTACTTGCGTATCAAGGGGTGTATACAGATCCTTCTACCCAAAATCTTCTTCTGTAATACACAACCAAGCGCACGTATCAAGGGGTGTATCTACAGAACATTCTACCAAGAATCTCCTTCTGTAATACACATCTAAGGACAACGATCGATCGAACAATTACGAGTACGCTTACGATTTGTTGTTACTCTAAAAATCGACCAAAGGTATATGATGTTAAAATTTAAAGAGATGTGAGCTCAGAGAGAGGCTCTTATTTTTACTACGTATTTTCACTGTGTATCGGGGCTCTCTGCTGTATTTTATGTGGTAGAGATCTTCCCCGGTTATTTGTTACTGCTTGGTTTACCGTCGTACCGATTCTTCTGTTGCTGTTGCTGTATTAGCGTCGTGTCGTTCTTACTGTATCGGTCATTCGATGGTATCGGTCATTTTCTGGGTTAAGTATTCTGTTCGATGGGGCGTATGCTTATTCGTGGTATATATGCTAGATATGAGGCCCATCTGGAATCGGTATTGATTTTCTTGATTGCAATAAGTAATTTCCTCACGGGGTACCAAGTACACTCTTCCGAATGTGCTTATGGATTCCAAATGTTCACTTATTGGTCAGGTCTTTGGATATGTCTTGTTTCTAACCGATTACTGTCTTTTGTTTGTAGTCCTAAGTGATATCGTTTTTACCACATAGGGATTTTCATGTAGTGGAGGTGTGTTTGATTCTAAGACTCGATCATCAAAATAATCGCACCTTGGTCGTCGTTTGAAATAATCGCACAAAGTCGTCGTTTCGTTTTGTCGGCTTTTTCGATCGAATTTGATGCCGACAACAGTCCGTATTTTTTGCCGACAACAGCTGTAGGCTTTGTTCTTGCTGGAGGAATCCTTTGCGAGCTTGTTGGTGCTTTGCCAGTAATTTGCTGCTTACAGCCGTTTGCTGCTTACAGTTCGATTGCTGCATGCAGTGAGGTGATCGTAGAGTTCGTACCTACGTTGGTGATACAGTGAGATCTTGCATACTCAAGGGTGTTCCTTGGTTTGTACGTCGTACGGCGTACGTTCCACGTGGCACTACCATTCCTTACATTCGGTTCGCTACATCAATTAACAATTGGAAGATTAATATGGTCCAGAGACAATCCGATCATAATCTTATCGATAACTCTTTCCAACACCGTAAATGTTGCGACAACATTTGATGGTATCGGGCATTTATGTTGTTAAGTAATCTGTTTGATGGGGCGTATGCTTGTTCGTGGTATATATGCTAGATATGAGGCCCATCTGGAATCGGTACTGATTTTCTTGATTGCAATAAGTAATTTCCTCACGGGATATCAAGTATATTCTTTTGAATGTACTTATGGATTCCAAGTGTTTACTTACTGTTCAGGTCTTTGGATATTTCTTGTTTCTAACCGATTATCCCTTTTTGTTTGTAGCCTTAGGTGATATCGTTTTTACCACTTAAGGATTCCAAGTAGTGGAGGTGCGTTTGATTCTACCGCTTAATCATTGGAGTACTCGTATCTCATATTCCGCACCTCGGTCGTCGTTTCGTTTTGTCAGCTTTTCCAATCGAATTTGATGCCAACAAAGTCCGTATTTTTCGCCGACAACACACCCCTTGATCCAATACTCTACCCGTGTTGTATTGGATTACTGTCGGGGTATATTTAACCTTGGATCAATTTTGCTGATTCGGATCGAATCGGAATCACACACCCCTTGATCCAACATGTTACCTTCAATGTTGGATTACTGTCGGAGTAGATCTGGGTCGGTTATATATGCTGGAAGCTTATCAGAGTTTTATTGACTGGTAGATCAAACATCCGGATCGAATCGAATCGGCATCCCGATCAATCTTGCTGATTCGGATCGAATCAATCGTAGCAATCGTCGAAGCGCGTACTGTTGACTGGTTTAACCTGCGTAGTGTCCCATGATATATCTTGCATGCCGAGCGTGCAAGATCCATCCCAATGGTTTGGTTAGATCATCAGCAGGGTTGATGACTCCAGGAATATGGATCATCTTGATTTCACCATTTTTTTTCCATGCTTGAATGGCAAAGAACCTGATTTCAATATCCCTGGTTCTTTCAGTTGGCTTCTGGGCATTTATGATTTCAATTGCCGATGCATTGTCTTCATAGATAGGGGTTGGACCAGCTTGAGCAAATCCTAATTCTTTGAGTACGGATCTGAGGTATCTGGCTGTTTTGGCTGCTGTGACTGCAGCAATGAATTCTGCTCCCGTAGAACTCTGAGCAGTGAGTGATTGTGCTTTGGATCGATAGACAACTGCTCCACCAGCATAAGTGAAGACATATCCTGTGGTGGATCTGCGATGTTTTGGATCATTTCCATATGCTGCATCAACAAAACACATCAACTTGCTATGCTTGATATCTGCAGGGTATTTAGGGAGTGATGCATCTTGGGCTACATCGTTGTATGGTTCTCCTGATGGAAGAGATGGTTCTGCATTTGGTCTATAGAATCTAATACCCCAGGACCTGGTTGTTCTGAGGTATCGAGCTATGTTCTTCAGACTGGAATAGTGGAATGCAGTGGGATTGGAGCTGTATTTTGACATTAGGGTCACTGCATAGCCAATGTCTGGCCGGCAGCTCACATATGCAAACATCATTTCACCTAAGAGTGTTCTGTAGGAGAACCCAGATGTGGATTGTAATGCAGCGTGTTCCTTGGTGCCTTCTAATGGTCCATCCGTATGCGATTGCAGTTGGCTCAGTACTTCAGTTGATAACGGCGCTGATGGCTTGGAGTGGGGTTTCATCTTAGAATCAGTCTCCCAACCATGGGATGTCATGATCCGGTCAATGTAATTGGCGCAGGACAGTTCAATGTAATCAGCTGTTTGTATGACGTCAATTCCATTGAAGTCCTCAAGCAATCCCAATTTTGTAAAGGGGATCACGTCTTCCTTTGGTAGCTTGAGCCTTGCACCTATAATGTCATAGATCTTGTCGGATATGGATTCTGATGTACAAGCTAGTGCAAAATCATCAACTTGTCTCAACATGTAGACCGTTTCGCCTTCAAAAACTGTTGTATAGATTGTTCTGTCATGCGTGGTGGTCTTGAAATTGAGATCGGGACCTTTTAAGATCTTGTTGATGTGGGTCTCCCATAGTCTACCTGATTCTGGGTGGCCTTGAAGTGCTCAAAGGACTGGAAGCACCAATCTTCTGTCTATGTCCTTGCCATGCTTGTGTCTGTACCATTCTGCATATGCATCATCAATAGTCATGTATGTAGGAATGTTGGGTCCAGGACTATGCGCGTAGGCGTCCGCAGCATCACCCCCGTACACTTTGAGGTTGAGGCTTGCAGCAATAGCAAAGAATAACCTTTGAATGGGATGTTCAACACATGATGAGTATGACATTGCTATGGCATGCAGGGTTGGGGCTGCGTATTTGCTTCCGTTGCAACACTGTCTTGCTCGTCTGACACAATTCCTCTTGACACTGTACTGCCAGTGAGGCCTGAGAATAATCGCGTCTGGGTCCTTAGGGTATTGAATTGGTGATCCAAACATTTCCAAATCTTCAAACTGATCAAGCTGTTTTCGCTCCCCAGCTTGCCATTCAGGCCATGTAGATAAAGGCTTGAGATTCCTTCGAGTGAAGTGCCCTAGTGCTTGTTGTTCTTCAGGTGTGTTGATGGCCTTGATGAAAAGTTCAATCTCTTCAGTGGGTAGTGAATCTGCATCTAGCGGTAATGCGTGATTTCCTGGTTTATGAAGCTTGGTGATAGCTCTGAGGGATGCAATATCAATAGTAGGAATGACAACATCCATGTCATCTTCAATCGGTGCCAAGTGTTTTTGGATGGAGGCATGGAGTGCTTCAGTGCTATCAACCTGGTTGATTCTTGATTGTATCAGCTGCTTGTATTTGGTACCAATGCGCTGGATAGCTTTGATTGATGAAATCCGGTCCAAGAATGGTGGATCTTCTTCAGCAGTGGGTTCCTTCCAGGAGGTATTGGGAGCAAATAAACCATATTCATTTGAGTGTTTCCTAACCGCCTTCATAGATAATTTTTCTTCAAGTGCAAAGGTAATTGGTGTATCTATTGAAGAATCCCGCACCCCTCGATCGTGATTTTCCTGTAAGGCTGTGGTAATATCAGCAGCAGTAAAGACACGATTGTGATTGATAGATACAATATAAGCGCCTCGGAGCTTAGAGAGAGTCTTCTTACGGGAGGAGAAAAGCTTTGAGGCAGGACTGTTTGGAATGATATCTGTGATGTAAGCTCTGCCAATCAGTGAGTCGGTGGCATATCGAAGACCAAAGGCTGGATCAGCACAAGATGGGGAGACAGTGAGTCTGAGATTTGTGAGATCCGCAAAGGGGGAGATGGAGAATTGGAATTCACTAGATGACACCTCACGGGGTTCTGCAGGAAGTGGAGTGTTGTCATCAGTCCGGAGTAGGTGCTTGACATTAGTTGGGAGGTCTACAAGTGGGAGATCATTCATGCCTTCATCAAACCTGACATGGGTGGCTATTTTGACGCGGTGGGTCTCAGTATCATACCAAAGGATGTTTCTGGTAGTGTATGGGACAAAACCCAGGAAGATGCCTTTTCGTGCATTGGGTTTGAGTTTAATAGATCTTTTGCCTGGAGGTCTAACCCAAACTCTACAACCAAAGGTTCGGAAATCAGCAAGGTTTTCCTTACGGCCAGTTGCCAATTCCAATGGTGAATGTGGTTGGTTGCCTTCAGGGAATGCATTGGACAACCGGAGTGCATGGTAGAAAGCAAAGGGCCAGAACTTGATGGGCAAATTAGCACCAGACAGCATGGTGCGCATTGAATTAGCCAGAGTGCGATGCCCTCTTTCAACTGTACCATTCTGGTGTGAAGCATCCGCACCAGTGGGGAAAATTGAATATCCAAACGCAGAGAAGAGGTTTCTGATATCAGGATTGTGATAGAGTTCTCCACCTTGATCAACTGAAACATACTTGTCGGCACAAGTTGGGTTGTGCTGGGCAAAGAAATGTTCCAACCAATGCAGTGGCGCTGCCTTCGAGATTCGTGTATCACCATATTTCATACCAGTATAGTGATCTGTGATGAGAATCCAAGCAGTTTCTCCATGAATGCCTTCATAATCGCGCTTGCGTTTGCTGTTGGAGGATTTGGTACCTGAGAATGCAAAATCAATGGATAAACCTTGAAACGGTTGTGTGGCCTTTCGTGTGGATTGTGAGCCAGCGGGTGTTTTGGTTTGCTTACATTGTATGCAAGTTGGGCATTGGTCAAGAATACTGGTTTGCCGTTTGAACTTTGGTACTCCAACAATGTGCTTATGAGCCTGATACAGAAAGTCATCGCACGGGTGTCCCAATCGTTGATGCCGCAGAAGTTTCGATGTCTTGGTTTTGATGGCGTGGATGGGGATATGTTTGTCCACAATCTTGGTGAAGAACAATTTAGCATCAAACTTTGGCACGTCGCTGGTATCAGACTGAGCTTGAGCTGCCTCTGTGCATTTTTGCAGTGTGACAGGATTGGTGTATACATCATATCTGTAGGTGCGAATGGCTTCTTGGGAGGCCAGTTCACAAGCTTCCTTGAATTGCATTTCAGTAGCCAGAGCATAGGCTGACGATGTGGCACAATTAGCATATGGAGATGCAATGTCAACATCTGTGATCAGTACTGGGTGTGTATAGCATTGACCATCAATGATGCTTCCATGGAGGACAATGCTGCTGGCAGTGTTCTGCTTGTGATGACAGAAAATTGTGAGGTTGCCGTTTTGTGGAGCAGATGAGTCATAGTCGTCAGTGAATGATTTATGGATTGACTGCCCACTGAACTGACGTCGCATGCGAGATGTCATTCCACAGAGATCGTTCTCACTCAGTAATGTCGTTGACAGGGAGGGAGAATAGTAGAAGAAGACTTTGAGATACCCTATGTGGTTTGGTGCTGGGATGTGTAAATATCCCGAGCCTTCAGGGATGCAGGTAGCTGCTTTTCCTCCTATGGCTGCTGTAAGTCTGACAGGACATTTCCTTATCCTGGTGTAAGGTTTGTAACCGTGCAGGATGTGTTTGAGATTTGTGCAGGACACTTTTGCACCGGTGTCAATCTGAGCCCTGACACCCTGTTGGAAGTAGGCTGTGGCTGCAATAGGGTCTGGTGGGACTAGGGATTGCACATTGTATGTATCAACTGGTGTAGGGTTGTCCCGATCAAAATTGGGATCCTCATTGGTCTTCAGGTGTGATTCCAATGTAGGGGTTGTAGCCTCAAGTGATTCCATATCGCAGTAGATATCAATTGGGATTGATGACTGGAGGCTGTCTTTAGGGAGGAGGTTGACGGCACCAATTTTGACAGATTCGTAGGAGCTGACGCTGCTGGAGTCCAAGGATGGGCATAAGCTGTTCACTTGGGGCGCTGTGACGTTGTCAAATCCTTGGAGATCATCTTGAGGTGATGTCATAGAGTGGCTGCAAGAAAGACTTTTTATCCTTGGCCATTGCAAAAATTTTGTTCTTCTACTGCATCGTTAGGTGAAACTTCATCTTGATCTTCATTGCCAATGTTGATCTGAGAGATTTGTTGGGTGGAATCTAAGAGTTGTTGGGTCTGTTTATTGGATTTGATCAGAAAAACAGCCGCAGCAATCCTATGTTTCTTCAGGGACTCAATATCTTGCAATGCAGGACAATTATCAAAATTGTGACCAGACATGTGGCAAACAATACATTTTCTGGATGTGTCAAAAAGACTAGGTTGCTTATCGAATGCCGTGATAGCATTGCAGTATGCTTGGTGGAGGAAGGGATCGTCAGATTCTTCGTCAATCTCCGGGTACCCAAGTGATTCAATCAGGCTGATTGAGTGAGAGGTCAAAGTAGAAGGTGTTCTAACAGTGCTGTTGCTAGCGCGCTTTTGAAACCTATCATTGCGCCGGTGACCTGGTCTGGTACCTGAGACAGGCAATTGCTTGGGCTGGAGTGATTTGGAGGTGTTCCTCTTGTACTTTTGTTCAGCCTTGATCTCTTGTTCATAGGTTTGGAGGGTTTGTAGAAGCCTACCTGCCTTGTATTTGTCTCGTTTGAATTGGTCATCAGAGTCGCGTTCATCTTCTGTCTTTTTGAAGAGCTCTTCTGAGAGGGTGGTTCCTGCAATCAGGTTGCTGACTTCTTCTGTTGAACTGATAGTGCTGGGTTGGTTTTGGAGGAACACTCTAAGTCTCAGATAATCCTTGTACCGGAAGTAGTATTCTTCAAGGGATTCATTTGCATCTTGGTTGGGAGGGTTTCTGACCATTCTGCTGGCATTGGATGGCCTTTTTGAGTTGGGATGTGTTTGAGCAATAACTGTGTATAGCGCTTCATATCCCTGTCCGCCTTCAAAGCTCTGAATAGTGGCCTTCATACTTGTACATGAATCAGGGATGATTTTATCAGTTCTTAGTGCTGTTTAAATGAGATTTCCCCATTCATTGATAGCCAATTCATATCTTGAAGGTAGGTCGTTTGGAAAGTCATCACCAATTGTGAATCCTCTGAGGTGATCAGCTTCACGCCTGAATAGATAGTATGGGTGTACATAGATATGGTGTTGCTGGGAATGAGCTGTGATTTCTCTGTACCATTTTCTAACCTGAGGGTCCGTTGCGTCCTTTAGTTGTGGGAATCTTGAGAGAAACAGTTTGTCTCTAGCTGCTTCCTTGGACTTGTCAGAGGCTCTGGTGAGATCAAAACAGTCACCACTTCTGGTGATTAGGCGTTGGTCGTTTCTACCACTGCCTAGGTTGTGTAGGTAGTAGTTTTGCCTGATGACCGTTTCATTTCCTGATGAGTCGGTGTAGGTGATTGGGAAGTCCTTCATATCATCTCTGGTGAGGAATTCATCTCTCTTGTAGTATCGGTCCTTGACAGGTGGTGGTAAGGTTGCTGGATTCCATGGTAAGTCGAGTGACGCTTGGTGGTTGGCGCCGGCATTGTTATTGTTGTTGCTGTTGCCATTGTTGACCAGTTGGTGTAGTAGGGTCGTAATTTGTCCCATCTCAGTAGGGGAGACAGTTGCAGCCGTTGCGGCAGGTGGTGCAGTTGCGGCAGGTGTATCTGGAACGTCTGCCTCGTCATCTGATGGTGGATCTCCAGTGTAGGCTTCCATGAATAGGTCTGGGCGCCAATTTTTCTTGAAACGCCAGTGGGTAATTGTGATTTCGATTAGAACAATTGTTTCATCATCTGTGTTGGTCCTAATGGCATGCTTCGCAGCAGCGTCAAATTCTGTTTTGTATCTCATGCGTTTTGTAGATCCACCATTTCTGACATGCTTGGTAAGTTATAAGGGCTCTATAACCTGTTGTTACTCTAAAAATCGACCAAAGGTATATGATGTTAAAATTTAAAGAGATGTGAGCTCAGAGAGAGGCTCTTATTTTTACTACGTATTTTCACTGTGTATCGGGGCTCTCTGCTGTATTTTATGTGGTAGAGATCTTCCCCGGTTATTTGTTACTGCTTGGTTTACCGTCGTACCGATTCTTCTGTTGCTGTTGCTGTATTAGCGTCGTGTCGTTCTTACTGTATCGGTCATTTGATGGTATCGGGCATTTATGTTGTTAAGTAATCTGTTTGATGGGGCGTATGCTTGTTCGTGGTATATATGCTAGATATGAGGCCCATCTGGAATCGGTACTGATTTTCTTGATTGCAATAAGTAATTTCCTCACGGGATATCAAGTATATTCTTTTGAATGTACTTATGGATTCCAAGTGTTTACTTACTGTTCAGGTCTTTGGATATTTCTTGTTTCTAACCGATTATCCCTTTTTGTTTGTAGCCTTAGGTGATATCGTTTTTACCACTTGAGGATTCCAAGTAGTGGAGGTGCGTTTGATTCTACCGCTTAATCATTGGAGTACTCGTATCTCGTATTCCGCACCTTGGTCGTCGTTTCGTTTTGTCAGCTTTTCCAATCGAATTTGATGCCGACAAAGTCCGTATTTTTCGCCGACAACACGATTACATTAATACAAGATAAAGACCATCGCCGTCTTTAATATGAAAGCCCATTGCACCGGACAAGCCGATTGCAATCCCCCATATTTTTTCTTCCGCGTCCATCATCCCCATAAAGGACCATCGACGCCCATTTGATTGTGCTAAGCACCTCTCTATACAACAATAGCACAGACTGCAACTCATCTTACGATAGTTGATTTATTCACTACATTCCACACCGCCGTTTGTTCCTCCTTCGGCACATTCCTTCGGTCGTCCGACGACTATTCCTTCGGTTAGTTCTGCACCTCCAAGGATTGTTCCGACAATCAATCGAATCGACAATTCGACGATTGCTCCCTATCACATCGACCCAAGTTCGTACACCCCGAGACCACGGATTAATTAATACCTCGGATCTCCTCCATATTGTGGCAAGCCCGCTGTTGAGCGACTCACTACCAATCTATCTTCCAATCGCCCTTTCTTTGGTCCCTTCTTTGGAACATTCCTTTGGTCATTCCGCTGCACCTTCGCGGATCATTCCAACGGCCTTTCGATTTCGATCCACGACCTACGCCAAATCAATCACAACGCTGAGCGCTTCCAATCCAAACAGCAATCTCTATCCCGTTTACCTCCACGGCCTACAACAACGATTCACTTCCATTAATTCCCCGACGACCGTTCTTTGGTTCCTCCGACGTACGTACTCTCCGGTCACTCCGACGGTCTTTTCGATTATTTCTGCACCTCTGCGGATCTTTCCGAGGGTCACTCGATATTTCAATATTTCGATCCCCGACCCACTGTGTCTACAAATCCTTCTACCAAGAATCTCCTTCTGAAATACACATCCAAGGCAGACATCAACAATTCGATAACTGCTCCTCAAACACCAACCACTTGATTAGCTGAGCTACCGCAATCACGTCCCTTGATTCAATTGTCCCTTGTCGTCGACTCATTACATCATGCCTGAACCTGCCGTCAGCTGGAATGAAGTCCGTGGCATACATTTCTCATTCGGCCACCATTTCGGATGCGGCAATAAACAATGGAAACTCAATGCCGCTTTTGCGCAGACGTTGCCAAATATTGCCAGCCTGTTCATTGTTGACAAGGATGGTGTCGAGACTCTCCGACCAGATCAAATCCCTGTCCTCAAATCCCTCATTGTTGCAGCCATCGTGGATGAACTCCCTGCGTCTGAAGTATTTAAAGCCCACAAACAACGTATTGCCTTGTTACTCTCCAATTCCGCCATCTTTTGCCATATGAAAGACCACGTGAGATTCCCCGTTTGAGACAAATGTGGATTAGATAAGGCAGCCAGACGCGCACATAATGGAGACCCAATCGTCAGATTGGTTCTGACCATCTTCATTTGGGAATTCCACAAAGATTGGTACCCATACGAATTTCACAAAATCTACGACCCTGGGTATGGCGTCCCATTAGATGAAACAATGTTGCAACGCAAAACTCCCTTCCACACGCAAACAAACAACAAGCTAAAATTCAATGATAAACTCATCGAACAACTCAAACGCGAACGGAATGGTGAAACGGTCCAGCAAGTACTTCCTCCCAAACGGAAGTATCGCACAAAGCCTACTGCTCCTGTAGTTAGCGAGACTCTTTCTGTTCCTTCCCATCCTACGATTGTACCTTTCTGGTACCACTGCCCTGGTCCATACCAAGCCGACTGTTCCCAATCCCATCACAATCACCTCTGATTTGCTTCCTGTGCAAGCAACGGACTCCATTATTGATACACCCGCTCCCAGTTCCAACCTGATAAACCCCAGCTTGAACCCTGTCAAACCAGCCGAACCCAATGCCGATACTGCTGTTATGGTTCGTCTGCCTTATATGACCTTCGGAGCAACCGGACGCGAACCCAATGCCGATACTGCTGTTAAGGTTCGTCTGCCTTATATGACCCGGTCTTTTGATAATACCAACTTGAACAATTCCAATAGTGCCGACCAACCCGTTGATCGCCAAGTGGCTGATACTCCCACCGCTAATGCTCCTATGCCAAATAAAGCACCACATTACGCCTGGACCTGGACTTATTCTCCCAACAGTGAATCGGTCTCCTTCCGTCGAGTCCGCTCTCGATCCATCTCTTTTCAACGTGCCACTTCTTCAAGTCCTCCTATCCAACGCCAGGACAAGCCTTCCACTGTGATTGCACCACCTGTCTCGCCATCTGCATTGACTGGATTTGGTCATCATTCTGTTCCACGTTATGTACCAGCCAACTTTGGATGGACATTCAATCCTCAGAATGAGATTGCAACATTCCATCGCTTGCCAAAACCAGCCACTGTCCCTGTCAAGCCACCCTCACGATTCGCATTGTCCGACACAATAACTGATGACCCTGTCTTCTCATGTCCCATTCAATCACAACACAGTGACCACCCTCTCCCTTGTTGTTATGGGACTTGCTTCGAACCGAATCATCCTCCTGTCCTCCTACGACTCTCCAAACGACATTGCGATGCCCTGAAGATAAAGATGTATCACTTGTATGCTAACATCTTGTCGATGAATTGGTTTTACGATACTTTCGACTGAACATTGCCACTGACTGCAACCTCATTATCAATAGGTAGTTGCTTTACCCATCAAATTACCTCCCTCGTCAAATATGACGAACGTTCATCGGTTAACTACGTTCACCACCGGCAATTGCTTCGTCGTCGATGTTAGTTCTTTGCTCGCTCTCCCACCAGCAAACAACTAGTCATACCAAGATCTACGTTCAATTCGATTCTATGATCACGCCATCCTACAATTTGTTTACGTCCACGATTCGTTATGTGATCCATCGATCGGCCTCGATATTGTTCAATCGGCTTCTACGCTTCGTTTGCCTACTTACAGCTGGCACTCTAGCGTAATCTGATACCATCTTTTCACGATCATCATCTCTCTTCGACTACGTTCATTCCCAACAGATCGATTATGACTACCATTTGCTCTATGATCCAGATACGATCTTTACAATTTGATCTACGAATTGATCTACCATCCATCTAGGATCAATCTAAGATCAATCTACGCTCCACCGATACCTATGATCCTCCGATCCGATCCAACGATATTTGAGAATCTACGATCAATCGATTACTACCATTTCTTTGATTATGCTTGTATTCGACCAACCGACTCTGTCCATGATTCACTTGCATCATACATTTTCAAGCGATGATTACTCAAACATCCAATTCATCTCAATTGATTGATATGTTTTGCTTCTAAGATCCGATCTACGATCGATGATTCGATTATTTGTCCTACACTTCGATCACTCTACGATCAATATCTACACCAAGTCCGGTACGATTGACCCAGTCTCAGTTTCCATATGATAACTGCATTCTCCGATTCGATTTCTACTATGGTTCCAAGATAGGCATCTCCGATTTGATCTGTGATCATCTACCTCAATTCAAAAACAAACAAAACCAAGCTGCGAGCTATCAAGCTTTAATTACAATGGTATTTGATCAATCGCATCCTCCGATACGATTATACGATTCGATCTACGATCATCTTGATTTCCAATCTTCCTCGATACAATCTGATCCCACGATTGTCCATCATCTCCGATCAACCCTATGCCTTCATATCGATTCTATGATTCGTCGTACAAGCAATCCACCGTCTTCTTGGCTTCCATACTCAATGGATTTTCTATGCTTCCATCTCCAATCCATCCAATTCTACGATACATCGTCTATGATTTGTTTCTGATCCCTCATATCTTTCATATCATGGTCCCTTCCTTTCTGGAGGACTACTTGAGCGGTTATGCGCCATACATTCCATTCAATAATATGCATCTACGAATCAATATGTCTCTGCAATTATGCCCGCTGATTCCTCTGATCTACCAACCGTCGTTTGCATCCAATTGATATTCCAGCTGCAATCGATTCATGCACCGCGATTACACTCTACTGACTCGCTGTTATGATTGGAAACTCGTCTACGACCGCAAGATGCTTGTTTCACTCCGTTTTGTCCCCGTGTTTGATTGAATCAATCCTTTGTTTCTACAACCATGACCTTCAATCGAACCATGGACTTCGCCCTACGGTTGTGTATCACTTACAACCATGGCATTCTATTGAACCATGGAATTCAATTCTTTAGGTGTGCATCAAGGGGTGTGCATCTGCATCAAGGGGTGTGCATTGGATCATTGCCTGACGTTTCATTTGAACGCGTTTCACTTCCAGCGTTTTCATTCTACGCCTCCACCACTTTACTCATGCTCCCCACCCGCGACAAGGATCCCACTGCAACCAACATCCACGAACCGCCACATAATCCAACACTCCCTCACTCCGTGTTGAATCAAGGGGTGTGTCACCGGTTCATGTAACCCCACCACAAACAGCATCGTCTCCCTACAATCATACACCCATATTAATTTGACGATACTGATTCTCCAATCTACCATTCGATCCACCGATTGCACGATACGTTTATATCCCCTTCCTCTTCATCAACGTTCAATCATATGACCAGCATCCATCACCTTGCGCAGCTCTGGTTTGGACTCTGTCTTCCTGTGGTCTTACTCATTCTTTGTGCCACAATGGCACCCACTGCACCCAAACGTGTTGGTCCATCTGCATCAACCTACGATTGAACCGTCTTAGTTTCCATCACTTGGATGTTTACGATCCGATCAAAGATCAAACTAATATGACCAAAGCTGTACTGTAATGTTGGTTAATTTGATTTCTTTTAGTATTTACGTTATTTTGCTCTTTTTACTGTGTTGGAAAGAGTTATCATTAAGATTATGATCGGATTGTTTCTGGACCATATTGTTCTCTCAATTACTATTTTGTCTTTCTTTCGTGTGGGGATGCGTGGATACTTGTGTCGAGAGTTCGATCCTCATATCGCTTATTTTGACTTGTACTCAGTGCTATAAGTATCCTTTGACACTCACGTGCGCTTATGTGTAATTCACTTATTGCGCTCATCTAGTGATATAACAACCGGCAAATCGTGTTGTTAAGTAAAAACAAGATATAACCGTTACGTGCGGTTAAATATGAACGAATAAGAAAACAGACTGACGCGCGCACACATACATGAATGAGATGCGCGGCGAAACGAACAATGTACGGTCTTACGAATACAACGAATGCAATGGTGAGACGAGATTATTGATGGATCGACACTCGGGCATATATCGGGCATATAAAGACCAACAAGGCAATATAGCCAATGTAGGAAGTCGATCACAGAAAACAAAAGAATGACTCACGACCAAAGGAATTGATCATTGATAAAAGAATCGGACACAGCAAAGTGTCACCAGAAAGTGGTACGCGAAAATCTAGAGGCATAGGATTCAATACTAAGTATGTCAATGATATACATGTGAATATCAATGAAATATGGGAAATATCAATGACATACAAAATGGATACGCGAAGCCCAATTATGTTAGAAACAAACAAATGAGACATGTTTCTCAGACGAATTTACCGGTGAAACGGTAGTTAATCTACAACACGAGAATACACGTGCAGTCTCGTGATGGAGGATTGCTTAACACGGGATTGCATGTGAAATCCGATTAAGTATTTGAAAAACAGAAAATAGATTAATTAACTCATAATCCGGAATTACAGTTGTTGATTAACAGTCGCAGCTTCATACGAAGTCTATATAACAAACATACCTACGAGTTACAATCCATTCCGGAAGTATTCTTACAAGTTTCTACGAGAAATTTCCTACTAACAAAAACCGACGATTAGAATTTATCGATCAAACTTTGGTAAAATTCATATTCACCTGTACCATTGAATCAAATCTAATACACTGGTACGAAACTATCGAAATAAGTGATTATCTTGGACGCGAGCCATTGAATACTACTGAGACTTGGCTAGGACAACAAAAAAGAATATCAAAAATAAAAATAAAAATACATAACAAGAAACAAAAATAAAAATACGTAACAACCGAAAAGAAAAAGAAAATACACGACAACATGCCAACCTTTACTAACAGATTCTTTCAAACTCTGGGAGCAGTCACCTATCCGGCTTTTTACATGATGAGAAACAATGATTGGTGGAAACAGAATGAAGTACCGGATGTACCACAAAATACAAGCGAGGAGGAGGATACCCAGATTCCATCGACAACTCGACGCAAACGCCGTTCAAGACGGGCCAACTACGCATCATCGTCGTCTTCGTCTTCACCTTCACCATCTTCTTCATCATCTTCTTCGTCATCAGAAAGTGACGACGATAATAGCGGTTCAAGACCTGGCAGAAGACCTGGCAGACACAGAGATGCAGAACTGGTTACTCTCAGAAGACAAGCAGCGGAAGCCAAACGTCAAATGGAAGAAATCAATGCACTAAAAGAAGAAATGAGAGCTGCAAGAGCACGAGGGCGAGAAAAAGAAAGAAGATATGAAGCGGAAATGAACACTCTGAGACAAACAATCCAAGAATCACACAACAGGGATGACGAGATGGAAGCGCTTAGACAAGAAGTGAGGTCGGCCAAAGAAAAGGCAACGGGTCAACAGCTACTCAAGGCAAAACCAATCCATGATTTTGATGGCCAGCAAGAAAACTGGACAAAGTGGAAATCAGATGCAACAGCTACTTTTGCAGCCACAGGACATGAGGAGATTATGAATGATGCAGAGGCGGCCCGGAATGCACCGAGCAAAAACAAGGCACTTTGGGGAACATTGTTGTCGGCGTGCAGTGGCGGTAGTGCCCATTCAAAAATAATCAAGCATGAAGATACCTTTGATGGTCATGCGGCATGGCAAGAACTATTGGGCTGGTATGATTCTGACAACCGGCGAGAATCCTATGCCGAGACACTGAAGCTTCGACTACGATACAACCTGTTACATCCCAATGGTAATATTTCTGAGTACATCAACACGTTTGAATTGACCTATCATAAACTTCGAAAAATTCCACCATACCACATGACTGAATGGGATGCAAAAAGCATTTTTGCTCGGAATATTCGTGACCCCAATCTGGAGAGATTCAAAGAAGAATTGCTGGAACATAAAACCGACAGGACCCTAGAAGAAATGATTATTAAGCTTCGCATCCATGATGAAGAGCTTGCTCGCACTGCATTTGATAGCAACAGAGGAGGCCACAAACGAGTCCGACGCACCCCTGATGGTCCTAACAAAAGACAACGCACGGGTTCTTACGGCACAGGCACTCTTACAGGGACTATTCACCCTAACCTCAAAGGTATCATCAGAATCCCTCCAGACACATGGCAAGAGCTTTCTCAACAGTACCGCGAGTGGGTACTCAAATACAACCAAGCCGTCCGACACAGCGATACTCTACCACCTACTCCAGAGGGCGTTATTGTTGGTTCTCCACAAGATGATGGAATGAATCATTTCATCCCTGTTGTTACTCTAAAAATTGACCAAAAGGTATATGATGTTAAAATTTAAAGAGAAGTGAGCTCAGAGAGAGGCTCTTATTTTTACTACGTATTTTCACTGTGTATCGGGGCTCTCTGCTGTATTTCATGTGGTAGAGATCTTCCCCGGTTATTTGTTACTGTCTGCTTTACCGTCGTACCGATTCTTCTGCTGCTGTTGCTGTGTTAGCGTCGTGTCGGTTTTACTGTATCGGTCATTCGATGGTATCGGTCATTATGGGGTTAAGTATTCTGTTCGATGGGGCGTATGCTTATTCGCGGTATATATGCTGGATATGAGGCCCATCTGGAATCGGTACTGATTTTCTTGATTGCAATAAGTAATTTCCTCACGGGATATTAAGTATATACTTTTGAATGTACTTATGGGTTCCAAGTGTTTACTTACTGTTCAGGTCTTTGGATATTTCTTGTTTCTAACCGGTTATTCCTTTTTGTTTGTAGCCTTAGGTGATATCGTTTTTACCACTTAAGGATTCCAAGTAGTGGAGGTGCGTTTGATTCTACCGTTTAATCATTGGAGTACTTGTATCTCGTATTCCGCACCTCGGTCGTCGTTTCGTTTTGTCAGCTTTTCCAATCGAATTTGATGCCAACAATGTCCGTATTTTTCGCCGACAACACACCCCTTGATCCAATACTCTACCCGTGTTGTATTGGGATTACTGTCGGGGTATATTTAACCTTTGATCAATTTTGCTGATTCGGATCGAATCGGAATCAGATCGAATCAATCGTAGCAATCGTCGAAGCGCGTACTGTTGACTGGTTTACCCTGCGTGGTGTCCCATAATGTATCTTGCATGTCGGGCGTGTAAGATCCATCCCAATGGTTTGGTTAGATCATCAGCCGGGTTGATAACGCCAGGAATATGAATCATCTTGATCTCACCGTTTTCCTTCCATGATTGGATGGCAAAAAACCTGATTTCAATATGCCTGGTTCTTTCAGTTGGCTTCTGAGCATTGATGATCTCAATTGCTGATGCATTGTCTTCATAGATAGGGGTTGGACCAGCTTGGGCAAATCCTAATTCTTTGAGTACGAATCTGAGGTATCTGGCTGTTTTGGCCGCTGTGACTGCAGCAATGAATTCTGCTTCTGTAGAACTCTGTGCAGTGAGTGATTGCGCTTTGGATCTGTAAACAATTGCTCCACCCGCATAAGTGAACACATATCCTGTGGTGGACCTGCGATGTTTTGGATCATTTCCATATGCTGCATCAACAAAACACATCAACTTGCTATGCTTGATATCTGCAGGGTATTCTGGGAGTGATCCATCTTGGACTACATCATTATATGGTTCTCCTGATGGAAGAGATGGTTCTGCATTCGGTCTATAGAATCTAATACCCCAGGATCGGGTTGTTCTGAGATATCGAGCGATGTTCTTCAGACTGGAATAGTGGAATGCAGTGGGATTGGAGCTGTATTTTGACATCAGGGTCACTGCATAGCCAATGTCTGGCCGGCAGCTCACATATGCAAACATCATTTCACCCAAGAGTGTTCTGTAGGAGAACCCTGATGTGGATTGTAATGCAGCGTGTTCCTTGGTGCCTTCTAATGGTCCATTCGTATGTGATTGCAGTTGGCTCAGTACTTCAGTTGATAACGGCGCTGATGGTTTGGAGTGGGGTTTCATCTTAGAATCAGTCTCCCAACCGTGGGATGTCATGATCCGGTCAATGTAATTGGCGCAGGACAGTTCAATGTAGTCAGCTGTCTGTTCGACATCAATTCCATTGAAGTCTTCAAGCAAACCCATTTTGGTGAAGGGGACAGCATCTTCTCTAGGGAGCTTCAGCCTTGCACCTATAATGTCATAGATCTTGTCAGATATGGATTCCGATGTGCAAGCCAGTGCAAAATCGTCAACTTGTCTCAGCATGTAAACCGTTTCTCCTTCAAAAAATGTCGTGTAGATCGTCCTGTCATGTGTGGTGGTTTTGAAGTTGAGATCAGGGCCTTTCAATATTTTGTTGATGTGGGTTTCCCAGAGTCTTCCAGATTCTGGGTGGCCTTGAAGTGCTCGAAGGACTGGAAGCACCAATCGTCTGTCTATGTCCTTGTCATGCTTGTGTCTGTACCATTCTGCATAAGCATCGTCAATAGTCATGTATGTAGGGATGTTGGGCCCTGGAGAATGGGCGTAGGCGTCTGCAGCATCACCCCCATAGACTTTGAGATTGAGACTTGCTGCAATGGCAAAGAACAGTCTTTGGATGGGGTGTTCAACACATGATGAGTATGACATGGCTATGGCATGCAGAGTTGGAGCTGCATACTTGCTTCCATTGCAACATTGTCTGGCTCTTCTGACACCATTCCTTTTGACACTGTATTGCCAATGGGGTCTGAGAATAATCGCGTCGGGGTCCTTAGGGTATTGAATTGGTGATCCAAACATTTCCAAATCTTCAAACTGATCAAGCTGTTTTCGCTCCCCAGCTTGCCATTCAGGCCATGTAGATAAAGGCTTGAGATTCCTTCGAGTGAAGTGCCCTAGTGCTTGTTCTTCAGGTGTAGTTGCCTTGGAATTGATGGCCTTGATTAAGAGTTCAATTGCTTCAGTTGGTAGTGAATCTGCATCTAGTGGTAATGCTTGATTTCCTGGTTTATGAAGCTTGGTGATAGCTCGGAGGGATGCAATATCAATAGTAGGGATGACAACATCCATGTCGTCTTCAGTTGGTGCCAAGTGTTTTTGGATGGAGGCATGGAGTGCTTCAGTGCTATCGACCTGGTTGATTCTTGATTGTATCAGCTGCTTGTATTTTGTACCAATGCACTGGATAGCTTTGATGGAGGAAATCCGGTCCAAGAATGGTGGATCTTCTTCAGCAGTGGGTTCCTTCCAGGAGGTATTGGGAGCAAATAAACCATATTCATTTGAGTGTTTCCTGACCTCCTTCATAGACAATTTCTCTTCAAGTGCAAAGGTAATTGGTGTATCTATTGAAGAATCCCTCACCCCTCGATCGTGGTAGGCCTGTAAAGCTGTAGTAACATCAGCAGCAGTAAAGACACGATTGTGATGGATAGATACAATATAAGCACCTCGTAGCTTGGAGAGAGATTTCTTGTGTGAGGAGAAAAGTTTCGAGGCAGGGCTATTTGGGAGGATATCTGTGATGTAAGCTCTGCCAAGCAGTGAATCATTGGCATACCGGAGGCCAAATGTTTGATCAGTACAAGATGGGGAGACAGTGAGCCTGAGATTTGTGAGATCGGCAAAGGGGGAGATAGAGAATTGAAAATCACTGGATGACACCTCAGTGGGTTCCGCAGGAAGTGGAATGTTGTCATCTGTCCTGAGCAGGTGTTTGACATTAGTGGGGAGGTCTGCAAGTGGGAGATCATTCATGCCTTCATCAAACCTGACATGGGTGGCTATCTTGACTCTGTGTGTCTCAGTATCATACCACAGAATGTTTCTGGTAGTGTAGGGTACAAAACCTAGAAATATGCCTTTTCTTGCATTGGGTTTGAGCTTGATTGATCTCTTGCCTGGAGGTCTAACCCAAACTCTGCAACCAAAGGTTCGGAAATCAGCAAGGTTTTCCTTACGGCCAGTTGCCAATTCCAATGGCGAATGTAGTTGGGTGCCTTCAGGGAATGCATTGGACAACCGGAGTGCATGGTAGAAAGCAAAGGGCCAGAACTTGATGGGCAAATTAGCACCAGACAGCATTGTCCTCATGGAGTTAGCAAGAGTTCGGTGTGCTCTTTCAACTGTACCATTCTGGTGTGAAGCGTCCACGCCAGTGGGGAAAATAGAATATCCAAACGCAGAGAATAGGTTTCTGATGTCAGGATTGTGATAGAGTTCTCCACCTTGATCAACTGAAACATACTTGTCGGCACAAGTTGGGTTGTGCTGGGCGAAGAAATGCTCTAACCAGTGTAGTGGCGCTGCTTTAGAGATTCGCGTGTCTCCATATTTCATACCAGTATAGTGATCTGTGATGAGAATCCAAGCAGTTTCTCCATGAATGCCTTCATAATCGCGCTTGCGTTTGCTGTTGGAGGATTTGGTACCTGAGAATGCAAAATCAATAGATAAACCCTGAAACGGTTGTGTGGCCTTGCGTGTGGAATGTGAGCCAGCAGGTGCTTTGGTTTGCTTACATTGTATGCAAGTTGGACATTGGTCAAGAATACTGGTTTGCCGTTTGAACTTTGGGACTCCAATGATGTGCTTATGAGCTTGATACAGAAAATCATCGCATGGGTGTCCCAACCTTTGGTGCCACAGGAGTTTCGATGTCTTGGTTTTGATGGCTTGGATTGGGATATTTTTGTCCACAATTTTGGTGAAAAACAGTTTGGCATCAAACCTTGGTATGACACTGGTATCAGACTGAGCTTTCGCTGCTTCAGTGCATGTCTGCAGATTGACAAGGTTTGTGTATATATCATACCTGTAGTTGCTAATTGCTTCTTTGGAGGCCAGTTCACAAGCTTCCTTGAACTGCATGTCAGTCGCTAAGGCATAGGCGGACGATGTTGCACAATTTGCATATGGAGAGGCAATATCAACATCTGGGATCAGTACTGGGTGTGTATAGCATTGACCATCAATGATGCTCCCATGGAGGACAATGCTGCAGGCAGTGTTCTGCTTGTGATGACAAATAATGGTGAGGTTGCCATTTTGTGGAGCAGATGAGTCAAGGTTCTCAGTGAATGATTTATGGATGGACTGTCCACTGAACTGACATCGCGTACGGGATGTCATTCCACAGATATCGTTCTCACTCAGTAATGTTGTTGACAGGGAGGGAGAATAGTAGAAGAAGACTTTGATATATCCAATGTGATTCGGTGCTGGGATATGCAAATATCCTGAGCCTTCAGGGATGCAGGTGGCTGCTGTGCCTCCTATTGCTGCTGTAAGCCTGACGGGACATTTTCTTATCTTGGTGTAAGGTTTGTAACCGTGCAGGATGTGTTTGAGGTTTGTGCAGGAAACCTTTGCACCGGTGTCAATCTGAGCCCTGACACCCTGTTGGAAGTAGGCTGTAGCTGCAATAGGGTCCGGTGGGACGAGGGATTGCACATTGTATGTATCAACTGGCGTAGGGTTGTCCCTATCGAAATTGGGATCCGCATTGGTCTTCAGGTGTGATTCCAATGTGGGGGATGTAGCCCTGAGTGATTCCATGTCACAGTAGACATCAATGGGGATTGATGACTGGAAGCTGTCCTTGGGAAGGAGGTTGACGGCACCAATTATGACAGATTCGTAGGAGCTGGCACTGCTGGAGTCCAAGGAGGGGCATAAGCTGCTCACTTGAGGCGCTGTGGCGTTGTCAAATCCTTGAGGATCATCTTGAGGTGATGTCATAGTATGGCTCCAAGAAAGACTTTCTATTCTTGGCCATTGCAAAAATTTTGTCCTTCTACTGCAGCATCAGGTGAAACCTCATCTTGATCTTCATTACCAATGTTGATCTGTGAGATTTGCTGGGTGGAATCCAAGAGTTGTTGGGTCTGCTTATTGGATTTGTTCAGAAAAACAGCCGCAGCAATCCTATGTTTCTTCAGGGACTCAATATCTTGCAATGCAGGACAATTATCAAAATTGTGACCGGACATGTGGCAAACGATACATTTTCTGGATGTGTCAAAAAGACTAGGTTGCTTATCGAATGCCGTGATGGCATTGCAGTATGCTTGGTGGAGGAAGGGATCGTCAGATTCTTCGTCCATCTCCGGGTAGCCAAGTGATTCAATCAGGCTGATTGAGTGAGAGGTCAAGGTAGAAGGTGTCCTAACAGTGCTGTTGCTAGCGCGTTTTTGAAATCTCTCATTGCGCCGGTGACCTGGTCTGGTACCTGAGACAGGCAATTGCTTGGGCTGGATCGATCTGGAGGTGTTCCTCTTGTACTTTTGTTCAGCCTTGATCTCTTGTTCATAGGTTTGGAGGGTTTGTAGAAGCCTACCTGCCTTGTATTTGTCTCTTTTGAATTGATCATCAGAGTCGCGTTCATCTTCTGTCTTTTTGAAGAGCTCTTCTGAGAGGGTGGTTCCTGCAATAAGATTGCTGACTTCTTCTGTTGAACTGATAGTGCTGGGTTGGTTTTGGAGGAACACTCTAAGTCTCAGATAATCCTTGTACCGGAAGTAGTATTCTTCAAGAGATTCATTTGGATCTTGGTTGGGAGGGTTTCTGACCATTCTGCTGGCATTGGATGGCCTTTTTGAGTTGGGATGTGTTTGAGCAATAATCGTGTAGAGCGCTTCATATCCCTGTCCGCCTTCAAAGCTCTGAATAGTGGCCTTCATACTTGCACATGAATCAGGGATGATTTTATCAGTTCTCAGTGCTGTGTAAATGAGATTTCCCCATTCATTGATAGCCAATTCATATCTTGAAGGTAGGTCGTGCGGAAGGTCATCACCAATTGTGAATCCTCTGAGGTGATCAGCTTCACGTCTGAATAGATAGTATGGGTGCACATAAATATGATGTTGCTGGGAATGAGCTGTGATTTCTCTGTACCATTTTCTAACCTGGGGGTCCGTTGCGTCCTTTAGTTGTGGGAATCCTGAGTGGAACAGTTTGTCTCTAGCAGCTTCCTTGGACTTGTCAGAGGCTCTGGTCAGATCAAAACAATCACCACTTCTAGTGATCAGACGTTGGTCATTTCTCCCGCTGCCCAGGTTGTGTAGGTAGTAGTTTTGCCTGATGACCGTTTCATTTCCGGATGAGTTGGTGTAGGTGATTGAGAAGTCCTTCATATCATCTCTGGTGAGGAATTCATCTTTCTTGTAGTATCGGTCCTTGACAGGTGGTGGTAATGTTGCTGGATAACAACCGGCAAATCGTGTTGTTAAGTAAAAACAAGATATAACCGTTATGTGCGGTTAAATATGAACCAATAAGGAAACAGATCGACGCGCGCACTACATGAATGAGATGCGCGGCGAAATGAACAACATACGTTCTTACGAATTGAATACAATGAATGCATCGAGGAGTGAGATGAAATTACTGATGGATCGACACTCGGGCATATGAAGATCAACAAGGCAATATAGGGACCGTAGGAAGTCGATCACAGAAAACAAAAGAATGACTCACGACCAAAGGAATTGATCATTGATAGAAGAATCGGACACAGCAAAGTATCACCAGAAAGTGGTACGCGAAAACCCAGAGGCATAGGATCCGATACTAAGTAGGTCAATGATATACATGTGTATATCAATGAAATATGGGAAATATCAATGACACACAAAATGGATACGCGAAGCCCAATTATGTTAGAAACGGACAAGATGAGACACGTTTCTCCGACAAATTCACTGAGGAAATATTAGTTAATCTACAACACGAGAATGCACGTGCAGTCTCATTAGGATTGTGTAACACGGGACAATACGTATGTTCCGGTTAAGCATTGGAAAAACAGAAAATAGATTAATTAACTCATAATCCGGAATTACAGTTGTTGATTAACAGTCGCAGCTTCATACGAAGTCTATCTAACAAACATACCTACGAGTTACAATCCATTCCGGAGTGTCAAACATACCTACGAGTCAGGAAGTATTTTCTTACGAGAAATTTCCTACTAACGAAAATTGATCTTAGAATTTATCGATCGCGAACTTGAAGAAAATTCTATACGTATTTGTACCATTGAAATCTAATACCCCCGTACGAAATTACTGGAATAAGCCATTATCTTGAACAAAATATGTCAGATACTACTGAGAATTGGCTAGAACAACAAAGAAGAATATCAAAAATAAATATAAAAAATACATAACAAGAAACAAAAATAAAAATACGTAACAACCGAAAAGAAAATACACGACAACATGCCAACCTTTACTAACAGATTCTTTCAAACTCTGGGTGCAGTCACCTACCCGGCTTTCTACATGATGAGAAACAATGATTGGTGGAAACAGAATGAAGTACCGGATGTACCACAAAATACAAGCGAGGATGAGGATACCCAGATTCCATCGACAACAAACAGTTCCCCGACTCGACGCAAACGACGCTCAAGACGGGCCAACTATGCATCATCGTCGTCTTCATCTTCATCTTCTTCATCATCAGAAAGTGACGATGATAATAGTGGTTCAAGACCTGGCAGACGCAGAGATGCAGAACTGGTTAATCTCAGAAGACAAGCAGCAGAAGCCAAACGTCAAATGGAAGAAATCAATGCACTAAAGGAAGAAATGAAAGCTGCAAGAGCACGAGGACGAGAAAAAGAAAGGAGATATGAAGCAGAAATGAACACTCTCAGACAAACAATTCAAGAATCACGCAACAAGGATGACGAGATGGAAGCGCTTAGACAAGAAGTGAGGTCGGCCAAAGAAAAGGCAACGGGTCAGCAGTTACTCAAGGCAAAACCAATCCATGATTTTGACGGCCAACAGGAAAACTGGACCAAGTGGAAATCCGATGCAACAGCTACCTTTGCGGCCACAGGACATGAGGAGATTATGAATGATGCAGATGCTGCTCGAAATGCACCAACCAAGAACAAAGCACTTTGGGGAACATTGCTGTCGGCATGTAGTGGTGGCAGTGCCCATTCCAAAATAATCAAGCATGAAGATACCTTTGATGGTCACGCGGCATGGCAAGAACTATTGGGCTGGTATGATTCTGATAACCGGAGAGAATCTTACGCTGAGACACTGAAGCTTCGTTTACGATACAACCTGTTGCATCCCAATGGCAATATTTCCGAGTACATTAACACGTTTGAATTGACCTACCATAAACTTCGAAAAATTCCACCATACCACATGAATGAATGGGATGCAAAAAGTATCTTTGCTCGAAATATTCGTGACCCCAACCTGGAGAGATTCAAAGAAGAACTGCTGGAACACAAAACTGATAGGACCCTAGAAGAAATGATTATTAAGCTTCGCATCCATGATGAAGAACTTGCTCGCACTGCATTTGATAGCAACAGAGGAGGCCACAAACGCGTCCGCCGCACTCCTGATGGTCCTAACAAAAGACAACGTACGGGTTCCTCCGGCACAGGCACTCTTACAGGGACGATTCACCCTAACCTCAAAGGTATCATCAGAATCCCTCCAGACACATGGCAGGAACTATCTCAACTTCATCGTGACTGGGTGCTAAAATACAATCAAGCCGTCCGACACAGTGATACTTTACCATCTACTCCAGAGGGTGTCATTGTTGGTTCTCCACAAGATGATGGAATGAATCACTTCATACCTAAATCGACTAGCCGTCAACGTAGAGTGCGTCGCGTCATGGCTCGAACAACGTCAAATTCGCCCACGATTGAGTCAGCGCCGACACCAACTTCACCTACGCTCGAGTCACCGCCGACGACCTCGCCGGCTCCTGCGGATGCCGATAGCGACCAAGATAGCATTGGAACGATTGATGAAACTGAATTATTCCCTCCAGGCTCTACTGCCCTCAAAACGGTCCGATTTCGACTACATTCTGGGGGGGACGATACCGAAGTAACACAGAATGCAGCGAATTCGGATCAGGCGACGCAGAATACAGCGAATTCAACACCACGAAGAAACGCATCATCGTACTTTTATACAACACGACGAAATAAGATGGAAATGAAATCTGATGAAACTGATGATGAGGATAGCGAAAATGAGGATGAAGATTCTGAGGGAGAAGATCTACCAGATCTTGTGGCAAGAACAGAACCCGATTCAGACGATGAAAAGGAAAGCAACAACAATGATACCAAGAAAGAACGATGTGATCGACGAAAAGCAATTAGGAAAATATACCAAGCAAGAAGACCTAGACGAACAACAGGTAATTCAGCAATCACAAACATACATCGATACAGAGAGGTTCAACAAAATGACAATATTGCAGTGATCGACAGTGGTGGAGGAAGAAGACCAACGGTTACAGAACAAGCATGGCTCCGAATTGGAGGAGAAACTGGAATGACATCTGCAATGAGGCCGTACATGAGTAATGATACCAACGCCTATGTGGAGCATCCAGTTTGCAGTGCTGTAACGAAGGCTTTTATTCCAGGAAGAGAAGATCCAGTAATTCTAATGGTCCACTATGCAACTTTTGTCACCAAGGATAAAGATCAAACTGATGGTGAATCGCTATTGACAACAATTGATATGGGTGACCATGGAGTGCTGGTGAATGGAGTGCAACCACAGTTGAGCAAATGCGGCATTACAATTGGAACGACATTCTTACCATTTTCATATGACGATGAAAAAGTTTATTTTCATATTACCAAACCAACAGAAGGGGAAGTGGATACATTGGATAAATTCGAGTTGAATAGCCCAGCACCACCGGACATGCGCAAATATCCAATGTTGAGAAGGAAGAGAGCAAGAGAAATGTTCAAATTTGCAAAACTTCCAATGCTGGAACTAAGAAAACGATTCGCTATGTTACCAGAATTAACTGTTTTGAAAACATTGGAAAATACTACCCAACACTATGAAGAAATAGAAGAAGAAAATCGAGAAGTCCCCAGGAAACATTACAGGAAAAGATTCAAGGCATTTCATTACAGAAGACAAAATGAAACAGTGAGCACGGATTACACATATTTCTCGAAAAAGACATCTCAAGGACACAACGGGGGACAATTTTTCAGTGGCACTAAGACAAAGCTTTGGTCTTTTCACCCTCTGAAAACAGAATCTCAATGTACAAATGCGCTACAGGATTACCTCCGAGAACATGGTGCACCAGATACTATACTCAGTGATAATGCAAGATCTGAAACAGGTGTAAAGTGGACTCAAATTCTACGAGGAAATATGATCAAAACAAGAACAAGTGAACCACACCACAGCCATCAGAACCTGTGTGAAGCGGAATGGGGAAGATTGTCCAAAATGGTGCAAAACAGCCTACGTATGTTTCAAGCGCCAACCAGTTTAGCACATTGGTGTGCAAAATGGTGTGTGTCAGTTAACAATTTGGCAGCCCGAAAGTCTCTGAATTGGAAAGTACCCCTCGAATTGCACCAAGGGTGGACACCTGATATCTCTCACCTGCGATTTCATTTCTATGAACCAGTGTGGTATTTTGAGCCAAGATTCAAGAGCCCCAAAAACAACATGTTGAAAGGGAGATTCCTAGGTTTTGCGGAATCAACGGGGGATGCAATGACCTATTATATTCTGACTGAACCAGATACGCCAAAACAGAAAAGACAAGTGTTGATGAGATCGGTAGTCAGAACAAGACGCAAGGAAATTGGTACCAAAGATGAATATGTGAACGACAACCCAGAGGCAGAGAAGTTTACTCTTTCTCTGTCAGAGCATCAACAGAACATGGAAGATATCAAGAGCACTGATGAAGTCCCATTGTTATCTTCAGGGGAGAAATTTGTCGCGAGCTCTGAAGGAATGGAAAATTCTACTAGCACCAATCCAATGGAAGACAGAGATGAAAATGACAATACAACTTCAGGGGAGCTTGATGTCGACGAAGAGGAAAACACGTTGGAAATGGAAGAAGAAATGTTACCAAGTGATATAGATGGATGCAACAATGCTGAAACACATCAGGATATATTGGAAAGCACAGAAGTAAATTTGGATATGGATTTCCGGAAGATTTTAGACCATTTCTGGGAAAATGGGATTCTGGTATTCAAGGCACAATACATCGATGAGCTACAAGGCAATACAGTCTTGAATACTCCATTCCCACAATTGAAGAAAGATCAACCACTGGCGTGTGCAAAGTATATCAAGGAATACATTGTTGAAAGCAGGAGAGGAAATAACAGGCCGTTGAATGTATGGGCAGAGCAAGTCATAAAACAACAATTTGGCATTGTCAGAAGAATACAATTTATGAAGTCCCTGATACACAAGAGTGTTCAACGCGCAGTCAAGAAGAAACCATCCAGGAATCAAAGAATGGCAAAGAAAAAGAATCGTGAAAAGTTTGGACAGAAGATTCCAAATACCTATGAAGAATGTATGCAATTCGATGCAGAAGCTGGCAATACAAAATGGAAAGACTCAATTCAGAAAGAGATGGATAATTTGGAACGACTAAAATGTTTCAAATATCACTCAGCAGAAAAAGAATTTCCAAAAGAAGAAGGTTGGCAACAGGCAAGATTGCAGATGATTTGGGATATCAAGAGCGAGGACGGCAGGTACAAGAGCCGATTAGTAGCAGGTGGTCACAGAGTCGACTCGAGTGAATACAATACATACTCCAGTCAAATCAACAGTTTATCTGTGTACTTATTATTCCTAATTGCACAACACCAACAACTGGATTTGATGACTGCAGATGTGGGAAATGCTTTCCCAACTGCACCGGTTCAAGAAAAAGTATGGGTGTGGGCTGGAGATGAGTTTGGTGAAAAGAAAGGATGCAAAGTAGAAATACAAAGAGCGCTGTACGGACTGGCAGGTAGTGGTAGAGCTTTTATGGATTTCCTCGCTGATACACTCATGAACTTGGGCTTTCGACCGTCAAGAGCAGACCCAGACTTATGGCTACAAAAGGAAGGAGAAGGTTACACATACATTGGTACTCATGTTGATGATCTTATGGTAATAGGAAAGAAGCCCCAAGATTGGATAGCCAGAATTGAACAAGAATTTGCATTGAGAAATGTCGAATCAGAACCTCAGTATTACCTTGGTACAAGTCTTACAAGAATCAAAGACGGTCGATTGTTGATGAACTCTACGAAATATATCAGTGAAGTAATTCGGAAATATCAAGAAAAATATTCAGTGACCCTCAAGAAAGAAAATCTTCCAATGAAAACAGATTGTCACCCTGAACTGGATGATTCTCCATTACTGTCCGTATCTGAACACAAGGAATTTCAACATGTTATTGGCTTAGGACAATGGCTGGTGTTATCTGGAAGAATCGACATTGCGTTTGCAGTATCATCACTATCAAGATTTGCAGCTGGGCCAAGAGAGGGCCATTTACGGATGGCTAGACACATTTTGGGATATTTGAAGAAATACAAGAAGAAAGGAATTCTAGTGGATTCAAGACCTCCAAGGATCAGCTCAAACGGTGATGTCAAACTCAAGTATGAAGAATTCACACATCATTACAAATATTACAAGGAAGAACTGGATCCAATGTTCCCGGTGCCTCTAATTCCTGAAATGGACTTGAACATATTTTGTGATAGCGACCATGCACACGATTTGGTTACTGGAAGGAGTATCACTGGATTGATTGCATTCGTTGGGTGTATGCCAGTCTACTGGAAGTCAAAGAGACAAACTTCGGTCCATACCAGTACATTTGGAGCTGAATTTACTGCCCTGAAAGACGCGGTTGCATTGGCCATCATGCTCAGATACCACCTTAGATCGATGGGAGTTGTAATCACCAAACCAGCAGAGATCTATGTGGATAACAAAAGTGTAGTAATCAATTCCACCAACCCTGCAAGTTCACTCAACAAGAAATCAATCGCACTGGCCTACCATTTCGTCAGACAACACCAAGCTGGAAAAGTCGTATCTATCAGTCATATTAACTCACAGGACAACTATGCCGACATTCTGACCAAGCCGCTAAACAGTAATGCATTCAGGAATCTCCTAAATGAATTCATGACAATGTAAAAACAAAGTTAAGTACCACAATTCAGTAATAAAACAACCACACTAAAAAATCCGTGTCTAAAAAATTATGTTGTATGCTTCCCTCTAAAAAATCCGATAGGAATCTAAACCAAGAACATGGATTTAGGGGAGAACAACCGGCAAATCGTGTTGTTAAGTAAAAACAAGATATAACCGTTATGTGCGGTTAAATATGAACCAATAAGGAAACAGATCGACGCGCGCACTACATGAATGAGATGCGCGGCGAAATGAACAACATACGTTCTTACGAATTGAATACAATGAATGCATCGAGGAGTGAGATGAAATTACTGATGGATCGACACTCGGGCATATGAAGATCAACAAGGCAATATAGGGACCGTAGGAAGTCGATCACAGAAAACAAAAGAATGACTCACGACCAAAGGAATTGATCATTGATAGAAGAATCGGACACAGCAAAGTATCACCAGAAAGTGGTACACGAAAACCCAGAGGCATAGGATCCGATACTAAGTAGGTCAATGATATACATGTGTATATCAATGAAATATGGGAAATATCAATGACACACAAAATGGATACGCGAAGCCCAATTATGTTAGAAACGGACAAGATGAGACACGTTTCTCCGACAAATTCACTGAGGAAATATTAGTTAATCTACAACACGAGAATGCACGTGCAGTCTCATTAGGATTGTGTAACACGGGACAATACGTATGTTCCGGTTAAGCATTGGAAAAACAGAAAATAGATTAATTAACTCATAATCCGGAATTACAGTTGTTACTGGATTCCATGGAAGGTCAAGTGTCGCTTGATTGTTGGCGCCAGCGTTGTTGTTGTTGGCGTTGTTGTTGTTGACCAATTGTTGTAGTAGGCTGGTCAATTCTTGCATGTCGGTGCCCGTTGCGGTGGGCGCTGGGTTTGGAGCGGGGTTTGGAGCTGCGGCATCTTCATCATCTGAGTCGGCCTGTGTGGCACCTTCATAGATCTTGTCAAAGCGTTGGGGTCGCCAGGTGGTTTTGAATTGCCATTCGGTGATGAGTAGTTCAATGATGATGAATGGTTTGGTGGAATTGTCTGTGTGGTGTGTGAGTGCTTCCTTTGCAGCTTTTTCCAAGTCGACGGGTCCGCGAACTTTCTTTTCAGCACCGACGTGATTCACGTAGGATATGGTGCATCCTGAGAGGAGTTGGGTGATGTGTCCTTTCTCGAGCTCTGTGGAGCTGGGTAGATAGGAGGTGATTGCATTGACAACGCTGCCGCGGAGGTTGGACATCATGGAGGGGGCTAGCACCTTTGCGTCTGCGCTCTCCACAAATAAATCTTCCATGTCGGTGTCGTCCATGATCTGGGAGTAGACAGCATTCAATTTCTCGTCATAGGGGCTATTGCCCTTGAAACGGAATTGGATGCCTTCCATGACATTCCAATCAAAGGGGTCAACCATGCTTGCTTGTGGATTATCAAAGAACTGTGTGTAGAAACAGTGGGTACACCCCCTGATTCACAAGCAGGAGGGGAAGAAGAAGAAAAAAAATCGACGGCGTCGAAGCGATGAACAATGACCGGAGGATCGGTCGAGGGGAAAGAAAGAACGGCCGAGCGGGAGAAAGGGTCGAGATAATTAACCGAGGAAAGGACCGAAGGAACGGTGGTGGAGAAAGAAGAGATCGGGCGAGGAAGGGCCGAAGGATCGTTTGAGAGGGGACAGCGTTCGAGGAATGACCGAAGATCGTTCGTTCGATTTAACCGAAGAAAGGACCAAAGGAACGTTCGAAGAGCCGAAGTAAGATCGACCGGCGGAACAGACGGGTGAAAGAATTAACCGAGGAAAAAAGGGCCGAAGGAACGTTCGTCGGAGAAAGAAAGAGAAGAGGGGGAGATTGGAAGGGAGTCGCTCAACAGCGGGCTCACAACAATCTCTGCGCTGGGGGGAAGGCCTATCGCTCAACAGCAATGTCCTCTGGCTGTGACTGGTCAGTGGAGGTGCTGATCGGGCGGAGATAGGCTCTTAAGATATACGCTCAACAGCGCGAGTTATAAGGGCTCTCCATCACTTGGATGTTTACGATCCGATCAAAGATCAAACTAATATGACCAAAGCTGTACTGTAATGTTGGTTAATTTGATTTCTTTTAGTATTTACGTTATTTTGCTCTTTTTACTGTGTTGGAAAGAGTTATCATTAAGATTATGATCGGATTGTTTCTGGACCATATTGTTCTCTCAATTACTATTTTGTCTTTCTTTCGTGTGGGGATGCGTGGATACTTGTGTCGAGAGTTCGATCCTCATATCGCTTATTTTGACTTGTACTCAGTGCTATAAGTATCCTTTGACACTCACGTGCGCTTATGTGTAATTCACTTATTGCGCTCATCTAGTGATATAACAACCGGCAAATCGTGTTGTTAAGTAAAAACAAGATATAACCGTTACGTGCGGTTAAATATGAACGAATAAGAAAACAGACTGACGCGCGCACACATACATGAATGAGATGCGCGGCGAAACGAACAATGTACGGTCTTACTAATACAACGAATGCAATGGTGAGACGAGATTATTGATGGATCGACACTCGGGCATATATCGGGCATATAAAGACCAACAAGGCAATATAGCCAATGTAGGAAGTCGATCACAGAAAACAAAAGAATGACTCACGACCAAAGGAATTGATCATTGATAAAAGAATCGGACACAGCAAAGTGTCACCAGAAAGTGGTACGCGAAAATCTAGAGGCATAGGATTCAATACTAAGTATGTCAATGATATACATGTGAATATCAATGAAATATGGGAAATATCAATGACATACAAAATGGATACGCGAAGCCCAATTATGTTAGAAACAAACAAATGAGACATGTTTCTCAGACGAATTTACCGGTGAAACGGTAGTTAATCTACAACACGAGAATACACGTGCAGTCTCGTGATGGAGGATTGCTTAACACGGGATTGCATGTGAAATCCGATTAAGTATTTGAAAAACAGAAAATAGATTAATTAACTCATAATCCGGAATTACAGTTGTTGATTAACAGTCGCAGCTTCATACGAAGTCTATATAACAAACATACCTACGAGTTACAATCCATTCCGGAAGTATTCTTACAAGTTTCTACGAGAAATTTCCTACTAACAAAAACCGACGATTAGAATTTATCGATCAAACTTTGGTAAAATTCATATTCACCTGTACCATTGAATCAAATCTAATACACTGGTACGAAACTATCGAAATAAGTGATTATCTTGGACGCGAGCCATTGAATACTACTGAGACTTGGCTAGGACAACAAAAAAGAATATCAAAAATAAAAATAAAAAATACATAACAAGAAACAAAAATAAAAATACGTAACAACCGAAAAGAAAAAGAAAATACACGACAACATGCCAACCTTTACTAACAGATTCTTTCAAACTCTGGGAGCAGTCACCTATCCGGCTTTTTACATGATGAGAAACAATGATTGGTGGAAACAGAATGAAGTACCGGATGTACCACAAAATACAAGCGAGGAGGAGGATACCCAGATTCCATCGACGACTCGACGCAAACGCCGTTCAAGACGGGCCAACTACGCATCATCGTCATCTTCGTCTTCACCTTCACCATCTTCTTCATCATCTTCTTCGTCATCAGAAAGTGACGACGATAATAGCGGTTCAAGACCTGGCAGAAGACCTGGCAGACACAGAGATGCAGAACTGGTTACTCTCAGAAGACAAGCAGCGGAAGCCAAACGTCAAATGGAAGAAATCAATGCACTAAAAGAAGAAATGAGAGCTGCAAGAGCACGAGGGCGAGAAAAAGAAAGAAGATATGAAGCGGAAATGAACACTCTGAGACAAACAATCCAAGAATCACACAACAGGGATGACGAGATGGAAGCGCTTAGACAAGAAGTGAGGTCGGCCAAAGAAAAGGCAACGGGTCAACAGCTACTCAAGGCAAAACCAATCCATGATTTTGATGGCCAGCAAGAAAACTGGACAAAGTGGAAATCAGATGCAACAGCTACTTTTGCAGCCACAGGACATGAGGAGATTATGAATGATGCAGAGGCGGCCCGGAATGCACCGAGCAAAAACAAGGCACTTTGGGGAACATTGTTGCCGGCGTGCAGTGGCGGTAGTGCCCATTCAAAAATAATCAAGCATGAAGATACCTTTGATGGTCATGCGGCATGGCAAGAACTATTGGGCTGGTATGATTCTGACAACCGGCGAGAATCCTATGCCGAGACACTGAAGCTTCGACTACGATACAACCTGTTACATCCCAATGGTAATATTTCTGAGTACATCAACACGTTTGAATTGACCTATCATAAACTTCGAAAAATTCCACCATACCACATGACTGAATGGGATGCAAAAAGCATTTTTGCTCGGAATATTCGTGACCCCAATCTGGAGAGATTCAAAGAAGAATTGCTGGAACATAAAACCGACAGGACCCTAGAAGAAATGATTATTAAGCTTCGCATCCATGATGAAGAGCTTGCTCGCACTGCATTTGATAGCAACAGAGGAGGCCACAAACGAGTCCGACGCACCCCTGATGGTCCTAACAAAAGACAACGCACGGGTTCTTACGGCACAGGCACTCTTACAGGGACTATTCACCCTAACCTCAAAGGTATCATCAGAATCCCTCCAGACACATGGCAAGAGCTTTCTCAACAGTACCGCGATTGGGTACTCAAATACAACCAAGCCGTCCGACACAGCGATACTCTACCACCTACTCCAGAGGGCGTTATTGTTGGTTCTCCACAAGATGATGGAATGAATCATTTCATCCCTAAATCTACCAGCCGTCAACGGAGAGTACGCCGGGTAGTGAATCCCACTACTGATTCACCTCCAATCGAGTCACCGGCGCTGCCCTTATCTTCTCCAGCTGACTCACCCACTCCGGATGCTGATAGCGACCAAGACAGCATTGGAATGATTGATGAAACTGAATTATTTCCTCCAGGCTCTACTGCCCTCAAAACGGTCCGATTTCGTCTACATTCTGGGGGGGACGATGCTGAAGTAACACAGAATGAATTGAATTTGACTCAGGCAACGCAGAATGTGGTGAATTCGGCAACACAAGATACGGTAAATTTGAATTCAACACCCCGAAGAAACGCATCATCCTATTTTTATACAACCCGAAGAAATAAGATGGAAATAAAATCTGAGGAAAGTGATGACGAGGATAGTGAAAATGAGGACGAGAATGTGAATTGTAATGGAGAAGATGTACCAGATCTTGTTGCACGGATGGAACCTGATTCGGAAGATGAAAAGGAAATAGAACGGGACCGCCGAAACGTAACCAGAAAAATGTACCAAGGAAGAAGACCGAGACGAACAACAGGCAATTCAGCAATCACAAATATACATCGATACAGAGAGGTCCAACAAAATGATAATATTGCTGTTATTGACAGTGGTGGAGGAAGAAGACCAACGGTTACAGAACAAGCATGGCTCCGAATTGGAGGAGAAACTGGAATGACGTCTGCAATGAGGCCGTACATGAGTAATGATACAAGTGCCTATGTGGAGCATCCAGTTTGCAGTGCTGTAACGAAGGCCTTTATTCCAGGAAGAGAAGATCCAGTACTTCTAATGGTCCACTATGCAACTTTTGTCACCAAGGATAAAGATCAAACTGATGGTGAATCATTATTGACAACAATTGATATGGGTGATCATGGAGTACTGGTGAATGGAGTGCAACCACAGTTGAGCAAATGTGGGATTACAATCGGAACGACATTTCTACCATTTTCATATGATGATGAAAAAGTTTATTTTCATATTACCAAACCGGCAGAAGGAGAAGTGGATACATTGGAAAAATTCGAACTGAACAGCCCTGCACCTCCAGACATGCGCAAATATCCAATGTTGAGAAGGAAGAGAGCAAGAGAAACATTCAAATTTGCAAAACTACCAATATTAGAACTTCGAAAAAGGTTTGCGATGTTGCCAGAATTGACTGTTTTGAAAACATTGGAGAATACTACTCAACACTATGAAGAAATAGAAGAAGAAAATCGAGAAGTCCCCAGGAAACATTACAGGAAAAGATTCAAGGCATTCCATTACAGAAGACAAAATGAAACAGTGAGCACTGATTACACATACTTCTCGAAAAAGACATCTCAAGGACACAACGGGGGACAATTTTTTAGTGGCACCAAGACAAAGCTTTGGTCTTTCCATCCTTTGAAAACAGAATCACAGTGTACAAATGCCCTACAGGATTATCTTCGCCAACATGGAGCACCGGATACTATTCTCAGTGATAATGCAAGATCTGAAACAGGGGTAAAGTGGACTCAAATTCTACGAGAAAATATGATCAAAACAAGAACAAGTGAACCACACCACAGCCATCAGAACCTGTGTGAAGCGGAATGGGGAAGATTGTCCAAGATGGTACAAAACAGTCTACGTATGTTTCAGGCACCAATCAGTTTAGCGCATTGGTGTGCAAAATGGTGTGTGTCAGTTAACAATTTGGCAGCGAGAAAATCGCTAAATTGGAAAGTACCCCTCGAATTGCACCAAGGCTGGACACCTGATATCTCCCACCTGAGATTTCATTTCTATGAACCAGTGTGGTATTTTGAGCCAAGATTCAAGAGCCCCAAAAACAACATGTTGAAAGGGAGATTCCTAGGTTTTGCTGAATCAACGGGGGATGCAATGACCTATTATATTCTGACTGAACCAGATACGCCAAAACAGAAAAGACAAGTGTTGATGAGATCAGTAGTCAGAACAAGACGCAAGGAAATTGGTACCAAAGATGAATATGTGAATGACAACCCGGAGGCAGAGAAGTTTACTCTTTCCCTGTCAGAGCATCAACAGAACATGGAAGATATCAAGAGCACTGATGAAGTCCCATTGTTATCTTCAGGGGAGAAATTTGTCGCGAGCTCTGAAGGAATGGAAAACTCAACCAGTACTAATCCAATGGAAGTCAGTGATGAAAACGACAATACAACTTCAGGGGAGCTTGATGCCGATGAAGAGGAAAACACGTTGGACATGGAAGAAGAGATTTTACCAAGTGATATAGATGGATGCAACAATGCTGAAACACATCAGGATATATTGGAAAGCACAGAAGTAAATTTGGATATGGATTTTCGGAAGATTTTGGATCATTTCTGGGAAAATGGGATTTTGGTATTCAAGGCGCAATACATCGATGAGCTGCAAGGAAATACAGTCTTGAACACTCCATTCCCGCAATTGAAGAAAGATCAACCACTGGCATGTGCAAAGTATATCAAGGAGTACATTGTTGAAAGCAGCAGAGGAAATAACAGACCGTTGAATGTATGGGCAGAGCAAGTCATAAAACAACAATCTGGCATTGTCAGAAGAATACGATTTATGAAGTCCTTGATACACAAGAGTGTCCAACGCGCAGTTAACAAGAAGAAACCATCCAGGAATCAAAGAATGGCAAAGAAGAAGAATCGTGAAAAGTTTGGACAGAAGATTCCAAATACCTATGAAGAATGTATGCAATTCGATGCAGAAGCTGGCAATACAAAATGGAAAGACTCAATTCAGAAAGAGATGGATAATTTGGAACGACTAAAATGTTTCAAATATCACTCAGCAGAAAAAGAATTTCCAAAAGAAGAAGGTTGGCAACAAGCAAGATTGCAGATGATTTGGGATATCAAGAGCGAGGACGGCAGGTACAAGAGCCGATTGGTAGCAGGTGGTCACAGAGTCGATTTGAGTGAATACAACACATACTCCAGTCAGATCAATAGTTTATCTGTGTACTTACTTTTTCTAATCGCCCAACACCAACAACTGGATTTGATGACAGCAGATGTGGGCAATGCGTTCCCAACTGCGCCGGTTCAGGAAAAGGTATGGGTGTGGGCTGGAGATGAGTTTGGTGAAAAGAAAGGATGCAAAGTAGAAATACAAAGAGCGCTGTACGGACTGGCAGGTAGTGGTAGAGCTTTCATGGACTTTCTGGCTGATACGCTCATGAATTTGGGTTTTCGACCGTCAAGAGCGGATCCAGATTTATGGTTACAGAAAGAAGGAGAAAGCTACACATACATTGGTACTCATGTCGATGACCTTATGGTAATAGGAAAGAAACCACAAGATTGGATCGCCAGAATTGAACAAGAATTTGCGCTGAGAAATGTTGAATCAGAACCCCAGTATTACCTTGGTACAAGTCTTACAAGAATCAAAGATGGACGATTGTTGATGAACTCTACAAAATATATCAGTGAGGTGATTCGGAAATATCAAGAGAAATATTCAGTGACCCTCAAGAAAGAAAATCTGCCAATGAAAACTGATTGCCACCCTGAACTGGATGATTCGCCATTACTGTCAGTATCTGAACACAAGGAATTCCAACATGTTATTGGTCTAGGGCAGTGGTTGGTGTTATCTGGAAGAATTGATATCGCATTTGCAGTATCATCCCTCTCAAGATTTGCAGCCGGACCGCGAGAAGGTCATTTGCAGATGGCTAGACACATCCTGGGATATCTAAAGAAGTACAAGAAGAAAGGAATTCTAGTGGATTCAAGATCTCCAAGGATCAATTCAAATGGTGATGTCAAGCTCAAATACGAAGAATTTACGCATCACTACAAATATTACAAGGAAGAATTGGATCCAATGTTCCCCGTGCCTCTAATTCCTGAAATGGATTTGAACATATTCTGCGATAGCGACCATGCACACGACTTGGTTACTGGAAGGAGTATCACTGGATTGATTGCATTTGTTGGGTGTATGCCTGTTTACTGGAAGTCTAAGAGACAGACATCAGTTCACACAAGTACATTTGGAGCTGAATTTACCGCCCTGAAAGATGTGGTTGCATTGTCCATCATGCTCAGATACCACCTTAGATCGATGGGAGTTGTAATCACCAAACCAGCAGAGATTTATGTGGATAACAAAAGTGTAGTAATCAATTCCACCAACCCTGCAAGTTCACTCAACAAGAAATCAATCGCGCTGGCCTACCATTTTGTCAGACAACACCAAGCTGGAAAAGTCGTATCTATCAGTCATATTAACTCACAAGACAACTATGCCGACATTTTGACCAAGCCGCTAAACAGTAATGCATTCAGGAATCTCCTGAATGAATTCATGACAATGTAAAAACAAAGTTAAGTACCACAATTCAGTAATAAAACAACCACACTAAAAATCCATGCCTAAAAATTATGTTGTATGCTTCCCTCTAAAAATCCGATAGGAATCTAAACCAAGAACATGGATTTAGGGGAGAACAACTGGCAAATCGTGATGTTAAGTAAAAACAAGATATAACCGTTACGTGCAGTTAAATATGAACGAATAAGAAAACAGACTGACGCGCGCACACATACATGAATGAGATGCGCGGCGAAACGAACAATGTACGGTCTTACGAATACAACGAATGCAATGGTGAGAAGAGATTATTGATGGATCGACACTCGGGCATATATCGGGCATATAAAGACCAACAAGGCAATATAGCCAATGTAGGAAGTCGATCACAGAAAACAAAAGAATGACTCACGACCAAAGGAATTGATCATTGATAAAAGAATCGGACACAGTTAATCTACAACACGAGAATACACGTGCAGTCTCGTGATGGAGGATTGCTTAACACGGGATTGCATGTGAAATCCGATTAAGTATTTGAAAAACAGAAAATAGATTAATTAACTCATAATCCGGAATTACAGTTGTTATGATATAAGATCTTGAATTTGTACGTTTACGTAAAACGTATTACGTTCCATGGTTTCACGTATACGTAAATTGTACGTTTACGTAATACGTATTTACGTATCACGTATACGTAAATTGTACGTTTACATAATACGTATCTCACATATACGTAATTTGTACGTTTACGTAATACGTATTATGTTGTTGTTACTCTAAAAATCGACCGGTAAGGTATTGGATAATTGAAATTTAAAGAGAAGTGAGCTCAAAGAGAGGCTCTTATTTTTACTGCATATTTCACTGTATCGGGGTTCTCTGCTGTATTTTACATGGTAGAGATCTTCCCCGGTGCTGTTATTATTCTCGTACCGATACTGCTGTTGCTGTTGCTGTATTAGCGTCGTGTCGGTCTTACTGTATCGGTCATTTGGTGGTATTGGTCATTCATGTTGTTAAGTAATCTGTTCGATGGGGCGTATGCTTGTTCACGGTATATATGCTAGATATGAGGCCCATCTGGAATCGGTATTGGTTTTCTTGATTGCAATAAGTAATTTCCTCACGGGATATCAAGTATATTCTTTTGAATGTACTTATGGATTCCAAGTGTTCACTTATTGGTCAGGTGTTTGGATATGTCTTGTTTCTAACCGATTACTGTCTTTTGTTTGTAGTCCTAAGTGATATCATTTTTTACCACTTAGGGATTTCCAAGTAGTGGAGGTGCGTTTGATTCTAAGCTTCGGTCTTTGGAATATTCGTATCTAGTATCGTCTTCCCGCACCTCGGTCGTTGTTTCGTTCTCGTTTCGTCGGCTTTTTCGATCGAATTTGATGCCGACAAAGTCCGTATTTTTCGCCGACAACACACCCCTTGATCCAATACTTTTGTATTGGATTACTGTCGGAGTATGTTTGACCTTGGGTCGATTCATCTGCATCCGTATGATCAATCGGATCGAATCCGGGTGCGATTGAATCAAATCAAATCAAATCAATGTGATTGTAATATGAGATCCAGCGCTCAATCGAAGCGATCGAAAGATGTAACTGACTATCGATCAAAGCGATCGAACGATTTAACCTGGGTAGTGTCCCATGATATATCTTGCATGTCGGGCGTGCAAGATCCATCCCAATGGTTTGGTTAGGTCATCGGCCGGGTTGATAACTCCAGGAATATGAATCATCTTGATCTCACCGTTTTCCTTCCATGCTTGTATGGCAAAGAACCTGATTTCAATATGTCTGGTTCGTTCGGTTGGCTTCTGAGCATTGATGATCTCAATTGCCGATGCATTGTCTTCATAGATAGGGGTTGGACCAGCTTGAGCAAATCCTAATTCTTTGAGTACGAATCTGAGGTATCTGGCTGTTTTGGCCGCTGTGACTGCAGCAATGAATTCTGCTTCTGTAGAACTCTGTGCAGTGAGTGATTGCGCTTTGGATCTGTAAACAATTGCTCCACCCGCATAAGTGAACACATATCCTGTGGTGGACCTGCGATGTTTTGGATCATTTCCATATGCTGCATCAACAAAACACATCAACTTGCTATGCTTGATATCCGCAGGGTATTCTGGGAGTGATCCATCTTGGACTACATCATTATATGGTTCTCCTGATGGAAGAGATGGTTCTGCATTCGGTCTATAGAATCTAATACCCCAGGACCTGGTTGTTCTGAGATATCGAGCGATGTTCTTCAGACTGGAATAGTGGAATGCAGTGGGATTGGAACTGTATTTTGACATCAGGGTCACTGCATAGCCAATGTCTGGCCGGCAGCTCACATATGCAAACATCATTTCACCTAAGAGTGTTCTGTAGGAGAACCCAGATGTGGATTGTAATGCAGCGTGTTCCTTGGTGCCTTCTAATGGTCCATTCGTATGTGATTGCAGTTGGCTCAGTACTTCAGTAGATAACGGCGCTGATGGTTTGGAGTGGGGTTTCATCTTAGAATCAGTCTCCCAACCATGGGATGTCATGATCCGGTCGATGTAATTGGCACAGGACAGTTCAATGTAATCAGCTGTCTGTTTGACGTCAATTCCGTTGAAGTCCTCGAGCAATCCCAATTTTGTAAAGGGGATCACGTCTTCCTTTGGTAGTTTGAGCCTTGCACCTATAATGTCATAGATCTTGTCGGATATGGATTCTGATGTACAAGCTAGTGCAAAATCATCAACTTGTCTCAACATGTAGACCGTTTCGCCCTCGAAGACAGTTGTATAGATCGTCCTGTCATGTGTGGTGGTTTTGAAGTTGAGATCAGGGCCTTTCAATATTCTGTTGATGTGTGTTTCCCAAAGTCTTCCAGATTCTGGATGGCCTTGAAGTGCTCGAAGGACTGGGAGCACCAATCGTCTGTCTATGTCCTTGTCATGCTTGTGTCTGTACCATTCTGCATATGCATCGTCAATAGTCATGTATGTAGGAATGTTGGGCCCTGGAGAATGGGCATATGCGTCAGCCGCGTCCCCCCCATAAACTTTGAGATTGAGGCTAGCTGCAATGGCAAAGAACAATCTTTGGATGGGGTGTTCAACACACGATGAGTATGACATTGCTATGGCATGCAGGGTTGGCGCTGCATATTTGCTTCCATTGCAACATTGCCTGGCTCTTCTGACACCATTTCGTTTCACACTGTATTGCCAGTGAGGTCTGAGAATGATAGCGTCGGGGTCCTTAGGGTATTGAATTGGTGATCCAAACATTTCCAAATCTTCAAACTGATCAAGCTGTTTTCGCTCCCCAGCTTGCCATTCAGGCCATGTAGATAAAGGCTTGAGATTCCTTCGAGTGAAGTGCCCTAGTGCTTGTTCTTCAGGTGTAGTTGCCTTGGAGTTGATGGCCTTGATGAAAAGTTCAATTTCTTCAGTGGACAGTGAATCTGCATCTAGTGGTAGTGCTTGATTTCCTGGTTTATGAAGCTTGGTGATAGCTCTGAGGGATGCAATATCAATAGTCGGAATGACAACCTCCATATCGTCTTCAATTGGCGCCAAGTGTTTTTGGATGGAGGCATGGAGTGCTTCAGTGCTATCGACCTGGTTGATTCTCGATTGTATCAGCTGCTTGTATTTGGTACCAATGCGCTTGATGGTTTGAATGGAGGAAATCCGGTCCAAGAATGGTGGATCTTCTTCAGCAGTGGGTTCCTTCCAGGAGGTATTGGGAGCAAATAAACCATATTCATTTGAGTGTTTCCTGACCTCCTTCATAGATAATTTCTCTTCAAGTGCAAAGGTAATTGGTGTATCTATTGAAGAATCCCGCACCCCTCGATCGTGGCAGAGCTGTAAAGCTGTAGTAACATCAGCAGCAGTAAAGACACGATTGTGATTGATAGATACAATATAAGCGCCTCGGAGCTTTGAGAGAGTCTTCTTACGAGAGGAGAAAAGCTTGGAGGCAGGACTGTTTGGAAGGATATCGGTGATGGAAGCTCTGCCAATCAGTGAGTCATTGGCATAGCGAAGACCAAAGGCTGGATCAGCGCAAGATGGGGAGACAGTGAGTCGGAGATTTGTGAGATCCGCAAAGGGGGAGATGGAGAATTGGAATTCACTGGATGACACCTCATGGGGTTCTGCAGGAAGTGGAGTGTTGTCATCAGTCCGGAGCAGGTGCTTGACATTGGTTGGGAGGTCTGCAAGTGGGAGATCATTCATGCCTTCATCAAATCTGACATGGGTGGCTATTTTGACGCGGTGGGTCTCAGTGTCATACCAAAGAATGTTTCTTGTAGTGTATGGGACGAAACCCAGGAAGATGCCTTTGCGTGCATTGGGTTTGAGTTTAATAGATCTTTTGCCTGGCGGTCGAACCCAAACTCTACAACCAAAGGTTCGGAAATCAGTAAGGTTTTCCTTACGGCCAGTTGCCAATTCCAATGGTGAATGTAGTTGGTTGCCTTCAGGGAATGCATTGGACAACCGAAGTGCATGGTAGAAAGCAAAGGGCCAGAACTTGATGGGCAAATTAGCACCAGACAGCATTGTCCTCATGGAGTTAGCAAGAGTTCGGTGTGCTCTTTCAACTGTACCATTCTGGTGTGAAGCGTCCGCGCCAGTGGGGAAAATAGAATATCCAAACGCAGAGAATAGGTTTCTGATGTCAGGATTGTGATAGAGTTCTCCACCTTGATCAACTGAAACATACTTGTCGGCACAAGTTGGGTTGTGCTGGGCGAAGAAATGCTCTAACCAGTGTAGTGGCGCTGCTTTAGAGATTCGCGTGTCTCCATATTTCATACCAGTATAGTGGTCTGTGATGAGAATCCAAGCAGTTTCTCCATGAATGCCTTCATAATCGCGCTTGCGTTTGCTGTTGGAGGATTTGGTACCTGAGAATGCAAAATCAATAGATAAACCCTGAAACGGTTGTGTGGCCTTGCGTGTGGAATGCAAGCCAGCAGGTGCTTTGGTTTGCTTACATTGTATGCAAGTTGGACATTGGTCAAGAATACTGGTTTGCCGTTTGAACTTTGGGACTCCAATGATGTGCTTATGAGCGTGATACAGAAAATCATCGCATGGGTGTCCCAACCTTTGGTGCCACAGGAGTTTCGATGTCTTGGTTTTGATGGCTTGGATTGGGATATTTTTTTCCACAATCTTGGTGAAAAACAGTTTGGCATCAAACCTTGGCATGTCACTGGTATCAGACTGAGCTTTCGCTGCTTCAGTGCATGTCTGCAGATTGACAAGGTTTGTGTATATATCATACCTGTAGTTGCTAATTGCTTCTTTGGAGGCCAGTTCACAAGCTTCCTTGAACTGCATGTCAGTCGCTAAGGCATAGGCGGACGATGTTGCACAATTGGCATATGGAGAGGCAATATCAACGTCTGGGATCAGTACTGGGTGTGTATAGCATTGACCATCAATGATGCTCCCATGGAGGACAATGCTGCAGGCAGTGTTCTGCTTGTGATGACAAATAATGGTGAGGTTGCCATTTTGTGGAGCAGATGAGTCAAGGTTCTCAGTGAATGATTTATGGATGGACTGTCCACTGAACTGACATCGCATACGGGATGTCATTCCACAGAGATCGTTCTCACTCAGTAATGTTGTTGACAGGGAGGGAGAATAGTAGAAGAAGACTTTGATATATCCAATGTGATTCGGTGCTGGGATATGCAAATATCCTGAGCCTTCAGGGATGCAGGTAGCTGCTGTGCCTCCTATTGCTGCTGTAAGCCTGACAGGACATTTTCTTATCTTGGTGTAAGGTTTGTAACCGTGCAGGATGTGTTTGAGGTTTGTGCAGGAAACCTTTGCACCGGTGTCAATCTGAGCCCTGACACCCTGTTGGAAGTAGGCTGTAGCTGCAATAGGGTCCGGTGGGACGAGGGATTGTACATTGTATGTATCAACTGGCGTATGGTTGTCCCTATCGAAATTGGGATCCTCATTGGTCTTCAGGTGTGATTCCAATGTAGGGGATGTAGCCCTGAGTGATTCCATGTCACAGTAGACATCAATGGGGATTGATGACTGGAAGCTGTCCTTGGGAAGGAGGTTGACGGCACCAATTATGACAGATTCGTAGGAGCTGGCACTGCTGGAGTCCAAGGAGGGGCATAAGCTGCTCACTTGAGGCGCTGTGGCGTTGTCAAATCCTTGAGGATCAGCTTGAGGTGATGTCATAGTATGGCTCCAAGAAAGACTTTCTATTCTTGGCCATTGCAAAAATTTTGTCCTTCTACTGCAGCATCAGGTGAAACCTCATCTTGATCTTCATTACCAATGTTGATCTGTGAGATTTGTTGGGTGGAATCCAAGAGTTGTTGGGTCTGCTTATTGGATTTGTTCAGAAAAACAGCCGCAGCAATCCTATGTTTCTTCAGGGACTCAATATCTTGCAATGCAGGACAATTATCAAAATTGTGACCGGACATGTGGCAAACGATACATTTTCTGGATGTGTCAAAAAGACTAGGTTGCTTATCGAATGCCGTGATGGCATTGCAGTATGCTTGGTGGAGGAAGGGATCGTCAGATTCTTCGTCAATCTCCGGGTAGCCAAGTGATTCAATCAGGCTGATTGAGTGAGAGGTCAAGGTAGAAGGTGTCCTAACAGTGCTGTTGCTAGCGCGTTTTTGAAATCTCTCATTGCGCCGGTGACCTGGTCTGGTACCTGAGACAGGCAATTGCTTGGGCTGGATTGGTTTGGAGGTGTCCCTCTTGTACTTTTGTTCAGCCTTGATCTCTTGTTCATAGGTTTGGAGGGTTTGTAGAAGCCTACCTGCCTTGTATTTGTCTCTTTTGAATTGATCATCAGAGTCGCGTTCATCTTCTGTCTTTTTGAAGAGCTCTTCTGAGAGGGTGGTTCCTGCAATCAGGTTGCTAACTTCTTCTGTTGAACTGATAGTGCTGGGTTGGTTTTGGAGGAACACTCTAAGTCTCAGATAATCCTTGTACCGGAAGTAGTATTCTTCAAGAGATTCATTTGGATCTTGGTTGGGAGGGTTTCTGACCATTCTGCTGGCATTGGATGGCCTTTTTGAGTTGGGATGTGTTTGAGCAATAACTGTGTATAGCGCTTCGTATCCTTGTCCACCTTCAAAGCTCTGAATGGTGGCCTTCATACTTGCACATGAGTCAGGGATGATTTTATCAGTTCTCAGTGCTGTGTAAATGAGATTTCCCCATTCATTGATAGCCAATTCATATCTAGAAGGTAGGTCGTGTGGAAGGTCATCACCAATTGTGAATCCTCTGAGGTGGTCAGCTTCACGTCTGAATAGATAGTATGGGTGCACATAAATATGATGTTGCTGGGAATGAGCTGTGATTTCTCGGTACCATTTTCTGACCTGGGGGTCCGTTGCGTCCTTTAGTTGTGGGAATCCTGAGAGGAAAAGTTTGTCTCTAGCAGATTCCTTGGACTTGTCAGAGGCTCTTGTCAGATCAAAACAATCACCACTTCTAGTGATCAGACGTTGGTCATTTCTCCCGCTGCCTAGGTTGTGTAGGTAGTAGTTTTGCCTGATGACCGTTTCATTTCCGGATGAGTCAGTGTAGGTGATTGAGAAGTCCTTCATATCATCTCTGGTGAGGAATTCGTCTTTCTTGTAGTATCGGTTCTTGACAGGTGGTGGTAAGGTTGCTGGATTCCATGGTAAGTCGAGTGGCGCTTGGTGGTTGGCGCCGGTACTGTTATTGTTATTGTTATTGGTGTTGCTGTTGTCGACCAGTTGCTGGAGTAGAGTGGTCAATTGCTGCATGTCGGTGCCTGTTGTCGCTGGTGGTGTCGGTGTTTCATCATTCAGTTCAGGGAAATTGTAGACATTGGCGTCATAAACCTCATCAAAGTGTAATGGATCCCAATCTGGTTTAAAGCCCCAGTGAGTTGCTCTGATTTCTACGAGGAACGTGTCCTGTCCATTTGAGATAGTTTGTTCTCCTGCCCTATCCATTGCATTCTTGTTCCTGAGTCGTCTTGCTGATTGAGTCGTATCTACATGCCAGAAGGTGGCATCAGCAAAGAGAGTGGATATGTGTCCCTTGTTAATTTCTGTTTGTTCTCGGGCAGGGATGATATCCATGATTGCATTGACAATGGTTTCCTTCAACATGGTTGCCGGGTCGGGAGCCAATGTCTTGGGTCCTGCGGCATCCTCGTCTGTGATGAATAGGCCATCTGTGTCCTCTAGATAGTGGGAGAATGATTTGTTGAGTTCGACGTGTTTGTCTGCATTCCCCTTGGTATGGAAGGATCCAAATTGGATTCTAATGTCCCGGATCTGATTCCAGTCAAATGGAGGTGCTGGCGGCATGATGAATTATCAAATCGGTGTTTCGGCGTTGTGGTAATCGATCGTGGGGGATTAGAGAAGATTCTCGTAATTGTCGATGATGCAATGTAATTACTTGTCGGTTCAATCGTAATCGCAGGTTAGATCGAAGGCGTCGTCCGTTGTAAATGTAAGCGTTCGATCGGCGAATCGGGAATTGCGGTGTCGTTGACGGCGGCGTTCGTTATTGCGATCGAAACGACGATGCGTATGTGTATTACAGAAGGAGATTCTTGGTAGAATGTTCTGGATATACACCCCTTTTGTCGTCGATCGTACTCGGTTGTTGTTGCGATGCGGCGATGTTTTAATTAACCGGCGATGTCGGAAAGAGCATTCGTGTCCGATCGCAGTTGTCAAAAAGAAATGGATTAACCGGTAATCGTTTCGTTCGATCGGCGTCCTTAGATGTGTATGACAGAAGGAGATTCTTGGTAGAACGTTCTGTATATACACCCCTTGATACGTACGCTTCTTGGTCGTGTATTACAGAAGAAGATTCTTGGTAGAAGGATCTGTAGATACACCCCTTGATACGCGAGTAAGGAGGAGAAAGAAAGAAAAGAAGAGAGGCGGGGAGGTCTATTGATACAGCCCGTCGCCGAGTCCCGTACCAAGTATACTCTGGCTGTAACCGACAGTGGAGGTGCTGTACGGGGCGGAGATAGGTAGCTTAAGGTATACACTTGTTAGTGTAAGTTATAAGGGCTCTATAACCTGTTGTTACTCTAAAAATCGACCGGTAAGGTATTGGATAATTGAAATTTAAAGAGAAGTGAGCTCAAAGAGAGGCTCTTATTTTTACTGCATATTTCACTGTATCGGGGTTCTCTGCTGTATTTTACATGGTAGAGATCTTCCCCGGTGCTGTTATTATTCTCGTACCGATACTGCTGTTGCTGTTGCTGTATTAGCGTCGTGTCGGTCTTACTGTATCGGTCATTTGGTGGTATTGGTCATTCATGTTGTTAAGTAATCTGTTCGATGGGGCGTATGCTTGTTCACGGTATATATGCTAGATATGAGGCCCATCTGGAATCGGTATTGGTTTTCTTGATTGCAATAAGTAATTTCCTCACGGGATATCAAGTATATTCTTTTGAATGTACTTATGGATTCCAAGTGTTCACTTATTGGTCAGGTGTTTGGATATGTCTTGTTTCTAACCGATTACTGTCTTTTGTTTGTAGTCCTAAGTGATATCATTTTTTACCACTTAGGGATTTCCAAGTAGTGGAGGTGCGTTTGATTCTAAGCTTCGGTCTTTGGAATATTCGTATCTAGTATCGTCTTCCCGCACCTCGTGCTGTCGGTCAAAAATACACGTACTCTACTTACGTACATTCTACGGGAATCATATCCATTCTACACTTGAAAAGTTACTTATACTCCTACAGAGATAAAATGACTTCAAGTATCCAGACATTTAGGTCATATCATGTGTTCTCTGTCTTATGACGAATTACACATGATGGACGACCGGTTTAGACATCCCTACATACAACACTAACACAGGGATACCGGTCGAATACAGTAAAATACCAGTAACAGAGCAATCTCACGATATGCTCACTTCTCTTTAAATTTCAATTATCCTATACCTTTCGGTCGATTTTTAGAGTAACAACAGGTTATAGAGCCCTTATAACTCGCGCTGTTGAGCGTATACTTTAAGAGCCTATCTCCGCCCGATCAGCACCTCCACTGACCGGTTACAGCCAGAGGACATTGCTGTTGAGCGATAGGCCTTCCCCCCAGCGCAGAGATTGTCGTGAGCCCGCTGTTGAGCGACTCCCTTCTAATCTCCCTCCGATTTGCTTGAGATTGTCGTGAGCCTGCTGTTTCGCGACTCCCTTCCAATCTCCCTCAGATCTACTCCGACCGTCCCTTTGGACTCTCCCGTCGGTCTTCCCTTCGACACGACCGCCGCACCTTCGCTCGGTCATTTCGTCGGTTCCTTCAGCACCGCCTTCTTCCTTCGCGGATTCGTCGCTCGGTTTTCGGTCCTTCCTCCGGTTCTTTTTTTCCCCACGTTCGGTTTGCCGATCTTCCTTCCCCTCTCTTTCACTGCTTGTGGATCAGGGGGTGTACTCGACATGCCAAACATTGTAATCCCCAACCAGTTCTCTGATTGGCTTACACAATAAAAGCCCATTGCACCGGACACGCCGATTGCAATCACCCAACCATATTTTTTCTTCCGCGTCCATCCTCCCCATAAAAGACGACGGCTTTTTTTTTTGGTTATTTCTGCACCTCTGCGCATCTTTCCGAGGATCACTCGATAATTCAATATTTCGATCCCCGACCCACTGTGTCTACCGATCCTTCTACCAAGAATCTCCTTCTGTAATACAAGGCCGACATCGACAATTCGATAACTCCAGATTATTGTTAGCCTGCTGTTGAGCGACTCACTTCCAATCTCCCCCGATTGTTTCTCTGACAAACGTTCTCTCCGGTCACCTTCCCCGGCGAACATTCTGACGGTCTTTTCGGTTATTCCTGCACCTCCGAGGACCGTTTCGACGCTTGCTCCTACGTCAATTGCCCTGCGCAGCGCCGAGCAATTCCAATCATACAGCAACCTCTATCCCCGCCTCCGACGAACATTCTCTCCGGTCATCACCGTTTCTGCTGACACCGCCGATTAACTTCTTCCGACGCGGACTACCCAAACAAAAAAATCCACTAAAGGAATCTCCCTCAGATCTCCTCCAGATTGTTGTGAGCCTGTTCTTACGCGCCTCACTACCAATCTCTTTCCGATCATTCCTTTCTTTGACGATTCGACGAGGCCCTTTCCTCGGATCATTCTCTCCTCTGATTCACCATCAGCACATTCTTTGGACCGCACCTTCGCTCGGTCATTATTCCCGGTTATTTCTTTTCTGTTCCGCCGGTCATCGAATCACTTCTTCCTTTACAGACTCGACCATCGATTCCGGTTCTCTCCTCGGCATCGATTCTGGTTCTTTCCTCGGTATCCACTTCTAACGACGCCGGTTATTCCCCTCGGCCCTTCCTCCGGTTATTTCCTTCGCCGCGACCGTTCTTTGGTTCCTCCGCCATTTCGTTCTTTCGACGACGCATCGCGAGGACACCACCAACGACCGGTTAATTCTTCCTCTTCTATTTCCTTCCTTCTTCCCTCCTGCTTGTGAATCAGGGGGTGTATCCACTGTTTCTACACACAGTTCTTTGATAATCCACAAGCAAGCATGGCCGACCTCTTTGATTGGAATGCGATTGAAGGCATTCACTTCAAATTCAAGGGCAACAGCCCATATGATGAACAATTGAATGCTGTCTACTCCCAGATAATGGATGATATCGACATGGACAACTTATTTGTGGAGAATGCAGACGCCAAGGTGCTAGCCCCCTTCATGATGCCCAACCTCCGCGGTAGTGTTGTCAACGCAATCACCTACTGCCTACCCAGGTTGACAGCCAGCCAGAAAGGACACATCACCCAACTCCTCTCTGGATGCACCATCTCCTATGTCACATATACCGGTGCTACCAAGAAAGTCCGTGGACCCATCGACTTGGAAAAGGCTGGAAAGGAGGCGCTTACACACCACACACATGCTTCCACCAAACCAATCATCAGAATTGAACTAATCATCACAGAATGGCAGTTCAAATCCACATGGAGAGCCCACCGCTTTGATGAAGTGTATGCCATTCCTATTCCCGTCCCTTCCTCCCGTGTGGGCATTCCTCCAGTCAAGCCCAAAGAATCCCTGGTCGAACTGACTATCCAAGAAGTTCCTGCACAAGCAAACAATTCAATTATTAACACACCTGCTCCTTCCGACTTAGTCCCAGCTACGTACACTTCTAGCTCCATTGTCAGCGCAATCGTTCCTTCCCCTTGCAAGGCCATTCCTTCTGATACTACCAAAATGGTTGATTCCAATGCTGTCGCGACCCCTGTCAAAGCTCTCTCAGGGACGCCAGCCAACTCCCGCCGGACATGTTATCCTCAGCGTCAATCTGTGGTGTTCCACCGCTTGCCACAAACAGTTTCTCTACCCAAGTCTCCTATTGCTTCTTGCCCAAAGCAAGTCATGAAGGTCGTCACGCGATTTGCCACCATCCAAACCCAACTGTCTCGCAAATCACCAAAACCCGTTTCGGGAATCTCCAAACGCCATCGGGATGCCCTCAAGGTCAATCTGTATCATCTATATGCCAACATCTTGTCAATGAATTGGTTTTACGACACTTTTGGCTGAACACTACAACCGACTGCAACTTCCCCTTCGATAGTTAGTTGCCTTAAATGCCCACATTTTTCCTCCTACGATGGAATTTGCCCTACGGTTTTGTCTCCTTCACAACCACGGAATTCGATTGAACCATGGAATTCAATTCTATAAGTGTTGAATCGAGGGGTGTGCATCTAAATCAAGGGATGTGTATTGGATAACTGCATGACGTTTACTTTGAACGTGTTTAACTTCCAGCGTTTTCATCATAAGCCTCCACCAATTTACTTATGCTCCCCGCACGCGACAAGGATCCCACTGAAACCAACCTCAACGAACCGACTGATAATTCGCCACTCCTCCGACGGTTCATGTAACCCCACCAAAAGCAGATTCCAGCAATTTACTTGATATCCAGCATCGTCTCCCTACAAAAATCCACACGACTGAATTTGACTATTCAGATTCCCCAATCTCCTTCCCAGGATACGCATCAATATTCCGTCTTGTTTGAGATCTTCAATTGAGCCTTCTGTTCCAGTTCAATTGATACAGTTGATTCCTCCATACAGATCAATCCTCGTAGAGCCTGTTTTGGTACGGGAAACTGGACCGGATCACGCGGGTAAACTCCCATTAGGGCCTTGGGCTTAAGCTTGGATTTTGAGTAGTATTGGTCGGACTTGTAGTACCGGGACACTTCACCGTGTGTGTAGTCTGCAATGTCCCCATCCGTGTATCGTACTTTGTAGTATTGATTGGTTTGGTCATAGCTTACGGCTTCACCTTCATACCACCCAGAGTTGAACTTCTTTCTAATGATCGTGCCAACGGCCCATGGGTGTCCGCGGCGGGCACTGCGTTGTTGCGTAGGTGTCACCCTTGGAGGTTCGCGCGCATTCTCGGGTACATTGGATTTTGTATTAGGTGTCACCCTTGGAGGTTCGCGCGCATTCTTGGGTACATTGGATTTCGTATTGGGCCTGTTTGATACCGTGAGCGGTTCAGGCGTGTTTATGGTCGTATCACGCAGCTTGGCAGCTTTGGGTATATTTCGTTTATGTCGCGTATTTATATGCAATAGTTCTTGTAAACTCCTCAGGGCCTCGTTTAGTTGTGTTCCCTGTTCCATATAAGGGATTGGTGGATGGGGTTTACTAGCAATCTCTTTTAGGTCTTGGAGCGTCATGAGCAGCCGGTCTGTAGAAGAGGTACGTGGCATCTCAGTTTTGGGGAAGAACGCTACGGTGTTGCTGATTCTGGTAGCGCGGCTGGCCTCCCCGACACATGTGTAATTCCTGTAGTGCTTTACGGCTGGTCCGATGTAGTAGCCCCTTGTTCCATGGTCCTGCCATGCGCCGCGTTCCTGGGCCCTGTCGTGGATAATCACCCGACAACCCATAGGGGCGAGGGGGTATTTGTTGTAGTCATAGATCCCGCGTCTGAGTTCATATGCTGATAGTTTGGGTTGGGTACGTGATGCGCGTAACAAGTTGAGGGTAATGAGGGCCTGTGGGATCAGTAGGTCCCAATCGTCTATTGGGAATTTATCATCCACGCCATTCAATCCCGCTATAAAGTGGTTCTTGAAGGTCTGAATCGCCCTTTGGGCGTGGTTGAGCCGGTGGTCCCCAGGTGACGCTAGTTGGTAATCGAGGTTGTTCCTTGTGATGTATGCAATTAGTCGCTTGGAGGTCTCATTGTCCATTCGCACTATTTTTGCGCTTACATTGTCCTCTTTCATACGTGCGTAGCATGCTGTAAATCCATGTAGGAGGTCTTCGCTCTTGCGTGACTGGATGGGTTCCACGTCAATATAATTGGAATCGTAGTCGTACATGAGGAATACGTACTGGTGTCCACGACGTGACGTGACTGGGTATCTCCCCGGTAGGTCCCACGCGATGAGCTCCTTCGGTTCGTCTCTGGTTCGTGGCCCTGCGTGGTAGGTTGGTTATATTTCATTCGTGGAAACTATGCCTACGCAGACGTTATGTATCTTCTTTTGGTTGACGCAGGGTGGCCCTGTATCAGCCGTCGGTTTGTTCTTTGAGTTCTTTGGCTTGCGCGTGCTTTGGATCCGCGGATACTATGTCCACGCAGACATTATGTATCTTCTTCCGGCCGACTTGGGGTGGTTCTGTATCGGCTGTCGGTCCGTTCTTTGCCTTCTTCGGCTTGTGTGTGCGTTGAATGCCTTGTCGCACCATTTGTAGGTGTCCCATAGTAGTTTCTTCTGTGAGTGGGAGGTGTCGGTTGACACGTTGTGCTGTGAGGCCCGGCCACGTGGCATATGATCCACGTTCGATGGCGCGGATCCAAGTTTCTTTAGTGGGGTAACCTGCTGCTGCATGGTAGAATTGTATTAGTTTGGGGATGGCTTGAATCTGGTATGCCCCTGCCCCCGTGTGTATCGGATATTCGGTGTTTGGTTCGTTTTCGTTTTGCGGGGGGCCGGATTCGTTTAGTTCGTTTTTGTTTTGCGTTTTGTTTTGCGGGGGGCCTGTCACCCTTGGAGATTCAGCTGTCCCCGTTGGTAGGTCGGGCTGATGGAGGGGAACCATGTACAGATTCCTTAGGGGGTCGCGTTGACCGGTGAGTATGACTTGTTGGGTAGGGCCGATAACTGTCACGTCATCCTTAGAGAACTCTACGTGGCATCCGGTACGGCATAGTTTGGGCACTGAGACCAACGGGAGTTCCACTTCGTCAAACTTGTGGCATCCTCGGGTCTCGAGGGGGAGACGGGGTAGGTCTAATAGGTCTGTTGCCGTCGATAGCATCTTGCTCCCATTTGCACATCCTACGGTCAGCGCCCCCGGTGTGTCTTGGTGTGCTCCCCCTTGGTATGCCGTAGGGACGAAATGGTCTGTCGCCGCTGAATCTAGCGCTCCATACCCCGGACAGGTCCTGGTATGGAACGCGACGTCAGGCGTGAATGTAACTGTTCCCGGTGGTCGAGGATGGGTTTCACTCGAGGGATCACGTAGGATACTGAGTAACTGTGAATCATGATTACTAGGTTGTTTAAGTATGCTACTTTTGTGTTCCCTCCCACGCCGTCAAGAGTGTAGGGGAGTGTCGACTATCATAGTCTGGCCGCTCTTGTTGGGGTCGGGCCCATTCCACTGCAGCCAGCGATCATTGTTCCTGGTGGCTCCGCCCATTTGGTTGTTGTATGTGGCCCCTTCCTGGTGTCCGGCCCTGTTGCTCCTACGGTAGCAACTCCGACCGTCGTGGGTGAGATTCACCCCACACGAGTGGCAATAATACTTGTATTGTTTCCACTCCTGTCGCGTTGGTTGGTGTGTGTCTTGCCTGGTGGTGTGGCTCGCGTCAGCCGACTTGAGTCGGTTCACGTCGGCTTGGAGGACCGCCATTGCTGTTTCCCATTGATTGGACATTGTCATCGTTGAGGCCGCAGTGGCTGTTTCAGTGACTTGGGAGTAAATTTTGTGACATACATTGGCCAGATCCCGTTGCTTGTTTTCGATTTCAGTGAAGCGTTGATCAGTCTGAATATCGGCCAGGTTTGCTGTAGACGATTTGTTGTGGTAGCTGCTGTATAGCTCCTTCAGCCGTAGTCCCCAGAACTTCTTGTATTGGGTGAAACCACACTTAACCATCGTGTCCCTGTGTTTCTTCCAGTCCTCGTCCACTCGGTGTAGGGTGACGGGGTCGTGTTTGCTGCGTGCAAAGGCCTCCCGCAAGTAATCAATCATTTGCGCCTCCGTGACGTCCGCCGTCTCTGGGAGTAAGTTGATTTGATATTGATACTTAGTGAGTTGTCGGAAGTACTCCTTGGGCCCAATTGGGCTCGGTGTGTACGACAATGCATTCATCTTCTTGGTGAGTTCCCGAGTGAGCTGATGCTGGGCGTCGGTAGTACATAGGTCCTCCTCCATGGTTTGGAATGCTTCGTTTACTGTAGTCCCCCGGGGAAAGGCGTCTGAGCCCGGGTCCTTCAGATCTCCAAGCATGTTGGGGAATTTCTTGTCTGTAAGTAGTAGGGCTTCCCTGTCGTATTTGTTCCACTCTACGTAAAGGGCCCGGCTTCGCTTCCATAGTTTGTACGTGTCGGAGGTGAGCTCTACGGTACTATCGAGTTCTTGTGGTTCCTGTGGGGCCTCTGGGAAGGGCGCATGGGGGTCCCTCGCATGGTACTGTGCTTCAGTTTCCAGTAGAAATGCGTAACCCCCTCCCTGTAGGTATTTGATGGGTACCTCTGCTAACGCGTTAGCTAGTGCTTTCTTGGACTCGTATACCTCTATGCTCGTCAGTACCCCTATCGGTTTAGTCTGTGCCTCATCCAAGTGGTCCTTGAGCGACGCATGATGGTCTTTCTTCTTGGACATCTCGTCGTCAGTATCACTATCCTCACTGTCTTCGGTATAGTCGTATAGCAACTTGTTCTGTGTTTGCAATTGTGTGTTTTGTTCTTCGGTGTACTTGAGGATATCCCTGTGGTAATGTTCGAGTTCTACCAGTTGGTCTCTTAGATCCCGGATTGCGGTGGAGCCTATGTTTCTGGAATTGTCGATGCTGGTGTCAGGGGTAACTCCTCTCGTTGTGGGGCTGGGGATTCCTTCGGTTTGTGTTCCCTCTGGCATTGGGGTGTGTGTTAATCTTAATTAATGATAACTAATAAGACCAAAGCTGTACGGTAATGTTGGTTAATTTGATTTCTTTTAGTATTTACGTTATTTTGCTCTTTTTACTGTGTTGGAAAGAGTTATCATTAAGATTATGATCGGATTGTTTCTGGACCATATTGTTCTCTCAATTACTATTTTGTCTTTCTTTCGTGTGGGGATGCGTGGATACTTGTGTCGAGAGTTCGATCCTCATATCGCTTATTTTGACTTGTACTCAGTGCTATAAGTATCCTTTGACACTCACGTGCGCTTATGTGTAATTCACTTATTGCGCTCATCTAGTGATATAAGATCTTGAATTTGTACGTTTACGTAAAACGTATTACGTTCCATGGTTTCACGTATACGTAAATTGTACGTTTACGTAATACGTATTTACGTATCACGTATACGTAAATTGTACGTTTACGTAATACGTATTTCACGTATACGTAATTTGTACGTTTACGTAATACGTATTATGTTTCACGTACACGTAAATGGCCTTATACGTAAATCGTATATATACGTATCACGTATCTTTGAGTAATTCAACACAAACACTATCCTTGCTTTCCCCAAGCAACCAATCGATACTATACTACACCAACGCGATCGATTCCATCTCCGTGACTGCCTTGGTACCCATGATCAATCGATTTCTACGACTTGCTCAAACAATTTGATAACATGTTTTGATCTGATATGGATACCAATTCGCTCAACCAATCGTTTCTACGATTCCACGTACCATCTTACGATCGTGACTACGATTCCATTGACCTCCAATAAACCGTGTCTATGATACTTGATCCATCCGCATCACGTCTCCTAGTACTTCACACATGAATCTCTTCTACGTTGATGTCATTTCCATCCTTTGATCCGTTTACGCGACTTCGATTCTGTGATGTCATCCTTCAACGATTCTGATGCCCCAATCTAATGTTGGATAATGCTCGGCTTGTCTAGATCCTACGCTTTGTCAATGCTCAATACTTTTCCATTCTACCCATTGCAGCGTCCAACCATTCCCTCACCTATGAATTGCTACTGTCGATTCTCCCTTCTACAGTACAATTGTGAACGACGATTCAATTCCTCCTCTCGGACAGCCCTTGGTCATCCCCTCCGTGATGTCAAGCATTGTTCAATCTCCTCAACATCGGACAATCAATTCCCCAATCAATCAATTATCTATGACTGCCTCTATCCTACGTTTGGCATTAACATCGAATCTATCCTACAATCCTTTGTTGATTCTAATCCTCCAATCACCTCAAGGATCTGAGCCTTCTGTTCCCTCTCGCCCAACTTAACGATACATTGATCTCTACATTCTACGATTTGATTCTACGATCATATCAATTCCTACGATCTAGCAATCGAATGTGACGATCAATCTTCATCACTTTGCCTACGAACGTGATGCTCAACTGAATATCTATGTCTCGATACTACTCCGGTTACGAACACCGCTCTGATCTCGATCTTCTATCCCATCAACCCTACAATTGATCCCCCCATACACATCACTCCAGCATCATTCTGCTTTTCCCTCAGTCTCCTTGCATTCCTTCGATGCAACTTCCACCAACTGTGGAAATGATATTCGATTCAACCATCTTCCTCTGTCTCGATCCATCTATCCTACTATGTTGGATCCATCCTCCTTTCAAGGCTACATCAAATTGATCCAGGCTGACGCAATTGATTCTGATTCTCAACAAATCTTTTTCTTTGGTTTCTACCCCACGACTTGGAGCAACCCTTATCAACGTCCGCTTTCTTCCTAAAGATCGACACCGACATTTGATTCCGGAATCGATAGATCTCTCTTCCCACTCTCTTGCTCGAATTCCATACTGGCCCCTAGATGATTCTTTGTTATCCCATCTGTGATATCAAACCTACATTCGATTTTCAGATACGAGCATTGATCCCTCCTTCTCATTAATCTCTCCTCCGTTGAGAACCTCAGCGATCAACAACTCCAGTTCAAACGACCTCGGACTCCAGTCTAATCCGTACTACAATTACCTTCAATCTCCCATCTTTGATTGCATCCCACAATCATTTGAGCCTTCCAGTCAATCGATTATCAAATCTCCTCAACTTTGGATAATCAATACGACTTGGTCAATCGACCCTCCAATCATTCGATTATCGACAATTCGAGTCATTGTTTTTTCCTGAGACGCTCAAAGCATCCGACTCTGTGATAGATTTCTATTCAATTTCTCTGCTTCCCCACGGTCTACGATCTGAGATACTCATAGATTTCTACAACAACAAAAAAACATTCCATCATTGTCTCCAGCGATTTGATGGTCGTCGATTCTGGTTCCTCAATCTAATCTTCTCTTCAATTACGATTTACGATTTGATTCTACAATCATATCTATTCCTATGATCTATCAATCGTATTCGATGTCTCCTACGATTGGATGACTTGCAATCTTCTGATTCAATATCCAAGCTCATACTTAAGTTCTTTGAGTTCTACAAGATGGAAAACCGACTTGTAATTCAACACTCCTTTAATCAATTAGTGTCGAATCAAGGGGTGTGTTGTCGGTTAAAAATACAACGACAGAAACACCGTAGGAACGCTACGGTAAACAAAGCAGAGGTACGTACGTACGCGCGAATACTCGTGAACGAATCTGGCTTAGAATCGAATGCACCTCCACTACTTGGAAATCCTTAAGTGGTAAAAACAATACCATCTAAGGCTACAAACAAAAGAAGATAATCGGTTAGAAACAAGACATATCCAAAGACCAGACCAATAAGTGAACACCTGGAATCCTTAAGTATATTCAAAAAGAATATACTTGATATCCCGTGAGGAAACTACTTATTGCAATCTTGAAAACCAATACCGATTCTGAATGGGCCTCATTTATCTAGCTACTCTCCTAACAAGTATACGCCCAATCGAACAAAACACTTAACCTCCTAAGTGACCGATACCATCGAATGACCGATACGATACAGTAAGACCGACACGCGCCACTAATACAGCAACAACAGTATCGGCATGAGAATGGTAACAAATAACCCGGGGAAGATCTCTACCATGTAAAATACAGCAGAGAGCCCCGATACAGTGAAAATACCCAGTAAAATTAAGAGCCTCTCTTTGAGCTCACTTCTCTTTAAATTTCAATTATCCTATACCTTTCGGTCGATTTTTAGATCAACAACATTCGTGAACGAATCTGGATTAGAATCGAACGCACCTCCACTACTTGGAAATCCTTAAGGGGTAAAAACAATACCATCTAAGGCTACAAACAAAAGAAGATAATCAGTTAGAAACAAGACATATCCAAAGACCTGACCAATAAGTGAACACTTGGAATCCTTAAGTATATTCAAAAGAATATACTTGATACCCCGTGAGGAAACTACTTATTGCAATCATGAAAACCGATACCGATTCTGAATGGGCCTCATTTATCTAGCTACTCTCCTAACAAGTATACGCCCAATCGAACAAAACACTTAACCTCCTAAGTGACCGATACCATCGAATGACCGATACAGTAAGACCGACGCGCTTATACAGCAACAACAGTATCGGTACGAGAATGGTAACAAATAACCCGGGGAAGATCTCTACCATGTAAAATACAGCAGAGAGCCCCATACAGTGAAAATACCCAGTAAAAATAAGAGCCTCTCTTTGAGCTCACATCTCTTTAAATTTTAATTATCCTATCCTTTCGGTCGATTTTTAGAGTAACAACAGTAAAATCAAATGAACTAACGTAAAATCAAACTAACGTAAATACATAAAACCAATTAACCAAACGATTTACAACTTTGGTCTTATTATACCAATAAATCGATATGTAAAAATAGAAAATGCAGGGTGGTCTTCTTTGAGAAGTCATCGGAATTTCCTCTTCGGGTCATTAAGGATCTTTCTTCTGGTCATTGCTAGCTTCCTTCAACTTCTCCTCCTCGGGACTCGATCGGTCAGTCACGAGGATTATTGTTACACCCCCTCCCCCCAGTACGAGTACGATACACATAAAATGCAACCCGGGTTGAATTTTCCTGGCTGCGTGCAACTTTGTACTGCACGTTCTGTAGACCTAGATACCCCATTCCGCACCCTCCAAAAACAGAGGTGCGGTAACGTTTTTTGTACCAGCACCGTACAGTACAGGTTGCATATTCAACCTTAAGAGGGTTGCATTTTTAGTTGCTTTTTATTGCTGTATTTTAACACGAGGTGCGCAACTTATGCAACCCGCACCATTGAGGAGCAACCCGCACCATTGAGTAACGGCCCATTATTTCACTTGTTTTTGGCGACACTCGGTAAGACTCCACTTTTGTTTCTTAACTCATACTAACGCATCGATTAGACTCCACTTTGGTTTCTTAACTTTGATTCATTCAACGCTCACCATTTGTTCCACTCACTATTTTGCTCATATTTTCGATCCAAAGTAATCGAAAACACGTACAAGAAGAAACAAGCAAGCAAGCAACAAGCAAGGAGACGAAGGTATGCCCCGAGTACTCAGTACGAATCCACGAGCTGTTAGAGCCCGGGAACGGCGTGCTGCAGCCCGCGCTGCTGCAGCCAACACGGCAGCATTCGAAGCAGCCTTCCCCCTCCCAGCAGGTGGCCGGAGTTTGGAAGAAATCCGGAATGCTACGTCCCTTCTAGATTTCCGGAATAGTGGATCCTCTCCTACTACTCGCCCTCCTTCTCCTCCTCCTCCCCGCCCTCCTGCGGGAACAAGAACAGGAAGAATAATTCAACGTTTGGAAACGAGGCAGCGTGGCCGATTGGCAACACTTGAAAGGGCTCGCGCTCAACTTGGCGAGGATCGGGCTCGCGCTCAACTTGATTCTCCTGCCGAAGAACAAGAAGAAGAACAAGAACCCCTTGAATCGGATGATGAAGCAACAGCAGCATCAAACGCGGACGCAGATGGTGTGGAGGACGATGATGATGATACAGCAGCCACACCTCGACGCGGGGGCCGAGTTGCAGGACCAACACCTGTCCTACCAAATAATGTGAATGCTCCAACCCAAGTATTAAGATACCACAAGTCATTGCTGATGCTCATGGATTTCTTGCATGAATGCAAATATCCCACGGACAAGATGTTCACTACTGAGGAGCTTGCTGTCATTACACCTGAGGATATCTACAGATGGATGTGTTTCAAGGTGTATGGAAAAGAAGACCCTGGAACAAACGATAATCCAAGACTTGGTCGATCAAGTACTCTGATGTACTGGAAAAAGGCTATTTCATACTTCATGCCAAGCCATGCCGCCTGGAATGAAGCCACACGCGTAGGAAACCCCACAAAGTCCCGCTGCATTAACAACCATATTAAAGCAGTGAAGAAGAAAGAGACTCGGCGCCTAGGAAAGGAGAGCAGAGCTGATCGGTGCTTCACAAATGAAGAGTTTCTGCAAGTGCTTGATCTAGCAAAGGGACACAGCGTTGTTCAGCTTCGCCACCAAGCAATGTTGAAGTTCCAGCTTCATATGATTGGTAGGGGGGATGATACATCCCATATGAAGAAGGTTAACTTGGAAGCAAGCCTGAACTACACTGGTTACATTACAGCACAGATGAGATGGTCAAAGAATGTCCAGGATGAAGGGGACTGTCCACTGCAGCTGCTAATGGGGGCTATGGATCATCGATACTGTGTTCTGCTTGGGCTTGCAATCTATCTGGAGGTCTGGCTAAGCACTGCCGCCGGCCGGTTGAGTCAGTGGTTGTTTGCAGAAGGACATACTGTGTTTGATTCCTCTGTAAAGGTGCAAGATGCAGAAGCAAATTCTTGCAAGACCACCTATCAGAATGCCCTCAGGAGAATCATTGAGGATCCAGAGTTCGAACCTGTTACTGATAGGAAGCTTGGCACTCACTCTGTTAAGAAGTGGGGTACAACTATGGCGCGCAGAGCAGGAGCTACTAGGGACGATGTCAACTACAGAGCTAGATGGAAGACTAGAGGCATGCAAGAAGACTATCTGGATGTACAGTTGGATTGGCCGGATATTAATGCAGCTAGTAAGCTTTGTTACAAGGGTATCTGTCAGTACAAAGAGAAAGATGGTAGTGGCATTACATCCGATTGGCTTTGCAATGCAGTTGCGCCAGCAATTAGAGCCAAGTTTGGCCCTACAGTCGGCGCCATCCTTGCAAAGCCCTTGCTTTGGGCTTGCTTTGATGCAGCAGCAGTTGATATGGTTCCAGCTGGGTTGAAGGCTCAGATTCTTAATCGATATCAACTGTTGGAGGGCCGGATGGAGGATGAAGAAGCAAATCCTATGGAAAAGGTTCGAGTGATTGCTTCAAATAATGATGGAATTGTGCACTTGGATGAAATTCCTACCACAGATGATGAGATTGCAAGGGGAGTGAGAGGGCATGGACATCAATGGAAGAATTCTATATATGCCAAGATGTGTACCACACAGAACCATGTTGCAGAGCTCAGGAACCATAACATTGCAGAGATAGCAGATATGAAGAGACAGGTGAAGCAGTTGCAACAGATCTGTAGGGGGCTTGCAATTGCGCCGGCGCGTCGATTTGGTGGTCGATTTGGTGGAGGAGGAGGAGGAGGGAGAGGGCCGGCTGTAGTGGATGCCGCGCCCGGGCTTCCAGAGGGGCAGCGACCTGCAACCTTGTATGCCACTCCAAGAACCATCCAAGCCTTGTGGGATGAGTACCAAAATGGAATAGGAGGGAGGAAGCCAGCAAGGGAGTTCACTGCAGCTGAGCGCGGGCGTGTGAAGTTCAAGTATTCCAACAGGAAAGTCGTGTGGAGTTGTATGGAGAGGCTCTTGAATCGTGGCAACGATGTGAACACTGCCATCAGCAAGATCAAGCGTGCTTATGGTGACGTGTCCATCACAAAGCTAATCAAGGCAATGAGGGCAGATGAACGCCGTGGTGGTAATCCGGTACTTCAATGAGCAGTGATTGCTGCTGGATGGATTCGTTTTTCGATCGAACCACCAACGAATCGATTGATTGATTCGTTTGATTGATTCGTTTGATAGATTCGTTGGTGGTTCGATCGTTGGTCCAATCGATTTGTTGTTTGTTGGTTCGATCGATCGATTTGTTTGTTGGTTCAATGGAGGAGGAGGAGGAGCTTGTTGGATAGGGGATCCCCCCCTGTTGTTGCTGATAAGCTCTGTTTTTTAGTTCAAGTTTTTTCATGTTCCGGTGTGTTGTCGAGTGAGTGCTGTAATCACGGGCGGGTTCGATCGGTCACCTGTCTAAGTCAATGTCAGGGTCGTGTAACCTGTCAGTAATAGATAACAGTATTATTTGTACACATTTACTTCCATCTTCTTGTACCTCAGCACGGAAAGTGAATGGTCGATTTTTGGAACTGTCTTGTTGCCGGTCGTCTTGTCGTGTCTTGTTGCTGGTCTTGTTGCTGGTCTTGTGGAGTATTGAAGGTGCGGCGGATTCGATCGATCACCTGTCTAAGTCGATGTCAGGGTCGTGTAACATGTCAGTAACAGATAACAGTATTATTTGTACACATGTACTTCCATCTTCTTGTACCTTGACTCGGAAAGAGAATGGTTGATTTTCGATCTGTCTTGTGAGCGATGTGAGCGATTCTTGTCTTAGTGAGTTTTCAACGTTCCGACGAATTTTTTTCGATACTTAGTGTGTTACTTAGAGTGTTACACAAAAAGGTGCGGTGTGCTCACCAAACGTAACCAAACGTTACCTCTGTAGACTTCTACATGGTTTGTGTACTGTTGCATTTTAAGTTGCGTTTTTTTTGTGTACTCTCGCGGTACACTCCGTCTTGAAGGTTACGTTGTCAACTCTTAGGGTTAGTGTTAAACGTTCAACTAACAACTCCACCAATTTCAAGATTTCAAATTGGATTTGACGGTTCGTTTCGCCAAACTCTACAGCAGTTGCCATACGTTATCGTACGGTATCATACTCCTAGTAATTACGGTGTGTGATTCGATTTTTCAAAAATCGATTTGGAATGGAGAGGAATGTTCGCGGACAATTGGTAGTATGTTGTAATGTGCCCTGGGGCAGTTACTTTCCAACGACTTATACTGGCTGGATCGCGCGACGTGATAGTATAGATTGGTTCAAACACAATACTTAGCCGAATTGCTATTTTCCTCATCCCCTTCCAACGGCAACGGTTTCACTCCGAGACGGGCGAGCACAGCATGCAACCGTCACAAGCAGGAACAAAAATTACAATAAGCAATAACAACAATAATTATTCGTAACAAAAACAATAATAATACGAACTACGAAATACTGTTGTTGGAAGACAACACACAACAACTGTTTTGTACGATTAAGATTGCGTAGCGTAATTACTGTTGGGATGCCAATACTGTACCGCCGATACTATTTGTTTTCCTTCCGATCGATCCTTGCGTAGATTCTTCCTCTCGGCATGCTGTACACATGCACGGACACTATCTTACCTAACAACAAGTAAATAATAATGTGCCGAAAATCCGGAACGGTTTTTGCCTACTATTTTGCGGTAAGATTATATACATACATACATCCCAGTACACAGTCGGTGCAGGGGGGGGACAATACATCATCTATCTCTTTGTTTTTTGGTTCATTCCCTGTTCGATAGTCCCACACAACACAGCACACTGCTACTACTATAACGCCATCGATCCATAACCGTACCGTACGGGCTACGATACGAAACGAAACGACACGACACGACACGACACACGAAGACACAAACAACAACATTCTACAGGATCTCTCCCAACGCAACGCAACGCAACGTGACACTACACAAGACAAGACAAGACAAGACAAGACAAGACAAGCAACCATGGGGAGATATTCCGATGCAGCGGTTTCGTCATCGTCCGCCGTCTTCTCTTTGAGAAACAGCACTAGAAATACTAATAGAAATGGGAAAGAAGAGTCACAACAGCGACGACGACGACGGCAACAGCAGCAACACCAACACCAACACCAACAGCAGCAGCAGCAACAAGAGCAACACCAACAGCAGCAGCAGCAACAGCAGCAGCAGCAACAAGAGCAACAGCAGCAGCAGCAAGAGCAACAAGAGCAACACAACAACAACATCTTTTGGAGAGAGAAAACCACCTCGACCCAGTCTCTGACCGTCCAATATGCGAAAACGAAAGCGAAAGCGAACACCAGCACCAGCACCAACTTCCGCCAGGATGACACCACTATCAACGGAACAGTCAGCCAAATAAGAACGACGACGACAACAACGAAGAACAACATTTTCTCGTCCGAGTCCAAGCGCAAGGTGAGAAACAGGAGCCAGGTCGCATCGACATCGACAACGAGAGCGCCAGTGGCAACACCTGTCACAAAACCGTTGTTTCAGACCATGTCGCTACCCCAATCATCGCACGAAAACTATCTGCCGGAGATAGCCATGATTGAGCACACCCTTTTCTTCGACGATGACGCATACGACGAGAACGTCGAGAACGATGTAGACGTGGCAGACAACGAGAAGGACAACGACAACAACAATAACAACGACATCGACAACGCATCGTCTCCCGCAAACCCCGGCGTCAACGCCCACCACTATCTTCCCATCGACGAGGAAGGACGTCTCCCAATATCCGGCACATATCCTTCCACGGTGGTCCCCGTCGATTCGAGAATCGATCCCAGAGCGAATCCCGAGAAGCCGATCGAAACCCAAAGCGAAACCCAAAGCGAAACCCAAAGCGAAACCCAAACCTCCGGCGAAAGCGACAACATTTTCCAATCCGACAACGAACAGGAACCGCCCTCGTCTTCATCTTCATCTTCCTTTACGTCCACGTCCACGTCTTCGTCTTCGCCCTCGTCTTCCACGAAGATAACTCCCTATTCGGCGGACGAGCTCTCGACCATGTTCGGAGCCTACTGTCCCTCCTTTTCCCTCCCACTGGCGCTGCCCCCGATGATTGTGGGTGATGGTGATGGTGATTCCACCGATACTAGCGCGGAGCCTCCAAAGGGGCCCCAGCACCACGAGGCCGGGACGGCACCAACCCCGCTGGCGGAACGTCTCTCGGAGTTGCTGCCGTTTCGGGGCACGGGCTGGGGAACACCCGTACCACAGCCTTTTCCCTCCGCAGACAACACTGCCACTGCCACTTCCGCTGGCGTTTTCCACCACCACTGGACGCTGCAGGACGATTGGATTCGGGGGGACAATCCACCGGGATACGCCGGAACGGTGGTGTGCGCCTGGATCCTGGTCAGCATCGGCCTGGGAATCTGGTACTCGGTCTTGTGGATCCTGGTGGGACACAAGAACAACAATCTGGCAGCGGTTCCGGTTTCCAATAGCAAGAGCGACCGCAGCCACAGCCGCAGCCGTCGCAGTGGCGAAAAGCTACTGGTTGCCAGTGGCAACGGCAACGACGGGGACCACGATAGGAACCACGACGACTACGACGATGACGAGGAAGAGTGCGACGCATACGAACGCGAACACGAACACGAACACGAAACGCAAAAACAAACCACTAAAACAAGCAATGTAGCAAGTGCGCACACGGGGCAACACGGGAACCAACATCAACATCAACGGGGTGAACACAGGGGGGCAACAGGGGAACACCAAGATCATGATCATGATCATGATCATGATCCTCACGAGTTGAATGACGACAGGTTGGCGTTGCAGACGGCTCTGAGCTGGTCGATCGGGATTCCACACAATTCTTCAACGGGAAGCGAACCAGAACGAGAACGAGGCCAAGTGCAGAATGACGGCCACGAGCACGAACACAATCACGAAGACGGCTTCGAGTTGCTATATCCGGTAGAGGCAACAGCGAGCAGCCCGTCCGGCGGTGTTCCCACTCCCCGTAGCCGCAGCAGCAGCCGTCCTCCTCCCCCTTCCTCCGGGACTCCCCGCAGCCGCAACAGCACCTATAGCTCGTCCTTTGGAAGCGCGAACCAAAACCGCATGATGCTGCTGAGCGATTGCGACACGCCCAACGATACCACCACGTACAACTCGTACACGACCGATTTCAGCAGCAAGCGGTGGAACGCCAACACGACGGCCACAAACACCTCCTACTCCGGAACCCCCCGGAGCGAACGCGACAGCGAGCGGGACTTGACCCCGGTCAATTTCGAGTGCAGTGCCCAGAAAAAGCACACCAGCTTCAACTTCGACGAAGCGGGTATAACGGGAGACTACAACATCGACTTTGGCGGAAATATTCCGGAAGAAGACGAGAACGAGGGACAGGACCGGTTCGACGCCTCCATCGCGGCTCGGTCCCTCCCGCAGACCTTTCTAGGGGACATTATCTGGAACAGCAGCGGGGCAAGCGACAACAAGAACAAGACGCAGCGGGCGGGCAACACAACAATGGCGATGGCCACGCAATCTGGATCCTTCCGGCGTTCCATTCTGCCACAGCACAAGGCGCAGGCGTCGTCATCTTCCGTTGGGAACTTCCAAGGTTTCCAACCGCAAACACAAACCAACAGCAAGACCAACACCGAGAGCAACGCCTACAACACGCACCACAACCACAACCACAACCACAACCATGTTGAGGAAGACCCTCACGCAAGCCTGTACCGACAAATCCCGATTCTTCCCATTCTCTCGGATTTGTCCATGCCCCCGGGTTTGTCCGAATCCTTTTCGACCGTTTCCTCTTCGTATTCGGCCTCGTCTCATTCTCATTCTCGTTCTCATCGAACCTCCTTGTCACGGTCTCCCTCCCTGCGCTACAGAGACATCCATGGTGACAACGACAGCGATAACGATTCCATCGCCGTCTTGCCCTCGGACGATATCTATACGGATCACTCGGACCGAACCGCGGACCGGATGATGAACATAAACATGAACATGAACATGAACATGGATATGGATATGGATATGGCGGGGAACACGAATATGAATACTCATACGGCGATGAGCACGACTTCCGCCGGTGAGCACACGCACGACGAACTCGCCCTTGTTCCCTCGGCATCGGCCATCACCACGGCGTATTTGTCGTACTGCCTGGACGCCGACGATGCCACCAACCAGTTCATCAAAAGGGAAAGCAGCGACGAGACCTGTCCTAGTTCCACCAACGTTCCAGCTCCGACCAAGCTCTTTTTGGATCATCGTTCCAATTCCAATTCCAATTATTCCGATTCCAACCGCGATGCCAACACGAACACGAACACGAACAGTAGCAACAACAACGAAACTAGCCACCAAAACCGCAACGATGATTCCTCCCTTCTGGTCTCCCTGGCTTCCGTCATGCCCTCGGTGTCGGATTCCTCATCGTCGGATTCATCCGAAACGTCATCGGAGGAATCGTCTTGTGTTTCGTACAACTTGTCGTCCACCTCGGAATCCGCCTACGCTAACGCCAACACCAACGCCAACACGACAGCCGATTCTATTTTGGTGCAGCAACGGCAACAGCTCCTTGCACCACTGTCGCTGCCCGTCGTCTCCACTCTATCGTCGTCCTCCAACACCGTTTGCAAACGCAATGAGGATCCTCCTGTTCTTCTCCCATCATCGGCCAACACTTCCTCCCCCCACTCGACCACTCCAGGACCACCCGCCGTTGGATACAAGAACAGCTCGTCTGATTCTCCCTCGGCACATGGATACCGAGGATCTCCTACGCCGTCTCCTCCCCCCCTGGGTTATTACGGAGCCACCTCCACCGAAAAGGTCAGGGCCTCGCCCGTGCTCCAACGCGAACGAGCCAATATTTGTAGCACAAAGCCCAAGCTCAAGCCCAAGCGGAGGGGCAGGAGAAAGAGAAAACCTCAGAGCCGGTCGCGGGCCCGATCCAGGTCCAAATCCAAGTCGAAATCCAAGAAGTCGAAACAGAAACCGGCCTCCAAGTTCCGGATCACCTCCGACCACACAAACCAGGGCCGTCGGACTCCCCGCTACCACGCCACGGATCCGGTACTCCGTGTACGTGTAAGTGACGAGGAGGATTTGGATTCCCCGAACAGCAATAACAGCAGCCGCAACAGCAGCAGTCCTCCCGGCAATGCTTTCGCTGCCAGCGCTAATGCTAATGTTAATGTTAATGTTTGTACAGATGTTGATGTTGATGCCAGTATTGATGTAAATGTTAATGCTAATGTCACCGACGGGAACAACCCTGTTCCCCGACCACCGGTCCCCAATTCCACCTCGACGCAACAGCAACTGCAGCAACAGCAACAAGACCTATTTCGCTTGTTTGACTACGACGACGAAACCACTACCGTCGACTTGAGAAATATAACGGACGATAGCAACAGCAACAGCAACAGCCGTTCTAATTCCACTCTACTGTCGAGCCGCCGAACTCAACCACAGCGGAGTGGAGTCCTCGCTTCCGTCCCCGATGAAAACGAAAACGAGTACGACGAGAACAGCGAGAACAACGAGAACACAGAGCCCCCTCCCCGCCGGTTTTTGGTCCCGAGCAACTCGCGTCTCGATCCCCCCTCCCGAGGCCGAATCCGCAGCACAAGTGGAGGAAACGGCAGCAGACGCAGCGGGAGCAACAGCAACAGCAACAGCGGGAGCAAAAGCCCCAGCAGCACCAAGACCCGCAGCAACAGCAAGGCCTCTTCCTCCAACACCATTTTCGACGATATTACCAGCAGCCACCGCACAAACCACAGCGTCGGGAGCGGCGCCAGCGGTCCACACACGTACGCGCATGCGCAAATTCGCACACAAATTCACACAAACACAAACACGAACACGCACAATCAAACACAGCACCAACAACTTGCAACCGCGAGCGTGGACGATAAGGAGAATGCAACCAACAGCAGCAGCAACAATCCCAATCCCAGCGGCCCTCTTCCTACCGCCTCGAACATTGATTACAATGCCAACAACGGATCGAGCAGCAGCAGCAGCCTCAACAACAACGACAACACCAGCAACAGCCACAGCGTCAGAATGAGTGGACGCAGCATTGCCATTAAGATCAGCTCGAGCACCAGCACCAACATAAGCACAGAGGACATTGATGATGTTGTGGACGATGTTGTGGACGATGTTCTTTCGTTGCATGTACCGGTACGTTCCTCCAGACCAAAGAAGTCTAAGAAATCGAAAAAATCAAAGACGTCGTCCCACCCCAAGGTGTCGGTTGTTCCCGATTCTGCCAGCACCCGCATCATCCTGCAGGAGGGACAATTCGGAGGCAACAGCAGTGCTACCCCCGATTCCAGGGTGTCTGAGGAAACAACCCCGGGAGGATCCCCGTACCGTCCCGATCGGTACCGTCCCGACAGCTACAAGAAGCAGAAGCAGAAGCGGGTCACGGAAAAGCAATCCAGTCTGCCGATTCTGGTCCAGCCACCACCATCACAGTCACAACAAGAACCTCCGTCGGTGGCAATGGTGGGACGGATCGTCCAGTCCTCCCCTGACACACCGACACCCTTTCCGTCTCACTCTATTTTACCTCCCAAGCAGCAACGGAGGTCCTCGATCGGAACCGAGTCGTTGTCCTTGTCCATCGCATCTCTAGCGACCGTCGATACGTCCTCGTCTTCGCTCAAGCTGTCCCGGTTTACGAGCGACACCATCGATCGCAAGCGACGATTGGAGGCCTTTGCCGATTCGTGGAGAGCTACCTCGGCCCGTGACGGCAGCTGCAGCGGAAGCACCAGCGACGACAATAAAAACGCCAGGAGCAACAAGCATGGTAACGGCAACAGTGGCAGTCCTCCCCTCTACTATCTCGACGCCAAGGCCCGGCGGGAGCGACTAGAAGAATTTGTGCGATCCAGCCCGGAATCCGAAGGCATGATACCCAGCGATGAGGAGCGCCAACAACAACAACAACAACAACCACAACGACTCATCATCAAGATGAGCAGTTCCGCAAGCAGCCGTGGCAGCAGCAAGTTCCCAGCAGTGCTGCCACCTGATGATCCCTTTGAAACCATCGTCTTTGGCGACGATAAACACAAACACAACGCAAGCGAGGAGGAGAAGAAAGAAGAAGACAAAGGCGAAAATGAAGAGTCTTCCGACACCGACCGCGGTCGCTCCCACAAAAAGGACCATTCGTCTTCGTCCTCGTCGCAGCGCTGTGTACAGCCCGCAACCAGTGTTGCGACCTGGCACCGCTGCCTTCTGGCGGGTGCCTGTGCTTTGTTGATGATTTCTGTCGGCGTCTTTTGCGTCAAGGGCGTCGTACAGCTCCATCGGAACCTTCGATTGCTTGCGCTGCAGTGGGACGACCTCCGGTACGAGGCGCTCGAATCCCTGGCGCATCCATCCCTGTTGTCGCCACTGGAAACTAACGACGTTGATCGCAAGCGCAAAACCCTGCTAAATCTATTTGTCGGTCACTGCCCCCGGGTCAGTCCCGAGCTGTGTGTGTCTCCGGAAACCGAGATGATATCGCTAGACTCCTGCGACATCGACGACCTTCCGTTGAAGGACGCCTGGCAAGAGTGGCTTGAACTCGAACTCGAAACCAAAACCACCGGCACGGTCGTAAATGACACGTCCAAGAAGAACATGGAACAAGACATTAGCAACAACAGCAACAAGGACAAGGATAACACTAACGATTTTACGGACAACGGGATTGAATCTGTATCGGGAGCTTCCGATCCATCACCTTCGGAACCCAACAAAAAGCTTCTTGCACCGACCGGCCGTTACGATCGTTTCGTCGAATGGACCGATCGCTCCCGGGACACGGCTCTGGCCTTCTTTTCGCACCAGGACAATAGGGTGTTCGACGGTCTCGCACTAGGATCCTTGACCTTGTGGATGGCCCTGGTAGCCAACCTCGGCCTCGCGGTTGGTGCGACTGCCATCCTGGGCCGCATAGCCTGGATGGCCACCACCGCGAATCGCCAGACCTCGTGGTACGCTAGGGCTGTGGGATACAAGAACGAGGGCAATTTGAATCCCAACTCCAGCCCTTCCGCCAATGCAAACGCCCAACCATCTAGCTGCTTCCGGTCTCGCGCCACCACCATTGTTTCTGCCGCCTTTTGGATACTGGTTGGTGCGAGCTGGATTTTTGGATTGTGTTTTTCGGTGGCCGGGGTTCTATCCGTCGACACCTGCACTGGGGGAACAGTAGGAGGAACCAACGACAACAATGCGGTGGCACTGGAAGTAATAACGCAGTGGCAGCAGCAGGAAGAGGAAGAGCCGAACCCAAATTCGGAGTCCTACTCTTCCGTGTTGGAGGCCTGGAAGCGCCAGCTTTCGTCGCAATGCCCGGATCCTGCCACCATGTCAATCGACAACCAGCTTCCCACCCAGTCTCTCCTCACCGAACTGTCCTCGATCGTGGGACCGACCCGCACCCTTTCCGATGGATTGCAACTCTTTTCGTCGTCAGGCATGTACCAGAATATGTGCGGCAGTGACAGCACCCCGTTGGTTGATTCAGCCCTGGAATTGTCTGCGGGTGTCTGCCGGGACGCCCAGCTTGTGTCGCATCTGCATTTGGAGTGGACCAGCAGTATAAGCACTGGCACTCACCAGTGCCATTCGGACGGCGGCGGATCACAAGCGCAACCACTAGCACAAGCACAACCGCATCCGGACTGGAGGCCCGCCTACGATGTCCTGCTCCACAAAACCATTTGCCAAAACGGACTGGAGGGTCTAACCTGGGCCACCGGCACGCAGGTGCTAATTCTGGTCTTAGCTCTGTTGGTCTGGAGCCTTCGGTTCGTGGTGACCAACGCCAAAGCCAACCCAACCACAACTCCTCGAACAAGCACGAATCTCATCAGAAGGTTCGGTATGGATCGGACCGTCTAAGGAATTCGCTGCTATAACGCAACCTGTCCAAGCTTCTACTTCTACTACTCTACTCGATTCTGCTCTGCTCTGCTATACTACGACTACGACTACGACTACGACTACGATTAATATACTACTACGTACTTCTAACTTCCACCACTACTGTAACACGACAAATTATCGCTAGTATCACTGCCAATTGTATTGGGTCATTCCTGAAATACTTTTTGATGTAGTACATAGTTAACTGTTTTTAGTATTTCAGGAATGAATTTTTTAAAATAGATTTTTTGCCGGGCTAGTACATAAATCTCATTTTGGAATGTGGAATCTCATGGTATGGACAATAATAATAGCCAAATTTGTCTTTTTCATATGATTAAACATGTGGGTTTAATCCGTTCAGATTTTTCCGTGACTTCACGATCGAATTTTTCATTTTCAGCAACTCAACCTTTCAGCAACTCAACCAACGATAGGTACTCAACCAACAACATAAATAGTTGCCCATCCGTTGAATATATCACTCGAGTTGCTTGTTTGCTTGTATCTTCTAGAAGATGAGGAGGAGGATGATGACGATGATGACGCGGAAGAAAGATGCCGAAGAGATAGGAGAGCACCAATGATAGCCCTACGTCGTCATTCTGAGTCTCCCTTTCTTTATCTATTCAACTCTGGCAACGAACAGGCTCTTCTTAACTGCTGTGGTGTCGACCACACGGTCTTTTGAGAGCTTCTTGGTCTATTTGAACCAAGATTCGATAGTAAAACGGTCGATAGAGACACTGACGCTATTCGGAAAAGGAAGGTTAACGCAAATGGAGTATAGAGTGGAAGAAAGCGTGAGGCAAATGCAACATGCTGTCTTGGTCTAGTACTTTATTGGTTTAGAACACGAGGATCCGTTGCACAAACCATGTCAATGGCATTTGGACTGACCAAGCTATGTACGTACCAATCTACGTATTACAACCTATCGTACAAGTCGTACTATCTAAGAAGATATCATCAAAGGATACGTACGATCGAACTAATGAGACTTGGGATCACTCTAAGAATCATTAAGTAGCGAAGCATCATCAGTATACAATGGTATACTGATACCAGGCGGGCGCAGGATTCATAGCCCGCCACTCTATATGAATATCCATGGGCGATCGAAGCCAGCCAGCTCGATCGCTCATTATTCTATCTGTTAAGTTTCCATCCATTTTCGTAACGTATTAATCCATTCATAGAACGAAGTTTCTCGCTAACAAATCAACTGGAACGAAAGACCAAAAAGCGGTCTCGTTTGTTAATCAATAAAACAAAGACAATTTGACATTGTTAATCATCGAGAACATCAAACCAGGCAAGTATCCTCAACCATGTCGACCGGATTGCATCGAGAACCACCAATCACCTATGATTCCAGCTTTGATCGGACTAAGAACAAACTTGCCACTTTGAAAGTGTATGACGCCAACAATAATTCCAAGGAGGAATGGAAACTACCAATCTTTTCAGAAGAAGGGGGCCTTGAAGAACTACTGTATTACCAAGAAGCATTCATCATTGGCGCAAAGCGACTACCACTACCAGAACATCGGTGCATTGAACTGTTCACCAAGATACTGTGCCCGGAAGCACAAAGAAAGTGGGACGAGACAACCCGGGATGACAATGATGACTTGAACTATCCAGACAACATGGAAGGCTATGAAGAAGCATTCAAGGACTACATTCAAGAACACTACTGCGATGCAGGGGATGCAAAAGACATCATGCAAACCTACATTCGCAGCGACGCATGCAAGAAACCTCATGATACCACAGCCAAGGACCATGCAGTGCGAATCAACAGGCTCATTCGGTACTTGGAGAAGCTGCAAGGTCATGGCCAAAACCTCAACAAAATCAACAAAACAACAATGCTGCTCCACACCTTCCCCAACCTGTGGATTGAGCAATATGGCCAAATTCATGGTGGCATCACTGCAGAAACATCCATCCAAAAGATTGTGGAATATATGTCCAGTCGAGAACGAGAGTCCAAGCTGAGGAATGGAGGAGGCAAAAAACAAGGGAGACGTCCTGGAAACAATGCCAACCAATCCAAACGCAAAACCAACAACAAAAATCAAGGACAAAAATCTTCTAATCCCTGTCGCATTCCCGGGCACAACCATGACTGGTCCGAATGTCCCAAGAACAGGTACTCCAAACAGAAGAAAAAGCAACGCGCCAACAACTGTACAACAACAAGAAAAATGACGCGGCAGGCAAGACTACCACAGCCAGCAATGAATCATTCCAAGCACACATGCAGCGCGCAAAGGAAGCTTTCCTCCAACAACATGGCGGCAAAGCAGAACACAGCATACAGAGCGGTGAGCAAATCTGGCTTCCTTGAGGCCAACCAAGAGCAGTCACCCTGCCTCCAGCTCCACAGGACCTGGATGCCAATTTGGCACAGCCAATTGGGCTCGCAGGAGGAACTCTCTCCACAGAAGGGGAGAAGAAGCCTACAGAACATATATCTGATGTTGACAAGAGCTCACGACGAGTCCAGTTTATGGATGAACGCGTCGGTAAAAAGAAAAATATGGGTACAGAAGCCAAAAATACAGCCAAATTGAATGACAATTCGATCAGCAACAATAATCGCAACGCGGTTACGGGTACAAACGACCAAATGAATGGGGCAGCGGCAGCGGCAGCGACAGCGACGGCCAAATCAGATGAGAATTCAATTGGCCCGGGTACGATCACCACAAGCTGGACCTCGCGGCTAGCAAAGACCCTACAACCAAATACGGAATATCCCGTAGCTACGAAAACAAAGAAGAGCGATGTGGCTCCTATTGTTTTAACAACCATCCAATACATTCAAGGCATTCCTGTAAAAACAACAAAAACAATGCTTGCCCTACTCGACAGCGGCAGCACAACAACCCTCATCAACAAAAGGGCACTTCCCTTTGGAGTTCTACCAATTCAATCCAAAACAAAAACCATCACAACCACAGCCAATGGATCATTCGACACCTCGTTGTTTGTCGTAATGAAAAATCTCAAGCTACAAGAATTTGGAAACACAACAATCAAGCGTTGTGAGGCCAGATTATTTGAATCCAGATCATGCAGATATGATATTATCTTCGGTCGAGACTTTCTACGCAGCACCAATATCAACTTGTTATTTGAATCCAGCATGATTCAATGGAACAACCGACAAATTCCAATGCGCGAAACAGCCAGTTTTGATATTACTCCAGATCTGCAAGAAGCATATTTTCAAGCATTACTGGAGAAATCCATTGATTCTGAGCTATTTGTGCATGATGCAGTATCTTCATCACCCATCATCCTTGACAGAGCTTATGAAGCAACGAATCCAACATCAGTTGCGGAGCAACAATCACACATGACAACATCGGAAAAACAACAATTCCAAGCTCTCCTGTCCAAATACCCAAATGTCTTCAACGGCAAGCTAGGAAAATATCCACACAAGAAAATCTCACTCAAACTGAAGCCCAATGCCTTGCCAGTTCACAAGAAGCCATATGCAGTCGCATACATAAGAGAAGAACTATTCAAGAGGGAACTCCAGAATCTTGTAGATGACGGAGTTCTCAAGAGATGTGATGGACCGGCTGAATGGGCATTTCCTACTTTTATCATTCCAAAGAAGGATAACAGGGTTCGCTGGGTGTCAGATTTCCGAGAACTCAATGAACTGCTAGTCAGAAGACCATATCCAATACCAAGAATACAAGACATCATGCACCGCCGTGGCAAATACACTCACTTCACCAAGATTGACTTATCCATGCAATACTATTGTTTTGAACTGGATGAACCAAGCAAGAAATTATGTACCATTGTCACACCATATGGCTGCTATGAATACCAAATACTGCCAATGGGTGTGAAAATCTCTCCAGATGTCGCGCAACAACTCATGGAAGATATTTTGCAAGGTACGGATTGTACAGTCTATATTGATGATATTGGAATCTGGACAAATGGCACCTTCAGCCACCACATGCAAACAGTGGACACAATTCTGCACCGACTGAATGAAAATGGTCTCAAGTGCAACCCTCTCAAATGTGACTGGGCTGTACAGGAAACTGACTTTCTCGGATTTTGGATGACTCCAGAAGCCGTGAAACCTTGAAAGAAAAAGATTGAAGCTATTCTGAGAATGGACAGACCCAAAACTATCACTCAAGTCAAGTCCTTTCTAGGTGCTGTTGGTTACTACAGAGATATGTGGCCAAGACGTTCACATGTCCTATCTCCTTTATTTGAACTCACGGGAACTCCCAAGAAAACTGCCAATGGGCAGTCCAAATCAACAAAGTCAGCCTTCACATGGGGGCCCGCTCAGGAAAAAGCCTTTGAAGAAATGAAAGCAATGATAGCAAGTGACGCGCTGAACACATACCCGGATCTGAATCTACCATTTGATATCTACACCGATGCATCAGATCTGCAACTTGGCGCAGCCATCCTACAAAAGGGAAAACCAATTGCTTATTGGTCCAAGAAGCTGAATGCAGCTCAGAAGAATTATACTACAACAGAAAAGGAACTCCTTGCAATAGTCTTGTGTTGCAAGGAATACAGGAAACTACTATTAGGCTGTGAACTCAACATTTACACAGACCACAAGAATCTCACCTTCAAAACCCTCTCTCCGCAGCGGGTGCTCCGATGGAATCTCTTTCTACAAGAATACAACCTCCAAGTGGAATTATGTGGAAGGACCCAAGAATGTGCTCGCGGATGCATTCTCAAGATTACCCAGGATGGATCCACCTACAGCGGGGGAGAAACAGAAGCAAGGCAAAGGAACTTTAGTCAATTTTCTCAAGTTAGACGTCCCTGAACAAGCAGATGAAGAGCTTTTTCTACAAGAATTCCCAGAGGCATTCCCAAACCTATGCCATGACGCGGACACTGAATTATATTCATGTCTACTGAACAATGAGTGTCTGGTCAACCTGCCAACACTCCGGGAGATGGAATGCCCAGTGAATTACACCAATATTGCTCAACATCAACAAAACGATGAGACGCTACCAGCCAAGCTACAATTACCAACCTTCTTCAAACAACAACTTGGTAATCAGGAAATTGCATGCTACTCCAAAGCAGAAACCAGAGAAGAATGGAAAATCTACATTCCAACCTCCCTTGCTCCACAACTACTCAAGTGGTACCATCTACTATTAGGGCACTGTGGATCCACCAGGCTCAACCAAACAATAGCGGCCAGGTTCCACGTGGAATGTCTTGCGAAACTATGCCAAGAATACATATGCCCGGATGATTGCATCAAGTACAAGAGCAGAAATGCTAGTTATGGATTGCTGGCGCCCAAGCAAGCGCCATTGGCACCATTCAGTGAAGTGCATGTGGATCTGATTGGACCATGGAAGGTAACAGCCCAAGGAAAAGTCTACAACTTCAAGGCTCTCACGTGCATCGACCTAGTTACCAACCTGCTGGAAATCATTCGCATCAGAGATAAATCAAGTCAACATGTCGCCAACCAATTCACCAACTGCTGGTTATCCAGATATCCAAGACCAGTCAAGTGTGTCTATGATAATGGTGGAGAGTTCCTAGGCCATGAATTCCAAAATACACTGGCAGCCTATGGAATTGAAGGTGTAGCTACCACAGTCAAAAATCCTCAGAGCAATGCTGTCTGCGAAAGGGCCCATCATACCATTGCAGACACCCTGTGCATATTACTACATGTGAATCCGCCTCAAACCAACACACAGGCCACACAGCTCATGGACAATGCTTTAGCTACTTGCATGCACGCAACCAGGTGCGCAATCAATGCATCTATGGGCTCATCTCCAGGAGCCCTGGTTTTCAACAGGGACATGCTACTGGATATCCCACTCACATCCAATCTCATTGCCCTACAACAAATTCGGCAGCAGGGCATTAACATGAATCTCCTAAGACAGAATGCCAAGCGCATCAAGCACGTCTTCAAGGTTGATGATAAGGTATGGATGAAAGAACCAGATCCAGACAAATTACAACCTCAGAAGAAAGGCCCATATCAAATTGTGCAAGTACATACCAATGGTACAGTGAAACTGAGACTGTCTCCGAATGTCACCGAAACAGTCAACATCCGAAAGCTGACCCCATACAAAGAACACCCAGCAAACGATGATCCAGCACAAGATGAACCGGCAAACAATGATCTAGACATGGAGGAAGTCTAGTAACAAAGCGATTCGGAGAATCCTCAAGTCAATCATTGGGGGACTCTGTAACGTACTACGATCAGACGTACCAAGCTATGTACGTACCAATCTACGTATTACAACCTATCGTACAAGTCGTACTATCTAAGAAGATATCATCAAAGGATACGTACGATCGAACTAATGAGACTTGGGATCACTCTAAGAATCATTAAGTAGCGAAGCATCATCAGTATACAATGGTATACTGATACCAGGCGGGCGCAGGATTCATAGCCCGCCACTCTATATGAATATCCATGGGCGATCGAAGCCAGCCAGCTCGATCGCTCATTATTTTATCTGTTAAGTTTCCATCCATTTTCGTAAAGTATTAATCCATTCATAATTATCACTCCTACTCAAATTCTACCCCTAGTGTGTTACATCTACATCATGAGAAACAATGATTGGTGGAGACAAAATGAAGTAAACGACGCATCGCAGAGTACAACTGAGGACAACCAATCTCAATCGACAAACAGATCCACCCCACGGAGTCAACGACGCCCAAGAAAACGAGAGAGACGGGCCGATCGAGATCTGGACTCGTCATCTTCTTCCTCATCAGAAAGTGATGATAGCAGTACCTTAAGTTCCGAAAGACATCATGACGCGGAGGTAATTTGAATTATGATCTAATTAGGTTAATCTAAGAATCCGGACCTCTATTGGAGTGTTCCGCGTATTCACGTGTTAGCCCTTTTGTTCACACATGCAATCCCTTGTTGTTCGCTTATTAAGCGATTGATCGCTTAATTAAGCGATTCGGATGTTCTCCGGATCGATAGTAAAGCATGTGTGACCAACCAGGCATATCAAGTCTCATTTGTTGGTGATGGATTAATCATGATAGTGCCTTGGCACTTATTCATGGTAATCCCGTGTCACTTAGTAGGTCGGTACAGTATTTAGCCTTAGCCTGCTGTTCCGTGATTACTTTACTTAATGATACTCGTCGCCGATGATTGATCTGTTTCTTATCATACTCAGTTTGCGACAACGGACCGTTTAGCCACATAACCAATTAAGGTTAAGTATCTAATCCTCTATTCGCGTGTCGTGACTCGCGTATCCCGGTTCGTCATGTCTGCTACAGATTCATTGGTCGTGGTACGACAACGTGCGGTTATTAACATACTGCTTCTAATCGCGTTGTATTCTCTCATTTATTCTGTTCTTCACTTAACAACTCTATTTCTGGTTGTTCTCCCCGAAATCCATGCCATTCTTTTGTATTGCCTTGGCAGATTTTATGCCTAGTATGACATTTCGAATTGTTTACAAGCAAGGGTATTTTTAGGCATGGATTTGTTTCCGTGGAATTAAGTGGACAGTTATTATTGTTTTTACTCGTTTTTATTTTGTACTTAACTTTACATCGTCATGAACTCATTAAGCAGGCTTCTTAGTGCGGTACTGTTGAGTGGTTTTGTTAGTATATCAGCATAGTTTGTTTGAAGTCGATCGAACGAGCGCGCGCTGTGAATGAATGAGACACGAATGAGTGGAATGAGACACGAATGAGACACGAGTGAATGAATGAGACGCGAATGAAAGAATGAATGAGTCACGCGGTCGATCGATGGAGTCATCTTGCTTCTGCAGGAATGGACTAACATGATTGGAGATGGGAATGGAAGTGGGAATGAGAATTTACCACTTACCGGTTCCGGTTCTCCTTCTTACTAAAAATAGATCCTTATGTACCGAATCTACTGGGCGCAAGGTAGATCCCTACAGCCCAATGGTACAGGGACACGTGCAGCGCATCGGAGTATTAGCGGGTAGATGCGATTATTAGTGATTTTAGTGTGTGCATTGGAGTATTAGCGGGCCAATGCACCAACATGGTGAATTTTAGTAAAAGAGCAATTTCTGCTCACAATTTCAAGTAACAATTTCATGTAATAACCAACAAGTTAAACAACCAAATACCGACTGTTTCACCTCCATTTTCAGAGCCCTCCAAACATTCTTGCTATTTTGATCGCATTGCCAATCCTACCAACAACATTGACATCAATGCAGCCACTGCTACCACCACTACGGATGAAGGGACCAAGATGAACATCAACAAAGCCCACAAGCTCCTGGGACACATGAATGAGATCAGGACGCGTCGGACGGCTGAAACGCTTGGCTGGACCATTACTCGAGATCCAATGCTCCCGTGTGAAGACTGTGCCAAAGCCAAAGCGAAAAGGAAAGTGATTCCTACCAATAGCGAGCATGTAGCCGCTATCCAAGCCTGGAGAAAGACTCTTTGTGGATATGTCCTCAGTCAAGGCACCCAAAGCTGCCAAAAGCAACAAGATGACGGCCCCATTCATTACCAAGCCCCATTTTCGCATGATTATTGATGAGTACTCCTCATGCCGATTTGTCAATTTCTTTGCCACCAAGGATGGAATGGTTGAACCAACTTGCGCATTGCTCAACCAATGGAGATCCAAAGGACAACATCTGAAGCAAATTCGATGTGATAAGGCCGGTGAAAATACAGCACTTGAAGCTCGACTGGCCTCAGCAGATTGGAAATTTTCTTGCAAGTTCGAGTATACCTCGGTGGATACTCCACAGCAGAATAGCTTGGTCGAAACAGCAATCTATCAATCAGTTTGCCGCGCCATGGCGCTTTGCTCCCAAGCCAATGTGCCCCGCGAATACAGGTTTAGATTCTTCCCCTTAGCAATGAGATGTGGTGTTCAGTTGGATTGGTTGGAGGCTGTGACCGTGAATGGCAATACTATGCCCAAGATCCAACATTTCTCTGGCAAGGTCCCTGCTTTCAGCGCCCACCTCAGAACCTTTGGTGAGGCTGGAGTAGTCCGGGTCAAACGATCCACAAGTCCAAAACTCAATTATCGAGGCAATCCAGCTTTCTTTGCTGGATATTGCACTGACCGGCCTGGAGATTGCTATGTGATGTATGATCCATTGAAGAACACTTTTACCGTTACCAGGGACATCTACTGGCTGAGGCGTATGTATTTTCCACCCACTGCACCAGCTGGTGAAGCTATTAATTTTCATGCTGATTTTCTTGAGGGTGGCCACCTGGATCTGCCAATCAATGCCACCCCTCCACAACCTGTTTCCATCTTGCGCACCACCCGACCTCGCCGAGTGCAGTTTCAGGATGCAAGTGGGGGAGCCACAACACCAGCAATTCCCTTCCAACCTGAACCTGAATCTGAACCCGCAACAGAGGACCCAACCGTTTTCGATAGTCACGATGAATACTACTCCGATGATATTGAAGAAACCAAGATTGAATACGAAAGCGATGAGGACTACGACAGCAATGACGACACTGAAGCAGAGGATCCACATGTTGTCACCACCACAAGGTATGGCCGTGTCGTGAGAAACTCGCATCTCAATCCGGATGTATGGTATGGAGATATGGCAAGCTATGCAGCTCAATTCACCGATGCTGAAATCCAGTTCCACAAGGCGATGACTGCGCTGAAAGAATTCAATCTTCTGTCAGTCTCTATCCCATCTCAGGATGGCGCCAGGAATGAACTCAGTCTGGTTGGCGCAGCTGGGAGTGCCTTTGACAACACCAATGAACTGAAGACCATGAACTACAAAGAATCTATGGCCAGTCCAATGCGCGACAAGTTTACCGAGGGTGTTGATGCTGAACATGAGAAGATGGTCAAGTACGGCGTTTTTGAAGAGATTGATGAAGCCAATATCCCACCGGGCACCAAAATCATGGATACCACTTGGGCCAACAAGATGAAACCTGATGGTACTGTAAGATGCAGGAACGCGATACGAGGATTCAAGCAGCTAGACGGCGAGCACTATGACGGCCAAGACAAGTCTTCACCTGTTGTTAGTGATATCTCCATCCGAAATTGCAATGATACTGATGGTCATGGCAAATTTTATGGCTTACATTGTGGATGTGGAAGGAGCTTTTCTGAATGGCAAATTTCAGAATGGAGAGAAGATATTCACCAAGATTCCAGAGGGATATCAGAAATTCTACCCATCATATGTACTCCGTCAATTGCAGAAAACGCTTTATGGAACAATTCAAGCCGCCATACAATTCTGGAGAGAAGCCCGACGAGCAATGCATACCATGCAGATGGAAAGATGCAAGGCTGACCCGTGTCTATTTTTCAGGTGGATCAACAACAAGCTACTTTTGATGTTACTATGGGTTGATGATTTTTGCATCATAGGTGAAGAAGCAGAAGTTCTGAAGCACAAGGAGCAACTCAAGTCCCTATTTGAATGCAAGGATGTTGGAGAGATGGATGAGTATGTCGGATGCCACATCTAGCGTGACAAGAAGAACAGAACACTTTGGATGACCCAACCAGTCAAGATCAAAAGATTTGTCGACGAGTTTGAGCTTGATGAATGCAGAGGCAATCCCACAACTCCAGCAGAGCCAGGATCAGTGTTGAAGAAAGAAGGTGAAGGACCAACGGATACTGTTCTCACCAAGGAAGCCCAAACCAAGTACAGGTACCGGAACAGCCATCCTACTGCATATGATGAGATGGTCGCAAATTGAGACACAGAATGCTGTCCAGGAGCTGTCCAGGTTCATGACTGAAGCAAGGAAGTCCCACATGAAGGCACTGAAGAGAGTGATGAAGTATTGTGCTGGAACACCCAAGAGAGGTCTCACATTAGCCCCAAATACAGTGTGGGACGGCACCAAGGCTTTCGTTTTTGAGCTGATTGGATTCAGTGACTTGGAGTACGCCAAAGACAAGTCACGTCACAGCGTCAATGGCTGGTCGACTTGGCTGAATGGTGCCAATGTCACAGCAAGATCAAGGATGATGCCAATCATTGCACTGTCAGTGATGGAAGCCGAACTGTATGCAGCTGTGCTATGCGTCCAATATATGCTGTACATTTGGAGAGTCATGATGTGTCTCGGATTGCAAATCAAGCTACCCATGGTGATATATGTGGACAACAAGGGTGCAGTTGATTTTTGCAACAATTGGTCCATAGCGGGACGCACCAGGCATATTGAAGTGAAACAGTATTTCCTACGAGAGCTGAAGGAAATGGGCATCATCAAGGTGATGTGGAAGACAGGCGATGAAATGACAAGTGACCTCTTCACCAAGAATCTTACTGGAGTCCTATTTGAAAAACATGGCTCCAAATTCTACGGAAAAGATGAGTACACCACTAAGGCCAAAAGCAACAAGGATACGAGCTTCTCGACTGTAGACTCCAAGGCAGAGGAAGCGCATGAAGCCTACAACAATTTTTGGAGCAGTATCATCGATTGAGTCTATTATCCTTTGAAGCAGGGGAGTGTGTTTGAAGTCGATCGAACGAGCGCGCGCTGTGAATGAATGAGACACGAATGAGTGGAATGAGACACGAATGAGACACGAATGAGACACGAATGAGACACGAGTGAATGAATGAGACGCGAATGAAAGAATGAATGAGTCACGCGATCGATCGATGGAGTCATCTTGCTTCTGCAGGAATGGACTAACATGATTGGAGATGGGAATGGAAGTGGGAATGAGAATTTACCACTTACCGGTTCCGGTTCTCCTTCTTACTAAAAATAGATCCTTATGTACCGAATCTACTGGGCGCAAGGTAGATCCCTACAGCCCAATGGTACAGGGACACGTGCAGCGCATCGGAGTATTAGCGGGTCGATGCGATTATTAGTGATTTTAGTGTGTGCATTGGAGTATTAGCGGGCCAATGCACCAACATGGTGAATTTTAGTAAAAGAGCAATTTCTGCTCACAATTTCAAGTAACAATTTCATGTAATAACCAACAAGTTAAACAACCAAATACCGACTGTTTCACCTCCATTTTCAGAGCCCTCCAAACATAGTTCTCGTGAGACTTGATATGGCTGATGGAGATAACTTTGCCTGCTTGGTGTTGTCTGACAAAGTGATATGCTAGTGCGATCGATTTCTTGTTGAGTGTACTTGCTGGGTTGGTTGAGTTGATTACCACACTTTTGTTATCCACATGGATTTCAGTTGGCTTGGTTACTTGGATTCCCATGGATCGAAGATGGTACCTCAACATGATGGCTAATGCTACTGCATCTTTGAGTGCTGTGAATTCTGCTCCAAATGTACTCGTATGAACTGAAGTTTGTCGTTTTGATTTCCAGTATACTGGCATTGATCCAACAAATGCAATCAGGCCGGTAATGCTCCTTCCTGTTACAAGATCATGTGCATGGTCACTGTCACAGAAGATGTTTAAATCTAATTCTGCAATTAATGGTGCTGGAAACATCGGATCTAATTCTTCCTTGTAGTACTTGTATTGGTGAGTGAATTCTTCATAGTTCACTGTCGCTTCCCCGATTGCCTGAATTTTGGGTGATTGTGGATCCACTAAGATTCCTTTCTTTTTGTATTTCTTCAAATATCCTAGCACATGTCTTGCCATTTGTAGATGCCCTTCTCTTGGTCCGGATGCAAATCTAGATAGTGATGAAATGGCATATGCAATATCTCTTCTTCCAGACAATACTATCCATTGTCCTAGACCGATGATATGTTGGAATTCCTTGTGGCCTGATTCGTTTAGTAGTTTTGAGTCATCTAATTCTGGGTGACAGTCTGTTTTCATTGGTAGGTTCTCATTTCGTAGAGTAATATTGTATTTGTCTTGATATTTCCTTAGGACTTCTGAGATGTATTTTGTAGAGTTCAATAGTAATCTCCCATCCTTTATCCTTGTCAAGCTTGTACCCAAATAATATCCAGGTTCAGATTCGATGTTTCTGAGTGCAAATTCTTGTTCGATCAGTGCAATCCAATCCTGAGGCTTCCTTGACACTACCATAAGGTCATCAACGTGTGTTCCAATGTAATCTTAACTTTTGTTGTCTTCACTCAGTTTCATCCAAAGGTCTGGATCAGCCCTGGAGGGTCTGAATCCTAGATTCATCAGAGTGTCTGCAAAGAAATCAGCGTATGCGCGTCCTGAACCTGCTAGTCCATAAAGAGCTCGTTGTATTTCCACCTTACAGCCTTTCTTGTCTCCAAATTCATCCGTGGCCCAGCACCATACTTTTTCTTGAACCGGTGCTGTTGAAAAAGCGTTTCCCACATCTGCAGTCATTAAGTCAAGGTTTTGGTGTTGTGCAATGAGGAATAATAGGTAAACAGATAGGCTGTTGACTTGGCTGGAATATGTATTATATTCGGTAGAATCCACCAAATGCCCCCCTGCAACCAGCCGGCTCTTGTATTGTTTGTCTTCACTTTTGATATCCCAGATCATATTGAGCCTTGCTTGTTGCCATCCTTCGGACTTGGGGAATTCTTTCTCAGCTGGATGATATTTGAAACACTTGAGCCGATCCAAATTGTCCATTTCTTTTTGAATCAATTCTTGCCATTTAGTATCTCCAGCAGCTTGATCAATACGAACACAGTCATTGTAGGTATTAGGAATTTGTAGGCCAAATTTTTCTTTGTAATAAGACCAAAGCTGTAAGACGGCGTTGGGTCAGTTTAGTTACTTTTAGTATTTACGTTAGTTTGCTCTTTTTACGGTGTTGGAAAGAGTTATCAATAAGATTATGATCGGATTGTTTCTGGACCATATTGTTCTCACATACACTAATTTGTCTTTCTTGTGTGGGTATACGCGTATCGAGAGTTCGTTACTCATAGATACTTGTATCGCGAGTTCCATACTCAGTGCTTTAAGTATCTCTGGATATTCACGAGCGCTTATGTATAATTTACTTATTGCGCTCTCCTTGTGATAAAAGATCTAGAACACTTTGGAATCGTACGTCTTGTTTTGTATCACGTATTACGTATACGTAAATTGTAATACGTAATACGTAACTTGTACGGTAGGCGTATTCGTTGCGTATTACGTTACGTATTACGTATATCTTGTACCGTACGTAACGCTTATGATTCACGCTTGATTTAGTATCCCAATACACCCTTGGATGGTCCTTGGACTATCCGGTTCGTGTAGATATATCGGTCTTACCTTTTTATGGTGGTTTCCTGGATGGTGCTTGGTGGGGTAATCCGCCAGATTATGTTTTCCCGGTTCCCAGAAAATATTGAATTGCCCTTGTTGAGCCCTATCTTTTAACCAATAGAATCGCATATCGATGGCTTTAGACCTCTTTTGTTTGATCGTGCCGTTGAGTATGCCCTCTGCTGTGTTATTGTCGGTTTTCAGTGGAGTGGCCGGTTGCGGGTGTCCCAGTTCAACTAGACATTGACGGATGGGTAAGGCTTCTCGTGCATTCAGGAATAATGCTGCAACTTCAGCCTCAGCCGCGGATGCCATAACATTTTTGATTATTTCTGCCAATACTAGTATAGCGCCGTTGAATGTGTGATCGGATGTATCCCCTAGGTAATGATATCCCCCGGCTCGGCTCTTGGCCTCAGGACACACTAAGTACGCTGCATCGCTATCCACTCGGAGTATCATGTCACTTGCCCTGTATATGATGGATGCGTCAGGATTACATGATGCATAGTTGAGGAAATATTTTGTGGCTGCTAATGTCGTTTTGTTATTCTTGGTGGAGGCGATATCGTTGAGCGCATGTAACATTGTGTTATCAACTGCTCGGGCATAAAATAGGAATTTTCCTGTGACTTGTTGGATGAATTTTATTTCTTCGTCCAATAGTGTAGACGTGTCCTCGAGCTTTGCGTATTGTATTTTTTCGCCGTAGGCAGGGACGTCCGCGCGTGATGGGCCTGCGTACGTGCGTGTCGGTCGCACGTGTTCGAATTCTTTCAATGCTTGTTCTACGGAACCGTCCATAGACAATCGTACTTCACGTTTGTCGTAGTCCCATCGCAGGTGGACCCCAACATACTGTTTTCCCGACCAGTCCACCTTGAAGGTATATTTGGCGCCGACGGCTGCGACTAGGTGATCTACATCCTCTTGTCGGGTGTATTTGATTCCAAAGTCATCCACCACGAGGGTAAAGTTAATGTCCCGTTCATCGTGTAGGAACAGCCCCTCTGTGTGGGGTGCCTTTTTGTATCCATATTTCTGGAGGTGGTCAACTAGGTCGTCGTGGGCGATCTTTCCACTCTGTTTTAACCCATACCATGCCTTTTTAATCCGGGCATATACATACTCCCCTTGTTTGAGCCCTTCCAACTTGTAGGCTATCCTGATGCGGGGGGGGGGGGGATCATGTCCCACCTGAACTTTATGAATTCGGGTTCATCCAGTGTGGAGCATAAGTACATGTTAGAGATGTCACCGGTACAGTATTTAGCCCCTGGAGAGGACACGACGCTGTTCCAATGGGTCTTTATGGTTTCCATGCTTGCTGTCCGGGTAGACACGTCGCCGTGGTACTCCAGTTGATCTCCCTCTGCGGTGATCCTTGTCCTGTAGGGGTCGGCCTTCTCGGGGCGTATGGCAACTGTATATCGGGGATATGTGACCCTTTTGTGTATGGGCACGTCAGTCCTCCTGATCCAGTCCAAGACGTCCATCCCCTCAATGTTATTCGGTTGAAAGCCTTGGAATAATCGGCCGAACTCGTCTTCCCCTGACTTGAGCCATAATTCTTGGATCTGTGCTTTGGGGTGCTTGATTAGATCGCGATATGCCGCCCACTTGTTCAAGTCATCATCCCATATGGACCCCCCGCACGCGAGCTGGGGCCTATATGTTGATTTTTCTTGTAGGGCCTGTTTTGGGACGGGAAGACGAACCGGTTCGCGTGGGTAACTTCCCATTAGAGCCTTGGGTTTAACTTTGGGTTTGGAGTAGTATTGGTCGGATTAATAGTATCGGGACACTTCACCATGTGTGTAGTCAGCCGTGTCCCCATCCATGAATCTCACCCTGTAGTATTGGCTGGTGTGATCATAGTTTACGACTTCACCTTCATACCACCCGGAGTTGAACTTCTTCCTAATGATGGTGCCCACTGCCCAGGGGTGTCCCCGGTGGGCGCTGCGTTGTTGTGTAGGCGGCACCCTTGGAGGTTCGCGTGCATTCACTGGCACCCTTGGAGGTTCGCGCGTATTCGCTGGCTCATCGATTGATTTTGTATTGGGTGTTTGGAGGGCTCTGAAAAATGGAGGTGAACAGTCGGTATTTGGTAGTTTAACTTGTTGGTTATTACATGAAATTGTTACTTGAAATTGTGAGCGAAATTGCTCTTTTACTAAAATCACCATATTGGTGCATCGGCCCGCTAATACTCCAATGCACACACTAAATCACTAATAATCGCATCGACCCGCTAATACTCCGATGCGCTGCACGTGTCCTTTGTACCAATGGGCTGTAGAGATTTACCTTGCGCCCGGTAGGTTTGGTACGGAGAACCGGAACCGGTAAGTGGTAAATTCTCATTCCCACTTCCATTCCCATCTCCAATCATGTTGGTCCATTCCTGTAGAAGCAAGATTCATCAGACGATCGATTCTTGTCTCGTTCGCGTCCCATTCATTCACTCGTGTCTCATTCGTGTCTCATTCGTGTCTCATTTGTTCAGTCGCGCGCGCTAGTTCAATCGACCTCAAACACACTTCCCTGCTTCAAAGGATAGATGGACTCGTCAATCGATGATACTGCTCCAGAACTTGCTGTAAGCCGCAAACGCTTCTTCTGTGTCTATAGTCGAGAAGCTCGTATCCTTGTTGCTTTTGGCCTTAGTGGTGTACTCATCTTTTCCGTAGAATTTGGAGCCATACTTTTCAAATAGTACTCCAGTAAGATTCTTGGTGAAGAGGTCACTTGTCATTTCGTCGCCTGTCTTCCACATCACCTTGATGATGCCCATTTCCTTCAGCTCTTGCAGGAAATACTGTTTCACTTCAATATGTCTGGTGCGACCTGCTATGGACCAATTGTTGCATCATGACTCTCCAAATGTACAGCATATATTGGACGCATAGCACAGCTGCATACAGTTCGGCTTCCATCACTGACAGTGCAATGATTGGCATCATCCTTGATCTTGCTGTGACATTGGCACCATTCAGCCAAGTCGACCAGCCATTGACACTGTGCCGAGACTCATCTTTGGCATACTCCAAGTCACTGAATCCAATCAGCTCAAAAACGAAAGCCTTGGTGCCATCCCACACTTTATTTGGGGCTAATGTGAGACCTCTCTTGGGTGTTCCAGCACAATACTTCATCACTCTCTTCAGTGCCTTCATGTGGGACTTCCTTGCTTCAGTCATGAACCTGGACAGCTCCTGGACAGCATTCTGTGTCTCAATTCGCGACCATCTCATCATATGCAGTAGGATGGCTGTTCCTGACCTGTACTTGGTTTGGGCTTCCTTGGTGAGAACAGTATCCGTTGGTCCTTCACCTTCTTTCTTCAACACTGATCCTGGCTCTGCTGGAGTTGTGGGATTGCCTCTGCATTCATCAAGCTCAAACTCGTCGACAAATCTTTTGATCTTGACTGGTTGGGTCATCCAAAGTGTTCTGTTCTTCTTGTCACGCTAGATGTGGCATCCGACATACTCATCCATCTCTCCAACATCCTTGCATTCAAATAGGGACTTGAGTTGCTCCTTGTGCTTCAGAACTTCTGCTTCTTCACCTATGATGCAAAAATCATCAACCCATAGTAACATCAAAAGTAGCTTGTTGTTGATCCACTTGAAAAAGAGGCATGGGTCGGCCTTGCATCTCTCCATCTGCATGGTATGCATTGCTCGTCGGGCTTCTCTCCAGAATTGTATGGCGGCTTGAATTGTTCCATAAAGTGTTTTCTGCAATTGGAGGAGCACATATGATGGATAGAATTTCTGATATCCCTCTGGAATCTTGGTAAATATCTTCTCTCCATTCTGAAATTTGCCGTTCAGAAAAGCTCCTTCCACATCCACAAGGTAAGCCATAAAATTTGCCATGACCATCAGTATCATTGCAATTCGGATGGAGATATCACTAACAACAGGTGAAGACTTGTCTTGGCCATCGTAATGCTCACCGTCTAGCTGCTTGAATCCGCGGACGGCATTTCTGCATCTTACTGTGCCATCAGGTTTCATCTTGTTGGCCCAAGTGGTATCCATGATTTTGGTGCCCGGTGGGATATTGGCTTCATCAATCTCTTCAAAAACACCGTACTTGACCATCTTCTCATGTTCAGCATCAACACCCTCGGTAAACTTGTCGCGCATTGGACTGGCCATAGATTCTTTGTAGTTCATGGTCTTCAGTTCATTGGTGTTGTCAAAGGCACTCCCAGCTGCGCCAACCAGACTGAGTTCATTCCTGGCGCCTTCCTGAGATGGGATAGAGACTGACAGAAGATTGAATTCTTTCAGCGCAGTCATCGCCTTGTGGAACTGGATTTCAGCATCGGTGAATTGAGCTGCGTCGCTTGCCATGTCCCCATAGCAAATATCCGGATTGAGATGAGAATTTCTCACAACACGACCATATCTGGTGGTTGTGACGACATGGGGATCCTCTTCCTCGTCAGTGCTATCGTAGTCCTCACTTTCGTATTCGATCTTGGTTTCTTCAATCGTATCGGTGTAATCGTCATCATAACTATCGAAGGCAGGATCCTCCTCTTCATTCTGGGCCGGAGTGAGGTTGGTGTTTTCAGATTCAGGTTGGAAGGGAATTACCGGTGCTGTGGCTCCCCCACTTGCATCCTGAAACTGCACCCGATGCCGGGGTCTGGTGGTGGTTCGCAAAATGGAGACTGGTGGGGTAGGTGTGACGTGGATGGGGAGGTCCATGTGTCCACCTTCAAGGAAATCAGCATGAAAATTAATAGCTTCACCCGCTGGGGCAGTGGGTGGAAAATACATATGCTTCAACCAGTAGATGTCACGTGTAGTTGTGAACGTGTTCTTCAATGGATCATACATCACATAGCAATCTCCAGGGCGATCAGTGCAATATCCAGCAAAGAAAGTTGGATTGCCTCGGTAATTGAGTTTGGGACTTGTGGAGCGTTTGACTCGTACCACTCCAGCCTCGCCAAAGGTTCGCAGATGGGCACTGAACGCAGGGACCCTGCCACAGAAATGTTGGACAGACTGTTGGAGCTGTGGCTGGTTGCGCCTGTATCAAAAACAAAGACATTGTCATCATACAGCAGATCAAATCCTTCGGGCACAGCATCGCCTTTGGTAGCTCGCTTTTGGGCATTGAGCAGTTGGAGTGAAGTGGTAGAGGTTTGCATCGCTGAAAGACAGAAGTCATAGTCAATTGTTGCTCCTTGGACATCCTTCAACTTGAATTTCCAACCATTTGGGCGTCGGGCAGCATTCTTCTCATCTTCAAAACAGTCAGATGTGCCATGATTGCCACCACAAAGTCCACACTTGCGACGTCTGCTCCTTTGGCCATTCCTGTTGTTTCGATTGCCGTTGCCATTGCCGTTGCCATTGCCGTTGTTGCCATTGTTGCCGTTGTTGTGGTTCCGATTGTTGCCGTTGCCGTTGTTGCCATTGTCGTCGGCACGTGGGTGTCCTGCTGCGTGTTTAGGACAGTTGAAAGCTTTGTGACCCTGTTCTTTGCACCAATAACAAACTGCGTTGGTGGACCACTTGTCCCTTGGATCAGCAAAATCAGTCATTTCAGCACCAAACAAACTCATTTCCTTAGCTTTACCACCCCGGCTTTGGATACTCCAAGCTGAGTCGTACAAGCTTTTGGCTTGGACATTGAGAGCCTCCCAAAAATCCAATTCAGAGGTTCCATTGGCTTGCAGCGAATCGATGAAGGGTGTAAGCTGCATCAGTAGGTAGGCCGGTAGGGCAGCTTTGAATGCCACAATGAGTTGTGTCAAAGTGGGCTTGACTGATTTGCAGTGGTATTTCCTTTGCAACTCGTAGATGTCCTCAATCAAATCCTGTGGAGGGGCGCCAATGGTCAACTTTAGACTTCTCAGATCAGTATCCAATTGTTCTTGGTCGCGAGATTGGTTCATTTGCCTGTATTCCTTCATGAGCTCTTCAATCACGTGATGTACTCTACCTCGGGGCCACTGTGACCAGAGCTCTGCATTCTTTTCAGCTGTAGCTCCCCTATCAATCTTGGACTTCTCCATGATGGCTAGGCCTGCGTCCGAGAACTGTTTCTCTACCCCCCGCGGGCTATCGCGCGGTATTTTTACAATTCTCGACCCTATTTTTTAAATTTCCTATCTTTTTAGGTCGCGTGTCTACTAAAATACCTCGCGCATCGCACACCTTTACTTTCGAGACAATATCTCGTCACTCCTCAAACAAAATAGCTATTTTAGGGTTAAGGATATCATTTTCTTTTCGTGTCAAGCACTATTTTGTGTACAACTTGTGCACGAATGACTATTTTTATCTTCTCAACTTTTCTGTTGACTGTACTGTGCACTACTAAACATGTTGTACGAGGAATGTTGCAATCATCACTAAGTAGTAATGTATTTACTTCACGGACAATTTTTGCAAAAGCAACAGCAACAGCGAAGAGCGAGAGCAACAGCAACAACAACTAGCAAGAGCAACAGCAACAGCAACAACAACTAGCGAGAGCAACAGCAACAGCGGCTAGCGAGAGCAACAGCAACAGCGACCAGCGAGAGCAACAGCAACAGCAACAGCGAGAGCAACAGCGAGAGCAACAGCGAGAGCAACAGCAACAGCAACAGCAACAGCAACAGCAATAGCGACTAGCGACTAGCGACTAGCGACTAGCGACTAGCGACTAGCGACTAGCGACTAGCGACTAGCGAAAGCAACAGCAGCAGCAGCAGCAGCGAGAGCGAGAGCGAGAGCGACTAGCGAGATCAACACCAGCGACTAGCGAGAGCAACAGCGAATCCGCTCCTACTCATCCAACAGATTTGTCTCCTCCTCCAACAACAACAACAACAACAACAACAACGGCAATTGGTCCCCTCCTCCAACAACAACAACGGGGATTCGTCTCCTCCTCCAACAACAACAACAGGGATTTGTTTCCTCCATCCAGCAGCAAATCCGAATCCACTCCCCTCATCCAACAGAGCAGCGATTCGTCTCCTCCTCCTCCTCCAACAACAACAACAACAACGGGGATTTGTCTCCTCCTCCTCCAACAACAACAACAACAATGGGGATTCGTCTCCTCCTCCTCCTCCTCCTCCAACAACAACAATAACAACAACAACAACAACAATAACAACGGGGATTCGTCTCCTCCTCCAACAACAACAACGGGGATTCGTCTCCTCCTCCAACAACAACAACGGGGACTCGTCTCCTCCTCCAACAACAACGGCGATTCGTCTCCTCCATCCAGCAGCAAATCCGCTTCCCTCATCCAACAGAGCAGCGATTTGTCTTCTCCCCCAAGAGCAGGATTCGTCTCCTCCTCCTCCAACAGCAACAACAACAACAACAACAACGGCGATTCGTCTCCTCCATCCAGTAGCGAATCCGAATCCGCTCCCCTCATCCAACAGAGCAGCGAGGACTCGTCTCCCCCCCCATAGCAGGATTCGTCTCCTCCTCCTCCAACAACAACAACAACAACAACAACAACGGGGATTCGTCTCCTCCTCCTCCTCCTCCTCCTCCAACAACAACAACAACAGGGATTCGTCTCCTCCTCCTCCTCCTCCAACAACAACAACAACGGCGATTCGCCTCCTCCTCCTCCTCCTCCAACAACAACAACAACAACAACAACAACAACAGGGATTCGTCTCCTCCATCCAGCAGCGAATCCGAATCCGCTCCCCTCATCCAACAGAGCAGCGATTCGTCTCCCCCCCCAAGAGCAGGGTTCGTCTCCTCTTCCTACAACAACAACAACAACAACAGGGATTCGTCTCCTCCTCCTCCTACAACAACAACAACAACAACAACAACAACAGGCGATTCGTCTCTTCCTCCAACAACAACAACAACAGAGATTCGTTTCCTTCTCCTTCTCCAACAACAACGGCGATTCGTCTCCTCCATCTAGCAGCGAATCCGAATCCGCTCCCCTCATCCAACAGAGCAGCGATTTGTCTCCTCCCCCAAGAGCAGGATTCATCTCCTTCTCCTCCAACAAAAACAACAACGGCGATTTGTCTCCTCCTCCTCCAACAACAACAACAACAACAACCGCGATTCGTCACCTCCTCCAACAACAACAGGGATTCGTCTCCTCCTCCAACAACAACGACGATTCGTCTCCTCCATCCAGCAGCAAATCCGAATCCGCCCCCCTCATCCAACAGAGCAGCGATTTGTCTCCTCCTCCTCCAACAGCAACAACAACAACAACAACGGGGATTCGTCTCCTCCTCCAACAACAACAACAGCAATTCGTCTCCTCCATCCAGCAGCAAATCCGCTCCCCTCATCTAACAGAGCAGCGATTCGTCTCCTCCATCCAGCAGCGAATCCGCTCCCCTCATCCAACAGAGCAGCGATTTGTCTCCTCCTCCTCCAACAACAACAACGGGGATTTGTCTCATCCTCCAACAACAACAACGGCAATTCGTCTCCTCCAACAACAACAACGGGGATTCGTTTCCTCCTCCAACAACGGCGATTCGTCTCCTCCAACAACAACAATGGGGATTTGTCTCCTCCAACAACAACGGTGATTCGTCTCCTCCAACAACAACAACGGGGATTCGTTTCCTCCTCCAACAACAACGGCGATTCGTTTCCTCCTCCAACAACAATGGAGATTTGTCTCCTCCAACAACAACACCGATTCGTCTCCTCCAACAACAACAACGGCGATTCGTCTCCTCCAACAACAACAACGGGGATTCGTTTCCTCCTCCAACAACAACGGCGATTCGTTTCCTCCTCCAACAACAACGGCGATTCGTTTCCTCCTCCAACAACAACAGCGATTCTTCTCCTCCAACAACAACAATGGGGATTTGTCTCCTCCAACAACAACACCGATTCGTCTCCTCCAACAACAACAACGGCGATTCGTCTCCTCCAACAACAACAACGGGGATTCGTTTCCTCCTCCAACAACAACGGCGATTCGTTTCCTCCTCCAACAACAACGGCGATTCGTTTCCTCCTCCAACAACAACAGCGATTCTTCTCCTCCAACAACAACAATGGGGATTTGTCTCCTCCAACAACAACGGCGATTCGTCTCCTCCAACAACAACAATGGGGATTTGTCTCCTCCTCAAACAACAACGGCGATTCGTCTCCTCCATCCAGCATCCAGGAATTGCCGACGTTGGTGGAGCGCCGGTGGAGGAGGAGGAGCAATTTGATGCCGACGATTCGTTGCCAACGATTCGTTGCCAACGAATCGTTCACTCCTACTAGGGGTTGCGCCGGTGAAATTGAACAAAATGGGTGAGTATCTATTGATGTAGTAGAGTAAGTACTAACAAAAGAATAATATAATCTACATGCCGACCGTTTCGTAATTATCACCCACCAGGAAAATTCCCCGCACCTCGATCTGCACTCAATCGTTGTTCTGACAAGAATGGTTGTTCCCCGCACCTCAATCTTCCGACAATTGTTGTTCCCCGCACCTCAATCTTCCGACAATCGTTGCTTCTGATTCCGATTCAATGATTTCTTCGGATCTGTTCCTATGAAAATAAGAAGAAACCAGAAGGGAGGGAATACATTATCAGTAATGCCGGAGGCAGTATAATCATTGTCTATCTCTCTCATTCTTACCTTTGCTTGTTCCGACGTTCCGACAATCGACCCGATGAAATTGTAGTTGCTGCCGTAGAATACTTCTTACTCCATGTCACGAAAAAGCAGGGTCTTGTTCCAGTTGATATAGAGGCAAGGGATGCAGGTTCATTGATTTCAAGACGTATATGTAAGGCTGCAGTCCAAACAATATCTATCCATCAATTTCCCTCTCGTCGAATGCTTTCTATTGTCATGCAGTACAAGGCTGTTATTTCGGACTAAAATATCTGAGAACGGATCGTTGTGCTACTAACACGTCAAATGTGACGAAGAGGGTCGGATCCCACGTTCCCAGACGGAGTGTTGATTGCAAGAACCAACACTCTACTCAAATAAGTCGGATGTAAGAAGGCAGATTATGAAGTGATTTTTTTGTTGCCTTTGCTTGTTCCGACGTCCCGACGTCCCAACGTTCCGACGTTCCGATGTTCCAACAATCGACCCGATGAAATTGTAGTTGCTGCCGTAGAATACTTCTTACTCCATGTCACGAAAAACAGTATCTTGTTCCTGTTGATATAGTTGCAAGGGACGATGCCGGTTCATTGCTGCTTTCAAGACATATATGTTTGGGTCGCGAATCCGAACAACATTATCTATCCAGCAATTCCCCTTCTCCTCGTCCAATGCTAACTACTTCTTTTCCAGTACAAGGCTGTTATTTCGGACTAAAATATCTGACAACAGATCCTCCGGCTCTGTTAAAGAGGTTTCGGATCAAATGTTCTCGGACGGAGTGTTGATTGCAAGAACCAACACCCTAGTCAAATAAGCCGGATGTAAGAAGGCAGATTATGAAGTGTTTTTTTGTTTTGTTGCGAGGTACCTTAGAACAGATCATGAAGTGATTGTTTTTTTTTGTTGCGAGGTAGAAAAAGTGATTTTTTTTGTCGCAAGGTAGAAAATAAAATTACTGTGTGTTTGTGCGAGAGAGATTTTGTTTCGATCGATCTAGAGGATTTTTTTAGTACATCCTGTAGAATCCTACATGATTTTGTACAAGTGTAGAATCCTAAATTGATGTAGCGAACCGAATGTAAGGAATGGTAGTGCCACGTGGAACGTACGACGTACGAACCAAAGAACACCCTTGAGTATGCAAGATCTCACTGTAACACCAAACGTAGGTACGAACTCTACTAGTACGCTCACTCCTCACCGAATACAGCAATTCCCCTGTAAGCAGCAATCTCGCTGTAAGCAGCAAATTACAGGCAAAGCAACAACAAACCGGTAAAGGTTCCCCCCAACAAGAACCAAGCCTACAGCTCACTCTTTTGCTCCTAAAACGATTAGTAGTAGAATAAAGGCTTATACGTCCAGGTCCAATAGTCTTCCCTATTGTACCCGTACAAGCCACTCTCATAACCCTCCCAACGCGAGGATTACAGCCGGCCCCACGCGCCTACCAGATACATCCGGAGGCCCAACGCGCCTACGAGAAGAGTATCTAGAACGACGCCTACCTCTCCGACGCCTCCTCCCAACGCGAGGACACCGACCCCAACCCCGGCTCTTTTCGGAACCGACACCTTCCTCTGCGATCACCGTACGGGAACGATCATCAGCAACAACTTCCCCGCTGACATCCATCGTGCCGATCCCGCCGCCTCCTACTAACGCCGGCCCGACAATCCACTCGATGAACTACAGGGAGTACTTCCAAGGTGCGGGGCCCTTTGGGGAAGCCCCTGCTAGGCACGACGTCTACCAAGCCATCTACACTCTCTTCACGGAGGCCGACGGGGAGAGACTCCTCCCTCTACTTCTCAATATCTTCAATGCCCAAGCTATTGGAGGCTTGGGCATCTTCCAAGAAGATGCAGCTGGGGTGGACCGGCTCCGGGTCATCCATGGTCTTAGACAATATCCAGGCACCATCACCCAGCCCTCAGCCAACCGGGGCCGGGCCTTTGGCTACATCGATGATGTAGAAGGACAAGAGGGTGAGCTGGTGCAAGTGGATGCAGCTCTTCTGTCGCGGGCTGCAGCTAGCCGGGTGTACATTATGGCCCACCATGAAGCCACCATATCACAACATCCGGATAGAGATTACATCCCCGCTATCCCAGAAGGGACCGCCCACACTGAAATGCTCCAGGCCCATAAGGTATGTTTCCTACCCTTTGAATTTGTCCCACTGGTGTTGTGCAGAGGCCTCACCCCGAAGCAGGCCTTCCAAGTCCTCCAACCTCACATCCACCAGCAAGGACTGGAGAATATCTGCAAACCCCTACTGGACACACTCCGAGCAGTGGGGACGCAACCCACCACTCTGCTAGGCGCCATACGTCTCCTAGAGCCCGGACCCTCCTTCAGAGCTGAAGCTAACCTCCGGGCCTACATGAAGAGCAACGTCCTCCTTCGAGACCTCCCGGGCCTCAGAGCAGGCCCTGCAGCACAAGCAGACCCCACCCTCACGGCAGCCTTCTCAGCCCTTACAGACCAGCAACTAAGGCTGAGTGAGTCTCTGGACCAAAGACGACAAGAAGCCTCCAAGCTGCACTCTGTCAGGGCAGTATGGGGGGACCTTTACACTGAAAGACTCCTACTACTCTGCGGAAAACCAACTGAAGCAGAGCTTCCTCCTATCTACACAGCCTGGGCCAAGAAGAGCAAACACGAGAAAACCCACATGATCCTCCAAAGCCAGGTTGCAACAGACGCCTACAACCTTGGGATCCAGGCGCCACTCATCACCACAGCCGTGCTCAAGCGGTTCCAAGATTGCAACTTCTATGGAACAGACCCCTTCGATGTAGCAGATGGCATACTTCCTCTAGCCTTTACGCCCCCCGGAGGCTCAGCAGCTACCTTAAAGCGGGAGCATGAAGCAGCCGCTAATGTAGCAGCATATGACACCATGATCTCCACCCAAGGCAATTCCCTCTCCCTCAAGGACTCCCTGGAATTGCAAAAGACCAAAGCCTACATCCCCCTCGATTGGACTGAGGCTACCACTCAGCTGAAAAGCTACCTGGCGGTACTAGCCACCCTCCTAGGCGCCACACACAATGTGGTGAAAGCTTACCAACGTGGTCTCTCCAGGTTAGAGTGGCAACAAATGCCCCTCAGAAGGGCCATTGCAGATGAACTAGGCGACCGGATCACTCCTGCAATTGTGGTGTACTACTTCCAGGTCCGGCATCCGAGGTTGGCTAGAAGAACAATGGGAAGCTGACACCACCCTCCCTTCCCCAGACTTTGGGGAAGACATCCACAGGATTCAGAATGACCCAGAACCTCAACTGGCTCCCAAATGTGTCCAACGTCGATGCCTTACGAGCCCTCACGCTGCCTCTCTCCCCTCCAACAGGAGCCCCTCCCGCCCATCCTACGGGAGGAGGGGGTGGGACCCCCCGCCCTCGCGATGATCAGCTTCACAATCCAAACAGAGATCCCAAGCTCTCTGACCCCTCCAATCCCCTCACTGCTAAAATCAAAAACAAAGCAATGAGATTAGTCATCTCTTCCATGAAAGCCAAGGGCAAATCACCTCTCAAACGGCCCGATGGCAAAGAACGCTGCCATTCCTGGCACATCAGAGGCCGCTGCTTCACCGGCTGCCGCAATATTCATGACCATGTCGACATCACGCCAGCAGAGAAGGAACTGCTCTGGGAATGGTGCCAAGAGGCCTATGCTGCCTGAAGACCTGGCAAGCGCCAATCACTTGGTGCTGCGCCCCCTCTCACTCTACTTGCCTCGGGGGCCACGACAGCGCCCCCACCCAATCACTTCCCTCCCCACCTTTGCTTCCGCACATCGGCCACACCCATCCCATCTCCTTCCCGCTCCATCCGGGAACCCCCATCCCCTCCCAGCCGGCCCCTCCACCCCATCCTCCATCAGTTCGGTCCTCCCCTCCCTAAGGATTTAGGTAAGCCCCCCCCCAATCGTTCTCACTCGACTGTATGACCCCAAACTCGGTCCGGCACCCCTACGGGGGCCTACTCCACCCAGCGCCGGGCTGGGACCTCCTCCACCCCCACGGGTGCCTACTCCACCCAGCGCCGGGCTGGGACCTCCTCCCCCCAGCCACCGGCTGGGATCTCCAACTCCTCCACCCAGCACCGCGCCGGGCTCTCCTCCACCCAGCACCGCGCCGGGCTCTCCTCCACCCAGCACCGTGCCGGGCTCCCCTCCACCCATCGAATTGCTGGGACTCTCTCCGCTGGCTCTTCCACCCCGCCCGGTCTTGGGCTCTCCAGGCGCCGACGCGCTGGAACCTCCCCCTCCTCCCAGCGCCGACGCGCCGGAACCTCCCTCTCCTCCCAGCGCCGTGCTGCAACCTCCTCCTTCTCCTCCCAACACCGCGCTGGCCGCTCCTCGTAGCTACCCCAAGGACAGGCTAGACGCACACATCACCCGAGCTACCTCCGTGTACCGCCACAGTACGAGTTGGGGAGACTTCATCCGGACCATCCGGGGTAGAGGTGACATCCAACCCAGTGTGGGTGCTATCCCCCACCCAGCGGGTCCCCTCTTAGCCCACTTTGGGCAGGAGGGAACCCCAGCCTCCTTGAACACCTCCCCTTGGAACACTGCCCGGCTTGCTGGGGCACTAGCCAGGGGGCCCCATCAATCCTCCCACCTGGGCATTGATTTCCTTCGGGAAGAATATGCCGACATGATGGACAAACAGCAATGGACTGTCCTCCCAGCCAGCCTCATCCACCACCTTCCTAACCTCCGGCTGAGTCCACTGGGGCTAGTCCCCCAGCGAGGCCGGCGCCCCCGCATGATCTCAGATTACACCTACTCTGAAGTTAACCAAGACACCATCCCTCTCGCCCCAGCAGAAGCCATGCAATTTGGCCACACACTTCCCCGGCTCCTCTCCAAGCTGCACCTGCGCCAACGCCAGGTTCGGTCCAGTGTACATGTCCAAAATAGACCTAGCTGATGGATTCTACCGGGTCCAGTTGAAACCAGAAGACACCATGAAGCTAGGAGTGCTGTTCCCTTCCCGACAGGGCGAGCCACCCCTCATTGGAATCCCCCTCACCAATCCAATGGGCTGGAAATCCAGCCCCCCCAACTTCTGTGCCTTCACTGAAACCATTGCAGACTTGGCCAATGCCACCCTCTCCACAGGGCTGGCAGAGGCCAGGCTCACACCCCACCGACTGGATCTCCCCTCTGAAGCCACGCCCGCCGCGCCTCTGGCTCCCCCCAAGCCCACCCAGGCCCCCCTTGCCCCATCTGTCCACTCCAAGATGCACCACTCCTCATAGTACCACTCCCAGCAAGAAGCCGGTGCGATACTGGGATGTCTATGTGGATGACTTCTGTGGCCTTGCGCAAGGCAACCAATGGACCCGACGCGCCATCAAGAGGGTGCTCTTCCAGTCTCTGGACAAAGTCTTCCGGCCACTCGATGCCTCTGACACCCCCTTCAGACAGGAACCAGTTTCCCTCAAGAAAATGCACCAAGGCGACGCCAGATGGACAACCAAGAAAGTCATCCTGGGCTGGCTCATTGATTCCATCCACAAAACCATCAGCCTCCCCCCCCATCGAGTGACCCGGCTACAGGAGATTCTTCACTCCATTTCCCCCCACCAGCGCCATGTTCCTATCAAACAATGGCACCAAGTCCTGGGGGAACTCAGATCAATGGCCCTTGCCATCCCTGGCGCCATTGGCCTCTTCTCCATACTCCAAGAAGCCTTCCACCACCAGGAGCAAGGCAGGCAGCGCCTCCGGCTCACCAAGCGCGTCCATAGCTTCCTTCGCGACTTCCAATGGCTGGCCAATGATCTCGCCAACAGGCCCACGTCCATTGCAGAACTGGTGCCCGAGCCTTTCCCTGCCACCATGGGCGCCTGTGATGCCTCTGGGCTGGGCATGGGGGGCATTCATTTTGTCCCCCTTCCTGATGGCGCGGTGCAGCCCATCATGTGGAGGCATGCTTTCCCCAAGTGGGTCTCCTCCCAACTAGTCACCCTTGACAACCCTACTGGCACCATCACCAACAGTGACCTGGAGCTGGCGGGCTCCATTGCCCACAATGACATCCTGGCCCAAACTGCTTGTGTCCAATCCCGCACCACTCACAACTGCTATGACAACACAGCCGCGGTCTATTGGCAACGGAAAGGCGCCACCACCACTACTGGGCCTGCAGCCTACCTCCTTCGGATTCAATCCATGCACCAGCGTATCCACCAATCTATCCCTCTCAGGGATTACATCCCTGGACCCGTGAATCACCTAGCTGATTTGCTCTCTCGCTCTGACCTCTCTGACACCGCCCTTCTCAATCATTTCAACACCACCTACCCCCAGGACTTGCCCTGGATCTTATGTCCCCTGAAGCCTCCCATGCATTCTGCTCTGACCTTAGCTCTATCCAGAAGACCATGCGCGCTTCAGTCACTGAACTCTATGCCCGCAGAAAGGATGCCCATTGGGATCAATGGGTTCAATTCTGTGTGTCTCAAGGCTTTGAACCAACCCTCCACTCTGTTACAGATCCGATCCCCATCCTCCAAGTCTTTGCCCAGCGCCTCCATGATGGCCGGCTCTCCTGTAGCTTCAAGCCCATCAGATCTCGCACAGTATCGGACACCCTCAGGTCAGTGGGCCAGACGCTGGCCCGCTTGGGGGCCAAAGACCCCAGAACCAACTCAACTGGCAGTCTTGACTTCAGGCTAACCGCCCAGTTCAAGGCCTATGCCAAACTGGACCCAGCCCCTTGCCGGGTCAAACCAGTCCCAATCACCCTTGTCATGCATGCGCTCCGCTTTGCATACCATGACTACCCTTCCCATGCCAGGCAGGCCATTGCCAACATGATCTGCATAGCCTTCTTCTTCTGCCTCAGACCTGGTGAGTACACGGGTACTACCAGGGATGATCAAGCCTTCCACCTCAAGGAGGTCTCCTTCTACCTGGGCTCCAAACTGGTCCACCATGATGGTCCCCCGCATGAGCTTCTTGCTGCTACCTCTGTTACCCTCACCTTCACTACACAGAAGAATGGAGACAAAGGTGAAGTAGTGGCTCATGCACGCAGTGGAGACTCCCTCTGCTGCCCGGTGGCAGCATGCGCGCGCCAAGTGCTCCACCTCAGGGGCTGCTGTACTAGCACCCATCCCTTCAGCCCAGACCTCACACTTGCCAGTTACTTTGACAAGGGGGTTCTCACCCTAGTGCGCGCGGCAACTGTCACATCCTCCATGCACGTCTATGCCCAGACCCTCTACCATACCACAGGCATCTCCCCTGCAGCAATCTCTGCCCGCTCCCTTCGAGCGGGAGGGGCTATGGCACTGCTCCAGGGCAAATGTGATTCTAATGTCATCAAGTTCCTGGCAAGATGGCACAGTGACTGCATGATGAGGTACTTGCACCAGCAGTCCCTCCCCATCTTCAAGAACCTTGCCTCTGTCATGTTCAACAATGGCACATACTCCTTCCTGCCTGACGAGTGGGTGCCGGCCGCGGCCCCCACTCCCCCTGGCAGCTCTCTCTGACCCCCCTCTGGGGACTCTTCCTCTCTGAATCCTCCATGAGGCTTCTCCCACCCTCACTGTCCTCCAAGCCCCCTCCAGGTTCATCTCCGGCCACTTCCCACCCTGTGGCCATCTGGCCTATTGGCAGAAAAGGCTTAACAGCCAAAGCTGTGCGCCGGTGTGTGGGCAAAGCAAGGGAACGGACCAGCCTGCAAAAACTAGGCACAGGCTGGCGATTCCCGGATCCCCCTCTAGCATTGCTTAACCCACCAACACACCTATGAACTATAAACCTGCACATCCAGTACTACAAGTAGGTAGGCTACTGAGGCTATCACAAACGTAGTGCGTGATAGTTGATGTAGCGAACCGAATGTAAGGAATGGTAGTGCCACGTGGAACGTACGACGTACGAACCAAAGAACACCCTTGAGTATGCAAGATCTCACTGTAACACCAAACGTAGGTACGAACTCTACTAGTACGCTCACTCCTCACCGAATACAGCAATTCCCCTGTAAGCAGCAATCTCGCTGTAAGCAGCAAATTACAGGCAAAGCAACAACAAGCCGGTAAAGGTTCCCCCCAACAAGAACCAAGCCTACAGCTCACTCTTTTGCTCCTAAAACGATTAGTAGTAGAATAAAGGCCCACCACGCCCGCCCGCAGAAAAGGCTTAACAGCCAAAGCTGTGCGCCGGTGTGTGGGCAAAGCAAGGGACCGGACCAGCCTGCAAAAACTAGGCACAGGCTGGCGATTCCCGGATCCCCCTCTAGCATTGCTTAACCCACCAACACACCTATGAACTATAAACCTGCACATCCAGTACTACAAGTAGGTAGGCTACTGAGGCTATCACAAACGTAGTGCGTGATAGTGATTTTGTACAAGTGTAGAATTCTACACGTTTTTTGTACTAGATAATTCGTACGTACGTACGAAAAAAAAAATCAATCTCATACATACGAAAAAAAATCAATCTCATACGTATGTACCAAAAAAAAATCAATCTCGTACGTATGTACCAAAAAAAAAATCAATCTCGTACGTACCAAAAAAAAATACTTCAACTTGTGGGTTGGGGTTAGGGTTTAGGGTTTAGGGTTAGGGTTTAGGGTTAGGGTTTAGAGTTGGGAATAGGGTGAGGGTGTAGGATTCGACGCGAGATGATTAATACACGTTTGTTGGACAAGATTCACACTGGTAGTGTATCAACATGGTACAGGGGGGTAAAGAACTTGCGAGAAGTCCACATATAAAAACAAATAATTACTGAATTTGCGAACCGGATGTAACCCTAACCATATTGGGAAAAACTTTGCCACACAGAATGCCCAAAATGATGTCGTGGTTTGACTCTCCAAATGGCAAACATGAGGGTATTTTTGGTGCAATTACCGGGCACAAACTAACTTATTGGATAGTAATGACTAAAAAAGTATCCGGTCCAAGCAATGAATACATTCATCATGACTCATCAAATGCATATTGGCAACAACTTTGTCACACAGAATGCTGGGAATGTTGTGGTTTGACTCTCCAAATGGCAAACATGAGGGTATTTTTCGTGCAATTCTAGGGCACAAACTGAGTTATTGGGTAATGACTACGACAATATCTGGTCCAAGCCATTAAAATATTCATCATGACTCATCAAATACATATTGGGAACAACTTTGTCACACAGAATGCTGGAAATGTTGTGGGTTGACTCTCCAAATGGATAAGATGAGGGTGTTCTTGGTTCAATTCCAAGGCACAAACTAACTTATTGGGTAATGACTCAAAAAGTATCCGGTCCAACCGATGAATACATTCATCATGACTCATCAAATGCATATTGGAAACAACTTTGTCACACAGAATGCTGGAAATGTTGTGGTTTGACTCTCCAAATGGCAAACATGGGGGTATTTTTGGTGCAATTCCAGGGCACAAACAAACTTATTGGGTAATGACACAAAAAGTATCTGGTCCAAGCCATGAATACATTCATTATGACTCATCAAATGCATATTGGGAACAACTTTGTCACACAGAATGCCCACAATGTTGTGGTTTGAATCTACAAATGGCAAACATGGAGGTATTTTTGGTGCAATTCCAGGGCACAAACTGAGTTCTTAATGGGTAATGACTCCAAAAGTATATGGTCCAAGCCATGAATACATTCATCATGACTCATCAAATGCATATTGGGAATTGATGTAGCAAACCGAATGAGGGGAATGGTAGTGAAGTACAGACCAGCCGGGGAACCACCTTGAGTATACAGGGAACCACCTTGAGTATACAGCGCACGTACTTCGAGAAAGATCTCACTGTATCAGCAATCAGCAACATCGGTGCGTACGAACATTCCCTGTAGGTACACCAGTACAAATCTTACAGGGAATTCTGTAAGCATCGAATTCTGCAAGCATCGAATTCTGCAAGCGAATTCTGCAAGCAAAATCTCTGCAAATTACAGGCTAGCGCTAACAAGCGTGTAGAGGATTCCCCTAGCAGAATACAAGCCCACAGCTCACTCTTTTGCTCCTAAACCGATTAGTAGTAGAATTAAATAGGTAACACGTCCTGGTCCAATAGTCCTCCTCCTATTGTACCCGTACGACAAGCCTATCTGTTGGTCCCCTAGCCTGCCTAGTGTACCATACAGCAGTCTCCTGTCCTGGTCCCCTAGTCTCGCCTAGTGTACCCGTACAGCAGTCAATCTCTAACCTACTCACCCTCCTCGGTACCCTATTGTTTCAGCAGGCGGCCTTGATTAGATAGCCTCCAAGCGTCCGCGAATAGATTCGGTTACTCCAACTTCCGCACCGCGAATTGATTGGTCCCGAGTCACGCTCGACGCAAGATACCAACTGACGTTTCTTGCACCTCCAAGCTCTCCTCGCACCTCCACTCCGACCCTCTGCGCCTCCAATCGGCTCCCTAAGACAGCGACTTCTCCGATAGTCCGCACCTCTAACGCGTCCAGTCGACTCAATTTGGTCCCCACCGATCCGCACCTCCAGTCAACCTGTACCTTCAGCAATCCAGCCCAATCCGCACCTCCAAGCGGCCACCCGACCGCACCTCCTCGCCTCTCCTACCGCACCTCCAAGCGGCCACCCGACCGGCGACTCCGACGTCTCCCTGCGCCTCCTCCTCCTAAGATTTGACCAATCCGCCCCAGTAGCCAGTCGCTTTCCTCCATCCATCTCCAAGCGCAGGCACAACATGCTGACCTACACCGAGTATTACCAGAGCACCCCCAGTCCCCTTGGAGTTGGACCTGCCCGGGACCTGGCCTACCAAACCATCTATGACTACTTCGCTGAGGAAACAGCCACCCCCATTCTCCTGGGCCGGCTCTTGGACCTCTTCGAACCAGAACCTGTGGGGGCCCTAGGAATATTCCTGACCGACCCCTTTGGAAAGGCGCGCCTCCGATTGGTGCATGGCCTTCGGAAGTACCCGGGGCCCTTGACCGCGCCAAGTACCAACAAGGGCAAGGCCTTTGGTTACCTGGACGACATCGAAGGCGATGCAGGAGAGCTAGTGCTAGTGGATGCTGCCCTCCTCGAGCAGGCGCCCGAGACCTTGGTGCTGTCCCTCGATCGCCACCTTGACGTCATCAAGCATGCTCACCATTCCCACATGATCCCCATGGTGCTAGGCGATGATCCTCACATGGAAGTCATCACCCCCTTCAAGGCCTGCTTCATCCCCTTCCAATTGGTGCCCTTACTCCTAGGCAAGGGCCTGAGTCCAATCCACGCCTTGAACATCATCTACCCCTACCTTGACACACTCAACCTGGCACTCACTTGCGCCCCCCTACTGAATACCCTCCGAGCGGCTGGTACTGACCCCACCATTGTAGAGGGAGGTGTCCACTTTGCCACACCCGGCACCCCCTTTCGAGGGGAGCCCGGCCTGACCTTGTACATGCGCAATCAGGTACTATACCGGGACCTCCCGGGCTTGAAGAAACCCTCCCATCCGGGGCAGCCACCGGCACCCGGCCAACCAGCCGGAGTAGACCCCACGCTAGCAGCTACCCTCACCGCCCTCGCCAACCAACAGCTCAAGCTCAGTGAGGGCCTAGACCAACGTCGCCCCCCTGCCACAGTCAAGAACACCTGGGGCCCCTTGTACACCCAGCGCTTGCTGCTGCTGTGTGGCAAGCTTGAGGAAGCCGACCTACCCCCCATATACCAAGCCTGGGCACAGAAAGGCAAACACGAGAAGACCCATATGATCTTCCAGAGCCAGGTAGCCACATGCGCCGCCGAGTTCCTCATCCAGGCACCCTTGGTCACCACGGCGGCACTCAAGAAGTTCCAAGATGGCAACTTTCATGGGACTGACCCCTTTGACGTGGCGGACGGCATACTCCCTTTAGCTTTCACTCCCCCCGGTGGATCTGCCGCCTCCTTGAAGCGGGAACAGGAAGCTGCAGCCACTGTGGCGGCCTACGACACCATGATCTCCACCGAAGGCAACTCCCTCACCTTGAAGGACTCCCTCGAACTCCAGAAGACCAAGGCCTACCTACCCATCGACTGGACTGAAGCTACCACCCAACTGGAAAGCTATCTCGCCGTCCTGGCCACCATTCTAGGCATGCATCACCCTGTCGTGCAGGGCTACCAGAATGGACTCGCCAAGCTCAAGCTCCAGCAAATGCCCCTCCGCCGAGCAATTGCCGATGAACTAGGGGAGCTCATCACTCCCTCCATTGTGGTATACTACTTCCAAATCCGGGTGCGGGGTTGGCTTGAGGAACAATGGGGATCAACATTCACTGTCCCCTCCCCCGACTTTGGGAAGGACTTCCAAGCCTTCCGTATCACCCAGAACCTCTACTGGCTCCCCAATGTCACCAATGTGCCGGCTCTGAGGCACCTACGTCGCGTAGCCGCCGTGGCTGCCCCTGCTGCAACCCCCGGCACCCCCACGCCCGGCAAGACTACCCCCAGCCCCAACCAAGGCTCCGCCGGAGGTGCCCGCGTCTCCAACCCCAACCTGGATCCCCGGCTACAAACGGCGGGGGTAGCCAACAAAGTCCTACGCGCCCGACTGAGGGAAGTCATGGCTACCATGAAAGAAAAAGGTACCATTCCCTTGTCTCGTCCGGATGGCAACGAGCGCTGCCATTCCTATCACCTTCGAGGAACCTGCTTCACCAACTGCAGGAACATCCAGGACCATGGCGCCATCACTAGCAGTGAACAGGACCAAGTCTGGGCTTGGTGCCAAGCCGCTTTTAATGTCTGACCGAATGGCAAGCGCCCCTTTGGCGCGTTGACCCTGCCCTCTAACTCACCAAGGGGGGCTCTGCCTTCCTCCTGACGACTCCCTATGCCTCCCTCTCCACCCTTACGAATCACACCGGAATTAGGTAAGCACAACCCGCCCGCGCGCGCATGTACCCCTCTCGCCGTGTATGTGCCTCCCAAACGTTCTACAGGTTCAACGACCTCCCCCCCACCTACTCCCGCATCCCCAGTCCCTCCTCCGGCTTCGGCATCCCCTCTCCCTTCCTCCCCGCCCACCTTGTCCTTGCCTAGGCCCGAGCTCCTCGTCACTGCCAAGTTGCCTAGGCCCAAGCGCCTAGTCCTCCCCACCCACCCATTGCCTAGGACAGAGCTCCTCGTCACTGCCCCCCCGTTGCCTAGGCCCAAGCTCCTCGTCAACCCCACCAACCCATTGCTTAGGCCCACCCCCCCGCCGACGCCTACGCCAGAGACCCTCCGCCCGGCCCCACTCTCCGTCCCCCTCATCACTACCTCCCTCTACCCCGTCGACCGGCTCGACGTGCACATCAACCGGGCTGTCACTGTCTACAACCGCAGCACCAGCTGGGGGGACTTCATCCGGACCATCCGAGGACGGGGTGACATCCATCCTGACGTCGCCTCCATCCCCCACCCCGCGGGAAGCCTCCTTGCCCGCTATGGCAAGGACGGCACCCCCGCCTCCATGTCTGGACCCTCTTGGGCTCCGCCTCGCATTGCAGCTGCCCTCCAACGGGGTCTGCACCAATCCTCCCTCCAGGGCATTGACTTCCTTCGAGAGGAGTATGCCGACATGATGGACAAGCAACAATGGACGGTTCTCCCTGCCAGCCTCATCCAGGACCTACCCGGACTCCGACTGAGCCCCCTTGGCTTAGTCCCCCAACGAGGCCGCCGCCCACGCATGATATCCGATTACACCTACTCGGACGTCAACCAAGACACCGTCCCTCTTGCCCCTGCGGACGCCATGCAGTTTGGCCGGACACTCCCGCGCCTCCTCACCAAACTGCACCGCGCCAACCACAGATTTGGTCCAGTGTATATGTCCAAGATTGACCTTGCCGATGGCTTCTACCGCATCCGATTGCACCCCGACGACACCATGAAGCTCGGCGTCCTGTTCCCCTCTCGCCCTGGGGAAGCTCCACTCATTGGCATCCCACTCACCAACCCTATGGGGTGGAAATCCAGTCCTCCCAACTTCTGTGCCTTCACTGAAACCGTTGCGGACTTGGCCAATGCCACTCTTGCCACCGGGCTTGCCGAGGCCCGGCTCACCCCCCATCGGTTGGATCTCCCCTCTGAAACCACCCCCAGCGCGCCTCCCATTGAGCCACCCGCTCCACCCCCCCAGGCGCCGCCTCCTCCTCCCCTCACGGCCTCCACGCCGCCCCTCAGCCCCCCTAGTAGCACCACTCCCAGCAAGTCGCCGGTTCGCTACTGGGATGTCTATGTGGATGACTTCTGTGGCCTTGCCCAGGGCAACCAATGGACACACCGCGCCATCAAGCGCGTTCTCTTCCAATCCCTTGACACAGTCTTCCGGCCCCTCGATGCCACTGACACTCCCTTCCGGCAGGAACCTGCTTCCCTCAAGAAAATGCTCCAAGGCGACGCCACTTGGACCACCACGAAAGTCATCCTCGGCTGGCTCATCGATTCCGTCCACAAAACCATCAGCCTTCCTCCCCATCGGGTGGCCCGCCTCCAGGAGATTCTCCACTCCATCTCACCCACCCAGCGCCATGTCCCCATCAAGCAATGGCACCAAGTCCTTGGGGAGCTCCGGTCAATGGCGCTGGCCATTCCAGGCTCCATTGGCCTCTTCTCCATTCTCCAAGAAGCCTTCCGCCACCAGGAGCCAGGCAGGCAGCGCCTCCGGCTCACCAAGCGCGTCCACAGCTTCCTTCGCGACTTCCAATGGCTGGCCAATGATCTCTCCAACAGGCCTACCTCCATTGCCGAACTCGTGCCGGATACCTTCCCTGCCACCCTGGGCGCCTGCGATGCTTCGGGTTTGGGCATGGGGGGCGTCCATTTTGTCCCCCTTCCCACGGGCGCCGTGCAGCCCGTCATGTGGCGGCATGCGTTCCCCCCGTGGATCTCAGCCCAGCTCGTCTCCTTCGACAATCCTGAGGGCTCCATCCCCAACAGTGACCTTGAGCTCGCCGGTTCCATTGCCCACAATGATATTCTGGCTCAGGCTGCTTGTGTCCACGCCCGCACCACCCACAACTGCTATGACAACACAGCAGCTGTCTATTGGCAACGCAAAGGCGCCACTACCACCACAGGCCCTGCAGCCTACCTCCTCCGGCTCCAGTCTCTGCACCAGCGCCTCTTTCAATATGTCCCCCTTAGGGATTACATCCCGGGCCCCGCTAACCACCTGGCGGACCTCCTCTCTCGATCTGAACTCTCTGACACTGCCTTGCTCCATCACTTTAACACAACCTACCCACAGGACTTGCCCTGGACCTTATGCCACCTTCGGCCGCCCATGCATTCCGCGCTGACCTTAGCGCTGTCCAGAAGACCATGCGAGCCTCAGTCACTGAGCTCTATGCCAGGCGCAAGGATGCCCATTGGAACCAATGGATTCAATTCTGTTTGTCTCAAGGCTTTGACCCGCGCCTCCAGTCCATTCAGGATCCAATCCCCATCCTCCAAGTCTTTGCCAAACGACTCCATGATGGCAACCTCTCACGTAGCCACAAGCCCATCCGATCTCGCACAGTTTCGGACACCATCCGGTCAGTGGGCCAGACGCTCGCCCGCCTGGGGTCCAAAGACCCTCGAACCGACTCCACAGGCAGTCTTGACTTCCGGCTAACTGCCCAGTTCAAGGCATATGCCAAACTGGACCCGGCCCCCTCGCGGGTCAAACCAGTCCCCATCACCCTCGTGATGCATGCCCTCCACTTTGCATACCACGAGTCCCCTTCCCCAACCCGACAGGCCATTGCAAACATGATCTGCATCGCCTTCTTTTTCTGTCTCCGCCCTGGTGAGTACACGGGTACTACCACGGATGACCAAGCCTTCCACCTACAAGACGTCTCCTTCTACCTTGACTCCCGCATCGTCCACCAAGATGGCCCTGCGCATGAGCTCCAAGCTGCTACCTCTGTCACCCTCACCTTCACCACCCAGAAGAATGGCGACAAAGGGGAAGTAGTGGCGCATGCCAGGAGTGGTGACTCACTATGCTGCCCCGTTGCCGCCTGTGCGCGCCAAGTCCTTCACCTCCGAAGCTGTTGCTCTTCCAGCGCTCCCTTCGGTCCCTCCCTCACGCTTGCCAGTTACTTCGACAATGGGGTGCTTACCCTTGTTTGCGCAGCAACTGTCACTTCCTCCCTGAGAGTCTATGCCCAGACCCTCTACCCTACCACTGGCATTGCCCCGGCAGCCATCTCTGCTCGCTCCCTTCGCGCGGGTGGGGCAATGGCCCTGCTCCAGGGCAAATGCGACTCGAATGTCATCAAGCTCCTTGCCAGATGGCACAGTGACTGCATGATGCGCTACTTACATCAGCAATCCCTCCCCATCTTCAAGAATCTTGCCTCTGTCATGTTCAACAATGGAACATACTCCTTCCTGCCCGAGGAATGGGTTCCGGCTGCGGACCCCACTCCTGCTGGCAGCTCTCTTTGAGGCACCCTGGCGCCTCTTCCCTCCCTCACTCTGCTCCAAGCTTACGCGCGCGCTCACGCTCGCGCGCACGCTCTCCACGCCGTTCCCACCCGGTGGCTTATGGCCCATTGGCAGAAAAGGCTTAACAGCCAGAGGCTTAACCGCCCAAGCTGTTAAGCCCGACTGTACGCCGGTGTGTGTGGGCAAAGCAAACTAAGGGACCGGCCTCTGGACAATACCACCAGAGTTCCGGATCCCCCTCTAGCCCTGCTTAACCCACCAACCCACCAATGAACTACAAGCATTTCACATCCATTACTACAAGTAGGTTAGCTACTGAAGCTATCACAAACGTAGCGCGTGATAGTTGATGTAGCAAACCGAATGAGGGGAATGGTAGTGAAGTACAGACCAGCCGGGGAACCACCTTGAGTATACAGGGAACCACCTTGAGTATACAGCGCACGTACTTCGAGAAAGATCTCACTGTATCAGCAATCAGCAACATCGGTGCGTACGAACATTCCCTGTAGGTACACCAGTACAAATCTTACAGGGAATTCTGTAAGCATCGAATTCTGCAAGCATCGAATTCTGCAAGCGAATTCTGCAAGCAAAATCTCTGCAAATTACAGGCTAGCGCTAACAAGCGTGTAGAGGATTCCCCTAGCAGAATACAAGCCCACAGCTCACTCTTTTGCTCCTAAACCGATTAGTAGTAGAATTAAATAGCCCGCCACGCCCGCCCGCAGAAAAGGCTTAACAGCCAGAGGCTTAACCGCCCAAGCTGTTAAGCCCGACTGTACGCCGGTGTGTGTGGGCAAAGCAAACTAAGGGACCGGCCTCTGGACAATACCACCAGAGTTCCGGATCCCCCTCTAGCCCTGCTTAACCCACCAACCCACCAATGAACTACAAGCATTTCACATCCATTACTACAAGTAGGTTAGCTACTGAAGCTATCACAAACGTAGCGCGTGATAGTTGATGTAGCAAACCGAATGAGGGGAATGGTAGTGAAGTACAGACCAGCCGGGGAACCACCTTGAGTATACAGGGAACCACCTTGAGTATACAGCGCACGTACTTCGAGAAAGATCTCACTGTATCAGCAATCAGCAACATCGGTGCGTACGAACATTCCCTGTAGGTACACCAGTACAAATCTTACAGGGAATTCTGTAAGCATCGAATTCTGCAAGCATCGAATTCTGCAAGCGAATTCTGCAAGCAAAATCTCTGCAAATTACAGGCTAGCGCTAACAAGCGTGTAGAGGATTCCCCTAGCAGAATACAAGCCCACAGCTCACTCTTTTGCTCCTAAACCGATTAGTAGTAGAATTAAATAGCCCGCCACGCCCGCCCGCAGAAAAGGCTTAACAGCCAGAGGCTTAGCCGCCCAAGCTGTTAAGCCCGACTGTACGCCGGTGTGTGTGGGCAAAGCAAACTAAGGGACCGGCCTCTGGACAATACCACCAGAGTTCCGGATCCCCCTCTAGCCCTGCTTAACCCACCAACCCACCAATGAACTACAAGCATTTCACATCCATTACTACAAGTAGGTTAGCTACTGAAGCTATCACAAACGTAGCGCGTGATAGCAACTTTGTCACACAGAATGCCCAAAATGTTGTGGTTTGACTCTACAAATGGCAAACATGGGGGTATTTTTGGTGCAATTCCAGGGCACAAACTAACTTATTGGGTAATGACTCAAATAGTATCGGGTCCAAGCCATGAATACATTGATCATGACTCATCCAATGCATATTGGAAACAACTTTGTCACATAGAATTCCCAAAATCTTAAGGTTTGACTCTACAAATGGCAAACATGGGGGTATTTTTGGTGCAATTCCAGGGCACAAACTAACTTATTGGGTAATGACTCAAAAAGTATCCGGTCCAAGCAATGAATACATTCATCATGACTCATCAAATGCATATTGGGAACAGCTTTGTCACACAGAATGCCCAAAATGTTGTGGTTTGACTCTCGAAATGGCAAACATGATGAGGGTATTGTTCGTGCAATTCTAGGGCACAAACTGAGTTCTTATTGGGTAATGACTCCAAAAGTATCCGGTCCAAACTATAAATACATTTATCATGACTCATCAAATGCATATTGGGAACAACTTTGTCACTCAGAATATCCACAATGTTGTGGTTTGACTCTCCAAATGGCAAACATGGGGGTATTTTTGGTGCAATTCCAGGGCACAAACTAACTTATTGGGTAATGACACAAAAAGTATCGGGTCCAAGCCATGAATACATTCATCATGACTCATCAAATGCATATTGGGAACAACTTTGTCACACAGAATGACCAAAATGTTGTGGTTTGACTCTCCAACAGGCAAACATGGGGGTATTTTTGATGCAATTCCAGGGCACAAACTAACTTATTGGGTAATGACTCAAATAGTATCTGGTCCAAGCCATGAATACATTCATCATGACTCATCAAATGCATATTGGAAACAACTTTGTCACACAGAATGCCCAAAATGTTGTGGTTTGACTCTCCAACAGGCAAACATGAGGGTATTTTTGGTGCAATTACAGGGCACAAACTAACTTATTGGGTAATGACTCAAAAAGTATCCGGTCCAAGCAATGAATACATTCATCATGACTCATCAAATGCATATTGGGAACAACTTTGTCACACAGAATGCCCAAAATGTTGTGGTTTGACTCTCCAAATGGCAAACATGATGAGGGTATTGTTCGTGCAATTCTAGGGCACAAACTGAGTTCTTATTGGGTAATGACTCCAAAAGTATCCGGTCCAAACTATGAATACATTTATCATGACTCATCAAATGCATATTGGGAACAACTTTGTCACTCAGAATGCCCAAAATGTTGTGGTTTGACTATCCATATGGCAAACATGAGGGTATTTTTGGTGCAATTACAGGGCACACCAAACAGTCTCATTTGGTAATGACTACCAAAGTTTTTGTACCAGGCCATGAATGCATATCACATGACTTACGAAATGCATGTTGGGAACAACTTTTAAATGCATATTGGGAACAACTTTGCCACACACAGTACAGACAATGTTGTGGTTTGTAGATACAAATGGCACACAAGACAGTACGGTATGTTAGGTGCAGTCTACTACGAGATTCTACATGTGACTAGAGGATTGAAATACATAACCTTAGTGTGATCAAAAGTTTCCTTTCTGAAAAAATTATGGCGCGGGAGGGCTGGCTGGCACAGGTACGTGATCTACTTCTACAAATATAACAGCGCGCCCAAACCACGGCAAACAACATAGTACAGAACCGACGGAAAAACTCTACACACAAAACATCGTACACATACTACACGAAACACCGTAGAAACACACACACACGACACACGACACACGACACACGACACACGACACACGACACACAAAACACGACACACGACACACGACACACGACACACAAAACACCGTACACAACCCGACAAAATCATTAGTACACACACAAAACCACACAAAAAGAAACACATGATTCTTGATCGGCACCGTATTCAGAAAATAAAATAAAAAAATATGAATGCTATCGGAAAGACACGACGAAGCAAAAAATCCGAGGGGAAGACCCTTCGAAACAACAAAACCATCCGGCCCGGTGATCATCAAAATACAGGGGACAACAACGGTAAGAAAAAAAAAGTGAAAACAAACACCGCAATTACTAACAAAGTGTGTAACAGTAATACCACAACTATGAACGCATCAAAGGGCAACAGGAAAAAAATTTGTACCGACAACACAATTTCTACTACTACAAACACGGAAGAACAAAACACCATCAACCAGACTAACGAACCAGCACTGAGCATTACCAACACAACCACTCCTACAGTAACGAACAAACAGAAAGAAGGAACAAAAACCAATGTGGGAGAGAAAACATCTAACGGAGAATGCTGCGATTTAGAGGAGGTTGCGGAACTTGTCATGAAAAAACTCCAATATGACAAATTGGCACAGGAACTGGCAAAACACTTACGGCAACAAGAGAGGGAACCACATATAGGGGTGGGAAAGGTGGTAATGGTACCTAAACAAACGGAGGCAACCATGCAGGGAGAGGGGACTTATAATGCCGGCGACACAAGAGAACGAGCAGTAAGTACAATTACAGACGAATATGGGCTTATAACAGACAACGATATGCTTAAGGCTTTGAGTGATATGACTGAAACAGTGGACAAGCAGCTAAGGGATTACGTCAAAAAACATTGGTACCCCAACATGAAGTTCCCTATCAATGACAAGGTAACGGCGCATGTAATAAAAAAAGCTGTTGGAGCAAGTGCGGTTATGAAGCCACCAAATATTCCACTTGCGTCATTCTGTTCCTTTTTAGAGGAAACGAGTAGGGACAGTACTGACCGCATTGAGGCACAACTCACAAACATTAGCGAGAAAAAACTGGATAGGTAAATGCAGACGGGAGAATTGGTTGTTGAAATTAGGAATTTTGGAATCTATTTTTGGTCCGACAACACTAACATGCTGCCCGTTGATACTGATGATACTTCCGTACAGACGATTACAGAAAAGGTCGAGTCCCTGTCACATTCCCTGGTACTGTTGCAGTTATTCAAGACACAGAATATGAAAACACAGGTAGTATTTTAAACCCTCAATACAGAACATACAAAGACGCGGAAGATGAAGATTTTTATTATTTTGTTACAAGAATCATGTCGGCAATCAATCCGACAAATTCCAATTTCAAACAACGGAAGGAGAGGCACTTGCTGAGTGATATATTTACTATAGCAGATGAAGCATTTGCATTGGTACTGATCTACAATGAGCATCATGTATGGGTGAACCAGCAGCGGCGAAAGGCTGATGCCACAATTCCGCGACAAAAAAAAAATTCTGCGATTCAGACAGTGGAAGCAGAAATGGATGGATGGAGGAAGGACAAGAGTTGTTCAGTGACTTGTGCGACAAAATTGGCGAGATGCGAAAACACCCAGAAACAGGAAGGAAATTGGAAGAAATGATGAGTGTTGTAACTCTAAAAATCGACCGGATAGGTATAACGAATTGTTTAAATTTAAAGAGAAGTGAGCTCAGAGAGAGGCTCTTATTTTACTACGTATTTTCACTGTGTATCGGGGCTCTCTGTATTTTCATGGTAGAGATCTTCCCCGGTTATTTGTTACTGTCTTCTTTACCGTCGTACCGATTCTTCTGTTGCTGTTGCTGTATTAGCGTCGTATTGGTCTTACTGTGTCGGTCATTCGATGGTATTGGTCATTTTCTGGGTTAAGTATTCTGTTCGATGGGGCGTATGCTTATTCGTGGTATATATGCTAGATATGAGGCCCATCCGGAATCGGTATTGATTTTCTTGATTGCAATAAGTAATTTCCTCACGGGGTACTAAGTACACTCTTCCGAATGTACTTAAGGATTCCAAATGTTCACTTATCGGTCAGGTCTTTGGATATGTCTTGTTTCTAACCGATTACCGTCTTTTGTTTGTAGTCCTAAGTGATAATGTTTTCACCACTTAGGGATTTTCATGTAGTGGAGGTGCGTTTGATTCTAAGACACGATCATCGAAATAATCGTATCTCTGTGGTTACTCCGTGTTAATATTCTGCACCTCGGTCGTATTGTTTTGTCGGCTTTTCCAATCGAATTTGATGCCGACAATGTCCGTATTTTTTGGCCGACAACACACCCCTTGATCCAACATGTTACCTTCAATGTTGGATTACTGTCGGAGTAGATCTGGGTCGGTTATATATGCTGGAAGCTTATCAGAGTTTTATTGACTGGTAGATCAAACATCCGGATCGAATCGAATCGGCATCCCGATCAATCTTGCTGATTCGGATCGAATCAATCGTAGCAATTGTCGAAGCGCGCACCGTTGAATGATTTAACCTGGGTACTAGTGTCCCATGATGTATCTTGCATGACGGGCGTGCAAGATCCATCCCAATGGTTTGGTTAGATCATCAGCCGGATTGATAATTCCAGGGATATGTATCATTTTGATTTCACCGTTTTCTTTCCATGCTTGAATTGCAAAGAACCTGATTTCAATGTGCCTGGTTCTTTCAGTTGGCTTCTGAGCGTTGATGATCTCAATTGCTGATGCATTGTCTTCATAGATAGGGGTTGGACCAGCTTGAGCAAATCCTAATTCTTTGAGTACGGATCTGAGGTATCTGGCTGTTTTGGCTGCTGTGACTGCAGCAATGAATTCTGCTTCTGTAGAACTCTGTGCGGTAAGGGACTGAGCTTTGGATCTGTAAACAATCGCTCCACCGGCATAAGTGAAGACGTATCCTGTGGTGGACCTTCGGTGTTTTGGATCATTTCCATATGCGGCGTCCACAAAACACATCAGTTTGGCTTGCTTGATGTCTTCCGGGAATTTTGGGAGTGACACATCTTGGACTGCATTGTTGTATGGTTCTCCTGGCGGAAGAGATGGCTCAGCATTTGGCCTGTAGAATCTGATACCCCAAGATCTGGTGGTCCTGAGATAGCGGGCTATATTCTTCAGGCTGGAATAGTGGAAAGCAGTGGGGTTGGAACTGTACTTTGACATCAGAGTCACTGCATAGCCTATGTCTGGCCGGCAACTGACATATGCGAACATCATTTCACCTAAAAGCGTTCTGTAGGAGAAACCCGATGTGGATTGTAATTCAGCATGTTCCTTGGTGCCTTCTAATGGACCATCAGTATGTGATTGCAGTTGGCTCAGTACTTCAGTCGATAACGGCGCCGATGGCTTGGAGTGGGGTTTCATCTTAGAATCAGTCTCCCAACCATGGGATGTCATGATCCGGTCAATGTAATTGGCGCAGGACAGTTCAATGTAGTCAGCTGTCTGTTTGACATCAATTCCATTGAAGTCTTCAAGCAAACCCATTTTGGTGAAGGGGACAGCATCTTCTCTAGGGAGCTTCAGCTTTGCGCCAATTATGTCATAGATCTTGTCAGATATGGATTCTGATGTGCAAGCCAGTGCAAAATCGTCAACTTGTCTCAGCATGTAGACTGTTTCACCTTCAAAAACTGTTGTATAGATTGTTCTGTCATGCGTGGTGGTCTTGAAGTTGAGATCGGGACCTTTCAAGATCTTGTTGATGTGGGTCTCCCATAGTCTACCTGATTCTGGGTGGCCTTGAAGTGCTCAAAGGACTGGAAGTACCAATCGTCGGTCTATGTCCTTTCCATGCTTGTGTCTGTACCATTCTGCATATGCATCATCAATAGTCATGTATGTAGGGATGTTGGGCCCTGGAGAATGGGCGTAGGCGTCTGCAGCATCACCCCCGTACACTTTGAGATTGAGGCTTGCAGCAATAGCAAAGAATAACCTTTGAATGGGATGTTCAACACATGATGAGTATGACATTGCTATGGCATGCAGGGTTGGGGCTGCATATTTGCTTCCATTGCAACATTGCCTGGCTCTTCTGACACCATTCCTTTTTACACTGTATTGCCAATGAGGCCTGAGAATAATAGCGTCTGGGTCTTTAGGGTATTGAATGGGTGATCCAAACATTTCCAAATCTTCAAACTGGTCGAGCTGTTTTCGCTCCCCAGCTTGCCATTCAGGCCATGTAGATAAAGGCTTGAGATTCCTTCGAGTGAAGTGCCCTAGTGCTTGTTCTTCAGGTGTAGTTGCCTTGGAATTGATGGCCTTGATGAAAAGTTCAATTTCTTCAGTGGACAGTGAATCTGCATCTAGTGGTAATGCTTGATTTCCTGGTTTATGAAGTTTGGTGATAGCTCTGAGGGATGCAATATCAATAGTAGGAATGACAACCTCCATATCGTCTTCAATTGGCGCCAAGTGTTTTTGGATGGAGGCATGGAGTGCTTCAGTGCTATGGACCTGGTTGATTCTTGATTGTATCAGCTGTTTGTATTTGGTGCCAATGTTCTTGATAGTCTTGATGGATGAAATCCGGTCCAAGAATGGTGGATCTTCTTCAGCAGTGGGTTCCTTCCAGGAGGTATTGGGAGCAAATAAACCATATTTATTGGAGTGTTTCCTGACCTCCTTCATAGACAATTTCTCTTCAAGGGCAAAGGTGATTGGTGTATCTATTGAAGAATCCCGCACCCCTCGATCGTGATTTTCCTGTAAGGCTGTAGTAACATCAGCAGCAGTAAAGACACGATTGTGATTGATAGATACAATATAAGCGCCGCGGAGCTTGGAGAGAGTCTTCTTGTGGGAGGAGAAAAGCTTGGAAGCAGGACTTTTGGGAAGGATGTCAGTGATGTAAGCTCTGCCAATCAGTGAGTCATTGGCATAGCGAAGGCCAAACGTGGGATCAGCACAAGATGGAGAGACAGTGAGTCGTAGATTGGTGAGGTTTGCAAAGGGGGAAATTGAGAATTGGAAATCACTGGATGAGACCTCACGGGTTTCTGCAGGAAGTGGAGTGTTGTCATCAGTCCGGAGCAGGTGCTTGACATTGGTTGGAAGATCTGCAAGAGGTAAGTCATTCATCCCTTTGTCAAATCTGACATGAGTGGCGATCTTGACTCGATGCGTTTCAGTGTCATACCAAAGAATGTTTCTTGTAGTGTATGGGACGAAACCCAGGAAGATGCCTTTTCGGGCATTGGGTTTGAGTTTAACAGATCTTTTGCCTGGCGGTCTAACCCAAACTCTACAACCAAAGGTTCGGAAATCAGCAAGGTTTTCCTTACGGCCAGTTGCCAATTCCAATGGTGAATGTGGTTGGTTGCCTTCAGGGAATGCATTGGACAACCGAAGTGCATGGTAGAAAGCAAAGGGCCAGAACTTGATGGGCAAATTAGCACCAGACAGCATTGTCCTCATGGAGTTAGCAAGAGTTCGGTGAGCTCTTTCAACTGTACCATTCTGGTGTGAAGCATCCGCACCGGTTGGAAAGATTGAATATCCAAACGCAGAGAAGAGGTTTCTGATGTCAGGATTGTGATAGAGTTCTCCACCTTGATCAACTGAAACATACTTGTTGGCACAAGTTGGGTTGTGCTGGGCGAAGAAATGCTCTAACCAGTGTAGTGGCGTTGCTTTAGAGATTCGCGTGTCGCCATATTTCATACCAGTATAGTGGTCTGTGATGAGAATCCAAGCAGTTTCTCCATGAATGCCTTCATAATCGCGCTTGCGTTTGCTGTTGGAGGATTTGGTACCTGAGAATGCAAAATCAATAGATAAACCTTGAAACGGTTGTGTGGCCTTTCGTGTGTTTGTTGTTAATCGGCGAATAATCGTTGTTGGTGTTGTCGTCGTCGTAGAAAAAAATCGATTAACCGGTGTTGTCGGAGTTGCGCTTGTTTGTGCGATCGTCCGTTCTTGGGATGGAATTAACCTGAAACAAATTAACCTTGATAAGAATCGTTGGTGTTTGTGGATAGAAAGGAATTAACCGTGGAATGTTTGTCGGAGAAAAGAACCGTGTCGGCGTCGATCGTCGATGGTAGAAAAGATTTGGTGCTGTCGAAACGGCGATGTTGGTGTTATCGAACGATGATTCGTTGACAGAGGCAATCGTCGAATTGTCGATTCGATCAAATCGTAATCGTTATCGTAATCGTTATCGTTCGATCGTGGTCCTTAGATGTGTATGACGGAAGGAGATTCTTGGTAACGAAAGGATACGATCGTCGTCGTTGTTCTCGCGATTAACCGGCGCTTGGTCGTGGATTACAAAAGAAGATGCCGGTAGGATCTGTATCACACCCCTTGATGCACGAGCAGGGAGAAAGGAAAAGAGAGAGGAAGAATGAGACGTGGGGAGGCCGAGAATGTGCCGCACAGGGAGCTAAGCACAGAATTTCCTCTGGATTTAACCGACAGTGGAGGGGCTGAACGGCCGGAGATAGGTAGCTTAAGGTAAACACTGGTGCTCTTGCGGGACACAAGTGTAAGTTATAAGGGCTCTATAACCTGTTGTAACTCTAAAAATCGACCGGATAGGTATAACGAATTGTTTAAATTTAAAGAGAAGTGAGCTCATAGAGAGGCTCTTATTTTACTACGTATTTTCACTGTGTATCGGGGCTCTCTGTATTTTCATGGTAGAGATCTTCCCCGGTTATTTGTTACTGTCTTCTTTACCGTCGTACCGATTCTTCTGTTGCTGTTGCTGTATTAGCGTCGTATTGGTCTTACTGTGTCGGTCATTCGATGGTATTGGTCATTTTCTGGGTTAAGTATTCTGTTCGATGGGGCGTATGCTTATTCGTGGTATATATGCTAGATATGAGGCCCATCCGGAATCGGTATTGATTTTCTTGATTGCAATAAGTAATTTCCTCACGGGGTACTAAGTACACTCTTCCGAATGTACTTAAGGATTCCAAATGTTCACTTATCGGTCAGGTCTTTGGATATGTCTTGTTTCTAACCGATTACCGTCTTTTGTTTGTAGTCCTAAGTGATAATGTTTTCACCACTTAGGGATTTTCATGTAGTGGAGGTGCGTTTGATTCTAAGACACGATCATCGAAATAATCGTATCTCTGTGGTTACTCCGTGTTAATATTCTGCACCTCGGTCGTATTGTTTTGTCGGCTTTTCCAATCGAATTTGATGCCGACAATGTCCGTATTTTTTGGCCGACAACAATGAGGGACAGATTTAGGAACGAAAGTTCAACAGATTACACCAAGAAAAATAAGCATGGCGATGCAAATATTACTAGTAGCAGCTCCACTAATTGTAGTGGACCAAAAAAGAAAAAGAAAAGAAACGTCTATATTGATCTGGCAATAACAGCATCGATGAATGAAAGTTTATCTATTGGTGAACTAATGTAGAAAATAACAGTACATACATAATACAAAACTACTACTAATCTTGAACTTAATTTTGAGAATATTAGAAATTATGGAGGATTCGTAATACGTTGCAATAGGAATAAATCAAGCATAATAGAATCTACATTTTAAAAAGGGAATATTTTAGTCGAGAAATAGAATTCACAACTAGGGGAGCACTATCGAATTGTTATTTGGGAGATTAATATTTTAGAATTAATACTGAGTAAAGATTTCTTTTTTATTCGTGAAAAGAATTAAGTGTTGTTCGTACGGAATAATAATTGGGTTCTGGTAGAGACTGAAATAAATTATTTTTATTCGAGAGTAGAGTAATGTGCATCACGCGCACAGAAATAGTGCTCTGTTAATTTATAGCCCGCCACTTGCCCGCAAATTTCAGGGTGTCCAGAAATAGTACCGTGTTAAAATCACGCACAAAATTTGTGCGCGAGAAGTAAATTCGAACCCCGCGAAACAGTTCTCGGACGTCCCCGGGGGTCTTTGCAAAAAGACTCCATGATGGCAGACTGTCCTGTAGCCGCAAGCCCCTCCGATCTTGCATGGTATCGTATCGGACACCATTGGATCAGTGGGACAGACGCTGGCCTGCTTGGGGTCCAAAGACCTCCAAACCAACTCCACTGGCGGTCTTGTTGACTTCCAGCTACTAACGGCCACACAATTCAAGGGCTACTATGCCAAGCTGCTGGACCCGGCCCCTTCCAGGGTCAAGCCGGTTCCCATCACCCTTCTTGTCCTGCATGATGCCCTACGACGATTTGCACACTACTAGTAGTATGACTCCCCTTCTCCACCCCGCCAGCAGGCCATTGTTGCCAACAACTCGATTTGCATAGCCTTCTTCTTCTGTCTCCGACCTACCTGCTGGTGAATACACCGGTACCACCACCACCACCACCACCAGGGATGACCAACAAAGCCTTCGGCCCTCCAGCAGGATGTCTCTCCTTCTTGTATCTTGCTGGCTCGTCGCGCAGCATCATTCTTGTCCACCACAATGGCACCTGCCTGTCCACCACGAGGAGCTCCAACAAGCTGCTAGTAGTGCTAGTAGGCAGTACCCTCGGCTGTTGTTGTCAGTCACCCTGCTCACCTTGCTTCACCCCGACACACAACACACAACACACAACACACAACACGCACAGAAGAAGAAGAAGAATGGTGGGGACAAGAAGGGAAGTGGTGGTTGCCCCATGCCGGGAGGAGTGGTGACCCACTCTGCTGCTGCTGATGCTGCTGCTGCTGCTGCTGCTGCTGATGCCCCCCCCCCCCCCCCCCCTTCCCCGTTGCAGGGAAACGAATTTTTCGTGTCAAGAATACTACGCAAACATTTTGGAGCATTCACTGCTGCTGCTGCTGCTGCTTCGTACAATTTTTTTATAATAACGAGTTTTTCATTCATGTGTGGACTCTCCTCCAACAAAAACCAACCAACCAACCAACCAACCAACCAAAAACCAACCAACCAGTATGTTGTGATGTTTGTATGTACCGTACTACTCCTCGTGATGTATGAGGCTGTGTAAGGGATTTCTATATAATTTAAGTGGTTGTAAATTGGTTACATTTCTGTTGCAAAAAGCGTCAGCAGTCTTGTCTCAATTGCTATCACTCGCTACATTCGTGATAGCCTCAGTAGCCAGCCTACTTGTAGTACTGTATGTGCAATGCTTGTAGTTCATGGGTGTGTTGGTGGGTTAAGCAATTGCTAGAGGGGGAGCCGGGAACTCCAGCCTGTTGGTTGTTTTGCAGGCTGTAGTCCGGTCCCTTAGTTTGCTGTGCCCACACACACCGGCGCACAGCCTGGCTTAACAGCTTGGGCAGTTAAGCCTTTGGCTGTTAAGCCTTTTCTGCGGGCGGGCGGGCATGGTGGGCCTTTTTACTTATTCTATTACTAATCGTTTTAGGAACAGAAAGAGTGAGCTTTGCTTGCCTTTGCGGGAGGATTGCTCCTTTACAGGCTTTTCTAGTAGTGCTAGCCTGTAAATTTTGATTGCAGACGCGTCTTTCGGTCACAAGCGATCCATTCATACGAGCTACCGTGATACAGTGACACATTGATACATCTACTATCCGGTGATACGGGGAATCGATTGTATTCCTTCTGGTACGGCGTGTCGTAGGCTTGCGCTTTGCTGGAGGAATCCGTAGCACGCTTGTTGTGGCTAGTATCCGGGTCTAAGCGCGTGCTTAGAAGCTGGTTTTAGTGATACAGCAGGGACTCGATCGTGTAGATCGTAATTCTTCTGGTAGGGTGTGATACAGGGAATCGATCGTATCGATCGTATTCCTTCTGGTACTCGGCGTGAACTGTCGTAGGCTTGCGCTTTGCTGGAGGAATCCTTTGCCGGCTTGTTGAGGCTAGAAGCTGGTTTTAGGGACAGTGAAATCTACTAGATTTCTACTAGGTTTTCCCCCGGTCTGGCTCTCTACCGGTTGTAGGGAGTGCCACGTGGCACTACCATTACTTTCATTCGGCTCGCTACATCAATTCTCGGACGCGTAGTAGTAGGTAGTAGTAGTAGTATGGTATGGCATCGTGATGGAGTACAGTAGTAGTAGTAGTACAGTATGCTTTGTCACACTGCAATAATGAATGCAATGGCAATGCAATGGAATGCAAAAAAGAAAAATAATGATAACGAAACAATTATCACGGTGGCTCGATCGATCGGATCCCGTGTGGTTTGGTTTGTTTTTTGGTTTGTTTTTGTTTCGGGCGTGCCGTGCGCATGCCATATTATTATTATCATGTTATGCCTCTAGCTACTACTACTACTGCTACTACCGGTAGGCGTTGCGCTTTCCATCTTTTGCGAGGCTTCCGGTGGAAGGTACGCATCGGATGCCAGCACCGCGTGGGCAATCTCGGGATGATCCGTGGCTGTGGTAGTAGAAGTGGCACCAGTGGCGCTTGTAGCAGCAGCAGCTGTTGGAATCGGGCGCAGCTCGACGGCGACGGACGATGGGCCCTGCCTGCCACTGCCACTGCCACTCGTTGTCACAACAGCCGCAATTGCCTCCCACTTGGCGTGTCGGCCACTCACCACAAAGTACAAAAGACACCCCGAGACGACCAGCCACAAAGCCATGTCGACAAACGCGACGATCGCCCAGGCGGTTTCGTTGCAATAGTCGTAGTCGTAGTCGTAGTCGTAGTAGTCGTAGTTGTAGTCATTGGTGGTGGTGGTGGTGTTGTTGTTGTTGAAATCGTAGTCGTAGTAGTCGTCGTCGTCGTCGTCGTCGTCGCTCCGCCAGTGAAAGACGTTGCACCACTTCTTGGTTCTCCACTCGACCAGGAAATAAATGGCAGCAAACAAACACAACAACCCCGTGACGCCGGACACAACGACGGAAGCAATGAATCCGGCGCGATTTTGGCGACAACACCAAATGATCTGGAGCATCACCAGGCCGGCGATGCTGATGAGAAAAGTAACCCACCAGATCCACGAAATGCAGAGGGCTAGAATCGAAATTGCTTGCGCGGTGATCACGAAGCAATCGTTGTAGGGTCTGAGTGAAAGAGTGAGTGAGTGAGTGAAAGAGTGAGTGAGTGAGAGAGAATGAGTGAAAGAGTGAGTGAAAGAGTGAGTGAAAGAGTGAGTGGGTGAAATGCAGCGGGATTGATTGAACGACAGAACAGAACAGAACAGAACAGAACAAACACTTCGGGCACAATACAGCCAACAAACTATCTATACTTACAAACACACACAGCGTGCTCCCTGCGGTTTGCTACCGCAGCAAACCTCTATATCCATGTCGTTGGCGAGTTCGGCTCTGTTGTTGTTGTTGTTGTTGTTGCACTTGCCACACATTGTGAGTTTTGTGTTGAGTGTTGTGTTGTATTGTATTGTGTTGAGTGTTGTGTTGTGTTGTGTTGAGTGATGATTGTTTGTTTGTTTGTGTGTTTGTGTGTTACTGATCTCTTTTCGTTTGTTGACCAAGGGTGATGTGATGTGATGTGATGTGTGTTGTTGTTTGTTGTCGGATACAGATATACTTCTACTGGTACTCGTACTGTACGTACGAGTACTCGTATGGTGTTGTCTTTTTGTTCTGTTCGTTGATAGTAAGATTTGTCGTGTATCGTGTCTTGTCTCATTCAGTACGGTACCGGTACGTATTCGTGATGCGTTTCGTTTTTGTCTCGGCCAGGTTCAATCTCACACTCTTGTGCGCCTTGTATCTAACGTATGTATGTATGTATATCGTGCGTGACGTGACAACCCATTGTGCCGCGATGGCTTCGGTCGCGGGCAGGAATTACATAGTACGTACTGTACCGGTACGATTACGCGAAATTAATGATATTATTTTTTTTAATTAAAGGTGATGATCTTATGCCCTCTCGCGCCTTACTAACGCCGGGGCTTTTTGGATTAGTTTTTCATTCGTGTTTGCTTGCTTTGGTAGAGTCGTGCCGTACAGTACCGTACAGTACCGTACAAAACATACGGTAACCGTCGAGTACGTACCGTACGGTAGCATCGATACGTTAACCGTCGGTCGAGTAGCAGCGATACGGTATAATATCCCTTGAAACCAGACCAGGCGCTGTACCGTACGGTGTACGCAAAGTTTCAAAGTGGATACATAAAAAAAATTGGAGTAGATGGGAGATGAGACACTAAGAAACACTAGTACCGGTAGTTACCTCTGTAACAATGGTCCTCGTGACTGACCGATCGAGTCGGGATTCCGGGTTGAAGGGAATCTTAATGACCGGATGAAGATTCCCCAAATGACCGGGAGAAGAATCATACTTCCGGAAGAAGAGGAAGGATGACCCTTCCAGAAGATTAATTTACATCTTACATATCAATCCGATAATTTTTATAATTTCATATCATTCAATTCTCAAAACATACCGGTAGTTGATACACTGTAATTACACTAAGACTACCAAAGGAACCGATAGTCGACTACAAGATGAACACTCAATTTCAACCGTGTATCCAATACAAAAGAACCTTCGATGTAACAGAAGACCATGACAGTCATCGTATCGTAGTGGATTATGCCAGAGCCACCAATCGATCAGCAGGTAAGAAGAATATACGAAGAGTCCAGAACTTGGAGATAGAAGAGGTCTTACGACATGTTTGTGGATGCATGCAATGATTTAGGGATGCCAGTAGCTCGATGGCACACCCAATGGGGGCAATGCCTATCCAGAGGACCCCGTAAGAGATGGAACGAAGAAACCCTAGCAGGCAGAGAAATAGAACACACCAAGGAAGGATTCAAGAGGACAGTCAGAGCCTACATCAGCGCCATCACTCCAGATCCCGATGCCAAGGGAACCATGATAGCTGCGTTTGAATACCAACACATGGCCAAGCCGATGGACGTCACTGAGCACGATCACTTCAGTCGGATCGATGCGATCCTCGATTACATCGACATGCTCCCAGGGGATGATGACAGCGACCTCACGGAACAGCAAAGAAAGAGAATGTTCTTCAAGACACATCCTAGATCTTGGCAGGATGCTTACATGGGCACAGCAGTAAACTTCAGAGAAGTATCGGTCCTACAGATCCGGGATTACATGACGAGGAAGAAGGACAGTGCCGATCGAGCGAGAAAACAAGACAGAAAGGGAAAACAACAAGGCGGTCGCAGGATCCGGTAGAGGAGGACGAGGAAACCAAGGCCGAGGACAAGGACAGAGAGGAGCAGGGAGAAAGTGCAGAAATCATCCACAAGGCAATCATACTTGGGAACAGTGTTACATGAACCCCAGGAACCAAAATTCACCCTACCCGAACTACGTGGGATCCGACAATAGCTCTTACTCGGGATACAGCAACAACAAATATGGCGGAGGCCGAGGAGGCAGATTCAACGGAGGCCGAAATGGAGGAGGTCGATTCAACGGGGGCCGAGGCAGATTCGGAGGAAGAAACAACAGCACAAGCGGCTCTGGAAGCAGCAATAACAACGAAAGTAACCACAATTGGGAACAACAAAGCCAACAAGGAGATGCTTTCTCTAACATAACGACGAGCGATGCCAGCTATTTTACCAGCAATCAGAATACAAACCAATATGAATGACTAGAGTCACATTCAAATGATAATTCGGGGCCCAGGGGCCACCGAAGGAGTGACAGCCGGGCTACAGGCCACGGCTGGAAGGCTACAGGCCGACACAAAAGAAAATATGAGGACCCGACAGAGGCCCAAGATCAAAAATGAAATTCCAGGGCTACAGGCCACTGAACACCGGCGAAAGGCCAGAAACAGTAGCGACAACGATTCAACACCAATGGTACTGCTTAAGATCAAAAGAATACAGGGCGTGTCCGCTGACAGACCCTATACGGCGCTACTAGACTCTGGGAGCACAAAGACTATGATAAACAAACAATCGATGCCATTCGGGGTACGCCCGAGGCACATTGGACACGAAAGAATTACAACAACAACCAATGGGGGATTTGATACTTCCCATGAGGTGCAGCTTGAAGAGCTACAGCTGCCTGAATTTGTAAATGGGCGCCGCATACAAGGAATATCGGCTTCCATCTTCAACTCCCCAGAGTGCAGATACGATGTTATACTGGGAAGAGATTTCCTTACTAAGGCAGGTATACGTATATCATTCGACACCAACCAAATCACATGGCTAGATATAACCATTCCCATGAAAGAATCAGCGAGGTTCACTCGTGTAGATCCGGACGAAGCGTCCGACGCAGCATTGTTCAACGCTAATACCACAACCGAAATATTGGAGAGGAGCTATCAACAAGTTACAGCATCCGAAGTGTCCAGCAGACAAGAGCACATGACAACAGAGGAAAAGAAGAAGTTACAAACAATGCTGAAACAGCATGAGGTGGTATTCAATGGAGAATTGGGGTGTTACCCCCACCGAGAAATACACATCGATCTGAAGGATGATGCCAAACTGGTCCATATGAAACCCTATACGGTAGCTTACAAAAGGGAGGAGATATTCAGAAGGGAACTAGCCAGCCTGATAGCAGATGGAGTGCTGGAACCATGTGGGCCATCGGAATGGGCATTCCCGACGTTCATCATACCCAAAAAGGATAACAGAGTCAGATGGGTGTCCGATTTCAGGGAGCTCAACAACAGAATTAGACGAAAGCCTTTCCCATTGCCGAGGATACAGGATATCATGAATAGAAGGGGAAAATACACATACTTTACCAAAATCGATCTGTCGATGCAGTATTATTGTTTTCGATTGGATCAAGAAAGCCAAAAGCTGTGCACCATCACGACACCGTATGACCTTTTTCGATATAAGAGGTTACCCATGGGGGTCAAAATCAGTGGAGATATTTCCCAGCACATTATGACAGAAATGCTACGAGGACTCGACTGCGAGTGCTACATCGATGATGTGGGCATCTGGACCAACCAATCATTCGATCACCACCTACAACTATTGGATCAGGTCCTCGAACGATTTGCAAAGAATGGAATGAAATGCAACCCCTTGAAATGCAGCTGGCTTGTTAAAGAAACGGACTTCCTAGGACACTGGATGACGCCGGAAGGAATCAAGCCTTGGAAAAGGAAGATTGATGCAGTGCTTTGCATGGGCCGCCCACAGAACATCACACAAGTCCGATCTCTTATAGGCGCAGTGAACTACTACAAGTCCTTCTGGCCAAGACGCGCGCATGTCCTTTCACCCCTCACTGAGATGACAGGAGCAAAGAAATTTACATGGGATGCAACCAAACAGAAGGCCTTCGAGGAAATGAAAGCAATCCTCGCTGCGGATGCAATGAACGTATATCCAGACTACAGCAAGCCCTTCCACATTTACACCGACTCCTCCGATTACCAATTGGGGGCGGTAATCATTCAAGACGGCAGAGTGGTCGCCTATTACAGCAGGAAGCTATCGACTGCGCAACAGAATTATACCACCGCAGAGAAGGAGCTCCTAGCGATCATACTCACCCTCACAGAATACAGGAAAATTCTCCTCGGTGGCGTTCTCCACGTTTACACCGATCACAAAAACCTCATCTTCAAAACCTTCTCAATTCAAAGAGTCCTCCGATGGAAACTCTTCATGTCTGAATTCGATATCAACCTCACCCACATCGAGGGCAAGAAGAATGTCCTCGCTGACTGCTTCTCGCGGCTGCCCCGTATGGAGCCACCCTCTGTGGGGGATGAACGCCAGCAAGGCCACACGACAAGAAACGGAACCATGGTAGATTTCCACACCATCCAAGTACCAAAAGATGACATTACCATAAACGATGAAACGTTTACCAACATTGACGAAAGCACCGAATGGATCGAATGCCTACTCAACCTACCACCATTACAGGAAATGCCAAATCCAATCACCATCACCAATATCCAAAACCACCAAAATCAAGATATCCACCTGCGCACAGCCCATCAGGAAGATCCAACCAAATTTCCAATAGTAGTCATCAACGGCCAACAGATAATAGCACGAGTGGACGCAAATGAACCAAATTGGAAGATTGTCATACCGGCGACCCTCATCCAACAAACCATACATTGGTACCATACGGTACTAGGACACTGCGGAACACAACGCCTATACGACACCATATCCTCCCGGTTCTATTCACCCAACCTACAACAGTTATGCAAGCAATACGTGTGCCCGGTTAATTGCCACCAGTACAAAGAAGCAGGCAGGGGATATGGACAGCTGCCACCCAGGGAGGCGTCAATAGCCCCATGGAATGAAGTATGCAACGATCTCATAGGCCCTTGGAGAATCCAAGCGGGTGACAGACAATATGAATTCAAAGCACTAACAACGATCGATCCGGTCACCAACCTGGCAGAAATAAGCAGAATAAGCGACAAATCGAGCAGGCACATAGCGGACCAGTTTGCAAATGGCTGGCTAGCCAGATACCCGAGACCCAATCGATGCATCCACGATAACGGAGGCGAATTCATAGGGCACGCATTTCAGACGCTACTAACGCAGCATGGAATCAAATCAGTACCAACAACAGTAAAGAATCCACAATCGAACGCCATCTGCGAGAGATTACACCGCACCATGGGAGACATACTGAGAGTTACCATGCGAACCACACATGCCAACAATGAGCAAGAGGCGGAACAGATCATGGACAATGCCCTAGCCAGCTGCATGCACGCAACACGATGCGCAGTCAATCACACAATGCAAACCTCGCCAGGCGCCATGGCGTTCAATAGGGACATGATGATGGACATTCCGTTGATAGCCAACCTGGAAGCGATTCGAAATAGAAGACAGCAACTCATCGACCAGAATCTCATACGAACGAACAAGGGCAGAATAAACCATAATTACCAGATAGGGGATCAGATAATGGTCCGAGTATATGACCCCACCAAACTGCAGGAGAGACTCCATGGACCGTATCCGATCATCCAAGTATTCACCAACGGAACGATTAAAGTGCAACGGTCGCAGGCAGTTGAAGAAGTTTACAACATTCGGAAAGTGGTACCATACAGAGGGCCCGTCCGACAGCCACAGCAATGAACGAACCGATCGGTCGGCCAGTCACTGTGGGGGATAGTGTAACAATGGTCCTCGTGACTGACCAATCGAGTCGGGATTCCGGGTTGAAGGGAATCTTAATGACCGGATGAAGATTCCCCAAATGACCGGGAGAAGAATCATACTTCCGGAAGAAGAGGAAGGATGACCCTTCCAGAAGATTAATTTACATCTTACATATCAATCCGATAATTTTTATAATTTCATATCATTCAATTCTCAAAACATACCGGTAGTTGATACAACCTCGACCAAGTTTTTTCAAAAGCACCTCTCCCCAGGAAATGAATCCTGCTGCCTAGTACGGTAGTAATTCTTATCGTTCGAACAAATAATAGTATATGATGCGAAGCATGCTGGCTTGTTGCATCGTGCATCTTTGACACCATCATCACAGAGCAGGTCCACGAACAACAATGCTGGCTGCTGGTACTGGTGCTGGGCCGGGACCACCACCAATGACACAAGCCGCGGCATTTGGTCTTCTTGGAAGAATGGTCAACAACAACAACAACAACAACAACGACAACAACAACAACAACAGTCCCCCCCCCAATACTAGTACACCGAGGAGGATCCACCACCAGCCACAAGAAATGTACTAGTAGTAGTAGTAGGAGGAGGAGCAGAGTTATCGTTTGGTGATGGTGGTGAGAACGACGAAACACCGGCGATTGACGAGCTAGCTCCAGACACACACACACACACACACACACACACACAAACAAACCAAGCGCCCAGCAGCAAGAGTTTCCTTAGAACCACCACCATATACTAATGCTGACGACACGACTAGTACTACTAGTAGTACTAGTACTAATTCAAATAGTACTATACTAGTAGTAGTAAAGCGCCCAGCAGCAAGAGTTTCCTTAGAACCACCACCACACGATGTAAATTATACTAATGCTGACGACACGACTAGTACTAGTACTAGTACTAGTACTAATTCAAATAGTACTACTATACTAGTAGTAAGAAACCCATATGCCAAGAAATACAATAGAAATAAATGATCGAAAAGAAATGTGCCGCCGAATCAAATCAAAACAGCAAAAGAAGAAGTCAACAACAAGTGTGTTACAAGAAGTGAAGTACTAGTAGTGCACCCTGGTGTGCATGTTAGTAGAAACATCATGACGCGGGAGGAGGTGAACAAGCATGGTGCACTCCCTTACCTACTGTTCCTGAAGAGGAAGAACAACAACCGTTCTTGTTGCGGAAAGATCAAGGCCCGGCGTGGTTATAGTAGTTCTTGTTGTGCGGATGATGGAAGGTCCCAGGCAAGACTTCTTCTGTATCTCCAGAGAGGACAGCAGCAGACGCCTAGCTACTCACCACCCACTGCTGTTTCCCTCCATCATGGTCTGATGCTTGTTATAAAACAGACTCATTGATGCAACAATTGAAGAAGGACTGTGACGTTGTTGCCACCGCACCGTCAACATCCCTGGGAATTTCTAGTATACTAGACCCCAATGCCCAACGGAACGGAACGGAACAAAACAGAACGGGGAGGTAGTTCATATCCGATTCAATGGTCCCATTCATGGCCGAACTTCTGAGAAAAGATGCATTGATCCAGAACTCTACGACTAGTACTATATCATGGAAGGGCGCAGGGGGAAGATCCTCTACTACTACCTATACCCAAGCTGACAAGGAGGCAATACATGGAACAACCCGCCTGAGAGCTGGTGCCCTGCTATTTTGGGAACACCTGTCAGGGCAATCGGCCACATATGACACTTGCAGCACGGCAAACAACAACAACAACAAGCTTGTTATCAATAATACAGGTGGGCTGCTACTACAGTGGTGCACAATTGTTGTTTGGCGTGTTCTTGACGACCCAAAGATTGTATATCCCACAAGGACCCACCAGAAGTGGTAACGGCAGTACAACAACTAGATGATCTGAACAAAGTGTTTGGGGTGGAATCCCCCGTCACCGTTACTCGAGGGCGTGTCCAGCATGACTATGTCGGGATGACCATTGACTACTACTACAGTGAGCCCAGGAAGGTCAAGTTCAGCGTGTTTGACTATCTTGAGGGGCGGATCATGAATGAGCTCCCAGATGATCTTAAACAACAATCGAAGGAGGAGGACAATCCCAACCCCAGCCCAGCAGCGTCTGACCATCTGTTCAAGGTCAATGTTGATGGGGAAAAGCTCAAGATTGTGGACGCCGTGGAGACATTCCACAAGAAGCATGTGGCACAGCTCCTGTATGCAAGCAAAAGAGCCCGTCCTGCTGGTATACAAACATCCATTGCATTTCTCTGTACACGAGGAGTCTCCTGACCCGGATTGTTGTGATGATTGGAAGAAGTTGTTGAGAAGAAGAGCGCTTGGATACATACGTGACACCATCAACATTCCTTCCCCTTGTTGTGCTAGGATGAGATGACAGACACAGGCAACGTGTCCTACTAGTAGTACTGGTATGTTGACGCATCCTTTGCGGTGCACTCAGACATGAAGAGCCGCAAAGGAGGGGTGCTCACCTTTGGCAAAGAAGGGGCCACACATTCTTGTTGCACTATATAGTACAAAACAGAAGCTCAACACAAAGAGCTTGACTGAGGCAGCAGAGTTGGCCGGCGTGGATGACACGCTGCCATACAAGCAACTTGTGGTGTTATTTGTTACTACCTCCAATGGCAAGGCTACTCCGCGCAGACCGAGCATGGCCCTGGCACCGATGACCAGTGCAGACTCAGGAAGAACAGAACAACAATATACTTAACCAACAAGACAACACAAGAAGCGCAATTAAGCTTGAGATGAATGGAAAATCCTCCAGCACCAAACACACCAGACACATTCACATTCGTTACTTTCTTATCACGGATCGAGTAAAGAGAGGAGAGACCGAGATACAGTATTGCCCAATGGGCGACATGCTCGCCGACTGTTCTTGTACAAAGCCCCTGCAAGGGTCATTGTTATTTTGTAAGTTTCAGAACACTATCATGGGAGTGACGGACACGGAGTATCTGCAATACAAACGAGAACAATATGGGGCACGCAAGCTCGGCACACCATAGTACATATCCACCAATGACAATATGTCATTGAGGAGTAGTAGCAGGAGTGTATTGGTGGTGCGCCGCCCGCACGCGTGCCAGAGTACTAATAAGGTAGTAGTAGTCATGGTGTATTCATATATTTAGTATGGCCATACACACGGGAATGAAAGCGGGATGACAACCGTTGTGATATTAGGAATATAGAATCTCCCCACAATATCACTGGTGGACCAATGGACCAATACTAGCCATCCATCATGTCCGATGTCATTGGCAGTCATCCAATCACCACCATGGACACATCTGCTGGATGAGGACACTCGGCAATCAATCACCATTGATGGCTCGACTACACTCATAGTTTACTTACTTGTATCTAACCAGCAATAGGGTTGATTGCACTTTTTAAGGTTTAGTAGTAAGTTTACTACTGATTAACAGTATTAATATTAAAATAGAAGTAATACTTATAATTATGTTTATTGTTTGTATTTATTGACTAAGGTATGTATGTATGTAATGTGCGAGTGTGTGTGGTACTCGTACTGTGAAAGTAATAATAAAATCCGACCAACGTCAACGAACCGCGGTACTCGTATCGAGTACCGTATTCAACAACAACAACAATGATAGAAGTAATACTCTGCACGAACGGCATAGTATATTACTCGTAGTCGGTACGGTAGATTCCAGCATGAGAAGGAAGGAGGGAAGAGATTGATTGGGGATTGATTCCATTCTTTGAATGTCAGGGTTTTGCTGTCTTGTTTATTTCATGCTAGCAAATCCAATCCAATCCAATCCAATCCAATCCCAAACCGTCTCTGCATTCTTTTCATTATTATTTCGTTTCGTTTCATTTCATTTCATTTCGTCTTTGTTTAATTTACTTATTATTTGGGTTGGAGCAGAGAGAGAGAGAGAGAGAGAGAGAGCGCGACCACCGATTCCGATGAACCGATGCGGTGTGTTCCTTCCTGTTCTGTTCCATCCACTCATGCTTGGTTGGTTTGGTTTCATTGTTTAGTTACTGTACTGTCAACTGTACTGTCAACTGTACTGCCCTGACCTGCCCTGTACTCACACCGTTAGTTTCATTAGTTTGTATGTTAGTTAGTACCATCGTCATTGCCTACAGTAGTCACCTTGTTGCCTTCACTGTACAGCACAGTTCAGCACAGCTAGTTTGAAGTTAGTTACCGTTAACAAGTTTCTTCTCCTTCTCGTCCAGTTCGGTAACGTTCTTTGTGTACTTGTTCTCACTCCGCGTATTCGTCAACATCGTGCGTAACGTACGACTCCACCCACCCGTCCGTCTTGCGAACGCACACGGTATCCCCCGTAATATCCTCATCCGGACCAGTAGACGCATCCCCGGTCGGATAATCGGTCGGTTTGTTGCTCGCGAAATCGGTCGGACCGCCGCTCGGGAAAGCGCTCGGTGTGTTGCTCGGATTCGATGTGGGACTATCGCTCGGTGTGTTGCTCGGATTCGATGTGGGACTATCGCTCGGTGTGTTGCTCGGATTCGATGTGGGACTATCGCTCGGTGTATCGGTCGGTTTGTTGCTCGGTGTATCGGTCGGTGCATCGGTCGGACCGCCGCTCGGTGCACCGGACGGCGCCGCGGACGGGAACTCGCAGCACCACGGCCCGACGTCCGGATCGGGATCGGACGGATCGGGGCAAGCGGATCCCTTGAATATCTCGGCGAGCCTGAAGGGCTTCTTGACGGTCTTTTCGGCCCACGTGACGAGGCACTGGTTGAACTGTCCCGCCTTGTGGAACATCCGTCGCATCTCCTTGACCTTTCTCACGTTCCATGCGTCGAGGGGTTGGTTGAATCGAGGGTTTCGATCGAACATGGCGTATGTTTCGCGGAAATCGCGGGTGTTCCACTTGGCGAGGGGTTGGTTGAATTTGGCCGCCTGCTTGAACATGCTGGAGGTGGACATGACCTTGCGGGTGTTCCATTTTTCGAGGGGTTGGTTGAACTCTCGCGTCGATTGGAACATCCCCCCGAAGTGTGTGACCTGGGAAACGTCCCATCCCTCGAGGGGTTGGTTGAAATGCTTGTGGTTGTAGAACATTTTTCGCATCGTCTTGACGCTGGAGGTGTCCCAGCCGGCGATCGGTTGGTTGAAGGGTTGCGTGTCTTGTCCGATGTCGTCCTGGAACATCATCGTCATGGCGGTGACTTTCGATACGTCCCATTTTTCGAGGGGTTGGTTGAACGCCCTCGCGGTGCAAAACATGAGTTCCATGGCCCGGACGTTTGATACGTCCCATTTTTCGAGGGGTTGGTTGAAGTCGTGGCTGTGCTCGAACATCTCGTTCATGGACGTGACACCGGTGACGTCCCACATGTCGATCGGCATGTTGAAATCCTGCGTCAGTTGGAACATGCCTTGCATGGTGTTGACCCTGGAGACGTCCCACTTGTCGAGGGTTTGGTTGAAAGCCTTTGCTTTGCGAAACATCTTGGACATGTCCGTGACCCTGGACACGTCCCAATCGTTGATGGGTTGATTGAAGTACTCGTGGTGGTTGAACATTTCCTTCATGTTGGTGACCCTGGATACGTCCCAGCTCCCGATTGGTTTGTTGAAATCGGTCGTGTTGAGAAACATCTTGCTCATGTCGGTAACGGAGGAAACGTCCCAGTTGTCGATGGTCTGATTGAAATCAAAGGCCCACGAGAACATGCCCTGCATGTTCCGGACCTTGCTAAGCTTCCACTCGTCCAGCGGCTTGTTGAAGTACAACGTGTTGTAGAACATTTCCTGCATGTCGGTGACACTGGACACGTCCAGCTTGTTGAGGGGCATGTTGAATGACTCCGCCGAGGAGAACATGTAGGCCATCGTCTTGACCCTGGAGGTGTCCCACATTTCTATTTTTTGATCGTAATAGATCGCACCCTTGAACATCCGGGACATATCGGTGACCTGGGACACGTCCCAGCAGTGGAGCGTCTCGTTGAAGTACGTCTTGCCCTTAAAGGCCTCGCGCATGCTGGTCACACCGGACGTGTCCAGGCAGCTCACCTCGCAGTTTGCGTCGTCGAAACAATCGTTGACCGCCTCCCGGAATTGGTTGCGGGTCACGATTTTCTTCCGGTCCTTCGCCGGGCCGCAGAGTTCCTCGCAATCGATCTTGGACGGGTCTCTGCCGTTGTATTTGTCGCGTTTGTAGTGTTCGGCGTTCGCGGCCACGAGAAGAGTACTACTAGCTCGCCGCCACCGTGGTCGTGGTGGTGTTGTTGTTGTTGTTGTTGTTGTCGTCAGAAAAGTGGGGACCAGGACGGCCTGGAACGGGAACAGGAAGACGACCGCCACCGCGAGGAACAACGACTGAAACGGGAAAATGGATTTCATGGTTGTAACTAGTTATATTTGCTGTTGGTTGTGTACAGCTGCTGGTTACTCGTTGCTGGTTACTCGTTGCTCCTGTTACACTTCTGTGATGTGTTGTGCTGTGCTGTGATGTGCTGTCTTGCGGGGTGTCAAGTTAAGTTAAGTTAAGTTAAGTTAAGTTTCGGTTAGATAAGATAAGATAGGACAAGAAAAGACAAGATTAGTTAGGTTTGGGTTCCCTTCTGTTCCGCCTGGCCTGGCCTGGCCTCGCCTTGTCTTGCCTCATCAACCACGCTCTACACTCTACACTCTACACTCTCCTTCGCTCCATGGTGGCAACAACAAGAACTTAGAACAAGAACTTAGAACGAGACTTTTCGAACTTACTCCTACCGTACAAAAGCTGTCAATCAATCAGTTGGTCGGTCGGTCGGTCGGTCGGTCAATCAATAGTAATCAATCAGTACGAGTACGATATCAATGATTGAATTGATTCGAAAAGACTCTCGAACTGTATTACTCTGTTGTTCGAAAGGCGAAAAAGTTTATTTTGCTTAGGTCGTAGCGGTTTAACTAACTGACTTCGTATTAATAAGAAGGATACGGTACGTACCGTAGTGCATGTATTACCGTCACATATCTTAGCTTGTTCTTACCGTACCGGTACGAAAGCTGCCAACAACGGTTCCGCAACACAAACACAAACACAACACAAACACCGCGAATAGAAGAAGTACGAGTACCGTACGGTACGGTATGATACTTGTACCGGTACCGGTACGTACCGGTAGGAGTCTTTCACGACCACCCCACTGGACTGAACGCGCGATGAACAAGCACCCTACCTACCAATACGTACCGTAATTACTCGTACCGGTGCATGGCATAATTACCGGTAGATGATTACCGTACGTACCGGTAATTGTGCTCTTCCCTGGGTCTTCGTCACGCTGTGCCAATGCCAGATAGAAAGACATCATGCCAGTGTAGGCACTACTATAGGCAGGCACAGTTCGTACCACGGCAAGGAAAGGTCATAATAATATACCGGTAGAAAATACTTCCATTCCAAAACCTCGGCCCCTGTACGTACGTACCGTACGGTACGGTACGGTACGGTACGGTACGGTAGCATCAAACCGAAAAAATCTCGGAATAGTGTAGAAAGTATCTAGGATAACAAACACCAAAAAATAATAATGAGAGATTATTATTAGTATGTCAGAGCATTGTCCGACACCTCTCTTAGCAAAACGCGCGTGATTTAACCGTAACGGTCGAAATCTCTGACACTCTAAGATAACCACTTTACAGTAAAACTAACCAATCAGATTCAACCAAATTCGGCCATGGACGAACCTTCTCTGCGACCAAAAGACCAAGCCGGACGCAATTACTCAGCCAATCAGATTAAAGGTGTCACTTTGCACTTCCCCCAGCCCGACCAGCAGCAAAATGCAAACAACGCAAACACAACAAACACATACACTTCAATCCTGACAAACAAAACGAAAAGTACATAAAGACACAAAAAACGTCGAAAACGTCGAAGCAACGAAAACAAGAACAAAACAGCCAAAACACTTGCAATTTCCACAAAATAACACCACTATCCTCAACAAAACACTCCCCTCGGTCTCCAGCAACAAAAATGTCCTACACAAGTGGCCTATTTGCCAGAGCAGCACGACATGTTCAACAGGATGACCTCGATGGTGTCCCAATTAATACCCAACTTGCCTACGGTCGCAAAGGGGCAGAGTTCCTTGAGTTTTGCACTACCATATTTGGCTACCTAGATTACCCACAAACGGTAACTGAAGAGAAGGTGTTTGGCTTCCTTTTCTATCAGTCATATGGATCCCGTAGGAGAAGAGGCCGGAGGCCCAAGAGGGAGGTGGGAACACCACAAATATTCGACCCCACCGACTATGGCGCCGTAATGGCCAAATACAACACCAATAGTAGTAGTAGTACTAGCAATCGCGAATCGCTGTTGGAGCTAGAGGAGATAGAACAGCATGATCCTGTAGGCTACGACACTGTGAATCAATACTTGTGTTCCATTCTCAAAATATTGAGGCACCAGAGGAGTCAAAATGCCAACAATCTTACAAAGGAACACATCAGATCTGAAAGAGTCACCCAACTGCTGCAAGTTGTTCAAGTTCGAAAGAAGAAGATCGCAAGAATGAGATTCGATGAGAAGATAGATCATGCCCTTTCACCATACATGAATGTGCAAAACATCGAGCGAATAGAGGATTTCTTGTTCTTTAAGAATTGTTACAAACCAAATTATCATGTGGCATCCTTGAGAGACAGATTCTGTTTTCTTATGACACATGGAGGGGTTCTCCGCGGCGAGTCCTTATTCAAATCCGAGCTGTCCGATCTGTGTGATCTTATCAAATATGATGAAGGCACACACGCCTGCCAGATCCTAATTATGCAAATAATAACAGGCAAAACCAACGGTCAGAAAACTTTATATGGACGCGTTATGAGACATCGAAATGTTAACATGTGCCCGATTGGTGCGTTGGGCTTCTATTTGATGGCACGATTCCATTCAACGCGCGAGCTTGCTCACTATGACTTTGCAAGTAATGCCAATTGGTTCGACGTCAAATTACTCACAGATTGTACTAATAACTCGGACAATCGAGACTCAATCACGGACCAAGCGTTTGCCAATACAATGAAAGACGCGTGCAAGGCCTTGGGTATTGCTTCGAAGCACTTTGTTCACTTTGGACGAGGAACTGGTGCCGTTGCATGTGAGATGCAAGAGGTTGATCCCCAATACATCAAAATGATTGGCAATTGGAACCTTGATGTCAGAGAGGACCGATACTCTTCCAAACTCCCTTTGAAGGCTATGAGGGCATTGGCTGGGCATTCACAAGATAAAGGGGGGTTCTTCTTGCCAAGAAGTACTATCGATCCACCTCCGGAGCTTCGTCGACTTGTCTTCCCCTTCCTTGACAAGGCAATAAGCACCATCGATAATGTCCCAAAACCGACTGCTCGAGCTTTCTTTGAGCTCCTCCTCAATTTACAATGTGTGGTACTGCAGGACGCGGCCATCTTGATACACCAAGGTAGAAAAAACCGGCTCTTCTCCTTGCCTGCCTTCCAAACCGAACTGTTCAAGGCTTATCAAGCAACACTCATTGACAAGGTCATTGCCGAAGCAACAATGGGCGCCGCTACTACCTCAATCGAACGGAGCCTCGATGTTGCCCTCCCGGGGGTTCGCGACCGGCTGCACAACATTCATTCGGAAGTCCACAATGTTTGGAAGGATGTTGGGAGGGTGAAGGCTTCAGTTACTGGCTTCAGACAAGAACAAAGTGCTGTCAACACCCAAGTTCACCACTTCCTGCAGCACATGCATGCATATCAAATGGCGCCAACACCAACAACCCCAACAGAACCAACAATCGAGGACCCGCCGGATACTCGTCCAACAAAAGGATTGTTCCGTAACCACAAGTCGGTTACGTCGATGTGGAATGAGTGGTTTGGACTTGGGGAATTTGTTGGTGTTGGCTTCCCTGAAGGGGGTATTGAAGACCTTGAAAAGATTGGCAGTCGATGGAGACAGCATTACAACTCAGCGGACCAGAAGCATTTCTCCAGACTCAAGTGTATTATTGGTTATGTGAAGAGTAGAGTTGTTGCCGGCGAATCCTTAGAGGCAGTACTGGAAGAAGGTGACACCTTAATGAAGGCAAAGAGGACCCTTTCAACAATCCACACCCATCTTCGAAAGGCCAAGTCCTTTAGACTTGATAGTCCCACCCCCCCCAACAACGGATTGACATGCTGGGGAGCACCAGCAGCAGCACCCCCGCCACCACCACCAAACACGTTGTTGCGAAGCGTTTGAGCCGATTCAATTGGAGAAGAGAGGAGGAGGAGTCGATCGATTGGAGAGGAGAGGAGGAGTCGATCGATCGATTGGTGGAGAGGAGGAGTCGGAGAGGAGAGGAGGAGAGGAGAGTCGATTGTTGATTGGTGGAGAGGAGGAGGTGATCGATCGATAGGAGAGGAGGAGTCGTAGAGGAGAGGAGGAGAGGAGAGTCGATTGTTGATTGGAGGAGAGGAGAGTCGATTGTTGATTGGAGAGGAGGAGAGTCGATTGTTGATTGGAGAGGAGGAGAGTCGATTGTTGATTGGAGAGCTGAGCCGAGTCGATTGTTGATTGGAGAGAAGAGCCGAGTCGATTGTTGATTCTGGAGACAAATCCCATGGTCGATCCGATTCCAAGATTGTTTTGCTTAGCATCAGTTTAGAATGAATCCCATGGTCGATTCGATTCCAAGATTATTTGGCTTAGCCAAGTTTAGCAGAGCCAAAAAAGATGCAGAGTTTAGTTCCAAATTTGAAATTATGAGCTCTTTGTTGCAAAAGTAGAAATTATGAAGTGGAATCACTTGTTATCTAGTAATATCGCGTGTCCGTAGTAGAATCACGTGCTTTCTATTTTCATTTTGCAAATCTTTTTCTATTTTCGTTTTGCAAATCACTCCAACCAATCGTGTCGTCACCAACGGTCGATCGTGGAAATGGATCCCATTTACTTGAGTATCGAAGAACGCGTCGTGTTTAGTTGAATATCAAAAAACAGAAATCAATTCGAAAAAGTTATGGGATTTACCTCGGCCGGCGCGTTTAGTCGCAGCAGGTAGGGCTGTCTTAATTTATGTTTGATCTTCAGTTCTCCATATCCAGGAGTGGGAATCAATTCGGGTTCGGGTTTGACTTTCATCATCTGCGGAGGTGCGGAGCTAGTACAAGCTAGTACAAAACCTACGCTGACTGAAAAAATAATAACTAGGGTTATTATTTATTTTTAGTATAAAATAACTGTGTTATTATATACTACTTTCGAAAATCGCGCGCGCGCAGGTCTGTCAGACAGTCTGACAACTGATCGATTCTGGTAAAAATAATGGTAAAAAAAATAATGACGGAAGGAATATGAACTACGAAGTACGAGTACGAAGTACGAAGTACAAGTACGAGTACGGTACGAGTACGAGTACGAAGTAGTGCTTAAATTAATGTCGCGATCTGTACGTACTCGTACTCGTACCGTACAGGGTCGAGTACCCTACGAGTCGATTCATCCATGTAGACACGACAGCAATACCAAAGTACGGAATGTACTGATAACAATAATAACAATGTCAATCCTTCCCTGTTCCAAAATGGTTTGTCACTGTCACTCATCATCATCATCATCATCATCATCATCATCAGCCTCATACAGCTGTATACACGGAACACCATAGGTTATTAATTGGAACTACCGGTACGCAGCTTGTTCTAGATTTTCTGTGAGAAGAAGAAGCAAGAACTCACTCCTCCTCCTCTCTGGTGACATTGTTCTTCTTCCTATCTTAGTGTTGTTACTCTAAAAATCGACCAAAAGGATAGGATAATTAAAATTTAAAGAGAAGTGAGCTCAGAGAGACGCTCTTATTTTACCGTGTATGTTTACTGTATCGGGGCTCTCTGCTGTATTTTATTACATGGTAGAGATCTTCCCCGGTTATTTGTTACCATTCTCGTACCGGTACTTTCGCTGCTGTTTCTGTGTTAGTGATCATGTCGGTCTTGCTGTATCGGTCATTCAATGGTATTCGGTCATTCACGAGGTTAAGTGCCTCCCACTATCGCGTCCTGCTGCTTGTTGTTTGGCTTCCTTGTCCTAGTACTACTAGTACTACTAGTACTACTACTATGCCTTCTTCTTGTCCACCAACAAGAACAGTTGCTAGTATAAATAACAAGCAGCAGTATAGTAGTAGTAGTAGTACGGTACACTACTACTAGTAAGAATGTTCTTCTTCTTGTACTACGTACTACTCCTAGTATCATTATTTGTGTTCCAAAGCAAGATACCCACCACCAGCATTTGTATCATGTATGTATGTGATCGTGTTGGGTGTTGTTGTCATTGTATGAATTTTTTTGCAAGGCTCGTTGCTGTACTATACTACTACTACTACTACTAGTACTACTACTTCTTGAACCGTAGTACGGTGTGCACAAAAAAACACAAGAGGAGGCAGGCAACAACAGGAGGTGCATCAACAAGAACAACAACTATTTTGTAACAACGATGATACTAGTTAGTAGTACTAATCCTTGTGACTGCTGAACAACGTGGCTGACCAATCCAATAGTAGTAGCTACAAGAACAATAATGCTGGTTCTGGTGCTGTACAGGTGCGTACTACACCATCAGGTGCGTCGTACAGGTGCGTGGTGTTTCATCATAGCTAGTACTAGTAGTAGTACTACTAGTAATTCGTCGGTCTCCAACAACACAATACTAATCATGCATGCATCATGCAACTTCTTACGATGGCTGGTGCCTATTTTTCTTTCATAGCATTGTTCTTGTTGTTGTTGTTATCTGTCCTCTAGTAGTAGTACTAGTAGTACTAGTAGCCTTGCTGCTATAGTAGTTGTTTGCTGTTTCTGACAGTGATCATGGCCAACAACAACAACAACAACAACAACAAGAAGAAGTCTGTCATGTTGTAATCACACACAACACAACACAACACAACACAACACAAGACAACACACACAGCAGGGCCGAGGGGATTGTTGGAAGGAACACGAACATCATGATGTGGTGTCGTCGCGGTGGAAGAATGTATACCACCACCACCACCACAAGGGAACCTCCTGGCTGGCTGACTGGCTGGCAGACAGGCTGGCTTCTATTATATTTGCTGTCGGTCAAAAATACACGTACCCTACTTACGTACGTTCTACAGGAATTATATCCATTCTACACTTGAAAAGTTACTTATACTCCTCCAGAGATAAAAATGACTTCAAGTATCCAGACATTTAGGTCATATCATGTGTTCTCTGTCTTATGACGAATTACACATGATCGACGACCGGTTTAGACATCCCTACATACAACACTAACACAGGGATACCGGTCGAATACAGTAAAATACACAGTAACAGAGCAATCTCGCGATATGCTCACATCTCTTTAAATTTCAATTATCCTATACCTTTCGGTCGATTTTTAGAGTAACAACAGGTTATGAGCCCAAGTGTTGCCGGTTCTGACGGTATCAAGACAACGATATGATTCAAAGCGTGACTAACACACGAGCTAGATGAGATCTAATACAGAAGGAATCTGTTCTGACGGTATCAAGACGGAGATATGATTCAAAGCTTAATTAATATACGAGCTAGATGAGATCTAATACAGAAGGAATCTACTAGTCGGCTTTGGACCCTGTTCTTCAATCCTTGACTAATGAATCCCCTCCGATTCCATTCGTTTCTACGACACGTCCCTTAGAGATTCTACAACAAGTCAATCGATTCTCTATGAAATCAATCCTCAACTTCTACAACAATTTGAGAACCCTACGATTCGGTTCTACGATCTGATATACGACCATATTGATCCCTTCGCATTTGAACTCAACTGATTGCGACGATTCAATCCCTTTGCATTTGACAATTCATTCTGGAATCGATAGATCTGCTTCCTCCCAAATTCAACGATATGAATCCACTTCCTTGATGTTTAATCTCTACCACCAACATCGTCGCGTCGCTGTGCTCTTCCATTCGCAACGTACGATTCTATCCAAACCACTTTCCAAGTCTCCTCATTGATCTCCCCTTCATTGAGATCTTCAATTCCTCCTCTCGGACTACTCTTTACCCCATCCGTGATATCCAAGACGCTTCATCCAAGCACATCTACTCTTCCCTTTGATTTTGGATTCCACTATAATCGACTCCATTCATTTCCAAGATCGATCAATCGTCATCGACGCTGCGAACTCGACTCCTACCATTTGGTCCAATCTCTACTTATGGAGCTTCTATGAGTCGATTCAGATTCCCTAATCTCATTTCCAGGATACGCATCAATATTCCGTCTTGTCTCCAATTTGATTCAATTTGTACTATGGTCGATCCCTCTGTCGACTGTCGATCCCTTCTTCTACTCCATATTCAAATCGATTATCAACGTTCCATTTCTTCCTAAGATCAGCACCAATATATGATTCTACGGTACAAGATTCTACGGTACAATTGTGAACGACAAGCCAATTCCTCCTCTCGGACGAATTGATTTTGGATTCCACCATGATTGATTCCTTCGACTCAATCGGTACTCAAGCTCAACCAATACACACGGCTTCGACTCCGTGGTATCATACTCCGATTAACCTTCCATCGATTTCACGATCTCTACATGATTCTCCAATTTGCTTCGACAAGTTTCATCCGATTTATACCATGGTCGATCCCTTTGTCGACTATCAATCCCTTCGTCGGCATTTGATGATTCATTCTGGAATCGATAGATCTTCTTCCTACCAAGTCAAGAATGAATCCCCTCCATTTCCATTCGTTTCTACGACACGTCTCTTTGAGATCCTACTGTCTCTTACGAGTTGATGATTCGTTACCCATCCAATCGATTCCGACTAACCTTCTCATCGGTCTCGCGCGACCATCGCATACTCAAGCACCTCTCCTTCAATGCCACTCCGATTCTACGATTACAATCTTCCGATTCGATATCTAAGCTTAAGTTTTTAGAGTTCTAGAAGATGGAGAACCGACTTGTAATTCAACACTCCTTCACTAAGTGTTGAATCAAGGGGTGTGCTGTCGGTCAAAAATACACGTACCCTACTTACGTACGTTCTACAGGAATTATATCCATTCTACACTTGAAAAGTTACTTATACTCCTCCAGAGATAAAAATGACTTCAAGTATCCAGACATTTAGGTCATATCATGTGTTCTCTGTCTTATGACGAATTACACATGATCGACGACCGGTTTAGACATCCCTACATACAACACTAACACAGGGATACCGGTCGAATACAGTAAAATACACAGTAACAGAGCAATCTCGCGATATGCTCACATCTCTTTAAATTTCAATTATCCTATACCTTTCGGTCGATTTTTAGAGTAACAACAATATTCCAAAGGAGGAGGTTTTGTTGTTGTTGTTGTTGTTGCTGTTGTTGTTGCTGTTGCTGTGGTGCTGCTGTTGCCTCCTCCTGTTGATGGTGGTTGTGTTGATCTAGCAGCAGCAAACTGCTGGGCAGGCAGGAGCGAGCAAAGACGCTTTCTGCGGGGATGTCCTCCGTGGCTTGTTGTTGTTGTTGTTGTTGTTGTTGCTGTTGCTGTTGCTGCTGTTGCTGTTGCTGTTGCTGGAGACGAGTCGTCTGTGGTACTAGTAGTAGTAGTAGATTGGTATTGAGCTTCTTCTTGGTGGTTCTAGTACTACTATTCGCATTGTTGTTGCTGTTGTTGTTATTGCCGACTTGATGATGGTCGTCGTTGTTGCCGTTGTTGTGTCGTGTAATGTAGTAGTAGTACTACTAGTACTACTACTACTTCTCTTTCAAGGACAGCAGGAGCAGCATTGTTTGACTGGTGTGGTGGGGGTTGCGGCCGGACAGACAGACGAGCAAACCCTTGTTGTTGTTGTTGGGTTTGATTCCCAGATTATACGGTACCTTGTCACAACATGATGGTTGATCCAGTCATAATTGATCGAACAACACTGTCTTCTTCGGATTGGTCCAATTTATTTACCTTTGGGAGATCAACACAAGAACACTTCTTGTTCACTACTAGTAGTAGTAGTAGTGGATTTCATGATGTGATTGGTCAGCATACTCGTACCGTACAGTACTACAGTAGTAGATATTACGAAGTATTTCCAACACGATACTACTTCGTGATAACCGGTAGTACGTACCAGTACGTACCGTATTAAGGTAAGATACTACCTACTTCGAACAACTCCCATGGCAATCTATGGCAACAACGACAGACAACACTACGAGTACTCGTACGGTACTGTACGTACCGGTACTCGTAATCTTACTATCTACAGTTGTTGCGGAGGAGAGGACTCACGGACTCTGCCGTCGTTGTGTGTTCTCGTTCCATTGCAATCGCTCTCGCTCTCGCTCTCTGCGAATTGCAATTCCAATTCCAACTTCTACACCGGTACGAGTTCGTACCGTACTATCAATTGTTCCAACTTCGATTCAGCTATCAACTACTCCGTATCAACTATCAACCATCAATTCCCAATTCCAATTATTCCCATTCCAATTCCAATGGCGACAACTACTCGCACTGTTACTATTACTAGTACAACTGTTACAACTGTTACCGACGCTTTCACAACAGCTGCTGCTGCTGCTGTTGTTGTTGCTACTCGCATTCGCGGCCACAACAACAGCTACAAGAGCTACAAGAGCTACAGCAGCTACAGCAACAGCTACAGCTACAGCTACAGCAACAGCAACAGCTACAACAACAGCAGCTACAACAACAGCTACAACAACAACAACAACAACAACAGCCGTCACCAATGCCGCTTGGTTGGAAGTTGTGCGAGCAAGAGCTACAAGACCACCAAGACCACCAAGAGCTACGAGACAACCAGCACTCCTCCCTCGTTATCGTCGTTACAGTCGTTACAATCGTTACAATCGTTACAGTCGTTACAATCGTGGCTTCCGGACCCGTCACTGGTCGATGATCGTTGCGCTCCCCCGTGTTATGGTTCTTGTAGTTCTAGTTCTAGTTCTAGTTCTAGTTATGGTTATGGTTCTAGCTCTGAACAACAACAACAACAACAACAACCACCCACACAACCACCACCCACACATTCACCCAGCTCCGGCTCCAGCTGTTGTCGCAACAACAACAACAACAACAACAACAGCAACAAAAGCAACAACAGCAACAGCAACAACAGCAACAGCAACAGCACCCGCCGTGGTGTACCCCAACGTGGTAAGCCGCGAAGAAGAATCCCTTCTGACCGATTACATCCTGGGCAAACGTCTGAGGCGAACGCGGTACCAAACCGGGCACTGGGATTCCGTCATTTCCCTCTATAAGGAAGCCGAGCTTCACGAATTTCTTGGAGACACAACAGCAGCAGCAAGCAACAACAGCACCAGCATCAGCACCAGCACCAGCAACAACAACAGTAGTTGGAACAACAGTAGTTTCCGATACTAATACCGATACCGATACCGGTACAGCAACTACAACCGGTACCGGTACCGGTACGTACACGGAATTAGAATGCGAGGGAACAGAAACAAGAACAAGAACAAGAGCAGTTGTGAGCGACAACGATGACAATGATAACAACAACAACAATAACAACAACAACAACAACGATGATAGTGATGATGATGATGATACCGAGAACAGCAACAACGAACTCCGCCGGATTGCGTCCGTCCTGGAGCGCATCCGGAACCTGCTGGAGCGCGATCATCTCGAACGATTATACAACAACAGCAACAACAGCGACAACAACAACAGCAACAACAACAACAGTAGTAGTAGTAGTAGTAGTATTCGGAAGCAACAACAACAACAACAACAACAACATTCACAACAACAACAACAACAACAACAACATTCACAACAACCGTTCTCGTGGCTTCCCTGCCACGCCATCGATCTCAAGAAAGAGGGACACCTTACCGCCCACGTCGATTCGGTACGATTCTCGGGACACCTGGTGGCCGGATTGTCGCTCTTGTCACCGGCCATCATGCGTCTAAAACCACCGAACAACAACAACAACAACAACGGTGACGACGACGACGACGATGGTACCAACGAGAGTGGCCACGTGGACCTCTTGCTGCCGCCGAGGAGTCTCTACGCACTGACGGGATCCGCGCGCTATTCCTATTCCCACGAGCTCCTCCCGGACGGGGCCGTCTTTCGGTCGACCACGAGCAACGACGACGACAACGACGACAACAGCAACGACACCAGCAACGACACCAGCAACGACACCAGCAATGAAAATGCCAATGAAACTGAAAATGCCAATGAAAATGCCAATGAAAATGAAAATGAAAATGAAAATGTGATGGTGCGACGCGATCAGCGGCTGAGCATCATCTTTCGGGACTCCAAGCCAACCAGCCAACCAACCAACCAGTCAGCCAACCAGCCAGCCAGCCAGCCTACTAGTGTAGCCACAGATAATGGAAGGTGGGGGTAACGCAACGCACCGATGTCGGACGAGTGCTGCTGTTGTTGTTGTTGTTGTTAAGCACTGTGCGGTGTGGTGTGGTGTGGTGCGGTGCGTTGTGGTGCGTTGTGGTGTGGTGTGGTGCGTTGTGGTGCTGTAAAACGCAACGACAACGAAAAACGAACGAGCGCATGCCCCATGGCTTGGCATGGCATGGCATGGCATGGCATGGAAGCGCCGGGAGACAAGCGGGAACAGGATGGAATGGAATCGAATCGAATCGAATGGCATGGGAGCATGGGAGCATGGGCATGGAGCATGGGCATGGGAGCATGGGCATGAGCATAGGATGACTGTAGCATCTATTGGAACGAAACAATGCTAAGCGGCAGCAGCAATCGCGGGCAGCGCAGCGCAGCGGGGCCAAACGAACCAATCCATGAATCAATCAATCAACCAACCAACCAAATCCAAATCCAAATCCACAATTAACCGAGCCTTTCCGGGAATTCAATTCAATTCAATTCAATTCATGCTCCGCGTGGTTTGGTTTGGTTCGGTTTGGTTCGGGGATCTGCCGTGCCGTGCCGTGCCGTGACTTCCTTCCTTCCTTCCTTCTTTTGGCAGAACAATCAATACGAGCGGAACGAAATCCCTCCGAATCGAATTCGAGTCACTCACATTGCGAATAATCTAATCTAATCGACCAGACTAGACTAGACTAGACTAGACTTGCGAATCGAATAGTTATATCAAATAGTTAAATCGAATAGTTAAATCGAATAGTTGAATCGAATAGTTGAATCGAGCGAACCGCAAATTGCAATAGAACAGAATGGAATGGAATGGAATGTACCGGTGTATTGGAATTCGTATTTTGCTTGCTTGTTTGCTTGCTTGCTCCGGGGAACGCTCACGATGGTACCGTACACACGGCACTAGCTATAGCAATAGCAATAGCAATAACAGGACGCACCGCACCGCAGGATCATTCATTCCTTCTAGCTCGAGTACCGTACCGTACCGTAGACTAACCTCGACCTTCCACCCACCCACCCACCTAGCGGAACCACCTAGCGGAACCACCTAGCGGAACGGGAGGAAGCGAATCGAAGCGATGTGGCACGGCACAGCACAGCACGGCGCAACACGGCGCAACACAGCGCAACACGGCGCAACACAGCACAGCACAGCATAGCACAGCACAGACCACCACGGAAGGATGGTTGGTAATCATCCATCATTCGGTGGTCGTTTGTCGTGCATCCATCCATCCATCCATCCATCCATCGTTTATACGAAGTATAGTAGTTCGGCGTTCGCGCGAGTCGTCGTAACGAGGGAAGGCACTGCTCGGATTCATTCATTCATTCAGTCACGCACTAACTAACGAACTAACGAACTAACTAACTAACTAACGAACGAACTAGGCGATATACAGCACCTAAGTTAAATCAACTACCCGTAGCCATGCCTACCGTGATTCATTCCTTCATTCATTCCCTCGTCAATCCAACCCCCATCGAATCGAATCGAATCGAATCGAATCGAATCATTCCTCCAAAAATGAAATGGAATCGGGATCCGGCTCGTTCTGTTCCGGTTTAAATAGTTTTTTCTTTTCTTCTTTCGTTCGTTAGAAGGTCGGTCGGTTGTTGGGATACTGTAGTTGTAGTTGTAGTTGTAGTCTGGTTTGGATTGGTTTGGTTTCTTCCGCGCGGACGGACGGACGGGCAGCGTTGGATGGATCACGGTATTGGCACGTGACATGGCATGGCATCGCATGACATGACATGACGTGTCGTGTCTACGAATTGGATTGGATTGGATAAAATTGGATTGGATAAAATTGGCAGTGAGTGTTGTTGTGTAGTGTAGTGTAGTGTAGTAAATTGTTGTGTTGTGTTGCACCGCTGGTTCGGTTCGGTTCGGTTCGGTCCGGTCGTGGGACGGTTCCATACATATCCACGCGGTTCGCACCGCACCGCACGCAACCCCCCCCCGACTATAACCCCCCCCCCCCCCCCCCCCCCCCCCACACACACACACACGTCCTTAGAATGGAATTCTCGAGCAACGTTCCGAACGACCAAAACGACGAGACGAGACGAGACGAGACGAGATAAGTCGAGACGAGATGAGACGGATGGAATCGAATCGAATCGAATTGAGAATCGAATCGAATCGAATCGAATCGAATCGAAAAGGATCGGATCGGATCGGATCGGATCGGATCCAATCTTTGGCATCGCCGTCACGGAGATCCGCAGAAGTGAGTCCGTTCTCACGCATATTCCGATGCCCCAGGGTGCGTGTGGTGTGGTGTGGTGTCGTTTCATCTAGTCTCACCTCACCTCACCTCACCTATGTCGAATGCGAATATAGGAATATAGGAATGAATGAAAATCTATTCCTTCCTTTGCCCTTCTGTTGTGTCGTGCGTTGTGTGTCGTGCGTTGTGCGTGTGTCGTGTTCTCAATTGCTCCTCGTCATTCGTCATTCGTCACGGCAGGACACAATCCGGGTCGTTCCTCAGAATCGGTTCCAGCGGCGAGGGCGGCCTCCACGATGCTTGTTGTTGTTGTTGTTGTTGTTGCTGCTGCTGCCCTTGATCGCTATTGCTATTGCTATTGCTATTGCCATCGCCGTCGACTGTTGCTGTTGTTGTTGTTGTTGCTGCTGTTGTTGTGTGCACGTAGTCGTACCAGCACGGTTGTTCGGCATCGTTGTTGTTGTTGTTGTTGTTGTTGCTTCCCCCCATGATCGACGCGAGGGCACCGTATCCACCCCTTCCGAAGAGCTGGCATCTTGATTGGGCCATTACCAAGAGGTCGACGACCACCGGATAAAAATCGGAAACGTTCGTGCTTTCATCGAATTCCAGGTGGAGGAAGGGGTTAGCTCCTCCTCCTGTTTGTCGGGAAGACGACGACGACGACGACGACGACGACGACAATGATGACGACGACAATGACGAGGAAATGTGGGAGGAAGCGTTCTTGTTGTGATTGGGTTTGTTGTACGGCAACGGCAACGACAACGGCAACGGCAATGCCGTGGTAATCCGGACGGGAGGCAGTGCACCGCTCGTCCGCGAGTGAAATTTCTGTTGCTGTTGCTGTTGCTGTTGTTCTTTTGCCTCGTCCTCCACCGCGTACAGGGCCGAAACCGCATCCGACGCCACGTATATCGCCGGAAGATCATTATCATAATCATAATCATAATCATTGTTGCCGCGGACGCTGCTGCTGTTGCTGCTGCCCCCGCCGCCGCCGCCGCCGGTTTTGGTGTTGTTGTTGTTGTTGTTGTTGTGGTTGTGGTTGTGGTTGTGGTTGTGGAGGTGCCGTGCCACCCGGATGGCGCAGCGTGTCAGGTTCCGGGCATCGGACGCCAGGGCCCGTTCCTCCGCTTGTGTTTGTGTTTGTGTTTCTGCTTGCGTTTGTGTTTGTCCAAGTCGTTGTCCCCGTTGTTGTCCCTGTTGCAATTGCTTCTGTTGTTGTTGTTGTTGTTGTTGTTCGTGTTTGGATCGGGCGTACAATCCCCGGTAGTGAACGGCGACGAATCGCCCGGGTATCAACCGGTGTGTTTTGAGTGTTTCCGCTACGAGCTTTTCGACGGGTGGAGCCGGAACGAACCAGGACCGGAACCAGTCGCCGTAGATCCGCCGGTAGCTCGAGACTCCCCGTCGCCGCAGTAGCTGTTGTTGTTGCTTGTTGTTGTTGCTTTTGTTGTTGCTTTTGTTGTTGTTGTTGCTCCAACGACGAATGCTGCTGCTGGTGGTGGTGGTACTGGTGGTGCTGGTGGTACTTCCCGAAGCAGTGTTCGGAAATACGATTGCGGGAGGTGTTGTAGTGATAGTGGGGCGGGCCGGGGACTGCCAGGGGAGCAAACAAATCCATACTAAAAAAAGGATCGCGCAAGTTAGTTGTCGTTGTCGTTGTCGTTGCCATTGTTGTCACCGGTCTCGTTGTTGTTGTTGTTGTTGTTGTTGTTGTGCTGGTGGTGGTACTGATACTGATACTGGTGGTGGTACTGGTATCCATACATCGCCTCTACCAGGCACTGGTAGAGAATGGCACCCCCGTCGGGAGATTGCTTGCGGGTCTGTATCAGTGTGGTCGTCTCGTGCTCGGGTTGGACCAGTTGGTACTCGCGGGGTCCCTCGAGGGTGGAACGTGTCCACAACTGTGTGTTCGTGCTGCTGTTCGTGCTGCTGTTCGTGCTGCTGTTCATGCTGTTGTTGTTGCTGTTGCTGCTGTTGCTGCTGTTGCTGTTGCTGTTGCTCCTTTTGTTTGTCGGTCTGGTTCCAAAGACGACGGGATCCGGACCCCTCGCCATTTTGTCGGTGTCCCTCAGCATCTCCTCCAGACACGCCGGAACCGTCCAGTTGACCTCGTTCGGGAGCAGAAATGATTCGAGGGGGTGCGGTTTGTCCCACCTCACCAGCAGCAGGCGTTTTGTGGTTGTGGTTGTGCTTGCTGGTTGCTGCTTGTATAGTGGCCCGTACCGTTGTTCCATCCACTTCCACTTCCACTCCCTCTTCCACTCAAATCCCCCACAACTACCCGCACCGGTTGGTGGGCCGCCAGGGCCGTGTAGGCCAGCAGAGGGGACAACCGGTCCGCCAGTCCCCCGCAGCGGGAGTGGCGGAGGCAGTAGACCACCAGGTATTTGGGAGGTTGCGAATCGTATAACAATAAATTGTTGCCGTTGTCGTTGTCGTGGTTGCTGTTGCTGTTGCTAGTTGCTATTTCTGTTGCCGGTGGCACCTTCGTTGCCATCTTTTTTATTCCCACTGTCGTTGTTGTTGTCGTTGTTGTTGTTGTTGTTGTTACACCAATAGTCTTGGTTGTTCCATCTCGCCGTCTGGATTCGGTGCCAATCCATGTATTCCTTCATCCAGGTGGGAATCTTGTTCGAGGTTCGATACGTGGCCGGAAGGATTCCCAGCAGAGGATCCCTGGCTTCCGCCTCGGTGATGTTGTAGTGATAGTGATAGTTGATAGTTTGTGTTTGTGCTGTTTGGGGGTTTGGGAATTAGAGTTGGATTATTCCCATTCGAATTCGAATTACGAATACGAATTCGAATTCACAACAACATCATCGACAACAACTTCGAATTTGATCCTCAGCGACAGCGACAGCTGAATCCACAGACCGGCAATCGCCATTGCGGCAATCCCCATCCACAACAGGAACGTTCTTGTTGTTGTTGTTGTTGTCTTGTGGTTGTGGCGGTGGCGGTGGCAACAGCTGCTGCTGCTGCTGTTGTTGTTGTTGCGACCCCGATTGCCACTGTAACAACCGCGACTACAACAATAACTATAACTACAACTATAACTATAACTGCGACGGGATCGAAGTGTCGGGGATCCGCCGCCGGCGGCTGTGGCTGTGGCGGCAAGACAACAACGATTGTTGTTATTTTTCTTATCCGCCGCCATGGTTTTGGTTTTGGTTTTGGTTGCTGATTGTTGTTGTTGTTGTTGTTGATTGTTGATTGTTGATTGTTGATTGTTGTTGTTGTTGCTGTTGTTGAGAAGCAGAAGCAGAAGCAGAAGCAGAACAGGCTCTAACAACACTCTCCGCTTGCTCTCTACGCCTGTGTCTTCAATCGGGACGGATCAAACCGAATCGAATCGAATCGATTCGATTGGATTCGATTGGATTCGATTGGATTGGATTGGATTGGATTGGATTCGATTGGATTGGATTCGATTCGATTGGATTGGATTCAATTCGATCATGCGGTTGTTCTCATGGTACGTATGGAGTTGTGTGATTAGATTGGAATCGGTTTCGGACTTCGGACTTCGGACTAGTATCTGTTGTTGTATGAGTGTCGAGGAGTAAGATACAATTACGTACGTTGTACCGTACGTACTCGTACTCCGTATTGAGTATGTACATTGACCCGCACAACCGCACTCCTGCACTTCACCGCACCGCTACCTACCGGTACTACCTACTACTGCTAGTAGTATGTGTTGTTTGTTGTTTTTTGTTGTTGTTGTTGTTGTTGTTGTTAAACAGGAGGGCCGTTCTTCTTCTTGGCGGTTGAATCCTGAAGCTAATCAGGTGATTGTGGAAAGAACAAAATCAACAAAAATTTGGGTTACACTACTACTAGTAATGATTATTGCAACCTACTACAGCAGGAGGTGTGTTCTTCTTCTTGTTGTTGCCCATGGGAAAAGCTGCCAGTAGTAGTAGTAGTACTAGTACTAGTACTGCTGCTGCCCATCATGATGGGAAAAGACACGAGGAGGAGTCCTCAACAATCTCCAACCAAGAACGTCGCAAGAAATGCTACTGCTGTCTGATGGTGGTGTTTCTGCTTCTCTTGTCAACAAGGGGGGGGGGGGGATTCACTTCTTGGTGGTGGACGACGAGGAGGTGGTCGTCATGCCCGCCCACCTCAATACTACTAGCTACTACTAGTACTACTACTAGTACCAATTACCACTACATCCTACTACTGCCAGATCACCAGCAGGCAGGCAGGCAGGCAGGCAGGCCGTTGATGTTGATGTTGATGTTGATGTTGATGTTCTTGACACACGGCTTGCCGCTGCCTGCTTGCTTGCTTGCTTGCTGCTCTCGGGCCAAGCACCGCACCATGCATGGATCCCCTTCTTCTTCTTCTTCTTGTTCCAACAAGAGTCACACGCCAACCCGCCAGCCCGCCGGCTTCTGCTGCACCTCCCGCGCGCCGGCTCCTCCTGCATCGTCTCCCGCCGCGCCGCGCCGCAGTAGCTAGTACTATTAGTAGTATACTCCTCCTGCCCGGTGCACCTCGTCTGCTGGCAGCCCTTGTTGTTGCTCCTGCTCCTCCTGCTCCTGCGGAATGAATCAATAGTACTAGTAGTAGTATGAGGATCGCGGCGGCGGTCGATACTACGAGGATTGCAGCGGCGGTCGATACTACGAGGACCACTGATGATAGTACAAGGAGCCGAGCAGCCACACCAGCAGCAAACCACGCCAGCACCCACCACATACTCGGTCTTACAAGTCGCAAACCGAGGACCGCAACAAGCCACCGCCTTGTCGTCAAGAATTGGTTGGCTGTCTCGCCATATATATATATATATGTATATATATTGGTGATGAAACTTCTTGGTCCTAGTACAGCAACAAGAAGTCGTTATATATATATATATATATATACAATGAGGAGCCCCAATAGTAGGAGGAACGCAAGAAGCAAGCAAGCCGGCACCGTACCGTGCCAATCTTACGAGCCATGATACAAGGAGGAGCGAAAACCACCACCACCACCACCACCACCCCGCCCCCCCCCCTTCTATCAGTAGTACTCCATCCTACTATTGCTAGTATGAGCAGCACCCTCCCCCACTCTTGCTGAAAGAGGCTCTCAATCATACACACATCCTAGTAGTAGTACTCCTCCTCCTCCTCCTCAAGACCATTGTCGTGCTGGTGTCTCTTTTGGTGACAACAATCCTTGCTAGTAGTATTACCCCTGCTATGAACAGCAGAATGGCGCGTGGCAGGTACAACACCATTGTTGTTTTTGTTGTTGTTGTTGTTGTTGTCGTCACTTTCTTTATTCATACTATCACTCACGACAATGCTCCTTTTTGCTTTTGACCATGGGAATAGCCCCTTCCAGCAACCATGGTTCAAACTATTCCACCCTGAAAGAGCAAGCAACAAGGCTGCTCCAGCTCCTCGGACTCAGTCTAATGCTCAAGAAGATCTTTGGTCTCGGACTTGGTCATCTGCAGACGCAACAGCAACATCAGCAGCAGCAACAGCAACAGCAACAGCAGCAGCAGCAACAACAACAACAACAAACCAATGTTGGTCTGTAGCAGTAAGGAATTCTTCATTGAGCAACCCCTATAACAAGAAGAAGAACCCTCCACCTCCTTCTGGACCAACGCCCGCAGGACACACCTAGATTGGTTCTTGTGCTGTCAGACTAGTAGGGAACTATGTATTTCTTGCTCAGGCGTCCAATAAAACTGCAAGCATGGTGCTCTGATCTAGGGGATTGTGTTGGTGTATCCACAGTACTACTAGTATCCAAACTACAAGGAAGCACTCCTGCGCTGCCCTGATCTAGGGGACCAGTGTATCCACGGCATCCAAATTACCGGTACAAGCGCCGCTTTGCTTTTCTACAGGATGATCGTATTTCTCGCTCCAGCATCCAAACTACAACAAGCGCACGAGCTACTACTACTACTACAAGCTCTGATTTTGGCACCGACAGCCTCAATATTCATCATGACCTTGCTCTCTAGCAAAAAATAGGTCTACAAACTAATTCTAGCTCTTGACTTCTTTTGGCATAGTATACTCTAATCCCTAGTCTGCCGTGTATTAGTCTGTTCTGGGAGTATCAAAAATAGTGGTAGGAGAATAGTGGAAATCACGTAGAAAATACTAGTACCAGCAGAATAAAGTGTGGTACCAGAGTACCACTTATGGTACCAGAGTACCTTCAACCATCTGCTACCGGAGTACCACTCCCTTCTCCCGCCTGTTGAGCCTGTTTCAAACCCTCATTTTTCTTGGTACTTAGGAGGGAGTACACGTGCTCGTCCGCCGAAGCCATAGGATTACTAGAGTAACAATAAAATCTCAGTCAAAGTAATATTTACGGTACGTACGATATGTACGGTACACTCGTACCCGTAGAGTACGTAGTCCAAAGAACGGCATTCTCACGACGTTGTTCCGAAATAATAATAATAATCTTGTAAGCACTTTTTGACATCCTATTTCGAGTCACAGTGCGCACTTGGGGGCAATAACGAAACAATTGAAACCGTTGAAACAGTTAATTCAGATCGCACAACCAGGCGCACGCATAAATCTTCCTAGTCACAAAAAACAGTAAAAGTAGAAATTGGTTCGAGGTGCGCCTCCGCGCCCAGAAAAATGTACCGAGTTTGGCCGTTGGAGCACCGGAAGCGTTGGGGTCGGGACATTTGAACCGGGATTGGCAGTCAGGAACGGACCAAACGACAAAATTTCGCGTCACATTCACATACCTTCCCAAAAAGATCGATAGGAGCGCTCTCCGACATATCAACCTCTCAACCCATTTACACAACACAGCCCGAGGCAAGAAACAAGAGCACAAACTCTCTCGTCGCTGCCAGGATACATACAAACCCGGTATAACATTAAGAATCACAATTGAGTCAACGAGTCCATTGGAAAGGCATAACGAAAACGGTACTATTCAACATGGCAATCATCAAAAGCTCGTGCTTCGCGCTGGCATTAACTGCGCTTCTCTCCCCGGTCGCAATGGGGCAGACCAGCCTCAACTACGATCAGTGCAAGCGTGTAACTGATTTACGTGACAAAGACAACAACAACAACAACCAGGATCAAAGTTTCAGCACCAACAGAGAAGGTTCGCAGAGACGAACATGTAAGTAGATTTATCAGTTGACGCGCAGCATCTTCAGACCACAGTTTATCATCGAGTGATTCCATCCTGTGCTCTTTGCGATACAAGAGGCCTTTCTTTTGGTTATGTGAGCTATGTATGTAACTGTTGACCATCTCCACCAACAATCTGACCTTTGTTGTGACCTTTGTTGTTGTGGCCATTTGCGTCCTACTATAATATGACTGATTGTATGACGTTACGCCATCACACATACAGACGGTAACCTTTGTACCGGTAGTACAATTTACTCCACTCTAACCGGCACTACTAGCTCCCAGACAGGAACCGGTGACATCCCTTCTCGAATCGGAGATCCTTTCCGACGATTCTGCGATCTCATTGACAAGTTTCCCAACGTCTACAGCCTCATGGCAACCGGCAACTCCCCGCACACCGTCTTTGCCCCTACCGACGCCGCCTTTGCCAAGATCGATGGTCTCCTTAGCAGACTCGACGAGCAACGCGTTCTCGAGCTCCACATCCTTCCACAGGCGCGACTCACAAATGACTTGAGATGCGGGCAAACCTACCGCACCCTTAATACACAACAAGATCGACGAAGCAACCAGCGATCGAAGACCCGATGCATCAATGCCGCCCGAGCGCAACAAATCGGACCCGGCAACACCCGAAACGGCTTGAGCCCCACAATCGGAGTTCCGGACAACATCTTCAACGCCCAGCAATACGAATACCAGACCGAATTCGTGCTCAACTTCGACAGTGCCTCAAGCTCCGACACCACCAAGTATACCTTCAGCCAGGATGTCATTGCCTGCAACGGTGTGATCCACGTCGTCGACGAGGTCTTGATTCCCGGTCCCCAGGGATTCAACGGCATCGGCAGCGGCATCGGCGGCGGCATTAGAGACAACAGCAATTATTACAGATCCAAGGGAGCCGCCCAATACTACGGATCGCAATATTACGGATCGAAGGGATCTTCTAGCAGCGGCTACTATTACGGCGCTGGATCCAACACCGGTCCTGCTAACCTGCCGGCGCCTAGCGACTACTACGGCTACGGCGCTTCTAGCTACTACTCGTACTACGGAAAGTCCGCCAAGAAGGCCAAGAAAGCCAAGAAGGGCAAGGGCATGAAGGCTCGCCCCGACCTTTACAACGGCAACAACCGAAACCGAAACGCATACTACAGCAGCAGTTACGGCCCTCTCCGAAAGTTGAACGTCGAAGCGAAAGCCGCAGCCGACGAGGAATCCGTCGTAGTAGTGGAGGAACCCGACGAGATGTTCATGACCGATGCCGAGTTCTTCGGAACAGAGGGATTGATCGAGGACGCCTCCGAAGTCGGAGAATCCGACCTGGACAACCGAAAGCGCCGACTGGAGGCCATGCTGGAGCCCGATGGCAAGATCACCACGTCGGCATAGTGGAAGAATCAATTATTCCTGGGACCGACGCGATTCAAATCCAAATTCAAATTCAAATTCAAATTCGATTCGATTCGATTGAAAAAGAAGGAGAAGAAGCGTTTCGAAACTATCGTACAAAATTCGCACCCCGCCGCACAACCGATGATGCTCCGATCCATTTGCAAAGAGGTTCGCTCGCTCGTTCGCTCGATCGATCGATTGATCGACGTGGTTGTGCACGCCGATGCCGATGCCGATGCGAATGCTCTTTCTTTTCGGTGGAACGCATCGAGTGACTCCGATCCGAGTATTGCTCGACGACTACTACTACTACTACTACCTGTTTTTTCCGTTGTTTATTACTACAATCTTTATCATTATTTGTCGCACACCACAAAAAGTTATTTTATCGACCGCAGCATCTCAAGAGGCAGAGCCGAACCGATATGCGAAAAAGTACATTATTTTTTAAAACGATTCAATGTGACGAGGTTATATTATATTATTATCAAAACCCTCGGAGGTCTTTTTCTTTACTGGTATTCAGTATACATGGTGCATAGCCTACTATACTAGTATTTTGTCCTCGATTGAAAACCAGATTCCGCTGATGCGAAAGCAGCATGTACGAGTACGGTATTTCCGTGTTGGTTGATGCAGAACCAATCGTCCAAGAAGAAGGACTTGGCTTCTTCGACGAACAATACTACTACCGTAGAAGGCGCTAGTTTTCTGAATTTCCGTACTACTAGTAAAAAATGTGAACAGGTCAGTAATGCCGTTCACGTTAAAAAGAGTGGTTATTTCACTCGCAAGCAGGTATAAAATAAAAACTGCCATGCAAGCACCTGTCACCGCTATTGTATGTATCTCATCAACTAAGGATCAGTAAATTTTGGTAGCATACTAGGCAATTGAATCTCCACATTTAGGGCTCTTCATTGATGTACCGGTATTTGTAGCTTATTTACTGCAACGCTTTGGGAGCAATGAACGCACTAGTAGCATAGGTAGTAACGTACCGGTACGGTACAAACGGTGAGAAAGATACAAAGAATCTTCCAATCCCAATGACCGAACAGAGGTATTCAATATGACGGAAATAATAGCCCTTACACTGTCACAAAGAAACAGCTTAAGTGAGCTATACCCCGCAGTCTTTCGTGCCAAATTTTGGACGAGATTGAAGATTGAAACTACAACAGTTCTGATCCGTATCAAACATCTAGAAAATCCGGGAAGATACTTCTTACAAGTACGAGTACAAGTACTTCGTACTTCGTACGAACTTCGCAGGAAGCAGCTGTAACAGTAACACTAAATAATAATGTTGTAACAACTGTAACCTAATTACTCGTACTCGTACTCGTACCCAATCTTTGAAACACTTTTTGTGGCAATACCGGCAGGGCAACTCCGAGGCCGTCGTGTCGATTATTGGAAACCTCGCGGAAGGCTACGAACACACACACACACGCACACGCACACACACACACACTCTCTCTCTCCCTCGTTTGTTGACAGAGAGTGAACAGATTTCTCCATCCAAAACAGAACAGACAGGCCTACGTACCCCGCTTGTCTGTCTGCCTGCCTGCCTGCCTGCCTGCCTTACTGGCTGCCCGACTGCCTCTGCCTTCCCTCCTATATCGCTGCGATCCATCACATCACATCACATCACATCACATTACACGGTACACAACCATGCCGTTCTTTTCGCGAAAACGCGACACCCCCGCCACCGGAAAAACGGCGTCCCTCCGCGGTGCCGCGAACGGAAACGGAAACGGAAGGAGAACCCGGGATGCCGCTGGCGTTACAGATGTTGCCTGTAACGGAACCAACCTCGAGGCATCCTCCCGTCGGAACCACCACTTTCCGACGACCCTCGACGATGCCGATCCGTCGTCGTTTTTCAACAGTCTGACGGCCGGATTTTTTCGTTCCCCTGTCGGTAATGTTGGATCTAACCGGTCCAACAACACGCAGCAGCAGCAGCAGCAGCAGCAGCAGCGCCAACCGCGCGATGTTGTCGTCGGCAACAACAACGACGACGACGACGACGACGACAATACTATTAGTACTACTCGTAATTGGTTGTTGTGGGGTTCCGCACTAATGCTCGAAAGCCTCGGAAGCATACACACAAGCATAAGTACGAGCACGAACACAACGAACATGCACAACACGAGCCAAAACAGCAGCAACAGCAACAGCAACAGCCTGCAGGCCTCGGCGATCCTGCGGGAAAGCAGCAGCTGTGGTAGCGAAGCTAATGGTGGTGGTGGTGGTGGTGGTGGTGGAAACAACAGCAATAGCAACAACAACAGCTGGAGGTTGTTTGATCCGCAGGATTGGAACGGGGATCGTCTCGGGAGGCTGCAGTCGAATCAAGACGAGGAAGAACAGCTGCAGCAACAGCAACAGCAACAGCAACAGCAACAGCAACAACCAAGCGAAAACGAAAACGAAACCAATCCCCAACACGCGTTCGATTGGAATGGGCAATACACTCCATCCTCCTCGGAGGCCCCGGTCAACGACGACGACGACGACGACGAATTTGCGCCGCTTCTCCTTTCCACTACGCCTCCCCCGATGGTGGATGCGAATGCGAATGCGAATGCGTCTGGTTGTTCCTCCGCGACTGCCAATGCCAATGCCAATGCCAATGCCAATGATGCCACCCGGGGAATAAGACACAGCGCGACGGAAGCACGGATGCCGGTGGCTCCCGGTCCCACCGAATCCGAACGAGAACGAGAACGGTTGGGCGTCGTGGCCGAGATCCGGGGCCTGTCGGGTCCGGAAAAACAAGCCGCCGCGCTCGACGTCCACGGACTCGCCGTGCACACTCCCACCGAGGGCGATCCGGCGGTGCTGCGCCGGACCCTGGGCGTGATGGACGACCTGTTGCGGGCCGAATCAATATCCGTATCCGAATCCGAATCCGCATCGGCCGCAACCAACAACAACAACAACAGCAACATCAACATCAACCACCACCATCACTACCGCTCGGCACTGGGATGGGCCGCGGCCAGGTACCCGTCCCGGGTCCGGGCCGACAAACTGAAATTCGTCCGGGCCGTCGGGACTCCCTCCGATCCCCACGCGGCCATGGCGCGCATGAGGGCCTACTACGAGACCAAGAAGCGATACTTCGGAGCCGAGACGCTGGGACGCGACCTGGCCTTCCGGGACCTGACGGTGACCGAGCGGACCCTCCATGCTCGCGTCGGAGCGATGCAGCTGCTCGAAGAAAAGGACCGATCGGGACGGACCGTCACGATGCTCTTTGGCAAGCTGGTGGAGGGCCTCCCGGTGGACGCGATGGTGCGTACAGTACAGTACAGTACAGTGCATGTATCGTGCAGTGCGGTACAGTGCGGTACAGTACAGTGCATGTATCGTGCCGTGCCGTGTGTCTTGGTCGGGGGGTGTTATTGCGATTGTTATTGCGATTGTTATTGCGATTGCGTTTGTGACGCAGAGTGTTTTGTAGAGTAGTTCATTGGGAAAAGCATTGCGTCTCGCCGTTTTCTATCTAATTCCACAATTTTGTCACGATCGGTTTGGGATTGCTTCGTGTTTATTCTCATGATATTCTCTCTCTCTATGTGTGTGTGTGTGTGTGTGTGTGTCTACATGAATAACCGATAACAAAACATCCGGTACGCGACAGGTCCGAATGGATCCTGTACGGGATGGAGATCATGACCCGGGACGAGACCATCCAGATTGCCGGATACGTCCACATCGTCTGGGCCCACGGAATGGCTTCCAACTGGTCCTCCCCGGACGCCCTGGCCAAGTCACGGACCCTCATGCGGGTCCGCAACTGCCTCCCGATCCGGTGCGTCGCCAAACACTTCTGCTACCGGGCTTCCTCCCTCCGGAGGCCACTCTACGGGGCACTCGTCCACGGACTCGATGCCTTTCAGGCCGTCCGGACACGGATCCACTGCGGGTCCGTCACGGAGTGTGTCTACAACCTCATGACCTACGGAATTTCACGAGACTAGCATACCAGTCATACTGGCGCGCGATTACAGTGCAACAACGACTACGGTCCACGGAGAAACCATGATCATCGATACCGAATTCCACATTGCCTTTCTGGAAGCCCTGGCGAAACGAGAAGAACAAGAGCTCCGCCTGCAACAACAACAACAGCAACAAAAACAAGGACAAGGACAAGGACAAGGACAAGGACCATCCGCTCCACAAACCTTCGGTGAAACCACCACCGATGCGGTGGAATCCGGGATTGCCCCCCGTCGAGGCGGCAGCCCCACTCCGACGCTGTCGTCGTCGTCCTCCTCGATGGTGCTCCTCCCGGGCCCGCTCGACATTATCATGGGCCGGGGGTGTCACCACACCAACAAATCCGGAAATATGCGGTTCAAAAAGCTCCTAGAGGCCAGCTTTGACGACTACGACAATGCGTCCTCCAAGAGCGAAAAGACGGCCCTGGTCCGGGACCTGCTGGACACCATCGAGGCCTCCGGGGCACGCTTTCTGGTAAAGGAGCGACCGGGCGTCTGGACCGTGGCCTCCCATCAAAAGGCCCACGACAAGGTGGCCCACGATTTTCGGAACCTGCGAAAGCGGGTCCTGGCAGCAAAAGCGGCGGCGGCGGCGAGCGCGAACGAGAAAAGCGGCGAAGCGTAATCGCGGAGTGAAAAATCCCGCGATAGGTACCTAAATAATAGGGCCTACGAGTGCGATGATGTGCTGAGAACGGAATGGTAGTATCGAGCAGCCTTGTGTTTTGAACACCGCGAATGAAGGGGGGGGGGGAGGGTCTCTGATTAGTCGATGATAGTTTCGTGAAGATATTATATTTCTGAGAGTAGAGTTATAGTGTAGTTATGTGTTGTATTGGAATAGAAAGGTATTCGATTCGCTTGTGAGGTGTAACGCCGTTCCCAGTCTTCCTTTCGAGTTGATTCTGACCAACAATGCCTGCTGTAACACCGACTGTTCTGGGAGTATTACGGGTGTTACCAAGGTATGCGTTCGCCGTTTTCGTCCGTCTTTTCCCTTCCATTGGTACTAAGTTGTTATGTTGTGGATGAAACATCATGACTTGGTTGCCTTTACTACTATTTGGAGAGAAGTTGAAGGAATTGCTTAAGATGGGAAATCGGAATCTCAAAAGGTATTGGAAGGATGATACAACATAGATGTGTCTTTCAAGAAGGAATCGCAAACAATCTTTCAGAATATCTCTTTCTTGGTGCTACAAAATGAGGTATTGTGGTATGAAGTTATTGTTCTACTTATGTTTGTAACCCTCTAGAAGGACCAATACTTGCATAGTGTCTAGTAGCTAAATGTGGAGTAAAAATTGAAAGGTTGGGCAAAATGGAACAATACAGCACGATGATAGTAACTTTGTGACAAATGGTAAAAATATTCACAGCAGAATTAACAGGAAATAATACTGCAGTGTTTTTTGTCAACTCATACAGTCTCCAATGAACAAATCAACATGAATGTGTATTACAACTTAGAAAGAAAACATTTTATTTGGGTGGAGCATGTCCATTATTGACAAAGAAATATCTCAACAAGATGATTGGTTTCCTTATCCCAGTTATTCTAATTGACTTTGTTTTATTCCCATAGCAAACCATTCTACTTTTCTTAAACATTTACAGTAACATGAATGGTCTCAAAACATAGACTCATTGTGTTTTGTCACCTCCACACAGGAGAGTAAATCGTGGTGACCTCCAACTATTCTCAATTCACAAGTGACATGATCAAGAAATGTTTCTCACTTTCAAAATTTTGGGCATGACTGGAGCAAACAGAAATTCAATTTTTCAAAGGGGAACTCTATGAAGTGTTTGTAACAGAAATTTTTATCTGTTTTTTATCTTCATGGTGGAAAATTCAACTTAATGGGGACAATAATTGCAACATTAGTATGGTTGTACATGATTACCCTAACCTGGACCCAAAAGGTTGTACATAACCAATCAAAAACCAAAAGGTTCTCATTTTCTACCTCAACCTGGAACCCAAAGGTTTTTCAAAACATTTTTAGTTATACATCTTTAATACCAGAAAATCTAATATCACCTTCACTTAGACCTAGTAGTACAACCTCAACCTTCTGTTGTACTTATACTATAACTTTCAAGCTGAAACCTTATGGCTTTTAGGTTTGACTTAGGACCTCATCCTAAATGTATTTAGGTTCAACCTAATTAGTTTGTGACATACTACAACCTTGAGGCTATTACATGATTTTTGTTATAATGAGAAGTCAATTATTACCAGTTTTGTTTTTCACAAGGCTTCTTCTTGGACCCAGAAAGGTCAATTTCTGTCTGCTCTTGGAAAAGGACCAACTGGCTATGCTGGGAAAATTGAAGAAAAGACCCAGTTTATGCAACTCTCAAAGTGAACCAACATAACACCATAATAATGTAGCTGATTGATAAAGGCTAGAAGTAGGCTATGAGTAGATGTTCCTGCAACACCCCTTTCAGAAGGTATTCAAGGTGAATAAATTAAATAGTGATGACGCATGTGTTCATTTTTTCTTTGAAGAATTGGCTGCGTTGACACACACCATTTTTCTGTATTTATGATTTCACTATTCATATGGTACATGTATTCAATAGGGTTCTTCATAAATTATTACATAATTATTGTCTGAAATTAGCTGCTGCTGAAAGATTTGTCATAGTACTCCACACTCTACCTTGTTCATGCATTATTTGATAGGTCAACAACCTCCACACACACACACACACACACACACACACATACACGCACACACACACACACACACACACACACACAGCTGTACTTCAGCACAGCACCCTATATTTTCTATTCAGATAATGTGCCCAGTATTAACTAGCTGGGATTTTAATAACAATATTTTCAACTTGAATGACCATTTGAAAATGCTCCCATTTTAGAGATTTCATTTGTTAGCACTACTAGAATTCTTCTGTCCTGTGCATTTCTCAGTCTACCAACCATTTTTATTATCTTAGCAAATGCAATATGTATGAATCGTTCTTGATCAGAAGCAAGCTGTACTATATCATCGTATTACTACACTCATGCTGATTATGTAGTACTATTATATTCATTCTACGGAACCATTATCTGGGAGTACCGGTACTACGGTACTGCAAATGTCCAAAGGCAAATTTGTTTGCTCCAGCAATTTTCTAATCAATCCCTCCTCGTCTCCATTTAATCCTTACATGTCCTCTCATTGTTGTTACTCTAAAAATCGACCGAAAGGTATAAGATATTAAATTTAAAGAGAAGTGAGCTCATGGAGACACTCTTATTTTTACTATGTATATTGCACTGTGTTGGGGCTTCCTGTATTATACGTGGTAGAGATCTTCCCTGGTTATTTGTTACTATCTTCATCGTACCAATGTTGTCGCTGTTGCTGTGTTAGTGTCATTGTTAATTTCCTTCTGGAGCTGGCTGTTGATCTGATCAATCTGAAGGCAAGGAAGGGCAACAAGTGCTGTAGCTGCAGGCTGGTTGAGGTGCCGGTCTGTTGGTTCTAATATTTCTCTGATTCCACTATGATTGAGCTAGGCTTGACTGGATCTATTCTAGCTACCAAGGGCACAGCCAGTTAGATCCTAGGCTTGTAGTTCTACAATAGGTCCCAACAAGGGAGCCAAAGCAAGGTTTAAGGTTGAATAATCAAATAATCTAAAAGTATAAGCGCATAGGCTTGCTGGGGAGTAAGCTATCACTTTAAATATCACATTGCCGCTAATACACCACGATATATATCGTGCTGCCGCTAATACACCACGTTACGAATATTTTATACGGTAAAATACCGTGTTGCCGCTAATACAACACGATATGTCGTGTAATTACACAGCAGAAAACAAGTTTGTGAGCAGTGCTTTGAACCTCTGCTGCTGTCTTTTCTTGAAAACAGAACACTTAATAAAAGATAGCATATGCTAATCTCTGGTGTGTGTTCTTTCTTGGATCACTAAGTATCAAACTCGAGTGACGATCGATTCTTCTTCTAGTGTTAAGTATCCAATCTTGATCGTAAGAATGAGTATTCGATTATAAGAATGAGTCTCATATTGTGTGTATGAATAATACATAACTTGCCGAGGTCTCATTATTCTCGATTCATACCTCCACTATGTTATACACGAAAGGAATTTAATACTCCCCATGTGTCCAAGCGAGAGACCGTTCTAGCTAGGAATGCTGATATCATCCTGTAGTAGGTCACCTATATTGCCACAGTAGTGGAAGATGAGCTTGAGTAAAGGATACACTCCCAAGTGTCCCCAATGCTTGGCGAGAATGTCGGCACAGTTATCCTTGCCTGCAAGGTGTTGCATAAGGACAAAACCTCTCGCAACCATGCTTCTGACATAGTGGTATGAAAGAATGTGGTGTCTCTTGTGGAGCCTTGCACATGGGAATGTGGATGTTTGGATCATCTTTTCATTGTCTTCCCAAGTGTAGGACGTGTTGTGTACTCTAGTACCAAGATGTCTTAATGGCTGTCTGATGTCCACTATCTGCTCGATGCATGTTCTGGCAGAAACAAATTCAGCACCAAAGGTAGCGGTTTCTGTAGTGGCTTGTTTCTTGGAGAACCACATGATGGGGGTCTTGTTCGCAAAATGCAGGATACTACAAGTTACAGCCTTGCCACTGAGAATGTCATGCATTAGGTTGGCATTGTAGAAATGAGTCAATACAACTACCTTGCCCATAGGAGGTGGTGCGTCAGTTGGCAGATCCTTGGAGTGCTCCCCATAGACCGTATTGGACCAATCTGTGTTATCACTTGCAGTCAATACAAAATCAGGTGCTTCCACACAAAATCTGATTTTGAAATGCCTGAACTTGGAGATGTACCCATAGATGCGCTTAGCTCTGCTGAGATGACCTTCTCTTGGTTGGACTCAAAAACTTGATAATATCATGACAGAAGTCTGTATATCAAAGCGTCCAATAGCAATGATCCACTGGAGAGAGCCTATCATGCTTTGATTCTTTTGAATATCAGTGTCGTCCAGGAATGATGTTGAATTGAGTTCAGGATGGTCATTTTCAGCAAGTGGGGATTGGAATCTGGTAGTTGGTTTGCAACCAAACATCTGTTCATACGAAGCCTCCATTTTCTCAATGAACTTGATTGGATTCATGCAGAGCACATCATGTTCATCCCTCTCAAAACCACATCCCAAATGGAAGTTCATAGGTCCAGAACCTTTCAGTTTGAAGTTGTAAGGTTCTGACTGCAGGATAACAAGGAATAACTCAGGGTTGGCCATACATAAACACAGGTTGTCAACCTAGGTGCATATGAGCTCATATGCTGCCTCCCCATGTTTGTTCTTGCCAGGCTTGATGAAAATTTCAGGCTCTGCCTTGGATCTTTCAAAACCAAGTTCAATGAGACAAGCAGCAAGAAGGTCACCAAAACACTTTCCAGATGAGTGGAGTTCTTATAGAGCCTTGTATATGACTAGTAGGCGGCCTTCTAATGATCCAAACTCAGCGCCAGCTTTGATACATACTTTCTCACAAGTGACAGCTTCAAGATACGCATTGCCAATGTCAGTTCCCCATGCTTCTAGGCTGTTTAGCTTGGCTAAGAACATACACAACACATTCTCAGACCTCTGAGAGAGACAACTCCAGCATAAACACTATGGACCGGAGTTTCTGTGAGGTTGCCATTTGCAACCAGTCGGGCCTTGTGTCTGCCATCATGTTTGACAGCATAGATCATATGAACCTTGATTTGTTGGAAACCAGGTGGTATGTTTTCAGCCTTGTATGTGCCTTTGTGGATGAAGGTGTCATATTCCTGAAGCTGTGCCATTTCAAGGGCTATGGCTTCCTGCCACTTGGCGTTACCATTAGCTTTATCAAACTGAATGGCTTCATCATGATTGTGAGGTACCTTGAATCCATACTGATATTGAGGAGCAGTACGAAATGATTGTAGCTTGGCTTGGTGAATGAGCCTATCAAGTTTCTTGGTCCTTCTGGCAAGGCTAAAAATGTGTTTGAGATGCTTCCAACCAGGTTTATCAAGCATGTCATTATCCTTGGCATATTTGGCAACAGTAACAGGGTCATCTGCGGCTACATTGGATAGTGGCTCATATGTGCGCTCCATGTTTTCCCATTCAATCCAGAGGTTATAATTGGAGCCTTTGTATTGAGGATGCTTGTTGTCAAGTGGGCCTTGGCGACCAAGAATCCTGCAAATAACTAGAGCTTTCCATCTTCTTGAGTGGAGTCTCGATGAATGCAATTCATGGCATCATTGTATGCAATGATATCTTCAAGTTCATCATCTGAATGCTTGCATCTCAACATGACGAAGTCCTTGTTTTTCACGGTGCTGTCTTCAACGTCAACGATACTAGCCAAGCGTTTCTGAGTACCGTCAGGATGTGCTATTAGGAAGGATCTTCCTTGCAAGTCATCAGCAGGGATGGCAGGGATGGTGATGGGCTTGCCAGTATCGTCAAATTGGGCATTGCCTTCTTCATCAGTAACAACTACCTCAGATGGACCAACAGATGGAGTAGCAGGGATGGTTGGTGGAGGTTGTGCTTCACTGACATCGAAATATGCTAGTAGCTCTGGGGGACCAAAATCATCTTCAGTGAGGGTGACACCGGCAGGGGTCTTGCTGTAGATGTGAGCGGTTGGAGGGCCATCAAAAATCTCCCCATAGTTGTTGGGGATGGGAGAAGGTGTAGCATAGCTGGGACTATTAGCAACTTTTTGATAAAGGAAACTAGGGAGGGAGGGCTTGGGAAGAGCCCGAGGGGTAGCAACAGCTGGATGGGATACAGTGTCAGTATCAGGCTGAGCAGCCTGGTGGTGAGAGGGTGTATCACCAAAAGATTGTGGAATAGTAGCTGCATCTTTGGCCTTGCGCCAAGCAATGAAATGATCATCAGTGAATAGGCCAGCGCGCTTGTTACGATGATCTGGATGCAAGGCTGTGCGGACACCAGAGCGGTCAAGCAGTTTGTTGGTAATAGGATCCCAAATTTTGAAGCAGAGGCCATTGCCAACATGCTTGGCAATACCAACAAAATGACCAAGACATTCAGTGGTGTGTGAGCCAAGAGATGTATCAGGAGTCTTGAAGTAGACAGGTTCAAACCAGAAAACGCTGGTATAAGCACTGATATCACCTAAAGTACCAGTGGCAACAAAGATAGGTTGCTTATCTGAGAGAGTAGGGTCAGATAAATGGTTGAGCAGGCGATCTATGTAGGTCATACAAAGAAGCCAAAGATGAGGAGGTGTACCGGTGCAATCCATGATCCAATTGACAGCTTGTTTGAAGGTTTGGTAGGGACGTTCAAAAAGGTTTTGATGTTGATGGTATGGCTCACTTTGCCATAGTCCAATCCAAAGCATCTTCAGATAGTCAAGCACACTCTTGCTGGACTGATAGGAACCATGATCACAAAGCAGGCGCAAAGGTCTGCCCCATTGTCTTACAAAGTTTTGAAGACATGATAAGAAATCACTTGTAGTCTTCATCTCTAGGCGCAGCGGTGAGAAAATTGGAAGGGGATTGGATAGAACGCCTGGCAAGTATTTCTTGGTGAATGAAATCAGTGGGACTGAGCCAGAAGGATGTATCCATGTTATCCAAAGCTTGGAGAATGGGACTAGGTGAGCTGTGAGAAGCAAAGAAGGTAACATCAGATGCAGGTTCCTGGGCATTACCACAATGGGTACCAAACTCATTGTAGTCATGGTAGGGAAGCTGATGTGGTGTCGGTAGATATTTCTGAAGGAAAGTATCATCCTGGGGGGTAATAATGCTGTCAAGTATTGAAGGATTCCAATGCTTGTCACTGGTCATTATAACATGTGAAAGTTGAGAGTATTCTTCACTGGTATATTTGCGCATGGCTAGGTATGGAAGGCCATGGCGTATACTGAGTGGAAATACATGACCATCAGTGGTAGTAATGACTTGTGTGCCACCAGCCTTGATAGAGGTGTCATCAACTGTGGAGAGGTAGGCTTCCATCTGGACCCTTCCGAATCAGCTTTTTTACCCCGCGCGCGCGTGATTTTTGGTGAATAGTTAGTACAATGAAACACGACTGACTGAATGAAAAGTTCGTCTCAGTCAGCAACCCTGCTGGCGAGCTTCGATAGATTCAATACCGGTTCTGTATGATATTATATTATTTAATTGTCATTGTTACACGCATGCCACTTCTCAACGGTCGCGAAATTGAATCGTGTTCCTGGGCAGGTTTTTTTTGGTATTTTATACAGCAGAAGACAGGTTCGTGAGCAAGTATGCGAACCTCTGCTGTCTTTTCTTGAAAACAGCACACTTAACAAGAGATTGCATGCGCGAACCTCTAGTGTGTGTTCTTCTTTGATTACTAAGTATCGGACTTCGATCGTAAGAATGACTGTTGTCCGATCACTAAGTATCGAATGTGGGTGTCAGAATGACTGTTGTTCGATCACTAAGTATCGAATTTGGTGTCATAATGACGATTGCACCTCTGGTTCGACCGTATCCCAATCTCACATAGAGAAAGAGGTAACCTTCGAGTCTCATTATTCCAAGCACTGAAAGTGCACTTTGACTCGTAGGATCGTATCATTCCAGCTGCAGTACTGTAAGTTACGTAGGAATGTACGTACGTAAGTTATAGTACTGTAGTGTTCGCGTACGTGCAAAAGGAATTTAATACGTACTCACCAGAAAGCTACCAGAAAGTTACCAGAAAGTTACCAGAATTGCTACCAGAATTCTGGTAGCTTTCTGGTAGATTTCTGGTAACTTTCTGGTAGCTTTCTGGTAGCTTTCTGGTAGCTTTCTGGTAGCCGGCCACGAGCTCTTTTCAAATTTATTCTGGTCCCGGAACCATCTGGGATTAAATTTTTGATGTCTTTGGTTTACGTGTGAGCTCTGCTGCAACTAACTGTTCACTCCCCACATTTTGGAATTCTTGTCGCATCCGGCAGCAAATCATTTTTTCTTCCCCCGACGATGGCAAGAAATGCTGGAAAGAGAGGAGGATCAAAGCAATTAGACCAAGAGAAGCATCCAGAGATTGTATACAACCGTCTAGAACTTTCGAAGCGCCTTGCTTGTTTTAACTTCTGGCTTCATTTGAATACTGAGGGGGAAGAGGGTTGGTCGCCGACTGAGAAGCCAGGCTCAATCTGGAAGTATAGGAGCTCTAACTACATCAGGCAAAACATCAAAGAATCAAGCTGGGCAAAGATTGGAAAGGTAAGAATCCCCCTCCTGCTGTTTGGTATTGTTTGGGCTGTTTGGAATCACCTCTCACGTTTCAATTACTAGGCTATGGCCACCCTCGCACAGGATCTGCAAAAGAGAGGAATCAAGATAGTTGACCCTTTACAACAACACTGAGACCGTTGCTCATCAATCTTAGGAAACAAGCCTTCTTTGCCAGAGGATTCAGACGCAGAATCATCTTCAGACGCATCATCGTACTATCAAGAAGAAGAAGAAGAAGAAGAAGACATGCCGAAGAAGTCGGTTCAAATATCAGAACCTCTGAGCCCTTTGAGCCCGGATATCAGTTCCAATCTCAAGAGACTCTACATCAGTGGACCTGTTCAAACGATTACAGGATCCTTGCCGTATCCAATGCTCTCTGGTCGATGGGAGGTATGGGATCACAACCTCAAGATCTTGAATGGATTCTGTTTGATGAGGATGCTTCTTCATAGTGGAACCAAGAAAACCAACTATTCTTTGAATTGGGTAGATCCTCGGACATTGAAAATCAAGCTCAAGTGGCCTGTTTTCATGCAAAATGCTCTGTTTATGACTGGATTGGATACTTGTACCGATCAGAATGGTAACACGATTGAAAATTATCCAGAAGGTCACCAAGTGTACACCGCTATGGGGAAAAACTCAAAGAACTTGGAAGACGATGATGGCTATGTTTATTCGGAAGGCTTGTTTCGGTTCATAAAGCCAATGGACCAATCTCAAGACAAGTACAAGGCAGAGGTCTTTGAATGTCCAGTGGATGCAAATGGTAACAGAGGCACTATCCTCCAGATCTTATTCCTAGAAAAGAATGAAGAAAAAAAGCCATTTACATCTCCTGTTGCAATCAAGCAATCTACCATTCGATTTAGTAAGTTTCACCAGCAAGTGCAGCAGCAGCTCCAAGCGCAGCTCGCGCAACAGCAGAGGCTTAAAGCAAAGCTTGCGCAACAGCAGAGGCTCCAGGAGCTACTCGGACAGCAGCAGCAGCAGCAGCAGCAGCAGTGGACGAGACCTCTGGCAGATAATGTCACTATTAGTACTAGTAGCAAGAGGGCAAAAACTAACACTTCTGCTGCCGCTGCTGTCACTTCTCCTCAGCCTAATCCTAGTACTATGACTCACGATGAATGACTACTACTAGTAGTAGGTGCCAGCAATGCCAGCACCACCAGTTCCTCCTTCGATTCAACTGATTCCTCAATAGCTTCTTCTGGAATCGATCCAATCAAGACCTTCCTTGAAGCAAAATCCCATCTGGATGATCTTCAAAAGTATTTGTTTCAGTGGGAACACGAGCAAGAAGAATAAACGTTCTATCCTTCACAAAATAGCAATCATTCTCTCTAGCAAGAAGAAGTAATCCTAGTAGTATCGTAGTAGCTAGCTATTTCTATTAACGCTAGTAGTAGTACTGTACTAGTCAAAGCAAAATTGCAATGAAAATTGCAATCAAAATTGAACCCGAACGGGAACCCGAAGGGGCAGGCGGCTTTTTTGCACCTCAAGAACAACTCTGGTTGGAAGAGTTGGAGAGATAGGTGTGTTAGTAATGTTAATAGAAATTGGTGCAGTAGTTTTTTTCTTGCTAGAGAGGAAGTATACTATTTTATTGAGGCTTACTACTAGAAGTAGTTTACATCATAGTCAAGTCCATTGTCGAAGGTGGTCTCCCCACTTGCAAACTTGAGCTGTGTAATTACAGCAACAGCATTGAAACACATTCCATGCTTCTGCATCATTCCTTGCCTATTTGGTTTCATGTGTCGGAAGTGAGTGGTAAGAACATTGAATATCTTCAATCTACCATTTACTGTTTCATGTTGTGCTCTGGCGTTTGCTTTCATCTTCCTTTGTTTACTTGTCATCCCCATATCTGGAAGCTTCATCTTATCATCCCCCTTGTAGCCCCGATCAACCTCTACACCTTCGTCATCGTGCAGTAGTGTACTCAATCCTTCTTTGAATATTGTTGCATCATTTGCACTTCCAACAAATGGTCCATTGATCCAAACAATCCATCCTGTCTTCAAGCAGACTCCAACTTCGTACTTAATACCGGGTCCATTCAGTTTGTGCGAATACATCTGCCGGGAGAAAGGCCATGGCTCATAGGCAGGACAGTCAGTTCCATCTACACTTATGAAACAGTTTGTTGTTGCGATTCCATTCAGACCATCAAATCTGTTGCCAAGACAGATCACATCATCCTTCAGATCCACGATCCGCTCAATAAAGTACCAAGCCCACTTGGAAAAGGTCTTGGCAGAGGGCCATCCGGTAATAGAACAGTGGATCTCCACAGTCGAATACACCTTCAGGTGAATAAGAGCCCACAACAAATGCTTTGGTTCTCCACCGGATTCTATAGGTCCTCGATCTACAATCCTATTCCAAACATCTGCCACTATGGTACCGGATGCTCCAAAACACGCTTTAAATCTCCTAACGACATCTCTGGAATTCCATTTGCGCCTTTCCGGCCATCGAAGGACTTCTCTTGCGACTCGCTCAATGGCCTCTTCTGTTACCATTCTTGTTGCTTTGCTGGGAGCCGAGTGTCTTGTTTTGTTGAGGATGCAGGGTTTTTGAGTTTGCTACTACTAGTAGGAGGGCTACGTACTGTTAGGAGCTCCTCGTAGAACACTACCAGAAAGCTACCAGAAAGCTACCAGAAATCTACCAGAAATCTACCAGAAAGCTACCATAAAGCTACCATGATCCTGGTAGCTTTCAGGTAGCTTTCTGGTAAGTTCATGGTTACTTGGTGGTTCTCATAACACGCGATGCTCTACTACTACGACTTAGCGGTTATCTGTCCGTTGAGTCAGTTTGACCCTGTCTGTTGAGAATGGGTTAGTCTGTTTAGTAATATTCTGGCAAAACACGATTAAATCTACAAAGCACTTTGTACTTCTTATTCAGGGTCCAGTAACGGTAGCAACCAAGAGTGGTACTAAACTGCTTGGTTGCCAGCTGGTTGCGCGCGCGCGCAGTAAAAAAGCTGATTCGGAAGGGTCCTGTCCAGAGGATAAGATGGAAGGAAATTAACCGGTGTAGGCACAATCATGGAAGATAAGAATGACCGGTCCACGGTTGGAAACAGAGTATGCCCCACATGTTGCAATGGGGATATTTTGGATTTGATGATTGTTTATGCCTGTGACATTGACATATCAAGATGGAATGTCCTTAGAGATAAGACATGCATCATAGCCTATGATACAACCATTGGCACCGCGGTCAACCATTGCATAACCTGGTGTGGAGACATTGGTTTTGTTGGAATGATAAACCATGGTGACATGCGTGTCAGGAACTTGAGATTCGGGTTCAGGCAAAGATTTGAGTTCAGGCAGCAACCAATAGTGAAATTTGGCAGATAAGGAAGAACTGTTGACAGGGATGTAAGTATTGCCATCTTTCTTGTAGAGAACTGCAGGGTTGTCAGTAAGGAATGCAGGATGTGCTGGTGAGACAGAGGACTTGAGAGGGCGATTGTCCGGTTCAGATGTTGCCTTGTAGACGCCCAGGGATGCATGGAATGCATTCCGTGCATCAGTCTCAGCGTCAGGGGTAAGTTGAGATGACTCAGTGAGGATAGTAGAGGGGGCAGGATCCTGATCAGATGCAATAGAGCATTCATATGCGCAACAACTAACAGGTTTGGTTGAATTGGGATCAGGGGATTGCTCAGGTAACAGGTCTGGGCGTAGGCACGCAACTAGCTTCTTCTTGTCTTCAGCTGGGAGCTTCAGCCATGCTTTCATGCCAGGTTTGGAGAGTGCTTGCCACACTGGGGTTGGCAGCCTAGTGCTGGGATCTGGAGTGCGGCCTGCTTGATAGACTGCATAGTCCTGGAAATCACCATGGAAATCAAGTGGCAGTGAGTAGTAGCCGGTATCATCGGTAACCATAGAGTAAGTCTGCTCAGTGGATTCAAAGTCATGTGCATGGGCCTTGACAGATGGGTGACCACTGGGCTGGGACAGTGTTGCTTGGAAATCTAACCTTGCAGCTTCCAATAGCAGGGTGGTTTTGAGTTCGCTGGTTGCTTTTGCTTCATTTTGACGGAAGGCTTGGAGATCATGAGCTTCCTGTGGATCATCAACTTTGGTAAACTGCTCATTCAGCTGATAGTTACTACTGCATGCTTTGCACAGATGGGTTCGTATACTGTCCTACTCAAGTGGCCGCTGGGGGGGGGGGGGGGTAGCTTGTTGAGGTGTTCTAGTTTAGCAAACCATGTAGTGATGAATTTTACCTTGGAGTCCTTCCAACCAAACAAGTCCGTACTCAGCAATTCTTACATGGCAATGGAAGTGTCGTATACCTTGGACTTGGATCAGTTGTGCAGCTTTACAAAGTCAAAGTATGCCTGGCATCCATTACTGGAGCTAGTATGGCTTAACACGCAGGACGAGGAGAGATCACTTGTTTTGGATAGGATGCTAGCGTTTCGATGTTGCGAATCCTTGTTTCCAATAGGATGCTAGCGTTTCGATGTTGCGGTGTCGGTATCTTGGTAACGATGGGATCGCCAAGGATCGCGACACGAAAAAAGAGAAAAGACGAAATCTGCAGAGCGTATGATTTTTGGATTGGAGATATTGCTATTGGCGGGTCCAATGCAATACGCTTCTACTAAAGGCTTCGACTTGTCCAATTGGTGTCTTTCTTGCGTGTGATCGGATCAGAGAACTATCAATTGTCCGCCTTTCGTCAAGTCAATTGATGATCTGCTGTTGGATTCTCTCTTGCCGTCTTATTTTGCAAGCTTCAACAAGCTTGCGACTTTTAATCTGTTAATTTCCTTCTGGAGCTGGCTGTTGATCTGATCAATCTGAAGGCAAGGAAGGGCAACAAGTGCTGTAGCTGCAGGCTGGTTGAGGTGCCGGTCTGTTGGTTCTAATATTTCTCTGATTCCACTATGATTGAGCTAGGCTTGACCGGATCTATTCTAGCTACCAAGGGCACAGCCAGTTAGATCCTAGGCTTGTAGTTCTACAATAGGTCCCAACAAGGGAGCCAAAGCAAGGTTTAAGGTTGAATAATCAAATAATCTAAAAGTATAAGCGCATAGGCTTGCTGGGGAGTAAGCTATCACTTTAAATATCACATTGCCGCTAATACACCACGATATATATCGTGCTGCCGCTAATACACCATGTTACGAATATTTTATACGGTAAAATACCGTGTTGCCGCTAATATAACACGATATGTCGTGTAATTACACAGCAGAAAACAAGTTTGTGAGCAGTGCTTTGAACCTCTGCTGCTGTCTTTTCTTGAAAACAGAACACTTAATAAAAGATAGCATATGCTAATCTCTGGTGTGTGTTCTTTCTTGGATCACTAAGTATCAAACTCGAGTGACGATCGATTCTTCTTCTAGTGTTAAGTATCGAATCTTGATCAACATGAATAATACATAACTTGCCGAGGTCTCATTATTCCCGATACATACCTCCACTATGCTAGACACGAAAGGAATTTAATAGTCGTTTCAGGCTTTCTGTATTGGTCATTCCATGGTATCGGTCTTTTACGAGGTTAAGTAGTTCATTCAATGGGCATTGCGCTTGATCATGTTGTATGGAATAAAGGAGGCCAATTTGGATTCGGTATTGTTTTTCATAATTGCAATAAGTAATTTCCTCACGGGATGTTAAGTGTGTTCATTTGAATACACATAAAAGTTCCAAGTGTTTACTTATCGGTCGTGCCTTTAAAGATGTCTTGTTCCAAATCCTGTTTCGTTTTTAGTCTTAAGTGGAATTGTTGTTATCACTTAAGGATTCAAAGTAGTGAAGGTGCATTTGATTCTAAGCCTCCCGATCATCCTCAAATATTTGTACCTCTTCTTCCTTGTGTTAGCAATACGTCGTACCTCCATTGTTAGTCGCATTTTGTTGCATTGTTTTCGTTTTACCGTAGCATTTCTACAGTGTTCCTGTTGCTGTATTTTTAACCGACAACACACCCCTTGATCCAACATGATATCGATGTTGCATTACTGTCGGTTTGTGATTAACGTTAATTCATGTGGGAATATTTGATTACTTAACCTGGATAGTGGACCATGATGTATCGTTCATGTTGGGCATGCAAGATCCATCCTAATGGCTTCGTTAGATCATCGGCTGGGTTGATGACTCCTGGTATATGAATCATCTTGATTTCACCATTTTCCTTCCATGCTTGGATTGCAAAGAGCCTGATTTTGATGTGTCTGGTTCTCTCAGTGGGCTTTTGAGCATTGATGATTTCAATTGCTGATGCATTGTCTTCATAGATGGGAGTTGGCCCTACTTGATTAAATCCTAGCTCCTTGAGTATAGATCTGAGATATCTGGCTGTTTTAGCTGCAGTGACTGCAGCAATGAACTCAGCCTCTGTAGAACTTTGCACAGTGAGTGACTGAGCCTTGGACCTGTAAACTATAGCCCCACCAACATGTGTAAATACATATCCTGTGGTGGATCTGCAATGCTTTGGGTCATTCCCATATGCTGCATCAACAAAGCACATTAACTTGCTTTGTTTGATATCTTCAGGATACTTTGGGAGTGATGCATCCTGGACTGGTTTGTCATATGGCAGCCCAGCAGGTAGTGATGACTCAGCATTTGGCCTGTAGAATTGAATACCCCACGATCTTGTTGTTCTCAAGTATCGTGCAATGTTCTTCAGGCTGGAACAATGAAAAGCAGTGGGATTGGAGCTGTACTTAAACATGAGAGTAACTGCATACCCGATATCTGCTGGTCTGCAGCTAACATATGCAAACATCATTTCTCCCAGGAGGGTCCTGTAGGAGAACCAGCTGCAGATTGCAATGCAGCATGTTCCTTGGTGCCTTCTAGGGGTCCATCGGTATGGGATTGCAACTGGCTCAGCACTTCTGTGGACAAAGGTGCTGATGGTTTGGAGTGCGGCTTCATGTTAGCATTGGTTTCCCAGCCATGTGATCTCATGATTCTGTCAATGTAATTGGCACAGGACAGTTCAATGTAGTCAGTTGTTTGCTTGACATCAATTCCATTGAAATCTTCAAGCAGTCCTAGTTTGGTGAATGGGATAGTGTCTTCTTTGGGTAGCTTTAGCTTTTCACCAATGATATCGTAGATTTTGTCAGATACTGATTCTGCAGTGCATGCTAGGGCGAAATCATCAACTTGCCTTAGCATATAGACTGTTTCACCTTGAAATACAGTTGTGTAGATTGTCCTGTCATGCATGGTAGTTTGGAAGTTGAGCTCAGGGCACCTAAGGATCTTGTTGATATGAGTCTCCCATAATCTTCCTGTTTCCAGATGACCTTGGAGTGCTCATAGGACTGGTAGTACCATCCTTTGGTCGATGTCTTTGCCATGCTTGTGCTTATACCATTCTGTATAGGCATCATCTATAGCCATGTAGGTTGGGATGTTGGGGCCAGGACTGTGCGCATAAGCGTTAGCCGCATCACCGCCGTAGACCTTGCGGTTGAGAGATGATGCAATGGCAAAGAATAGTCTTTGGATGGGATGTTCCACACAAGAGGAATATGACATGGCAATTGCATGGAGAGTTGGAGCAGCATGCTTGCTTCCATTACAACACTGCCTGGCTCTTCTCACATCATTCCTTTTGACACTGTACTGCCAATGAGGTCTGAAGATGATGGCATTTGGGTCTTTGGGATATGGTATTGGTGTGCCAAACATTTCCAAGTCTTCAAATTGATCAAGCTATTTGCGCTCACCGGCTTCCCATTCGTTCCATGTAGATAGTGATTTGAGGTTCCTTCTGGTGAAATGGCCCAGTGCTTGTTCCTCTGGGGTAGTTTCCTTGGAATTGATGGCCTTGATTAAGAGTTCAATGGTGTCAGTTGAAAGGGAATCTTCATCAAGGGGTAATTCGTGATTCCCAACTTTGTGGAGCTTGGTGATGGCTCGGAGTGAAGCAATGCCAATGGTAGGAATAACAACAGCCATATCATCTTCAGTTGGCGCCAGATGTTTCTGGATGGAAGCATCAAGTGCTTCAGTGGAGGCAACCTGGGTGATTCTTGACTGTATCAGCTTCTGGTATCTGTTGCCGAGTTGCTTGATTGCCTGGATGGATGAAATATGATCCAAGAAAGGGGGATCTTCCTCATCAGTGGGTTCTTTCCAAGAGGTGTTTGGAGCAAAAAGGCCATATTCATTTGCATGTGCCCTGACTTCCTTCATAGATAATTTAGCTTCAAGTGCAAATGTGACTGGGATCTCTGTCAAATTCCCCACCCCTCAATTGTGTGATGCATGGAGGGCTGTGGTAACATCCGCGGCTGTGAACACACGATTGTGATTGATAGAGAGAATATAGGCACCGCGGAGCTTAGAGAGAGACTTCTTGTGGGAGGAGAAAAGCCTGGAGACAGGGCTTTTTAGGAAGGATATCAGTGACATAGGCCTGTCCAAGAAGTGAATCATTGGCATATCTGAGGCCATAGGCTTTGTCTGGACATGTGGATAGAGCAGTGAGCCGAAGATTTGTGAGATTAGCAAAGGGCGTGATGGAGAACTGGAAGTTGCTAGTGGAGACTTCAGAAGGTTCTGGTGGAAGAGGTTTGTCGTCATGTGTGCGGAGGAAATGCTTGACATTGGTAGGGAGTTTGGAGAGGGGGAGATCATTCATGCCTTCATCAAACCTGACATGAGTGGCAATTTTGACCCTGTGTGTCTCAGTATCATACCACAGGATATTTCTGGTTGTATAGGGAACGAAGCCTAGAAATATGCCTTTCCTTGTGTTGGGTTTGAGCTTGATTTTCTTCTTGCCTGGAGGGCGGACCCAAACTCTACAACCAAAGGTTCTGAAATCACTAATCACTGAGGTTTTCCTTTTCACCGGTTGCCAATTCCAAGGGGGAATGGGATTGGGTGCCTTCAGGGAAGGCATTAGATAAACGCAGGGCATGGTAGAATGCAAAGGGTCAGAACTTGATTGGTAAATTGGCACCACTAAGCATAGTCTTCATTGAATTTGCTAGAGTGCGGTGCTCCCTTTCTACAGATCCATTCTGATGGGAAGCATCTGCACCTGTTGGATAGATGGAATATGCAAATGCAGAGAACAGGTTTTGGACATCAGGGTTGTGATAGAGTTCACCCCCCTGATGAACAATGACATATTTGTTGCTGAAGTATGGATTGTACTGGGAGAAGAAATGCTCCAACCAATGTAATGGGGCAGCTTTGGAAATCCTGGTATCACCAAATTGCATGCCTGTGAAATGGTCAGTGATGAGAATTCAAGCAGTTTCACCATGTATGCCCTCATAGTTGGAGGATTTTGTCCCAGAGAAGTCAAAGTCAATGGAAAGACCTTGGAATGGTTTGGTTGCTTTCCTTGTTGAGTGAGAGCCTGCAGGGATTCTAGTTTGTTTACATTGAATGCAAGTTGGGCACTGATCAAGGAGGCTTGTTTGGCGTTTGAATTTTGTCACACCCGTGATGTGTTTGTGAGCATTGTATAGGAATGCGTCACAAAGATGGCCTTACCTCTGGTGCCAGAGCAATTTGGAGGTCTTGGTATTGATTGCATCGATGGGGCTTTCCTTGTCTGCAACATTAGTGAAGAACAATTTGGCATTGAACCATGGCTTGTCATTTGAATCAGGTTTGCCTCCAACAGCTTTGAAACATCTTTGGAGGGTGACAAGATTTGTGTATGTGTCAAGCTTGGAAGTTTGGATGGCTCTTTTGGCTGCTAATTCACAGGCTTCCCTGAACTGAGCATTAGTAGCCAATGCATACGCTGATGAAGTGGCACAATTGCCATAGGGAGAGTCAATATCAAGGTCTGAGATTAGCAAGCAATGGATGGGTATAACATTGACCATCAATGATTGTGCCATGGAGGATGATGCTTCACGCAGCACTATGTTTGTGATGACAAATAATAGTGAGGTTGCCATTCAGTTGTTTGGAGGAGTGAACGGTGTCAGAAAAGGACTTGTGAATGGACTGTCCACTGAATTGATCCTTGATTCGTGTGGAGTTGCCATATAGGTCATTTTCACTGAGCAAGGTGGAAGCACGCAAGGGGGAGTAGTAGAAGAAGACACTTATGTATCCTTGTGTGTTGGGAGCTGGTATATGCATGTATCCTGACCCTTCTGGCATACAGCTTGATTCCTTTCCCCCTTTTGCAGCCATAAGTCTTATTGGACATTTCCTAAGCTTGGTGTAGGGTTTGTAGTCATGGAGAGGGTGTAGAAGGTTGGTACATGAAACTTTGGCTCCGGTGTCAAGCTGGGTGCATTCCCCTTCTTGAAAGTATGATTTAGCTGAGAGAGGGTCTGAAGGAACAAGGTGCTTGATATAGTTGTCATCAATGGTGATGGGATTGGGATTTGAGATTTGGTGAATTGTGGTGGTAGGGTTGTCTATGCTAGACACGAAAGGAATTTAATAGTCGTTTCAGTCTTTCTGTATCGGTCATTCCATGGTATCGGTCTTTTACGAGGTTAAGTAGTTCATTCAATGGGCCTTGCGCTTGATCGTGCTGTATGGAATAAAGGAGGCCCATTTGGATTCTGTACTGTTTTTCATGATTGCAATAAGTAATTTCCTCATGGGATGTTAAGTGTATTCATTTGAATACACATAAAGGTTCCAAGTGTTTACTTATTATCGGTCCGGTCTTCAATGATGTCTTGTTCCAAACTGATCAACCTGTTTCGTTTTTAGCCTTAGTGGAATTGTTGTTACCACTTAAGGATTCCAAGTAGTGAAGGTGCATTTGATTCTAAGCCTCCCGATCATTGTCAAATATTCGTACCTCTTCTTCCTTGTGTTAGCAAGAATGTGTCGTACCTCCATTGCTAGTCATGTTTTATTGCGTTGTTTTCGTTTTACCGTAGCATTTCTACAGTGTTCCTGTTGCTATATTTTAAACCGACAACACTCATACTAGTCACAGCAGCAGTGCATGCATGGTGGTGAATACTGGTAAAGAAGAACCCAAAGTCCTCCTCCTCGTCCCACCACACACCAGCAGCTATTTGTCTGCTGCTGTGTTGTTGACACAATTCTTTACTACTACTATTGTGCAACAATGTGTCAAGAAGTGAACCACAGAACAACAATGCTTTCTTGTTGGATCAGCAGAATCAGCAGCAGCAATCATCACAATTTTGCTAAGTTTTCATCCTTGTTGTTGTCACCGTGAACAGAATACAGAACCACCACCGTCAGGTGCTTACTACTATGAATCTGAATGGAATTCATCTACCCCAGTGGTTGTATCACTTCTTGTTACATCATCCTCACTGGTGCCTCTCCTGTCCTGTCCTGTCCTGTCCTATCCCCTCCTCTCGTTGTCTCGTCTCGTCCCTTCCCGTCAAATTTCTATCGATGGGCTTATTATTCGGTTGTACCCATGTACCCATACATAGGTATTGTACCCCCAGTTCGGTACAAGTAGGTACGTACACGGTAGAGGGAAATTGACAAAACAAGATATGGTACGGTATTGTACCGTACCGCACGTCTCAACATTTGGAAACGGCTTCATGCACGTTTGGGAACTTGTCGTCCATATTATCCAAATCCATCAAGGGTTGATTAAGATTACGAGTATTAGTACGTACGGTAATTACTCGTAGTACTTATACTCGTGCTCGTAAGATTACTCGTATGTCTTACTCGTACGAACCGCCGCCATCACGTGTAATGACGCTTTACGCTGCCGCCTTGCTCAGGTCACCCAAAGCCGAAAGAAATTCGCACGCCATACTAATATTTTAGCACGAGTCTCTTGTACAGTACGGGACTGTTTGAACGGAGAGTCGGCCATATCCAAAATTTCAAATAATAGCGCGAATGTGACACATTCAAAACCCCAATGCGCTCAATCCCGCTCGTGACTTGACGTCACGAGATGCATTTTCCCGTGCCCGGTGTTGAAGCGACGTGCGGGGTTCCCATCTCTTGGTGCTTTCTTCGGATGCAATCGTCAAAAATCAATGGCCCAATCACAATCCTCGTGGCGATGACGATCGTCATTTTGAAAGACACGCCATTATTGCTGGTATATAGTAACTACGTACGTACGTGCATTGGTAGAGTATTCTCATCTTCTTTTGTTTGACAACATGTACTTTTTTTGATGTTCGTTGGTGGTTCATCTACCGTACGGTAGTTCAGTTCAGTATGTAAGATTACTCGTATGAGTACGTACTCGTAGGGTATGAAGGGTTATGTCGAAACTAATGAAACCAACAAAGCAGGACGGACCAACAGCAAGAACGTTGAGTTTCGGTTGACTTACGTTCTCTCCCGTCCCTCTCTCTCTCTCTCTCTGCTAAATTCCATCTGCTTCTGAACAAGGATAGTACCCGTAAGATTACCCGTACTCGTAATCTCGCCGATCCATCCACAAGATTCTAATCCGATCAAAACAATCCGTACAGACGAGAACCTTGTCCTTGCCTTCGCTCATAGCTACTAATATATCCCTGTTCCGATAAGAATAATAAGAATAATATCAAGATGAAGTTCTGTGCTTTCCTCAGTGTCGCTATGATGGCTTCGGCCTCTGCCTTTGCTCCCGCCAGCAAGATCCAGGTCCCAACTTTGACCACCACCGAGAGTACTACCTCTCTGAACCAGGCCATCGACTACAACCCAAACCTGGGTGGACCCATGTCCGCGGACCCTGTCGACCAAACTCTCATGACCATGGTGCGTGCGTTCGGTGTTTGAGTGTTTGTGATTGTGTCTTATTTGTGTCTTATTTGTGGTGGAACAATTGCATCGGCACACCGTCGGATTGGAACAATTTCATCGGGTGGCTGAGCCGAGCTGAGCTGAGCTGATGTGCCTACTTACTACGAACAAACAAGCACAGCTGTCGGTTTCTTTTGCATTGGCCCGGGTCGACTCGACTCGACTCGATCTTCCAATATCTTCGATGCTTCTTTGTCTGTATCCTCACCGAGTTTTGTGTTTTACGTTTGTGTGCTTTTCTCTTTCACACATACATATACATACATACATTAATGATATCCATCATCAATCGAAAACAACGAACTGCAGTTCCCTACCGACATTCCTATGCGCAAGATGCAAGGAGGAGGCACCGTCCGAACGTGGGATATTCCTCCAGAGGCCGAGCGACTTTCCTACTACATCCGTACCAACGGACGTCCCATGAAGGCCCTTGTTGAATTGGTGCGTATCGATCGTAGTTCCGATTCGGAGACAATCCTTGATTTATTTGTTGTTGCTCCGTTCCTTGTTCGTTCGTTCGTCGTTTGTTGAGTGCGTGCGTGCGTGCGTGATTGAATTCTTTGTGTTGATGGATGGATGGATGGATAGGAATGATGTGGTACGGAATGGTGGATATGGGTGTAGTCTAGGAAGGAAGGGAGGAACTCCAACGCCGCACAGCACGATGTGAAACAGCAGCGATCGAAAGGATCAAACAAACACTCGGCGACGGGTCATTTTCATCTCCGGTCTCACTCAGATGGTTTGCGTACGGGAGGGAGGTGGTGGGGGGGGGGGGAGATGTATCGATCGCTGCTCGAAATTGAAATTCGAGAGGGAACACGTGATGCCTGTGTAATATTGTGGATTCAATCGGGTTAGCGGTAGTATAGTACCGGACCACACACAACAGTTGGAGGCATTTTGTTCTGTGTCAATCGACAAATACGCACGTACGCACGCACGAGACCGAAGGGTTATTGTATTCATAACGATACGCACCGACTACGAATCCGCATGCCATCATCATTTCCCCATCGATCCAGACGCAATCCGCACCTCAATTTCACTCATTGTTCAATCCTCATTCTGCAAATTCTGTGTATCACAACCCGCTCACCACCAATAATCTTATGCCATGCGTTGTCTTGTCTTGTTTTGTTTTGTGACACTCGTTTTCTTCGCAACCTCAGTGGGTTGGACCTATCCGTCGTATCCACATGGTCGACATCGAGTGCGAAGACGGTGACGTGACCCCCTTCCGTGCCATGCTCAAGTTCAAGCCCGGAACCAAGACCCTCAAAATCTCCACCACCGGAACCCACGAATTCCCCATCGAATTCGGTGCCGAGGTCCCCAACGCCGCCCGCATGCAAGAAACCTGGGCCGCCACCCAAAAGGTCTTTGACACTTCTCCCAAGACAACCGTGCAGGGAGGATCCACCGAGGGCGGTGTCGGTTCCGTTCGATACTTCAACATCCCCGACGATGTCGAAACCACCCAATTGGTACTGTGGTCGAGAGATCTCGGAAAGCGTACCGTCAAGGCCAAGATCGAGGTCTTGCAGGGACCCAACAGTGTGAGACAGCTCTACAACCTTCACTGCGGAGGATCCACACAGCCCTACCACTGCGTCATTCCTACACCGGGACCCGGCTGGACGATCCGTATCATCGCTAACAACTACATGGAATTCCCTTTCAGTGCCGCCGTCACTCCGTACGAATTGGCGGGAGAAACGGACGGTTACGGCCACGGCAGCCAACCTCTTTACATGAACTAAAATAACCAAAAACGGAACGGAATATACACAACACAATACTCTACGAACCACAAACAAGAAGAAAGAGAAGTAGGCGCGAACCGAGCCGATAGAAAACCGGTATGACAGCTACTACGAGTACCGATATTATCACTTCATTCACAATTACATCACTTCATTCATTCATTCATTCAAACTTAACTGCCCGCTCGCTCGCTCATTCCATGAAAGGGTTGTCCTTCTCCAACTGACTCACTCACTCACTACCGACTCGACTACGTAGGATTTATTCCTTTTGGATGGTATTCATGCTCTCATCCGTTTTCGGGACGATCGGTTGGTTGGGTTTTTTACGTTGCCACTCACTCGCTCGCGGGTGGCGACCGCAACCTCCAAGGACGAGCGACATCGACATCATTCGTATCTAACATTATACTATTATTATAATTCTAGGGAAGGAATAAATAAGCGATAACTACATGTGTTTGTACACGTACCATAAAGTACGTGCGATAGCCAGCAGCATCCAATGAATTTTCATGACTTCATAGAGAAGTCGTGAATAATATTGTTATACCTAAATACGAAGTAATGTTATAATAATATCAGCATGTGGATTCCGTGCTATCGTGCAGTCTTGCCTGCAACCGGTACGTTGCCTCCTTCCGTTACAGATCGTGAACATTGTGCGGACATAATCATACGGTACGAGTACGTACGGTACCAACATGCACTGGTGGTGAGTGTGTACCGGTACAGGAAGAACCGCTAGTAGTAATGCTTCCCATCAACCCAAGATAATCATGCACTACAAGTTTCCATGCCTGTTTCCCCCCTGTATCTACCAAAACTTGGCCTGGTGGTTGGATTACATGGTTGCATCATCATGGAATGGTTGCAGCTCATTTGAACCCCATTAGTAGTACAACACCAGCATCATTCCCTAATAAGAAGCTGAAAATTGTTTCTCCCTTAAGTAAAAGGTCGACGACAACAAGCCACCACCAACACATGTCATGGTTAACCCAACATGGCTGACCCATCAATGACATTCCTCATAAATACCGGTGAATTACTTAGGAAAAATCCATAAAATTAATTACGTACCGGTATGATTGAAGCGGATCTTCTTAATCTTCTTACACATGGAACGAGTAGAACACGGCAGTATTTCAGACATGCATACAGTAACAGATTTTGATATGAGCAGTTGTAGAGGTCATAATCAAAGAATGTTCTTTATTGTTGAAGAATCATGACTCTCCGATCCACCGATCCACAACACATAGTGCTTATGCGATAGTCTTACACTGAGAGACACTATCCATATTATGGTGGTATTGGGTACGAAATCTTATCTACGGGAGGGTATCTTCGCGGTACTATCAATACCGTTAGGATCCAAATTCTGGGCCGTTTTAGAAATTTCAAGTTGTCCGTGCTTTCACACGTGCTAAACTAAAGATGTTATTGCTATCATCAACGCGAAAGAAGAGATGTTTCACTTATTATTATTATTATTATTATTTTAAAAACGGTCTAACTGTTCCATTACAACCGGTATCATACATCATCACATAAAAACAAAATCGGTCGTTAGTAGTAGTCGACATGATTCTTGGCGGCAGCGAGGATGAAATAATGGAAGACGAGTCTTCCTCCCGCCGGTGGCGCATACTGTACCCGCGAAAGCGCGGCAATCATGATTGCTGGCTACAGCCATTTTCGCTGCCATTGCGACTGCTGCTGCTACTGCTGCTGCTACTTCTTGAGCTTCGGGTGATCGACAGGCGATGGGTGAGCAACGGAAGGAGAAGAAACCCATCCCGTGTTACATCCCACGCCATCCCATCCTATCCTATCCCATGAATGACATGCCGTTGCGCCTCCTCTCTGACTGTTGTCCTTTTGTTGACTCTTCCCCGTGGAGTTGGTTGTGCTTGTCATCCCTGCCGCTTCTTTTGTGGTCGGTTTTCTTTCTGTGCAGGACGAGTCATTGTTTGATTGAATGGTCTCGACGAGCGGCATGTTACGTGTTTACCAGAGAAAAGGTCCGGGTAGACAGTTTACACTAGTACTGCACCACTAGTACGGTATGCTTGGACAAAACGTTAGTTTTTTTGTGAAACAAAATTGCTTTCTAGTACACCATAATTGGCAATGTTTTTGTTTTTGTCTCAACCGGTACGGTACGTTGTAGTGGCTGCGCTCGGTGAAGTTAGAACACGCAGGGAGTTTCGATCCACTTTGGGATACTGCAGTAATACCTTCCTTTCTTGGAGCGTGATTGATTGATTGATTGATCGATCGATTGATTGATCGATTGATTGATTGTTGTTCAAGAACATTGGTACGTGTAGTTTTCCTCGCTTCACCGATACGAACGAAACTAGCAACAAGAAGATCCAGAAGCCACCGCTGCCGCTGCCGCCGTTGCCGATGGCTAGTTGTTATTCCGCACACAGTACGTACGTACGTACTACTACTACTCTTGTTGTTTGATCACAACAAAGATTCGGTGCAGTGCACACACACAGCACACTCGCAGGAATATTGTATGGTATCTCCTTGGGCGATGAAGAAAGAGACCGTGTGATACGTGCAGCTCTTCCGACCCACCCGGAACAAAGAAATGCAGAAGTTCTGTCGGACCGAACCACGTCGCCCACAAATCTGTCACAGTATAGTAGTATCTTTGGTTTGATTTGATTTGATTGGATTTGTAATAATTATTTACTTCACGCTTCATTCTAGTAACAACAAACAAACAAACAAACAAACATCCAAGCGCTCTTCCTGATAGATTGTCCAGCAGCAACGACAAGCTATTCCGTCACCCCCTTCAAGTTTGACTTTGACCAACAAGAGTCTCTTGAGAAGATAGAATTCAAACACACGAGTAGTACCATTAATGGCGTCTCCAAGACTGTCAAGGTTGGAGTATCCCTCATTACTGCCGGAGCATCACTTTTCCAAGTCCTTTTTGTTTACCATCAATGAATTATTACTCACACCATGCAAACAACAAAGAAAACCCTTTCCTTAACCACAGGAAGGACCAAAGCAATATGAGAAGTTCTCTGACCTCCTCAGGCAGAGACTATATGACGATCCAAACTGGTGGAATAAGTAGTATGTATCTGCCAACATAGCAAAGCAAACGGTAGAACACTTTTCCAACCACAATCGACACCTTCGTCATCACCTAGCTAGTACTACTACTACTACTACAAGTTCAACAACAATAACACCGATGCATACAGATGCCACAAAAGATTCCTCAACAATATCAACAAGAAGACCACCAGCATGACCGTACACCAGTTCGTCTCCATGGTGACCTTCCACAACCATGTAATCCTAGTACGACTACTTCCTGGACACCCAGCTCAGAATCCATCTATCAATGATGAAGACGACTTCAAGAGTCTAATATTCAAATCCATGCCAATCAAATGGAAGGATTCCTGTGAAGAACACCACTCCCCTTATGAAGACACCCTTGTTACACAGATAGTGACAAGAAGGATGGAGCAAGAGATACCAAAATAAAGAATACAAAAAAAGTAAGAAAAACAATCACCAAGAAAATTCCTCCCAAAACAGGAATAAGAACAACAACAACAACAATGGCAACAACAATGGCAACAACAATGGCAACAACAATGGCAACAACGATCAAAACACGGTAGCCGCTGCAACAATCAAAACAATTGAAATGGAAATAACCAAAACAACAATTAATCAAACAACAACAACAACAACAACAACCAAAACTAATAACAAGGTTCCAACAGCAACCGAAACAACAACAACAACAACAACAACTCCAGAAGAGCATCAGAAACTTGATGTTGATTTTGCTCCAACCACAGTCAGTGTCTGTAACTCCATCAACCAGACACCAGGAAAATACTATCTGAAGACCCTCTTCAATTCCAGATCTACCAACAGCCTTGTTCTTGTTGAATCCTCCACCCCTGCTGGAGCAAAGAAACACTCCCTTGTTGCTCAACCAATTTAAATGCAGACAACCAATGGTAATGCCACTTGTAGCCATTCTTATGTGATCATGGAGAATTGTTGTTACTCTTAAAATCGACCAAAAGGTATATGATGTTAAAATTTAAAGAGAATGTGAGCATATTGTGAGATTGCTCTGTTACTGTACTATTTCATGTAGTGGACCGGTATCCCTGTAATATTCGTGATGTAGGGAAGTCTAAACTGGTTCATGTGCAACTCGTCATAAGACAGAGAACACATGATGTGACGTAGATATCTTGATACTTGAAGTCATTTTTATCTCTGGAGGAGTATAAGTAACTTTTCAAGTGTAGAATGGGTATAAATCCAGTAGAATGTATGTAAGTACGGTACGTGTATTTTTGACCAACAGCACACCCCTTGATTCAACACTTAGTGAAGGAGTGTTGAATTACAAGTTGGTTCTCCATCTTGTAGAACTCTTAAAACTTAAGTATGGGTTTGGATATCAAATCGGAAGATTGCAGTAATCGTAGAATCGAAAGATTGATATTGAAGATTGGAATCGTAAATCAATGAGGGAGGAGAGTTGATTTGTTGTTCACAATTGTACCATAGAATCAAATATTGGTGCTGTTCTTAGGAAGAAATGGAACATCGATAATAAATTGATTGGAGAATCACGTAGAGAGAGGCCATAGACAAAACGAATGTCGAAATTGATTGTCTTGAGTACCATTGATTGTCTTGAGTACCAACTGAGTCGAACAAATTGATCATAGTGGAAATTGAATGTAGGCTTAGGTTCAATTCAATCATCGAATAGAATCAAACAAGTTGATTCGCGATGAGACGGATTGATTGATGATCTCAACGGAGGGGAGATCGATGAGGAGAAGAGAATGGTTGGACAATACTTGTTTGATATCGCGGATGGGATGCAGAGTCGTCCGAGAGGAGGAATTTAATTGTCATTCAGGATGGTACTACCGTGGAATCAAATATCATAGCAATGGAATTGAGTGTTTGGGATCAATCAATCGATGAGCCATGCAGTAGTAATCAAATTGATTAAGCTGGATTTGTTGATCATTGACGGAGGGGTAACAAAGAATCCAATTGATAAGGAAAGTCAGGATCGTTGAGGACAAAACCAAGTATGGGTCATCGAGCGAGTGATCGAGTGATGGGATATTCGGAATCAATCGTAGAAATTGATTGTGAAACCAATCATAGAAATCGATCGATCGTAGAACGGCATTGGATCCTCAATCATGCAATATCAAGCTTAGGAAAGAATTCAATCGGAGATCGCGGGAATCGATATAGTGAAATCGGATGTAGTCTTAGGCTCAATTAAATCGTCGAATAGAATCAAACGAGTCGATTACTGATGAGGTGGATTGGTTGAACTGGAGAGGAAGGATCGATTGTGGATCTCAACAGATGGGAGTAATATCTGCAAAGATGATATTGGCTTGGATGAAGCGTGTGATCATATGCGTGTTGGACATCACGGAGGGGATAAGTAATAGTCCGAGAGCGAGTATGGAATGTGAACAGGAGACTTGGTGGAGAGATCAATTAATCGTATGGTAGAATAAAGGCGAACATTGATAATTGACTGATTTAAGCCATATGATATGATTGAACGCTGATGAAGAGGAAAGGGATAGACAGTCGACGAAGGGGTCGACCATAGTATAATTCAATCGGCGAATATAATCATTTGAGGCGATTATAGATGAGTATATCGATTAGACGTGGTGTTATAGAAACACAAGGAGACGTGTCCTTGGAGAAGAGGAAGTTGGACCAACGGCAAGCCGTACAGATTGAATTGGAATCAAACATATCGTTCAATCGGTGGATCGAATGGTAGATTGGAGAATCAGAATCGTCAAATTAAGATCGAATGGTAGATTGGAGAATCAGAATTGTCAAATTAAGTCGTGTGTATTGTTGTAGGGAGACGATGCTGGATATCAAGTAAATTTCTGGAATCTGCTTGTGGTGGGGTTACATGAACCGGTGACAGACCCCTTGATTCAACACGGAGTGAGGGAGTGTTGAATTATTTGTCGGTTCATGGATTTGGTTTCAATGGGATCCTTGTCGCGTGTGGGGAGCATAAGTAAAGTGGTGGAGGCTTATGATGAAAACGCTGGAAGTTAAATGCGTTCAAATTAAGCGTCATGCAGTGATCCAATGCACACCCCTTGATTCAGATGCACACCCCTCGATTCAACACTTATGGAATTGAATTCTGTGGTTCAAACGAATTCCATGGTTGTGAATGATACAAAACCGTAGGGCGAATTCCATGGTTCTATCAAATTCCATGGTTGTAGAAACAAAGGGAGTCATAGATGCAAATGATTGACTTAATCAAACACAATTGAATCGTAGAATCGGATCAAGAAACCGGTTGATCATAGATCAGACCGTAGAAATTGATCAAGCATCGAAGACATCAATGTGACGGTATCAAATCGATCGTTGCGAGCAGGGGAAGTGAGCAAGGTGCCAGTTGTAGGGTGCATATCGACTGGCGGAAAATGCGCTGGAGGTGCGAGGAATTAGCGGACGATCAAAGAATCGCCGGAGGAACGCTAGAAGAGGCCGAACAAAGAAGAGATCAAAGGCTCAAAGAAACAGGCAAGTCGGAGTTCCTGATCGATGTGGGGAAGGGATTCCGTGCGGCTTTTTTTGTGTGCACCCCCTGGTCCGGAGCTGATGGTATCGGCTCCAACGTAGGAGACGACGGAGGCTTGTTTGGTCGTAGAACGATGCGTAGGAACGTAGATTCGTAGTAGGAGACGATTAATGGATTGTAGATAATGTTCGAAACGTAACTTGAGTATCAATAGGATGGCTAACAAAAAGTCTAGGCGTAGAAGACGAATGATTATTGAAACGAATCATAGAATCGTAAACATCCTTTGATGAATTGGATGTTGCGATTGTGGGTGTGACATGAGATCAAATAAATTGGAGACGTTGAGGTAATCTGCAGTGGGTACGTGGCAGCTGTTCAGTCAAAAGTATCGTAAAACCAATTCATTGACAAGATGTTAGCATGCAAGCAATACATCTTTATCTTCAAGGCATCCTGATGGCGTTTGGAGAGTCGGAGGAGAAAAGGCTGATGGTAAGGTTAGAAGCAAATCTGGTTACGGCATGGGGATTGCAATGATGGTATGTAGGCAGGAGCGGCGTTTGGGAGGTCAGTGTCCTCAGCTGGTAGTAGTCGAATGCACGATGGAGGTTGGGGTGAGGGAACTGATTTTGGCAAGCGGCGGAATGTTGCAATTGCATTCTGAGGATGGAATGTTCATCCAAAATTGGCTGGTGCAGAAGGTGGAACAGAATGATGACCAAATCTAGTCAATGCAGATGGCGTTACGGATGGTGCAGTCACGGGGGACACGTCGTGGTGCTGGACGGGCGGACCAAAGGAAGTGGCACATTTGATGGAGACTGAATCAGATTGGACTCGGCGGAAGGAGACCGATTCACTGTTTGGAAAATAAGTCCAGGTCCAGATGTAACAGGGGAGTTGTGACGGAGGGAGTATCGGCAATTGGACCAACTGGCTGAAGGAGACCCAGGTTGGCAGTCACCAGAGGAATGCTTGCTGTGGTAATGGAAGGAGTGGCCACAACATCTGAATCAATCAACTTGTTAGTAAGCAAGTCAGTAGTAGCCAAAGAAGAGGTCACGCAGGATGAAGGAACTTGGATAGCCATTTGGGCCTCGGATTCGGTGGGTTTGATAGGGACAGTCAAGATGGCCGTGTTTGGAGGAAAGCTCGGACTGGAGGAATGTGGAGTGGTAACTACGGCATCTGCATTGGTATCAGTGGGGATGTTATTGTCATCTGTATAGATGCTGTTGAAATAATTGGCAGGGTCATCAGTCTTCCAGTACCTCTTGAATTTCCATTGGTTGATATTAAATACAACTGTGGCAAGTGGTTCTGTGTTGTTAGTCGCTTTGGCTCATCTGACAGCTTCTCTTCTGGCAGAATCGAACTCATGTGGGTTCCGAATCCTCTGGTTTGGGGATCCAGGTTTAACAAATTGTACGGGGCATGAATCAATGAGCTGGGCTATGTGTCCCTTTGTTAGTTCATTGAGGTTGGCCATGTCCACGGTGATGCTGTTGCAGAAGGCTTCCCTGAGTGCAGTGACTGGGGCCGGACCAAGGATTCTGGGGCCTTCATCATTTGCATCCGATGTGAAGAGAGTTGATATTTCAGGTGCCGTAAGTGGTACTGTCTCTGCATAGGAGCCGTTGAGAGAGAGCACTTCTTGGGGGTTGGTATCACTTTGGAATTTGAACGCAATCCCATAGACATTGGACCAATCGTATGCTTCTGGTGGTGGAGGAACCATGGTGGATGTCGAATCGGTGTTTCGCGTTGGTTGTTGCTGTTACGGTGGTGACCATCGTCGGAGTGTCGTTTTGAAGAGTAAGCCGAAGACGGGGATCGATGACCGGAGAACCAGAAAAGGAAGAACCGGTAATCAATTGTTGGATAAATGTAACAGAAGTAACCGATTGTCAGAGAAACAATCGGAGTAGGTCGAGGATGAAGAAATAATCTGCGGAACCGACAAAATGACCGAGCGAAGGTGCGGCGGTCGTGTCAAAGGGATGACCGAAGGAATGTTCCGAAGGAGGAACCGAAGAACGGGGAGGAAAGATTTAACCAAGGAAAGGACCGAAGGAACGATCGTCGGGAAAGTAATCGAAGTATGGATTTAATGTGGGTCGTGGATTGAAATATCGACGTATTGAATGATCGGGTTGGTTTACAGGAAGATATTGTGGTTTGGATTGCTGGGCGTTGCGCCAAGCAATTGATGGAGGAGGAAGGTATAAGGGGTAGTCCTCACCGGTGTGTTTGGAGAGGAGTTGTTTGGTAGGCCGTGGAGATAAACGGGATATTGAAATATCGAATAATCAGGTGGAGTGATGGAAGTGGGTTGTTTGGTAGGCCGTGGAGGCAATGTAGCGGCTGCGTCAGTTTTGTTACGATGCGGCGGCCACAGATGTGTCGTCGGCATTATCAGCGATTGCTGTTGGATTGGAGTTGCTCGGCGTTGCGCGGAGCAAATATCGAGGTGTCGAAAAATCGTGATTAAAGCGACTATCGAAGGATGAGTTGCAGTCTGTCGCGGTGTGTAGCACAATCAAATGGGCGTCAATGGTCCTTTATGTGGATGATGGACGCGGAAGAAAAATATGGAGTATTGCAATCGGCGTGTCCGGTGCAATGGGCTTTCATTAAAGACGGTGGTGGTCTTTATCTTGTAACATTGTAATCCAGAGAGCTGGTTGTGGGTTACAAGGCTTGTGATAGCGAGTACACCCCCTGATCCACAAGCAGGGAACAGAAGGAAGATGTACGTCCAGGGTGCGGCCCTTAGGAGGAAGACGCCGCAAGGAACAAGAAGGGTGCAGCCCGCGAGAGGAACAAGAAGGGTGCAGCCCGCGAGAGGGAGGCGCCGCACGCAACAAGACCGGTGAAACCTGGAGTGGAGGCCTAAGAGTAGCACACGGATGGGCGTCGCTACAAGTGTCCTCTGGCGGTAACCAAACAGTTGAGGTGCTGAACAGGCAGAGATAGATATAGCTTAAGGTATACACAATCCTATGGATGGGCAGCAATTTTGTGAGTTATAAGGGCTCTATAACCTGTTGTTACTCTTAAAATCAACCAAAAGGTATATGATGTTAAAATTTAAAGAGAATGTGAGCATATTGTGAGATTGCTCTGTTACTGTACTATTTCATGTAGTGGACCGGTATCCCTGTAATATTCGTGATGTAGGGAAGTCTAAACTGGTTCATGTGCAACTCGTCATAAGACAGAGAACACATGATGTGACGTAGATATCTTGATACTTGAAGTCATTTTTATCTCTGGAGGAGTATAAGTAACTTTTCAAGTGTAGAATGGGTATAAATCCAGTAGAATGTATGTAAGTACGGTACGTGTATTTTTGACCGACAGCAAGAATATCATGTTTTCAGAGCTCTTCTACTCCCTCAAAGTGCTGCAAGTCATCGTTGGCAGGAGAACCACGAGAGACCTTGGAATGAAGATGGGCTTCAAAGCTTGCATCATCAAATGGTACGGCAGCAAGACCACGCACTTCCATCCACGGAACTATTTTCATCGACAAGTCAATGCTTCACAAGGTCATGTCAGCAGAGCCAAACTCTGTTGCCGAGAGCTACACCAATCAATTGACCCAACAAGCCTATGCAGATGGATCAACCAAATACGAGAAAACAGATCTCCACAAGTTAGTATCTGAACAAGAATATTGCAACGACCATGAAAAGTCCTGTCTCCCTCAAGATACTTACTGACAATGAAGAACTTTTTGAAGGTCTCAATGACAAGGAACTAGGAATTTTCCCCAATCAAGAGTTTCACATTGATCTCCAGCAAGATGCGATGCCATACCACATCAAACAACCATATCCAATTCCACTTCACCGACAAGAAGCTGTCAAGAAAGAAATTGATCAACAAGCGAAACTTGGAATCCTTGAACTGTGCTAACTGAACGGGAAATGCCAACCTTTGTAGTTCCAAAGCCAGATGGCTTTTGCCAACTTTGTCATCAGTGAATTTCGCGAACTCAACAAAGTCACCAAGAAACTCCAATATCCTCTTCCAAAAATCCAAGACATCTTCCACGGAAGAAGAGGCTTCAAATATGTCACCCTCGTTGATGTCAGCATACACTTACACACATTCAAGCTAAGCAAAGCTTCCACTTGGCGCTGTGTCCTTGGTACGGCCTTTGGAAAAGGTTGGTTCCTCTGTCTTCTAATGGGCTTCCTCAACTCTCCAAGCTTGACCCAAGGCTGCATGGAATAGATGCTCCTCCATTTGAAAGATATTGAAGTATACATCAAGAATGATATTGGAATCTTCTCTGACACCCTTGAATCTCACTGTAAATCTGTCTCCGATGTTGTCTTCCTCCTCAAGGAACAAAACTTTGCTATCAAACCAGCCAAGTGTCATTGGTTCCAATCCAAAGCACCATGGCTAGGCCACATCATCTCCACAGATGGAATCAGACCTACTAACCTCAAGAAGATAGAACCAATCCTGAAATTGGCTTTTCCTTCAACAATTGCCTATCTTCGATCCTTTGTTGGGATGATCAACTTCTATCGCAACTTCTATCCAAAACAAGCTGAAGTTAGTATTGTGCCACTCACTGCCCTCTCCAGTTGATCGAAAGGAAAGCTCACTCCAACTCCAGAGTTCATGGTCCAAGCTTTCCACAAAGCCAATGCCCTCATTGCACAGGATATCCTCCTTGCTTTCCCAGATCCAAACAAGCCCTTCCACATCTACTATACTGACACGTCCAATTATCAACTTGGAGCTGTAATAATCCAAGAAAACAAAATCATCCTCTGCTTCTCCAGAAAACTCAATGCTGCTCAACAGAAGCAGTACCCAATGGTTGACAAAGAAATGTTGTGTATTGTCAAAGTCTTCAAAGAATTTTGCTATTCTTCTTTGGGGGTGCAGAAATTGTTGTTTGGACTAGTAGCCACAGCAACTTGACCCAACAAAACCTCAGGAGTCACAGTATCATTATGACTTGGCAAATGCTTCGTGAAGAATTTCCCCCAGTATTCAAGTACATCAAAGGCAAGGACAGCACAATTGCTGGTGCTCCTCTCTTACGGCTCTCTATGCAGCAATCCCCAGAGGAAAAGAAGGAATCTCCAAGTCCAACAACTTCGGATTCAGAAATTGCAACCACTCCAGTGGATTTGGAAACCGGCTATAACACCAACCCAACCAACAACAAAACCTTTGCCTTTTCCTACTTCTTCATCAGTTACCCCAAAGATATTCCAATGTATCCGTTAGTAGCCTTCACTCGACTGACTGCCAACCAAGAAACCACCAAAGTAGATATCTTGACCATTCCAAGGTAGACCAATCCAAGGTACACAACCAACAAGAATTTCAATGGTACCGGCTTGAGAATTGATGAATCCAAGAATGGCCGCAAGAAAATTTGTTGTACTTCCACCAAACAAAACAGAGCTCAGGTCACAATCAACTATTACCACCACGTGCTTGGCCATGCCTGTTGGCGCTGAAAGATTGTACTGAACAATCAACCAACAATTTTTATGATACTACTACAACTACGCGCCAAACTTGAAAGACCAAAGCAACAATGCCATCTGCAAAACCTGTGACACGTGTGTATGCCAAAGGTACAAGTGTTAATATCCACAAAACATAAATTGAGAAAGCACGCTTCCAACAATGCTTAGTAGTGGATTAAGCAAGAACAAGCTCACAAGAATCTTAATTTTACTACTACTACTACTACTAGTTCACTTTCAAATCCACATTTATACAGCTATCTACGTTGTATTAGTACTAGTATTACTACCTTCAACTAGAGGCATAGTACGAAGTACTCGTACGTACGACAACGATCGATCGATCGATCGATTCATTCATTCATTCAATCACGATTCATACGACCCAAACGATTCAACTTCAAAGTTGTTGTTAGTGTTTTTTTTTCGTAGTTCGAGAGCTCGTAGATTCTTGAAGCGCCAAAGATACTTCACGGTATGTGCAAACTCGTAGGTACCGTACGAGTACTCGCACTCGTACAAGAAGTACAAGTACGTGAAGCTAAGCAAGCTGGTTGAATCGAGGAGCGGAGCAATCATCATCATCAACATCAACATGAAACTTAGCTTTTGAATCTATCTAACAACGAACGAACGAACGAAGGAAGCTAGTAGTAGTAAGAATACAGCTTCGTTCTTTTCTTTGGTGTTTGTATTCTATCCGATCTCGCAGCTGCTGCTACCGTACCGTACGAGTAAGATACCTACGACTTCTAGTAGTAGCTACGATGCTCGCGTACGGTAACTTAGTACTAAGCAGTCGGCAAGATACTCGTACTTGTAGTAGTTGTAGTAGTTGTTCCCGCTCGTGATCGGTCGGCATCGCAAACAAACAAACAAACAAACTATGCACAAATAATAAATAATAAATACTACGAAGTATTACTACATTATTATACACCACGTCCTGTTGTCCAAGATGAAGTCCTTCCTCGCACTCACCACCACCATGGTGGCCTCGGCCGCTGCCTTTGCTCCCCAGGTGACTCAACAACAGTCCGGCGTCACCACCACCACCCAGCTCGCCGAGAGCCAAACCGACCTCAAGGCCATGGGTCCCAAGCTCAACCCCATCGTTGGTTTCTGGGATCCTCTCGATTTGGCCAATGCCGGATTCTGGGGATTCTCCCAGGAGCAGACCGTAGGATGGTTGCGACAATCCGAGATCAAGTGAGTACACACATACCAAACAATACGTGCATATGCATACAAAAACAACAACGAGTTTTAGGATTAGTATTCGTTCGAGAGTGCCAGTGCGAGTCCGAGTCCGAGTAGTATGTGTACAGTAGTCGTGTCGTCCGGTGTCGTTTCGTTTCGTGTCGATGAATGAATGAATCAATGAATCAATCAATTGGAGTTGGAATAGGAACCGGAATTGAAATCGAAATTGAAATCGCCGTGGAACTCTGTAGAGACAAGGCATTCAACACGCAACGCAACAGCAAAGTATAGACTGGTGTAATACGATACCATCGTGTCCAATTTTGTCTTGTCTTGTCTTGTCAAAATTGACTCTCGCTAACTCACAACTGCTGCAATTATTTTATGTCTTTCTTTCTATCTTTCTTTCTTTCTCTCCACAACGCAATTGCCATGTGTAATCATTACTACTATGCTATCACACTAATCTTCTGTTGTGTGTGTGTGTATGTGTGTATGTATGTATGGATGTATATGTGTCAAAACCAGGCACGGCCGCGTCGCCATGGCCGCCTTTGTCGGATACTGCGTCCAATCCAACTTTGTCTTCCCCTGGAGCCTCACCTTCGGAGGAGTCCCCCACCCGTCTACCGATCTGTCTCCCCCCGAGCAATGGGACGCCCTCCCGATGGCCGCCAAGGTCCAGATCATTGCCTTTGTCGGATTCCTCGAGTGGTACTCGGAGCTCAGCGACAACGACAACGGACCCCACTACACCAAGGGAGGAAAACCCGGGCAATACCCCTCCTTTTCCAACGTCCCCCACGGCGCCACCCTCGACCTGTTCGATCCCTTTAAGCTCTCCAAGAACCGCACCGACGAACAAAAGGAACGGGGATTGTTGATCGAGATCAACAACGGACGTCTCGCCATGCTCGGTATCTTTGGGTTCCTCTGCGAGCAGACCATTCCCGGATCCGTTCCCGCTCTGACGGGCATCGTCAAGCCGTACGCCGGTGAGGTCATGGCTCCCTTTGTGTAAATAACGAAGAAGAAGGAAGGAGCAGCAGTAGCAGCAGCAGAAGGAAGGAAGGAGCAGAAAGAAGGAGAACAGCGACGGATGTGTGCGTGCGGGTGAGTGACCGAATTCGAATCCGAATCCAAGAGAATTTCGATCCGCGTACGGTACGAACGCACCGCACCCGTTGGTATGTTGTATAGTTATTTATTTATTAGTATTTATTGGAGCATGCGTGATGATACGCTCGTTCGGAACCCCCCCATTCCCACCACGACCGTGGGTATTACCACACACACATGTGACACACACACACACACACAGACACATGCATGATACTACTAGTTAGTGTATAGAGAGTGGTGGTGGTGGTACGTACGGTCGGTACATGATGACAGGATGGTTATAGAGCGAGCGAGCGATAGAAGAAGAAGAAGAGCGAGAGAGAGCGAGAAAAAGGGACGGCATATGCGACGATGCGACGCTATCGAGCGTCTGTCTGTCTAATTTTGCCAACAAAAAAAAAAAAAGTTCGTGCCGTTCGAGAATCTTTTCTCGGACGACGGGATAAAAATAGTATTTATTTATTTTTTTCACACAAAAACAACAACAAACAACGAGGACTCTCACCCGTAGTAGTATATGTAGTGTGTGTACGGTAACTGTACTGAACTGCACTGCACTGCACTGAACGATAAATATACGAAGTATATTATAGAGATTGTGATCGAACTCGTCGACGAGAATGTAGACTGTTTGTTTGTTTGTTTGTGTAGTTACACGTAGCGAGACGAGAGTCTTGGCATACAGGAGTGGAGGGCGGGGGGCGGTTATCTCGTAAGAGTTTAGCCCTACCGGTACATACAGTAGGATAGTTTTCCGTGGAGAGTCCCTTTCTTGTCCTTCCTTAGGTTTAATATTATTATTATTATTATTATTATTTTGTAGTTTCAACCAGCGTAAGGGCAGGCAGCGTTGTCCCATGCATGGGAGTGAAGTGAAACCAGCAACACAGAAGCATGGATTTGGGGAGGTGCGGTGAGGTGCGGTGAGGTACGGTACCGCAGAGAGAAGTCACCGAACGAGAGCTGTTTATTGTTGTTGTACCGTCGTCGTCGTCGTCGTCGTCGTTGTTGTCGTCGTCGTCGTCGCAGCGACTTGTTGTTGTAGCAGCAGCGATCGGCCCATGTCCCGGATGGTTTCGTGCACGGGAGTCAGTCGTGTCAGCCCCAATACGTCCTTCAGTCGAGCCTTAGAGTCCACTTCCTTGGCTCCGATCGGAATCGCTCCCCCCTGGAAGTCGCCGTCGAATCCGATCCTGGAGGGATCGCCCGGTACAAGCCCCCCACCCTGTGCAACAACAACGCCCGTTAGCACCTCGGCCATTTCTTGGGATGGAATCCGTGCCTCGGTCGACACGATGATGCGCTCGCCGATGGCTTTTGGTCGGGTCCCGGCCAGCACGTGGGCCCTGGCTACGTCCCGGACGTCGACAAAGAGCCGGCTCTGCACGGGCGATTCTCCCCTGATCCATTGTCCAAAGAGGGTGATGGAATAGGATCCGGAGAGATTATTATTATTATTATTATTATTAGTATTTGCCGGTTCTTTGTTGTCGTTATCGTTGTTGTTGTTATCGTTGTTGTTGTCGGCGCTTGCGCTGGCGCTCGTTGTCGTGGGAGGCCCAAACACAAAGGAGGGACAGATGGACGTCATGGAAATGTCTTGTTCCCTGGCAATCTCCCAGGCAATCCTCTCGGACTCCATCTTGGACCACTGGTAGCTCGATCCCCAATTGTCCCCGAGCTTGGAGTACGTGTTCCAGTCCTCGTGGGTGTAGTACTCTCCATTGAGCGGGGTTTGTCCGCTCCCTCGGACGGCTGCCATGGACGATGTCACTACCAACCGGCAGCAGCAGCAGCAGGAGGAGGAGTAGTGCGATTTGGAATTCGATTTGGAAAACTTGCCGACTGCCTCCACCAGGTCTTTTGTCCCCCGGACGTTGTCCTTGGCGGTCGTGATGTGATCCTCGCTCGGTCCAAACACGGAAGCAATGTGGTAGACGACGCAAATAATACTACAACCGTTGCTGTTGCTGTTGCTGCTGTTGCTGCTGCCGGGTGTATTTCTATCAGCAGCAGCCTCCGAAGCAGCAGCAGCCTCCGCAGCAGCAGCATCCGAAGCAGCCTCCGCCTCCGCAGCAGCCTCCGCAGCAACGTAGTCGAGAGCCTCCGCGATCGTTTTGCCTCCGTCGAGCATGTCGTAGGGAAGGACCTTGATCGTCGGTGACGCGGGACGGGAGGAGGAGGATCGACGGAAGCCTTTCCAGTACTCCGTTTCGGACTCGACTCGATTGGATCGCACCAGGCACAAGATTTCGTCCTTATTGCAGCAGCTTCTTACTCTTACTCTTGTTGTTGCCGTTGTTGTTGTTGTTGTTGCCGTTGTTGTTGTCGTCTTGTCGTCTCCATCGTCTCCATCGGACAACAGGATCGCCTTTACCACCTCTCGACCAACGTATCCATTGGCACCCGTGACGATGGAAACTCGTTTCGTCGCATGCTGCGAGTTGCCGCTGCCGCTGCCGCTGCCGTTGTTGAAGGCAGATGCCACAGACAACAACGACAACAAATAGAAATAGAAATAGAAACAACGCGAGACAATAGAACGAGTCATTGCGGGGGGGGGGGGGGGGATTCGTACGGTACGTGATAGTAATCTTACGAATGAGGAGTGACAAAAATAAGAACTTGTGTTTGTTTTTGTTTTCGTTTGGTCGTCGGGGTTTGGAAACTATTGGTGGAACTGTTGCGTACTTACCGGTACGAGTATTACGGTACGAGTACGAGTGCGTACATACCGTACATACCAGTAAGATTAAAAAGTACGATCTGTTGCAATGTGGTATTCCTACCGTACGTATGTCGTAAGCCTCTAAAAAGAGAATGTGTACCGGTACGTCCGAGAACTGTTTCTCTACCCCCCACGGGTATGCCCCGGTATTTTTAAAATTTCTCAACCCTATTTTTAAAATTTCCTATCTTTTTAGGTCACGTGTCTACTGTTGTCGGCAAAAAAATATGGACTGTTGTCGGCATCAAATTCGATCGGAAAAGCCGACAAAACGAAACGACGACCGAGGTGCGGGAAGATGATACACAATACAAGATACGAATAGTCCGCTGATAAAGCGTTAGAACCAAACGCACCTCCACTACATGAAAATCCCTATGTGGTAAAAACGATATCACTTAGGACTACAAACAAAAGACAGTAATCGGTTAGAAACAAGACATACCCAAAGACCTGACCAATAAGTGAACACTTGGAATCCATACGTACATTCAAAAGAATATACTTGATATCCCGTGAGGAAATTACTTATTGCAATCAAGAAAACCAATACCAGCAATTCCAGATGGGCCTCATACCTAGCATATATACCGTGGAAAAGCATACGCCCCATCGAACAGATTACTTAACAACATGAATGACCGATACCACCAAATGACCGATACAGTAAGACCGATACGACGCTAATACAGCAACAGCAACAGAAGAATCGGTACGACGGTAAAAAAGACAGTAACAGATAACCGGGGAAGATCTCTACCATGTAAAATACAGAGAGCCCCAATACAGTACGAAATACACAGTAAAAATAAGAGTCTCTCTCAGAGCTCACATCTCTTTAAATTTCAAATATTCGTTATACCTATCCGGTCGATTTTTAGAGTAACAACAGGTTATAGAGCCCCTTATACCTTCCACTAACAAGTGGATACCTTAAGCTACCTATCTCCGCCCCGTACAGCACCTCCACTGTCGGTTACAGCCAGAGTATACTTGGTACGGGACTCGGCGACGGGCTGTATCAATAGAACTCCCCCCCTCTCTTCCTTCCTTTCTTTCTTTCTCCTTACTCGCGTATCAAGGGGTGTATACAGATCCTTCTACCAAGAATCTTCTTCTGTAATACACGACCAAGCATACGTATCAAGGGGTGTATCTACGGAACATTCTACCAAGAATCTCCTTCTGTAATACACATAACAGTTCGAAAACACCGCCATCGTCGTTTCGACAGCAACGGTCAATTGCATATCACATTAGAACGGCCTATCGGCAGAACAATCTACAACCACATCGACTACAATTACCCGTTCAACAACACCGACAGACATCGCCGTTAATCCACTTCGTTTCGACGACTACGATCGATCGAACAATCCTTATTACTTCAGAACATTCCTTCGGTCATTTCTGCACCTCCGAGGATCGTTCCGACAATCAATCGAATCGACAATTCGACGATTGCCTCCGTCAACGACGATTCCGACGATCTCACGATTACGAGTACGATTACACTAAATCATCGACAAGTACGTTCAAACGATTCTAATCCACATCCGGAACAACAATCTCTACATCATCCGATTCGCGAAACACCGACTCGACACGATATATCGCACCATTGCCGTTTCGAAAATACGTCACCGACATCGCCGTTCCCAGAACTCACATCATCTACAAATCATCGGACGATTACGACGCCTACGATAATATAAATCATGCCGCCAGCTCCAGCCATTTGACTGGAATCAGATCCGGGACATTAAAATCCAATTTGGATCCTTCCATACCAAGGGGAATGCAGACAAACACGTCGAACTCAACAAATCATTCTCTCACTATCTAGAGGACACAGATGGCCTATTCATCACAGACGAGGATGCCAAAGGACCCAAGACATTGGCTCCAGACCCGGCAACCATGCTCAAGGAAATCATTGTCAACGCAATCATGGATATCATCCCCGCCGCCCGAGAACAAACAGAAATTAACAAGGGACACATATCCACTCTCTTTGCTGATGCCACCTTCTGGCATGTAGATACGACTTAATCAGCAAGACGACTCAGGAACAAGAATGCAATGGATAGGGCAGGAGAACAAGGGATCTCAAATGGACAGGACACGTTCCTCATAGAAATCAGAGTAACTCACTGGGGCTTTAAACCAGATTGGGATCCATTACACTTTGATGAGGTTTATGATGCCAATATCTACAATTTCCCTGAACTGAATGATGAAACGCCTACACTCCCAGCACCAGCACCAGCGACAACAGGCACGGACATGCAGCAATTGACCACTCTACTCCAGCAACTGGTCGACAACAGCAACACCAATAACAACAACAACAACACCAATGCTGGTGCCAACCATCAAGCGACTACTTGACCTCCCATGGAATCCGGCGACCTTACCACCACCAGTGAAGGACCGTTACTACAGGAAAGATGAATTCCTCACCAGAGATGACATGAAAGACTTCCCAATCACCTACACCGACTCATCGGGAAATGAAACCATTGTCAGGCAAAACTACTACCTACACAACCTAGGCAGCGGGAGAAATGACCAGCGCCTGATCACCAGAAGTGGTGACTGTTTTGATCTAACCAGAGCTTCTGACAAGTCCAAGGAAGCAGCTAGAGACAAACTATTCCTCTCGGGATTTCCTCAGCTAAAGGATGACAGCCACCCTCAGGTCAGAAAGTGGTACAGAGAGATTACTGCACATGCACAGCAGCATCATATTTACATTCATCCTTACTTTCTCTACAGACGCGAAGCTGACCATCTTAGAGGATTTACCATTGGTGATGAACTACCACACGACCTACCTGCAAGATATGAATTGGCTATTCACGAATGGGGTAACCTCATCTACACTGCACTCAGAACTGATAAGATCATCCCTGACTCATGTGTTAGAATGAAGTCCACAATTCAAAGCTTTGAAGGAGGACAAGGTTACGAAGCTCTGTACACCGTAATTGCTCAGACACATCCCAACTCAAAGAGAGAATCCAATGCAGCCAGAATGGTCAGGAATCCTCCCAACCAAGATGCAAATGAATCCCTTGAAGAATACTACTTCAGATACAAGGATTACTTGCGACTCAGAGTTTTCCTCCAAAACCAACCTGGCACCTTGAGTTCGACAGAAGAAGTCAGTAATTTGATTGCAGGGACCACTCTCAGTCACGAATTATTTGAGAAAACTGAAGATGAACGCGACTCAGATGACCAATTCAAACGGGACAAGTACAAAGCAGGTAGGCTTCTACAAACCCTGCAAACATATGAGCAAGAGATCAAGGCTGAACAAAAGTACAAGAGGAACACCTCCAAACCGATCCAGTCCAAGCAATTGCCTGTCTCAGGCACTAGACCAGGTCCCCGCCGCAATGACAGGTTTCCAAAGCGCGCTAGCAACAGTACTGTTAGAACACCCTCTACTTTGACTTCTCACTCAATCAGCCTGATTGAATCACTTGGATACCCAGAGATGGATGAAGAATCTGACGATCCCTTCCTCCACCAAGCATATTGCAATGCTATCACTGCATTCGATAAGCAACCTAGTCTCTTTGACACATCCAGAAAATGCATTGTTTGCCACATGTCCGGTCATAATTTTGATAATTGTCCTGCATTGCAGGATGTTGAGTCCCTGAAGAAACATAGGATTGCTGCAGCTGTTTTTCTGAATAAATCCAATAAACAGACCCAACAACTCTTAGATTCCTACCCAACAAATCTCTCAGATCAACATTGGCAATGAAGATCAAGATGAGGTTTCACCTGATGATGCAGTAGAAGAACAAATTTTTTGCGATGGCCAAGAATAGAAAGTCTTTCTTGCAGCCATTCTATGACATCACCTCAAGATGATCCCCAAGAATTTGACAACGTCACAGCGCCCCAAGTGAACAGCTTATGCCCCTCCTTGGACTCCAGCAGTGTCAGCTCCTACGAATCTGTCAAAATTGGTGCCATCAATCTCCTCCCTAAGGACAGCCTCCAGTCATCAATCCCAATTGATGTCTACTGTGATATGGAATCACTTGAGGCTACGACCCCTACATTGGAATCACACCTGAAAACCAATGAGGATCCCAATTTCGATAGGGACAACCCTACATCAGTTGATACCAATACTGTGCAATCCCTAGTCCCATCCAGATCCGATTGCAGCTACAGCCTACTTCCAACATGGTGTCAGAGCTCAGATTGACACCGGTGCGAAAGTTTCCTGCATTAATCTCAAACACATCCTGCACAGATTACAAACCTTACACCAGGATGAGAAAATGTCCTGTCAGGCTAACGGCAGCAATAGGAGGAAAAGCAGCTACCTGCATCCCTGAAGGCTCGGGATATTTGCACATCCCAGCACCCAATCACATAGGGTATCTTAAAGTCTTCTTCTATTATTCTCCCTCCCTGTCAACGAACATTACTGAGTGAGAATGATCTCTGTGGAATGACATCTCGCATGCGACGTCAGTTCAGTGGGCAGTCAATCCATAAATCATTCATTGACAACTATGACTCACCTGATCCACAAAATGGCAACCTCACAATCATTTATCATCACAAGCAGAACACTGCCAGCAGCATTGTCCTCCATGGAAGCATCATTGATGGTCAATGCTATACACACCCAGTACTGATCCCCGACGTTGATATTGCATCTCCATATGCTAATTGTGCAACATCGTCAGCCTATGCTTTGGCGACTGACATGCAGTTCAAGGAAGCTTGTGAACTGGCCTCCAAAGAAGCCATTAACAACTACAGGTATGATATATACACGAATCTTGTCAATCTGCAAAAATGCACTGAAGCAGCGAAAGCTCAGTCTGATACCAGTGACATGCCAAGGTTTGATGCCAAACTGTTCTTCACCAAGATTGTGGACAAAAGTATCCCAATCCAAGCCATCAAAACCAAGACATCGAAACTTCTGTGGCACCAAAGGTTGGGACACCCATGCGATGATTTTCTGTATCAAGCTCATAAGCACATCATTGGAGTCCCAAAGTTCAAGCGCCAAACAAGTATTCTTGATCAATGCCCAACTTGCATACAATGTAAGCAAACTAAAACACCTGCTGGCTCACATTCCACACGAAAGGCTACGCAACCATTTCAAGGTTTATCAATTGATTTTGCATTCTCAGGTGCCAGATCCTCCAACAGCAAACGAAAGTCAGATTATGAAGGGATACATGGCGAGACAGCTTGGATTCTCATCACAGATCACTATACTGGTATGAAATATGGTGATACCAGAATCTCCAAAGGAGCACCTCTGCATTGGTTGGAACATTTCTTCTCACAGTACAACCCAACTTGTGCCAACAAGTATATCAGCGTTGATCAAGGTGGTGAACTCTACCACAACCCTGACATCAGAAACCTCTTCTCTGCCTATGGGTACTCAATTTTCCCAACTGGTGCAGATGCTTCTCACCAGAATGGTACAGTTGAACGAGCTCACCGGACCCTCGCTAACTCAATGAGGACCATGCTCAGTGGTGCAAATTTGCCCATAAAATTCTGGCCCTTTGCATTTTATCATGCCCTTCGGTTGTCCAATGCCTTCCCAGAAGGCAATCAACAACATTCACCCTTAGAATTGGCAACTGGCCATAAGGAAAACCTTGCTGACTTCCGCACATTTGGGTGCAGAGTTTGGGTGCGACCTCCAGGGAAGAAATCAATCAAGCTTCAACCCAATGCAAGAAAAGGCATATTTCTTGGTTTTGTCCCATACACTACCAGAAACATTCTTTGGTACGACACTGAAACGCATAGAGTCAAGATCGCCACTTATGTCAGGTTTGATGAAGGGATGAATGATTTACCTCTCGCAGATCTCCCAACAAATGTCAAGCACCTGCTAAAGACCGATGATAACATTCCTCTTCCGGCTGAACCACACGAGGTGTCCTCCAGTGATTTTCAATTCTCCATCTCCCCCTTTGCAAATCTCACCAATCTCAGGCTCACTGTCTCCCGTACTTGTGATGATCAAGCCTTTGGTCTTCGCTATGCCAATGATTCACTACTTGGCAGAGCATACGTCACAGATATCCTTCCCAACAGCCCTACCTCCAAACTTTTCCCATCACATAAGAGATCTCTCTCCAAGCTCAGAGGTGCTTATATTGTATCTATCAATCACAACCGTGTGTTCACTGTTGCTGATGTCACCACCGCATTGCACCAATCACACGCTCGAGGGGTGAGGAATTCAATAGATACCGATACTCCTATCACTTTTGCACTTGAAGAGAAATTGTCTCTGAAAGAAGTCAGGACGACACATTCGAACGAATATGGACTATTTGCTCCAAATACGTCTTGGAAAGAACCCACTGATGAAGAAGATCCACCTTTCTTGGACCGAATTCCATCCATCAAGGCTATCAAGAACATTGGCACTAAATACAAGAATATCATCCAATCCAGAATCAACCAAGTTGACCACACTGAAGCCCTCCATGCTTCCATCCAAAAACACTTGGCCCCAATCGAAGATGACATGGAGGTTGTCATTCCCAGGATTGACATTGCATCGCTCAGAGCTATCACCAAGCTTCATAAACCAGGAAATCATGCATTACCACTAGATGCAGCTTCACTGCCAACTGAAGAAATTGAACTCTTAATCAAGGCCATCAATTCAAAAGCAACTACACCTGAAGAACAAGCACTAGGGCACTTCACTCAAAGGAATCTCAAGCCTTTATCTACATGGCCTGAATGGCAAGCTGGGGAGCGAAAACAGCTTGATCAGTTTGAAGATTTGGAAATGTTTGGATCACCAATTCAATACCCTAAAGACCCAGACGCTATCATTCTCAGGCCTCACTGGCAATACAGTGTAAAAAGAAATGGTGTCAGAAGAGCCAGGCAATGTTGCAATGGAAGCAAATATGCAGCCCCAACCCTGCACGCCATTGCCATGTCATACTCATCGTGTGTTGAACACCCCATCCAAAGATTGTTCTTTGCCATTGCAGCAAGCCTCAATCTCAAAATCTATGGCGGTGATGCGGCTGACGCCTATGCCCATTCTCCAGGGCCCAACATCCCTACATACATGACTATTGATGATGCATATGCAGAATGGTACCGACACAAGCATGGCAAAGAAATAGACAGAAGATTGGTGCTCCCTGTCCTTCGAGCACTTCAAGGCCATCCAGAATCTGGAAGACTTTGGGAAACCCACATCAACAAGATCTTGAAAGGCCCCGATCTCAACTTCAAGACCACCACACATGACAGAACGATCTACACAACAGTTTTTGAAGGTGAAACAGTCTACATGCTGAGACAAGTTGATGACTTCGCGCTAGCCTGCACATCTGAATCCATATCTGACAAGATCTACGACATAATTGGCGCAAAACTGAAGCTTCCTAGAGAAGATGTTGTCCCCTTTACAAAAATGGGATTGCTTGAAGACTTCAATGGCATTGATGTCAAACAGACAGCTGATTACATTGAACTGTCATGTGCCAATTACATTGACAGAATCATGAGATCTCATGGATGGGAAACCGATTCTAAGATGAAACCTCATTCTAAGCCATCCGCGCCATTATCAACTGAAGTACTGAGCCAACTACAATCACATACTGATGGACCATTAGAAGGCACCAAGGAACATGCTGAATTACAATCCACATCCGGTTTCTCCTACAGGACGCTCTTAGGTGAAATGATGTTTGCATATGTGAGTTGCCGGCCGGACATAGGCTATGCAGTGACTCTCATGTCAAAATACAGTTCCAATCCCACTTCATTCCACTATTCCAGTCTGAAGAATATAGCCCGCTATCTCAGAACAACCAGATCTTGGGGTATTAGATTCTACACACCAAATGCGGAGCCATCTTTACCATCAGGAGAACCCTACACCGACGTAGTCCAAGATGCATCACTCCCGACATTCCCTGAAGATATCAAGCAAGCCAAACTGATGTGTTTTGTTGATGCCGCGTATGGCAATGATCCAAAACATCGCAGGTCCACCACAGGATATGTTTTCACTTATGCTGGTGGAGCAATTGTTTTCCGATCGAAAGCTCAGTCACTTACTGCACAGAGTTCTACGGAAGCTGAGTTCATTGCTGCTGTTACAGCAGCCAAAACAGCCAGATACCTCAGGTCTATACTCAAGGAATTAGGATTCGCCCAAGTTGGTCCAACTCCAATCTATGAAGACAATGCATCAGCAATTGAAATCATCAATGCCCAGAAGCCGATCGATCAATCGATAGGACGACGATTCGATCCGATCCGATCCGAATGTTCGATCTATCAATCGATAACACGTCGATTTGACCCGAACATTTAACCTATCAACCGATAAAACAATGATACCATTCTGTTCAACGACGCGATTCGAACGTTCGATCCATCAATCGATAAAACTCAAGATAATATACTCCGACAGTAATCCAATACCATGCAAGTAGAGTATTGGATCAAGGGCGTCCGAGAACTGTTTCGCGGGGTTCGAATTTACTTCTCGCGCACAAATTTTGGGCGTGATTTTATCACGGCACTATTTCTGGACACCCTGAAATTTGCGGGCAAGTGGCGGGCTATAAATTAACAGAGCACTATTTCTGTGCGCGTGATGCACATTACTCTACTCTCAAATAAAAATAATTTATTTCAGTCTCTACCAGAACCCAATTATTATTCCGTACGAACAACACTTAATTCTTTTCACGAATAAAAAAGAAATCTTTACTCAGTATTAATTCTAAAATGTTAATCTCCCAAATAACAATTTGATAGTGCTCCCCTAGTTGTGAATTCTATTTCTCGATTATAATATTCCCTTTTTAAAATGTAGATTCTATTATGCTTTATTTATACCTATTGCAACGTAATACGGATCCTCCATTATTTCTAATATTCTCAAAATTAAGTTCAAGATTAGTAGTAGTTTTGTATTATGTATGTACTGTTATTTTCTACATTAGTTCACCCATAGATAAACTTTCATTCATCGATGCTGTTATTGCCGGATCAATATAGACGTTTCTTTTCTTTTTCATTTTTGGTCCACTACAATTAGTGGAGCTGCTACTAGTAATATTTGCATCGCCATGCTTATTTTTCTTGGTGTAATCTGTTGAACTTTCGTTCCTAAATCTGTCCCTCATCATTTCTTCCAATTTCCTTCCTGTTTCTGGGTGTTTTCGCATCTCGCCAATTTTGTCGCACAAGTCACTGAACAACTCTTGTCCTTCCTCCATCCATCCATTTCTGCTTCCACTGTCTGAATCGCAGAATTTTTTTTTGTCGCGGAATCGTGGCATCAGCCTTTCGCCGCTGCTGGTTCACCCATACATGATGCTCATTGTAGATCAGTACCAATGCAAATGCTTCATCTGCTATAGTAAATATATCACTCAGCAAGTGCCTCTCCTTCCGTTGTTTGAAATTTGAATTTGTCGGATTGATTGCCGACATGATTCTTGTAACAAAATAATAAAAATCTTCATCTTCCGCGTCTTTGTATGTTCTGTATTGAGGGTTTAAAATACTACCTGTGTCCTCATATTCTGTGTCTTCAATAACTGCAACAGTACCAGGGAATGTGATAGGGACTCGACCTTTTTTGTAATCGTCTGTACGGAAGTATCATCAGTATCAACGGGCAGCATGTTAGTGTTGTCGGACCAAAAATAGATTCCAAAATTCCTAATTTCAACAACTAATTCTCCCACCTGTATTTACCTATCCAGTTTTTTCTCGCTAATGTTTGTGAGTTGTGCCTCAATGCGGTCAGTACTGTCTCTACTCGTTTCCTGTAAAAGGAACAGAATGACGCAAGTGGAATATTTGGTGGCTTCATAACCGCACTTGCTCCAACAGCCCTTTGTATTACATGCGCCGTTACCTTGTCATTGATAGGGAACTTCATGTTGGGGTACCAATGTTTTTTGACGTAATCCCTTAGCTGCTTGTCCACTGTTTCAGTCATATCACTCAAAGCCTTAAGCATATCGTTGTCTGTTATAAGCCCATATTCGTCTGTAATTGTACTTACTGCTTGTTCTCTTGTGTCGCCGGCATTATCAGTTCCCTCTCCCTGCATTGTTGCCTCCGTTTGTTTAGGTACCATTACTACCTTTCCCACCCCTATATGTGGTTCCCTCTTTTGTTGCCGTAAGTGTTTTGCCAGTTTCTGTGCCAATTTGTCATATTGGATTTTTTTCATGATACGTTCCGCAACATCCTCCTCTAAATCGTAGCATTCTCCGTTAGATGTTTTCTCTACCACATTTGTTTTTGTTCCTTCTTTCTGTTGGTTCATTACTGTAGTGGTGGTTGTGTTGGTAATGCTCAGTGCTGGTTCGTTACTCTGGTTGAAGGTGTTTTGTTCTTCCGTGTTTGTAGTAGTAGAAATTGTGTTGTCGGTACCATTTTTTTTACTGTTGCCCTTTGATGCGTTCATAGTTTTGGTATTACTGTTACACACTTTGTTAGTAATTGCGGTGTTTGTTTTCACTCTCTTTTTCTTACCATTGTTGTCCCCTGTATTTTGATGATCACCGGGCCGGATGGTTTTGTTGTTTTGAAGGGTCTTCCCCTCGGATTTTTTGCTTCGTCGTGTCTTTCCGATAGCATTCATATTTTTTTATTTTATTTTCTGAATACGGTGTCGATCAAGAATCATGTGTTTCTTTTTGTGTGGTTTTGTGTGTGTATTAATAATTTTGTCGGGTTGTGTATGGTGTTTTGTGTTGTGTGTGTCGTGTGTGTGTGTGTGTGTGTGTGTGTGTGTACGGTGTTTCCTGTAGTATGTGTACGATGTTTTGTGTGTAGAGTTTTTCCGTGGGTTCTGTACTATGTTGTTTGCCCTGGCTTGGGCGCGCTGTTATATTTGTAGAAGTAGATCACGTACCTGTGCCAGCCAGCCCTCCCGCGCCATAATTTTTTCAGAAGGGAAACTTTTGATAACACTAAGCTTATGTATTTCAATTTTCTAGTCACACATAGAATCTCGTAGACTGCACCTAACATACCGTACTGTCTTGTGTGCCATTTGTATCTACAAACCACAACATTGTCTGTACTGTGTGTGGCAAAGTTGTTCCCAATATGCATTTAAAAGTTGTTCCCAACATGCATTTCTTAAGTCATGTGATATGCATTCATGGCCTGGTACAAAAACTTTGGTAGTCATTACCAAATGAGACTGTTTGTGCCCTGGAATTTCACCAAAAATACCCTCATGTTTGCCATATGGATAGTCAAACCACAACATTTCCAGCATTCTGTGTGACAAAGTTGTTCCCAATATGCATTTGATGAGTCCTGATAAATGTATTCATGGCTTGGACCGGATACTTTTGTAGTCATTACCCAATAAGTTAGTTTGTGCACAGAAATTGCACCAAACATACCTTCATTTTTGCCATTTGGAGAGACAAACCACAACATTTTGGGCATTCTGTGTGACAAAGTTGTTCTCATTATGCAATTGATGAGTCATGATGAATGTATTCATGGCTTGGACCCGATACTTTTTGAGTCATTACCCAATAAGTTAGTTTGTGCCCTAGAATTGCACCAAAAATACCCCCATGATTGCCATTTGTAGAGTGAAACCTTAAGATTTTGGGCATTCTATGTGACAAAGTTGTTCCCAATATGCAATTGATGAGTCATGATGAATGTATTCATTGCTTGGACCATATACTTTTGGATTCCTTACCCAATAAGTTAGTTTGTGCCCTGGAATTGCACCAAAAATACCCCCATGCTTGCCATTTGTAAAGTCCAACCTTAAGATTTGGGGCATTCTGTGTGACAAAGTTGTTTCCAATATGCATTTGATGAGTCATGATTATGGTATTCATTGCTTTGACCGGATACTTTTGGATTCCTTACCCAATAAGTTAGTTTGTGCCCTGGAATTGCACCAAAAATACCCCCATGTTTGCCATTTGTAGAGTCAAACCTTAACATTTTGGGCATTCTATGTGACAAAGTTGTTTCCAATATGCATTTGATGAGTCATGAGGAATGTATTCATTGCTTTGACCGGATACTTTTTGAGTCATTACCCAATAAGTTAGTTTGTGCCCTGTAATTGCACCAAGAATACTCCCATGTTTGCCATTTGTAGAGTCAAAAAACAACATTTTGGGCATTCTGTGTGACAAAGTTGTTTCCAATATGCATTTGATGAGTCATGATGAATGTATTCATCGATTGGACCAGATACTTTTGGAGTCCTTACCCAATAAGTTAGTTTGTGCCCTGGAATTGCACCAAAAATACTCCCATGTTTGCCATTTGTAGAGTCAAACCACAACATTTTGGGAATTCTGTGTGACAAAGTTGTTCCCAATATGCATTTGATGAGTCATGAGGAATCTATTCATTGCTTGGACCAGATACTTTTGGAGTCCTTACCCAATAAGTTAGTTTGTGCCCTGGAATTGCACCAAAAATACCCTCATGTTTGCCATTTGTAGAGTCAAACCTTAAGATTTTGGGCATTCTATGTGACAAAGTTGTTTCCAATATGCATTTGATGAGTCATGAGGAATGTATTCATTGCTTGGACCGGATACTTTTGGAGTCATTACCCAATAAGTTAGTTTGTGCCCTGGAATTGCACCAAAATTACCTTCATTTTTGCCATTTGGAGAGTAAAACCACAATATTTTGGGCATTCTGTGTGACAAAGTTGTTCCCAATATGCATTTGATGAGTCATGATGAATGTATTCATGGCTTGGACCATATACTTGTTGAGTCATTACCCACTAATTTAGTTTGTGCCCTGGAATTGCACCAAAAATACCCTCATTTTTGCCATATGGATAGTCAAACCACAACATTTTGGGCATTCTGTGTGACAAAGTTGTTTCCAATATGCATTTGATGAGTCATGATGAATGTATTCATGGCTTGGACCCGATACTTTTTGAGTCCTTACCCAATAAGTTAGTTTGTGCCCTCGAAATGATGCACCAAAAATACCCCCATGATTGCCATTTGTAGAGTGAAACCTTAAGATTTTGGGCATTCTATGTGACAAAGTTGTTCCCAATATGCATTTGATGAGTCATGATGAATGTATTCATTTCTTGGACCAGATACTTTTGGATTCCTTACCCAATAAGTTAGTTTGTGCCCTGGAATTGCACCAAAAATACCCCCATGATTGCCATTTGGAGAGTCAAACCACAACATTTCCAGCATTCTGTGTGACAAAGTTGTTCCCAATATGCATTTGATGAGTCATGATGAATGTATTCATGGCTTGGACCATATACTTTTTGAGTCATTACCCACTAATTTAGTTTGTGCCCTGGAATTGCACCAAAAATACCCTCATTTTTGCCATTTGGAGAGTCAAACCTTAAGATTTTGGGCATTCTATGTGACAAAGTTGATCCAATATGCATTTGATGAGTCATGAGGAATGTATTCATTGCTTGGACCGGATACTTTTTGAGTCCTTACCCAACAAGTTAGTTTGTGCCCTGGAATTGCACCAAAAATACCCCCATGTTTGCCATTTGTAGAGTCAAACCTTAAGATTTTGGTCATTCTATGTGACAAAGTTGTTTCCAATATGCATTGGATGAGTCATGATGAATGTATTCATGGATTGGACCGGATACTTTTTGAGTCCTTACCCAATAAGTTAGTTTGTGCCCTGGAATTGCACCAAAAATACCCCCATGTTTGCCATTTGTAGAGTCAAACCTTAAGATTTTGGTCATTCTATGTGACAAAGTTGTTTCCAATATGCATTTGATGAGTCATGATGAATGTATTCATAGCTTGCAACAGATACTTTTTGAGTCCTTACCCGATACTATTTGAGTCCTTACCCAATAAGTTAGTTTGTGCCCTGGAATTGCACCAAAAATACCCTCATTTTTGCCATTTGTAGAGTCAAAAAACAACATCTTGGGCATTCTGTGTGACAAATTTGTTCCCAATATGCATTTAATGAGTCATGATGAATGTATTCATTGCTTGGACCGGATACTTTTGGAGTCATTACCCAATAAGTTAGTTTGTGCCCTGGAATTGCACCAAAAATACCCTCATTTTTGCCATTTGTAGAGTCAAACCACATCATTTTGGGCATTCTGTGTGGAAAAGTTGTTTCCCATATGGTTAGGGTTACATCCTGTTCGAAAATTAAGTAATTATTTGTTCTTATATGTGGACTTGACATTGATTTTCGAACGTACATACCGGTACATACCGTACATACGAGATTCTTCGTACTTCGAACGTCGTACGTACGAGATTCTTTTTCGAACGTCGTACGTACCGGACGAGATTCTTTTTCGAACGTCGTACGTACCGGACGAGATTCTTTTTTGAACGTCGTACCTACGAGATTCTTTGAGATTCTTTTTCGAACGTTGTACGTACGAGATTCTTTGAGATTCTTTTTTGGAACGTACGTACGCGTACGCGTACGAGATTGATTTTTTTTTCGTACGTACGAATTATCTAGTACAGGAGTTGAAGTATCCTTTTTTTTTTTTCTACCTCGCAAAAAAAATCTCTCTCACACAAACACACAGTAATTTTATTTTCTACCTCGCGACAAACAAAATCACTTTTTCTACCTCGCGACAAAAAAAAACACTTTTTCTACCTCGCAACAAAAAAAAACAATCTACCTCTCAACAAAAAAAAATCACTTCATTATCTGCCTTCTTACATCCGACTTATTTGACTAGGGTGTTGGTTCTTGTAATCAACACTCCGTCTGAGAACGTTTGATCCAAAACCTCTTTTGAGCCAGAGGATCTGTTGTCAGATATTTTAGTCCGAAATAACAGCCTTGTACTGCAAAAGAAGTAGTTAGCATTTGACGAGAAGGGGATTTGCTGGATAGATATTGTTTGGACTGCAGCCTTACATATACGTCTTGAAATCAATGAACTGGCTTTGTCCCTTGCAATTATATCAACAGGAACAAGTTACTGTTTTTCGTGACATGGAGTAAGAAGTATTCTACGGCAGCAACTACAATTTCATCGGGACGGTTGTCGGAACGTCGGGACGTCGGGACGTCGGAACAAGCAAAGGTAAGAATGATAGAGATAGACAATGATTATACTGCCTCCGGCATTACTGATAATGTATTTCCTCCCTTCCGGTTTCTTTTTATTTTCATAGGAACGATTGAAGCGCAACCGGGAACGATCGAAGCGAAAGCAAGCCGGAACGATCGAAGCGAAAGCAAGCCGGAACGATCGAAGCAAGCGGTAACCATCGAACCAACCGGGAACCATCGAAGAAGCAACCGGGAAGCAACCGGGAACCATCGGGGCAAATCTTCCCTTGAAATTGTAAGCATCGAATCGATTGGGCAAATTGAAGCAAACAACAAAAGTAGGAGTCGGCGTCGGCGGCGGCGGCGGCGCGTGCAGTCTTGGTTTTTGGCATCGAATCGATCGGCATGTAGATTATATTATTCTGTTGTTATTATTTACTCTATGTAGTACATCAATAGATACTCACCCATTTTGTTCAATTATCATATCATCTATTTGGCGAAACGCTACTCCTCCACAGGCAAGCGGCAACAAATCAGGGAAACGCTCCTCCTCCTCCGGCAAGCGGCAACAAATCAGGGAAACGCAACTCCTACACCGGCAAGCGGCAAGCGACAACGAATCAGCGATACACCAACCTCGCTCCTCCTCCACCAATATCGCGGCAACGAATCGTTGGCATCAAATTGCTCCTTCTCCTCGACCGGTAATCGCTCCTCCTCCTCCACCGGGAATCGCTCCTCCTCCTCCACCGGCGATCCACCAACCTCGCTCCTCCTCCAACCATACCAATCGATCCGCAATGGCAAATTGATCCGCAACGTCCAATCGATCCAACACCAATTGATCTGCAACGGCAAATCGATCCGCAACGGCAAATCGATCTGCAACGGCAAATCGATCTATTTGAATAGGATCGTCGGCAACGAGAATGGCAACAACTCGTCGTTGCCGTTCAGCGAAACGCTACTCCTCCACAGGCAAGCGACAACGAATCAGCGAAACGCTCCTCCGACAACGAATCAGCGAAACGCTCCTCCTCCTCCACCGGGAATCGCCCCAATCAGCGAAACGCTCCTCCTCCTCCACCAGGAATCGCTCCTCCTCCTCCACCGGCGATCGCTCCTCCTCCACCAACGCTAACGGCAACGAATCGTCGGCATAGAAACGTACCTCCTCCACTGGCGATCCGGCATCAAATCGATCCTCCTCCTCCTCCACCGGCGCTTGCCATCGAATCACTCCTCCTCCACCGGCGCTCGGCAACCAATCATCGGCATAGAAACGTACCTCCTCCACTGGCGATCCGGCATCAAATCGATCCTCCTCCTCCTCCACCGGCGCTTGGCATCGAATCGCTCCTCCTCCACCGGCGCTCGGCAACCAATTGTCGGCATAGAAACGCTCCTCCTCCACTGGCGATCTGGCATCGACTCGATCCTCTTCCTCCTCCACCGGCGCTTGGCATCGAATCGCTCCTCCTCCACCGGCGCTCGGCAACCAATCGTCGGCATAGAAACACTCCTCCTCCACTGGCGATCCGGCATCGGCTCGATTCTACTCCTCCTCCACCGGTGATCCGGCATCAAATCGATCCTCCTCCACAGGTGCTCAGCAACGAATCTTCGGCATAGAAACGCTCCTTCTACTCCTCCACTGGCGCTCGGCAACGAATCGTCGGTATCTAAACGCTCCTCCTCCACCGGCAAGCGGCAACGAATCGTTGGCATCGAATCGCTCCTCCTCCTCCACCGGCGATCCACCAACCTCGCTCCTCCTCCTCCTCCACTGGCGCTTCACCAACGCTAACGGCAACGGCTATTGGTCTTCTACTCCAACAGCAAATTGATTTGTTCTTGTCTTCCAAAACGATTTGTCGTCGTCCTCCAAATCGGCAACGTCAACAGCAACAACAACGGCAATTGGTGATCTACTCCAACGCCAAATCAATTCGTCGTCATCCAACGGCAATTCGTCCCGGCAACGGCAACAACAACTGAACTCCCACTCCATCGGCAAATCCTTTCGTCCTTGTCATCCTCCAACGGCAACTCGTCTTGGCAACAATGAAACCAACCACAACGAATGGAAAGCAATTGTCAGCACGAGGAAGGAGGCAAAAAGCAAATAGGAAACATGAGAGAAGACATAAACAGAGAAAGTCTTCAAATTTTCTGACCATTGCAGCACCAGTGTCGAAGAGCCATGAGACTTATAAACAATTGTCGCAGATAAAACCGGAGAGGAAGAGGGTAAATAAGCCAATTGACAAACCTGTCAAGACAATAGCGCTGAAAAACAAATACCAATCAACTGTGGTGGCAGGTAAATACATGGAAACAAATTGGTGGGGTGGCAAAATAGGGAGAAAGAAGAAGTATGAACCGGAACTGGCATTGTCTATCGACAATTTCGAGACGTTGGATAGTACGAAAGACGAGCATATTCTTGCATTTGACGATTATAAACCATCGTTGCGCATTTTTGCCAAAGTTTCAAGAGGTTTAGCAGAACGACACCTGGCTTCCAAGAATAATATCAACTTGTTGAGAGAATTCACTCCTGCTATTGTTGGAGCAAAACCAACCGTTGGAAGAGGGGTTAAGCGCGGCAGTATCAATGATGATTATGCTATCATTGGAATTCAACCAGAAAGATTGGATTCAAATATTGGTGAGTATGTTTTCAAAAGTCATGTCGATCCAAGCATGAAACTAGAGCTAGAAGAGAAAACAGTTGAAATTGTGAAGCATATGCATCATAGTTTAATTGACGTGGAACCATTTGTTGCAAAGGAAATGGATGTGTTGTCTCAGATTCTGTCTTGTACAAAGCTAAATGCAATTGGGCAGTAGGCATTAGCAATTTCGATCGGTCGCAACTACCATTCTAGATGCCATGTGGACGATGACATGTACTACACTCGTTTGACAGTCATTGCTCCGGCGGAAGTGTCTGCTGACGAGGTGATTTATTATTTTGTCTTCCCCACATATGGAGTGAAAGTTCCATTGAGGTCAGGCGATACTCTATTGTTCAATCCATTAGTATTACATAGCTGTTCGAATCCCAAATTCGAAGGGTGTTGTATTATGAGCGCCTATGTATCTCGCAAAACTGTGCTTAGAGCTAACCCTCTATAGTAATATTAAACAATAGTTTAAAGTTAGCCGGTACATTCACCCTTGCTACTCAATCGGAACTGCTGTCCGAGCTTTCGCTCTCTGAACTGGATAGATAATCACTGGATTCATTATCATTCAATGCCATCTCAAACGGTTCCAACTGGATGTCGTCCTGTAGTGTGCATGCGTTGTACAAAGATTCGTAAGACGGTGGTGTAGCAGCATTTTTGCTTTCAAAATAATTTAGCCATGAGATCCAATTTGATATCACTAGCCAATCGCAATTGGTTATGGAGCCATCAAGGCCTTGCTCTGGAACAACTGCCAGCTCGGAATGGATAGTGTCGCCATGAAATAGGTACAGTGAATTCATCAGGCGACCACGTTGGACAAATTCAGAAGCTGTTTTCTTAGGCACATCTTGAAACTGACGAGCCACAGCATACATTCCGTTTGTATCAATTGGATAGCCACCAATACTACTGTATGGCTGCTTCAAACTCTGTACAGTTAAAAAGCATACCAGATGGCACGGTATGAGCTTGGGATTGTTATTTAAATCAAAGTCCAATTTCATCAAACACCAATCCATCCATACGGAGTTCAGTAGAGAACTATCCGATCTATATGAAGGATGCGAGCGAAATATAAAATTAGAACCACAAGCAACATCGAAACGATTGTGCCCTGTAACTCCACAAATGTGCAAAGGATTCTCCAATAAAGGTAGCACAGAATCACAAACAAAGTCAAGTATGTCAGAAGGAAAAAATGGTTTGCTTTTGTTCGTAGAACGAAGCCACTTCATTGTTGATCCCCCATTCTCGGTTCTCATTATTTGAAAATGAGAACCGCCACCATCAGGGCGTTCAATTGGAGGAGGATCAGGTGGATTCAAGTTGTAGTGATATGTTGCCTGGCTTAGCATCATTTTCTCGGACTTTCTATTGGCAGTTTGATTGATTAGTGATGCAGCATTACTTTGAGTGTTCTTGGAAGGAGCTTTAATCTCAGTTTTGTGGTGAGATTCATTGGGAGCACTATCCCAGCCTGCAGGGCTTCCCCATAAAGAGATATAATCTGGTAGGTGAAAGTACAGGTGATTCTTGATTAGTTTTGTTCCCATCCCTTTCCTGTGACAAGTTGAGTTTATACAATTGATGAAGCGAACAATTGTTTTTGGGAGATTCTTTAAGGAACCATATTTCATCTGACCGTGTTTAAGAAATTCTTCCATTGATAGAATTAGCTGAATTACCTCTATCTGTTTCTTTACAAAACGATGGTCACCAATAATGTCAGATCCAGGTTTGGAAACAATAGCGATCAGAAGAGAAATAAGCATTCCAGAGAAATCATGCCCTTCTTTCTTTGTGGTTGATAAAAGCTGAGTCCCAAATTTGGTGCGAGGAAAATCTCTATCAGACTGGCGTGATAACAAACCACCGTACCGTTGTGCTAAATGGCCAATACTGTTAGCAACAGCCACGCCGTGATTCAAATTGGGGGCATAAACACATGGAACACTTCCGCGGAGCAACAATTCAATTGACTCAACGGCCCGTTTGGCAGTGCAAAGCTGGTGCATGTGCAAACATTCACCGGGAGTGGCAAAATGAATGTTGTTCTTATTGGTACCAAAGCATAAATCATGAAATACATTCCTTATGTTGTGATGAGAGTTCTTTTTGAAGTTCTTATTGATATCGTTTAGATCTGTGCCGGGAAAACAATGAAAATCAACAGGTGACCACTTCTTTGTTGCAGGTTGAACAGAAGGAATGTTTATGTTCGGAGAATAACAGTTGCAGTGATGGCACATCCGCATGACGCCCTTATTGAAGGAGCCATATTTTCCACACAATTTATCGTGAAGTTCTGTGTCCCCAATAACATAGGCAATGGCAAATTTCATTTTTACCTTCCACTGTTGATTTGCGTACGGAAGATAATTCCATTCGATACCACCGTCTTCGTTGCACGCGGCTTTGAAGGAACGAAACGCTACTTCCAAACCATTGTGAAGATTCTGAATTTTTTCCTTCGAATTGGCAGGACGAGAGTGTCTGGTTGACTCCCATTGGGGGTCGGGATGGAAGTAAATAGTTGTCCATGCTTCAGGTCGAGAACGGGTCTCCACATTAAAAATACCGCCGAGTGTCATGTTCAATGGTGTTAACGTAAGTCGTCTGTGCGCATCCAAAGAGATGCCATCCATGTAAAATATAATAGGAACAAGAATTTCTTGCGAATTGGGATTGCAAATTTCTTTCCAAGAAGATTTCCACCACGAGCCGTGATGCAATTCTGAGATTACAGAATGAGGATTCAACTCAGGATTATTGCCGGGAGATAGAGGGATGGAATAGTCGGGAAAGGAGAGGTTTTTTTCTATCATTAGCTGCTGGTCAGAAAGAAGAGAATAAATGGCATCCTTAAAAGAACGGACATACACCTGAGTGGGCTTATTATCAGGTAACCAATTCAGTATATGAGGATGAAATTTCATATCAGAGAGACCAAGATTGGATTGGAGATTGTCAAAAATTGTTTTCCGAGATCTAATTTTGGCATCGCAAAAATCAAAACCGGGTCTCATTTGACTGTTCTTTGCCCACTGGAAAATTGATTTGAATGTGTTCAGTGGCAATTTATGTCTGGCCATTAAATTCATGAGTTCCAATTCTGCAAGAAGATGATGGGGCGGTGGTAGTTTTGTGTGGCTTTGAAACGCAGCCTCTCTTTCGTTCAGATTAATGATTTCATGAAAAGATGGTGGTGGAGGGGCTTGCTGAGCAGTAGCAACGTTAACATCAGAACGATTAGTGGGATCTTCTTCGTTGTCTCCACAATCTATGTTGTTGGTAAAATTGTTGTCGTTATTTTCATTTACGTCATCGTCTTTGTCAACCTCGTCACCGAAATTGTCGATATCATTATTCAGCGGGAATGCATCTTCATCTTGAACAGCGGAAACAGCCATGTAAGATTCAATGGTGTTCCGATCCATTGGCGGTAAAAAGACATCATGGACAATCTGTTGGTTTAGAACGGAATGAAGACCTGTGGCTGATTGACTTGTGACGGTGTGGTGCTGGGAGAGATAGGAAGGGGTAACAGATGGACCGTTTTGTGTCATAGTCATCCCAAAATCTGACGGAGAATGTTGAACAGACGGCAAGGTAGGCTGCACTTTGATAGAGGTGGAGAAGTTATAGATCTTTCGTTTAATTAGACCCTGACTATGGTAGAAATCCCGGCACGAATCTCTATGCCAGAGATGTTTTCTTAGGCCGGTGGAGACGTATTTCAAGTTACCATTTGAAATGGATTTATATCCTAAAAAATCCTTTGATTCTTTTCCTTTCTTATCCCAGCAACCACGGCAGTAGAATAGAAGAGAGGTTTTAATAACAGGAGGCATGATGTTGCTGAGTTGTTTGAAGGAAAATATCAGTAGAATGGGTCGAGAGGACAGAGGTCGAAAAGATGAATCGTTGAAAGGAAAAAATTAAATAAGCGTAATATTTTGTGTGTGATGTGTTTTCTTGTACGGTAGATTTCATTACTACCATACTTCGATTGCAAAAATGGTCCGTAAAGTAAATGCATTACTACTGCAACATTCCTCGTACAATATGTTTAGTAGTGAACAGTACGTACAGTCAACTCCTTAAGAGGGTTAATACACAGCGCCGGACGGGTCAATCATATCAGTTCTTCCAAACATTTGTTGGCAGGCGCGTCAGTTCTTCCATAAGGTGCACGGAAATGTGAATCGAAATGGAAATCGTGGACAATTGCGTTGTTGATTATCGAAATGGAAATTGTGGACAATTGTTTTGTTGATTGCGATCGAGTTGATTCCGGCTTTCATGTACCCGTAAAACCAACTAGTACGCTATTTTGCATGAGTTATTACTAGTAGATACTAGTACGAAATCGTGGACAATTGCGTTGTTGATTCTCGAAATGGAAATCGTGGACAATTGTTTTGTTCATTACGATCGAGATGATTCCGACTTTCATGTACCGGTAAAACCAACTAGTACGCTATTTTGCATGAGTTATTACTAGTAGATACTAGTAATACATTATTTTCAATAGTACTTCATCATTATAATTGATTATTTCATTATCTTTCCAACGAGGAAAACAAATACCAATGTGTTAGGTGTTACTACTAACTAATCTTCGAATAGATAATCTACTCTACTGATACTACTCATACTAATCATACAATCGACAGTGGAACCAACCATGGAGGGAATTTACAAAATACAAAAGGTGGTTCAGGAACACCCAGCCAATCTCGAACAAGAAGTCCGGAAAATGATTGTTTATCACAAGAAAGAGACTGCTCGACTCCAAAAAATGATGCGTAAGATTCGTGCAGGAAAAAGCAATCATCCAAATGTTAAAAATGAAAGCGTCGATCCTACTAGCAATCATCAAGTCGTTCCGAATGTAACCAGCAGCATCAATCCACCAAGCGGGTTATTTAAGAGCGAACAAGATTTGAGTGGCGATTCCGACAGTGTAGCTTCTGAAAATACAGCGGATCTTCCTGCCATTAAAGAGGAACAAAACCCTTGAGTGCAATAGCCCGCCTGGGGTGGATTCGACTTGGAGTTGACATGGAGTTGGAGATGGGATTTGAGTTGGAGTTGGAGGATTTGGGTCGGAGCCCATTATACCGGTATGGTGGAAACATGTTGAGAAAATGAAATAAGTCATTCGTGCACAAGTTGTACACAAAATAGTGCTTGTCACGAAACAAATATGATATCCTTAACCCTAAAATAGTTATTTTATTTGAGGAGTGACGAGATATTGTCTCAAAAGTAAAGGTGTGCGACGCGCGAGGTATTTTAGTAGACACGCGACCTAAAAAGATAGGAAATTTAAAAAATAGGGTCGAGAATTGTAAAAATACCGCGCGATAGCCCGCGGGGGGTAGAGAAACAGTTCTTGGACGGGGTGTGTTGTCGGCAAAAAAATATGGACTGTTGTCGGCATCAAATTCGATCGGAAAAGCCGACAAAACGAAACGACGACCGAGGTGCGGGAAGATGATACACAATACAAGATACGAATATTCCGTTGATAAAGCGTTAGAACCAAACGCACCTCCACTACATGAAAATCCCTATGTGGTAAAAACGATATCACTTAGGACTACAAACAAAAGACAGTAATCGGTTAGAAACAAGACATACCCAAAGACCTGACCAATAAGTGAACACTTGGAATCCATACGTACATTCAAAAGAATATACTTGATATCCCGTGAGGAAATTACTTATTGCAATCAAGAAAACCAATACCGATTCCAGATGGGCCTCATACCTAGCATATATACCGTGGAAAAGCATACGCCCCATCGAACAGATTACTTAACAACATGAATGACCGATACCACCAAATGACCGATACAGTAAGACCGATACGACGCTAATACAGCAACAGCAACAGAAGAATCGGTACGACGGTAAAAAAGACAGTAACAGATAACCGGGGAAGATCTCTACCATGTAAAATACAGAGAGCCCCAATACAGTACGAAATACACAGTAAAAATAAGAGTCTCTCTCAGAGCTCACATCTCTTTAAATTTCAAACATTTGTTATACCTATCCGGTCGATTTTTAGAGTAACAACATCTACTAAAAAACCTCGCGCGTCGCACACCTTTACTTTCGAGACAATAGCCTATCTTGTCACTCCTCAAATAAAATAACTATTTTAGTGTTAAGGATATCATATTCTTTTCGTGACAAGCACTATTTTGTGTACAACTTATGCACGAATGACTATTTTCATCTTCTCAACTTTTTGTTGTTACTCTAAAAATCAACCGAAAGGTATAGGATAATTGAAATTTAAAGAGAAGTGAGCTCAGAGAGAGGCTGTTATTTTTACTGTGTATTTTTACTCTATCAGGGCTCTCTGCTGTATTTTACATGGTAGAGATCTTCCCCGGTTATTTGTTACCATTCTCATACCAATACTTTCGCTGCTGTTTCTGTGTTAGTGATCGTGTCGGTCTTACTGTATCGGTCATTCAATGGTATTGGTCATTGTGGGGTTAAGTATTCTGTTCGATGGGGCATATGCTTATTCGTGGTATATGTGCTGGATATGAGTAGGCCCATCTGGAATCGGTATTGATTTTCTTGATTGCAATAAGTAATTTCTTCACGGGATATCAAGTATATTCTTTTGGATATACTTATGGGTTCCAAGTGTTTACTTACTGTTCAGGTCTTTGGATATTTCTTGTTTCTAGCCGAATATCCCCTTTTGTTTGTAACCTTATGTGATATTGCTTTTACCACTTAAGGATTTCCAAGTAGTGGAGGTGCGTTTGATTCTAAGCTTCGGTCTTTGGAATATTCGTATCTAGTATTGGCTTCCCGCACCTCGGTCATCGTCTCGATTTGTTTCGTTTGTCGGCTTTTCCAATCGAATTTGATGCCGACAAAGTCCGTATTTTTCGCCGACAACAACTACATACCATGCTTGTGTCAAACTTCATTTTTGAGGGGGTGAAAGAAACTATTTTTTTAATTTTGGTTCAAGAGAAACTATTTTTTTAAAATTTGAGTAGGGGATGAAAGAAACTATTTTTTTAATTTTTAATTTAGTTCTGCCCCCCCCCCCCCAGTACATACTCACACTCTAGTTAGCTACCTTCATAGTGATCCTACCAATCGATATATACTACCAATCAAGTGACGTCATTCTTAAAAGTACAATATTTTGCACCTCGGTTTGTTGGCTTTTTCTTTTTGAGGGGGTGAAAGAAACAATTTTTTTTAATTTTGGTTCAACAGAAACTATTTTTTAAAATTTTAGTAGGGGGTGAAAGAAACTATTTTTTTAATTTTTAATTTTAGTTCCCCCCTCCCCCCCCCCCCCGCGCCCCCCCCCATCCAGTACAAACTCATACTGTAGTTAGCTACCTTAATACTGATCCTACCAATCAATATATACTACCAATCAAGTGACGTTCAATATTTCGCACCTCGGTTTGTTGGCTTTTTTAATCGAATTTGTCGAGTACGTACTCGTACCTAGGTGATCTACCGGTATGTATTATATGTATATTCGCGTGTACGTCATCATTCCCGATTTAGTAATTCAATACAATATTTCTTGCACCTCGGTTTGTCGGTTTCGCACCTCCGTCGCATTGTTTTTCTTTTTCTTTTTCGAGTACATTCATGTACAAATTGCACCAAATCTAAAAAGTCCGATTGTATTTTTCACTTACTCTCTCATCTGGCAAAGATGACGATGACAACAAGGACTAACTGTATCAACTATCGATACGAATTTAGAAAGGTCAATCAAGAAATTATAAAATCATTATGTAAAGATGTAAAATGCAGAATGTAAATGTAATCCGATGACATGACACCTTGACACCTTGCCATCAAAATGTCATACGTCATCTTGGGGAATGACCCCTGGTCATTCCCTCATGATTCATTCGGGATTCATTCGGGATCGGCTCGTTCAGACACAAGGAATATTGTTACACTATCCCCACAGTGTCTGACGGACGATTCCTGATTGCTATTGTTGCTGCTGGTTTGCTGGTCCTCTATATGGAGCGATTTTTCGAATGTTGTATACTTCTTCTATCGCTTCTGATCTCTGTACCTTCACTGTTCCGTTGGTGAACACTTGGGTGATCGGGTATGGACCATGGAACCTTTCTTGTAGCTTTGTCGGATCACATGTCTTAATCATGATTCGGTCCCCTACTCGATAGTTGTGATTTATTCTACCCTTGTTGGTTCGTATTAGATTTTGATCGATAAGCTGTTGTCGTTTATTCCTAATGGCTTCCAGATTGGCTATCAGAGGGACATCTATCATCATATCTCTGCCAAACGACATCGCTCCTGGCGACGTCTGCATGGTGTGGTTGACTGCGCAATGGGTTGCATGCATACAGCTTGCCAATGCATTGTCCACTATTTGCTCAGCTTCTTGTTCGTTATTGGCATGTGTTGTTCTTGTTGTAACTCTAAAAATCGACCGAAAGGTATAGGATAATTGAAATTTTAAGAGATGTGAGCATATCATGAGATTGCTCTGTTACTGTGTATTTTACTGTATTCGACCGGTATCCCTGTGTTAGTGTTGTATGTAGGGATGTCTAAACGGGTCGTCGATCATGTGTAATTCGTCATAAGACAGAGAACACATGATGTGACGTAGATATCTTGATACTTGAAGTCATTTTATCTCTGTAGGAGTATAAGTAACTTTTCAAGTGTAGAATGGATATAATTCCTGTAGAATGTACGTAAGTAGAGTACATGTATTTTTGACCAACAACACACCCCTTGATTCAACACTTAGTGAAGGAGTGTTGAATTACAAGTCGGTTCTCCATCTTGTAGAACTCGAAAAAAACTTGAGTATGGGCTTGGATATTGAATCAGATGATTGTAATCATAGAATCGAACCAATCGTAAATCAATGAGAGGGTTAATCGGAGTTGGAAACAATCAGAGTCGAAGGAATCGATCGTAGTGGAATCCAAAATCGGAGGGAAGAAGAATGCTTGTGGGATATCGCGGATGGGATAACAAACAAGAAGAATGGATCATAAATCGTAGGGACAAAGTGGAACGTTCGAGATCGATTTCATTGATTGAAAGGAGAGATTGGCTTATCGTAGAATCTCAAGGAGACGTGTCGTAGAAACGAATGGAATCGGAGGGTCGTATATCAGATTGTAGAATTGGACCAATCGTACATCAATGAGAGAGGAGAGGTGCATGAGTACGTAGTGGTCGCGCGAAAGTCATATTGTCTTGGAATCGATTGGATGGGTAACAAATCATCAACTTGTAAGAGACAGTAGGAATCGATATGATTGGAGAATCCAACCGTATAAGTGGAGAGATTGAAAGTAATCGTAGTGCTGATTAGATTGGAGTTTGAGATTGTCTGCGGAGAGAGTTGATAGATCGTGGAAGAGTTACCAATCGTAATCAAGGGATTGTAGAATCAAACGCTTTGAGTGGAATAGTCGACAGAGGGATTGAGCATAGTATAAATCGAATGAAACTTGTCAAATCAAATTGGAGACAAGACGGAATATTGATGCGTATCCTGGAAAGGAGGTTGGGGAATCTGAATGGACTCATAGAAACTCGATAAGTAGAGATCAAACCAAATGGTAGGGGTCGAGTGAACGGCATCAAAGACGATTGATTGATCGTGGAGGAATTACCAACCATGAAGATTTCAACGAAGGGGAGATCAATGAGGTGAACAATGAGTGATGGATAGGGACAAATCGAGCTCGTGTATATCGATCAAGGATGGGAGATTGAAAGTAATCATAGCATCAATTAGTCTGGGATTGTTGACCGATGGGAAATAAAGAATCCGGTTGATAACGAAAGTCAAAATCGAATCATAGAAGAAACGTAGAGATGAAGTGGAGACTTGGAAATTGAGAATGGAAGAGCACAGCGACGCGACAATGTTGGTTCTTGTAGAGATTAAACATCGAGGAAGTGGATTCATATTGTTGAATTTGGGAGGAAGCAGATCTATCGATTCCAGAATCAAATAGCAATCGGTTGAGTGTGGAATACGATTGAGAGATCGGAATCAATATGATCGGTCAGTAGCAATTGCAACTGCTTGAATCAAACATTATTCCAGAGTTGGGACGCAATTATTGGATGCCGTAGAAGAGGATTGATCTGAAGGAATGCAAGGAGAATATCAAGTCAGGGATTGAAGAACGGGGTCCAAAGCCGACTAGTAGATTCCTTCTGTATGAGATCTCATCTACCTCGCATGTCAATTAAGCTTGGAATCATATCTTTGTCTTGATCCTTCGTCACGAGAATCGTTTTTAGTGCGTTAAGTAAGTTCCGTAAGTTCCGTAAATTCGTCTGAACCGGCAACACACCCCTTGATTCGACACTTGGTGGAGGAGTGGTGAATTGTCAGTCGGTTCGTTGATTTGGTTTCAGTGGGATCGTTAGCCCTTGATTCAACACGTATGGAATTGAAGTCCATGGTTCAATGGAATTCCATGGTTGTGAATGATACAAAACCGTAGGGCGAATTCCGTAGAATCGATCACAGCATGAGTATCGACTGGATGCAAACGACGATTGGTAGATCGTGGAAGTCTTGATGGTAAGGAAGATTGAGATGGACACGTTATCCGGAACCGAAGTGGCATGAGGTCGTAGATATTGGGTTCATCGATCTTGAAATCGAAGCAAAGGAATAACCAAGGTTTGTAGTGCTCAGAGCTTTAAAAAACAAACAAAAGTATCAAGGCGTGTGAGAGTGAGGCAAATACAAACGAGTGAGCGGTCCTGGTATGACTCGTCTTGGAATGACTAGTTTTGTTGCTGGTGGGGAAGCAAGCAAAGAACTAAGATTGACGACGAAGCAATCGTCGGTGGTGAATGTAGTTAACTGGTGAACGTTTGTCGTATTTGACGAGGGAGGTAATTTGATGGGTTAAGGCAACTGTCTTTGGATGGGGTAGTTGCAGTCGGTTGTGGCGCTTAGCACAATCAAATGGGCGTCGATGGTCCTTTATGGGGATGATGGACGCGGAAGAAAAGGATGGGGATTGCAATCGGCGTGTCCGGTGCAATGGGCTTTCATATTACAGACGGCGGTGGTCTTTAGTTGGTATTAATGTAATCGTAATCGTTTGATCGATCGTCGTCCTTAGATGTGTATTACAGAAGGAGATTCTTGGTAGAATGTTCCTGTAGATACAACCCTTGATACGTGCGCTTAGTTGTGTATTACAGAAGAAGATTCTTGGTAGAAGGATCTGTATACACCCCTTGATACGCAAGTAAGGAGGAGGAGAAAGAAAGAAGCGGGGAGGTCTATTAATACAGCCCGGCGATGCGAGTCCCGTACCAAGTATACTCTGGCTGTAACCGACAGTGGAGGTGCTGTACGGGGCGGAGATAGGTAGCTTAAGGTATCCACTTGTTAGTGGAAGGTATAAGGGCTCTATAACCTGTTGTAACTCTAAAAATCGACCGAAAGGTATAGGATAATTGATATTTAAAGAGAAGTGAGCATATCATGAGATTGCTCTGTTACTGTGTATTTTACTGTATTCGACCGGTATCCCTGTGTTAGTGTTGTATGTAGGGATGTCTAAACCGGTCGTCGATCATGTGTAATTTGTCATAAGACAGAGAACACATGATGTGACGTAGATATCTTGATACTTGAAGTCATTTTATCTCTGTAGGAGTATAAGTAACTTTTCAAGTGTAGAATGGATATAATTCCTGTAGAATGTACGTAAGTAGAGTACGTGTATTTTTGACCGACAACAGTTCTCATGGTAACGCGTAGTATATCCCCCATGGTGCGATGCAATCTTTCACAGATTGCGTTGGATTGTGGATTCCTAACTGTCGTTGGTACTGATTGGATCCTGTGTTGGGTCAGTAGGGTTTGGAACTCATAACCTATGAATTCTCCTCCGTTATCATGTACACATCGGTTTGGTCTGGGATATCTTGCTAGCCAGCCGTTTGCAAATTGGATGGCTACGTGTTGACTGGATTTGTTGTCGATTCGGACAATTTCTGCCAGGTTGGTTACTGGATCAATTGTGGTTAATGCTTTGAATTCATACTGTCGTTCCCCTGCTTGGATTTTCCAGGGGCCTATTAGATCCACACAGACTTCATTCCAGGGGGCTATGGCTGCTTCTCTGGGCGGTAGCAATCCGTATCCTCGGCCGCCCTCTTTGTATTGGTGGCAATTGATGGGGCAGGTGTATTGTTTGCATAGTTGTTGTAAGTTCGGTGAGTAGAACCTAGCCGAGATGGTGTCGTGTAGACGTTGGATCCCGCAGTGGCCCAATACCACATGATACCAGTGAATGATCTGATGAATGAGTGATGCGGGTATGACAATTTTCCATTGCTGATTATCTTCTGTTCTCACTATCACTTGTTGCCCGTTGATGACTATGATAGGGAATTTGTCTGGATCCTCTTGGTGAGCCGTTCACAGATGGATGTCTTGGTTTTGATGGTTCTGAATATTGGTGATGGTGATTGGATTGGGCATTTCCTGTAGCGGGGGTAGGTTGAGGAGGCATTCGATCCACTCATTGTTTTCGTCTATGTTGGTGAAGGTTTCATCTTCTATGACTATGTCATCTTTTGGTATTTGGATTGTATGGAAGTTCACGAGTGTGCCGCCTTGTTTATTCTTACCATCCCCCACAGAGGGTGGCTCCATGCGGGGCAGCCTCGAAAAGCAGTCTGCTAGGACATTCCTTTTACCCTCAATATGGGTGAGGTTGATATCAAACTCGGACATGTAGAGCTTCCAGCGGAGGACGCGCTGGATGGAGAAAGCTTTGAATGTGAGATTCTTATGGTCGGTGTATACGTGTAGGACGCCGCCCAGTAGGATTTTCCTGTACTCTGTGAGGGTAAGGATGATTGCGAGGAGTTCCTTTTCTGTAGTGGTGTAGTTCTGTTGTGCTTTGGATAGCTTTCTGCTGTAGTATGCGATGAATCGGCCGTCCTGGATGATGACTGCTCCGAGTTGGTAGTCCGATGAATCTGTGTAGATGTGAAATGGTTTGGTGTAGTCAGGATAAGCGTTCATGGCATCTGCTGCGAGGATTGCTTTCAACTCGTCGAAGGCCTTTTGCTTGTTTGCGTCCCACGTGAAGGCTTTGGCACCGGTCATTTCAGTGAGTGGGGCTAGCACATGGGCCCTTCGTGGCCAGAAAGATTTGTAGTAGTTGACTGCGCCGATGAGGGCTCGAACATGTGTTATGTTGCGCGGTGGTCCGAGGCGGAGGACTGCGTCGATCTTCTTCTTCCATGGCTTGATTCCCTCTGGTGTCATCCAGTGTCCTAAGAAATCTGTCTCTTTCACTAGCCAACTGCATTTGAGCGGGTTGCATTTCATTCCATTGGCTGCAAATCTGCTGAGTATCTCGTCCAGCAGTTGAAGATGGTGCACGAAGGATTTGTTTGTCCATATTCCCACATTGTCAATGTAACATGTGCAATCGAGTCCTTCCAGCATTTCTGTCATGATGTGTTGAGCCACGTCTCCACTTATCTTCACTCCCATGGGTAATCTTTTGTATCTGAATAGTCCATATGGTGTCGTGATTGTGCACAGTTTTTGGCTGGCTTCATCCAATTTGAAACAGTAATACTGCATTGAAAGGTCAATTTTGGTGAAGTAGGTGTATCGACCTCTCCGATTCATGATATCCTGTATCCGTGGTAATGGGAAAGGCTTTCTTTTGATGACATTATTGAGTTCCCTAAAGTCTGACACCCATTGTACCCTATTGTCCTTCTTTGGAATTATGAATGTTGGGAATGCCCAGTCTGAGGGCCCGCAAGGTTCGAGTACCCCGTCCGCTATAAGACTGGCTAGTTCCTTTCTGAAGGTCTCTTCTCTCTGGTACGCTATTGGATATGGTTTGAGGTGGATTGGTTCGACATTGTTCTTCAATTTGATGTGTATTTCCCTGTTTGGATAGCATCCCAATTCGCCGTCGAACACTATTTCGTGTTTCTCAAGCATTACCTGGAACTGCTGTTTCTCTTCTGTGCTCATGTGGTTTTGTTTACTCGCTACCTCTTTGGCTGTGACTCGATGGTAGTTTCTTTCCAGTATTTGTTCTCCATTGTTGTATAGTTGTTTGCAGTTACCTTGACCATTCCGGTGTTCATTTTCATTGGTACTGTCACATCTATCCAGGTGATGGTATGTGTGTCGAATGACAGGATTATGCCTGCCGTTGATAGGAAATCACGCCCCAGTATGATGTCATATCTGCAACTCGGTGAGTTGAATATGGATGCCATAACTCTGTTGAGTCTTCGGCCATTAACGAATTCAGGTAATCGGAGCTCTTCCAGCTCCACCTCATATGATGTATCAAAGGTTCCATTTGATGTTGTTGTTATTCTTTTGTATCCGGCATGCCGCGGGCGTACCCCGAATGGCATGGATTGTTTGTTTATCATTGTTTTTGTACTGCAGCACCACGTATGGCCTATCCGCCCCTACTCCTTGTATTTGTCTGATTTTCAGCAACACCGTTGGCGTTGCATCATTCACAGTGGTGGCCCCCGGCCCCTTTGCGTCACTTTCGGTGGCCCTTGGCCCCTCAGTGATTATTTCACTACCTGTTCTCGTTTTGGCCTCTAGCCTGCTCCCAGTGGCCCGCGGCCCTGTTTCAGTGGCCCTTGGCCCTGATATGGAGCTCTCATACATCTCTTGTCATTCGTAGCGAGTTTGGTTTTGACTCAGGTTGGATGTATAGTAACTGGTGTCGCTAGCTGTTATGTTGGAAAATGTCTCTCCCCCTTGACTCTGTTGCTCCCAATTGTGATTACTTTCACTGCTGAACCTTCCTCCTGATCCTCCGCGGCCTCCTTGACCTCCAAATCGGCCTCTGCCGCCGAATCGTCCCCGTCCTCCGAATCTTCCTCTGCCCCTGAACTGGTTGTTGTTGAATCCGGTGGACGCGTTGCTTCCCGAGTAGGTACTATTAGCGTCAGATCCCACATACTGTGGATACGGGTTTTGTTTTTTGGGATTGAGATAACATTGGTCCCAGGTGTGGTTCCCTTGTGGATGGTTTCTGCATTTTCCTCCATTTCCTCTTCCTGAACCTCTTCCTCTTGCGGACCCTCTTCCGTTTCCACGTCCAAAACCGTGTTGCTTGTTCTTTCCTTCTTGTTTTCTTGTCCTGTCGGCGCTGTCTTTCTTTCTCGTCATGTAATCTCGTATCTGTAGGATCGAGACCTCTCTAAAATTGACTGCAGTGTCCATATATGCATCCTGCCAAGATCTAGGATGGGTCTTGAAGAACATTCTCTTGCGCTGTTGTTCTGTTAGATTGTTGTCATCGTCTCCAGGTAGCATGCCGATATAATTGAGGATGGTGTCAATTCTGCTGAAATGATCATGTTCAGAAACCTCCATGGGCTTGGCCATGTGTTGATGTTCGAATGCCGCGATCATGGTTCCCTTGGCGTCCGGATCTGGCGTGATTATTGCTATGAATACACGCACGGATGCCTTGAATCCTTCCTTGGTATGTTCTATTGGGCCACGCGTTAGCGCTTCATTCCATCTCTTTCTGGGTCCTCTCGCTAAGCACTGTCCCCATTGGGTGTGCCATCTATTGGTTGGCATTCCTAAATCATTGCATGCATCCACGAATAAATCATACGTATACAGCTCCTCTTCTATTTCCAAATTCTGGACTCGCCTAATATTTTTCTTACCTGCCGATCAATTGGTGTTCATGGCATAATCTACCACCAGTTTATGGTTGTCATGGTCTTCGGTTACGTCGAAGGTCCTCTTGTATTGGATACACGGTTGGTATTGAGTGTTCATCGTTTGATAGTCTTACTGTTATTACAGTGTATCAACTATCGATACAAATTTAGAAAGGTAAATCAAGAAATTATAAAATCATTATGTAAAGATGTAAAATGCAGAATGTAAATGTAATCCGATGACATGACACCTTGACACCTTGCCATCAAAATGTCATACGTCATCTTGGGGAATGACCCCTGGTCATTCCCTCATGACTCATTCGGGATTGGCTCGTTCAGTCACGAGGAATATTGTTACACTAACTTCATCTACGACAGATTTTAATCATTTTCAATATTCAGGTTAAATCTTATGGTTACGTGCAACCATAACAATGAGAGTTTGCTACCATAAAAAGGAGCGAGCGCCACTAAATATTAGTATTACTTTTAGACAAAGCATCTCATTTCCGTAAATAATTATTTGGGTCCTGTTTTTAACGATTTTTTTGTCGTAGTGTTTGTACCAAGTCTACTTGTTAAAAACAGATTTTTTTAATATTTCTACGTATTCCCCCCCCAAACCCCCCCATAAACTCCGTCTAGAAGGTTACGTTGTCAACTCTTAGGGTTAGTGTTTAACGTTCAACTAACAACTCCACCAATTTGCCACAATAATGTTCGTAATCTTAAAACACAAAACACACGTAAACCGCCATCTTCGGTTGGTCTTTTACCGTATAATTCGCCGTGATATTCTCGGAATATCACATGTAATTGTATCTTATCGTGTAGAATTAGTACCAGAATGTACGTAAATTTAGGGCATGATAGTATTGTGTTTTAGAGTTGTTAATTCTTCGAAGAGTGAGCTGATGGGAAAATCCCGCTAAGAGGCAATCCACATAAAAGCGCCGACGATTATTCACTCATCAGGTTAATAACCTTACGAATAAGGTTATTGCCTTCTTCATGACTCTTCGTACGATACGCCCGCTCAGTACGTAAGTACGTACTTACACGGTGAATTCTTTTCATTTAGACAAAGCATCTCATTTTGGTAAATAATTATTTGGCTCATGTTTTTAACGATTTCTAGTCATAGCGTTTGTACCACGCCTACTTGTTAAAAACAGTTTTAAAAAATATTTCTACGTCCCCCCCCCCCCCCCCCAGTACACTCTGTCTACAAGGTTACGTTGTCATTTTTTAGGGTTAGTGTTAAACGTTCAACTAACAACTCCACCAATTAAAATACCTTTTACCCTGCATGCTCGAAGATCGTAAAACACATAACCCTCTTTTATCGACCGACTGTTTTTTATGTATATTGTCGAGCCTAAGTTTCGAACACTGTTACTTAGCTTGTTCCTCTTACACAAGATGTATTACGTGGAAATCACATTTGATAGTTCTTGATTAGATAGAAACAGGTATATTGCCCAGACCCGTATTAGTCACGGAATTTATTCTTCCGTTTTCCGTTTATCTCGTATCAAGATATCAATCTTTCCCGATCCGATTCGACGTAAGATTGTACGATTGAGGCATAGGCGGAAAACATTGAATAATAAAAGTCGTGTGTAGGAGGAACGAGCTAAGAAATAGTTTTTGAAACTTATGTTCGACATTATACATAGCAAAAACATACATCCGTTTTCCATACAGAAAAAAGACCTGTACAAGATCAGCACAAGCTTCGATGCACAAAATATGAATGAGACATCGATAATTTAAAAATAAAAAATAAAAACGTAAGCTAGTAACGTCACCGATGGATCGGTAACACTTCTTACAGAATAACCCCACTTTCAATACAAGAAGTGATATGAAAAAACATGCTTAAATAATAGGAGTAATAATTTTAATTACAATTATTTCATGGCCATATTCGTATCCATGATCAAGTAAGTCTTAAGACCTAATCCTGTAAGAAACTAAGAGATGCCAGACGTGCACAATACACAAAAAATATCAATGACATGGCGAAATTCGAATCCATGATCACAAAAGAAAGACCTAATCCATGATCAACTATGATTCAACGGAAGCTTTGCAACTACGTAGCGCACGGAATTCAACACTCTTACTGGTACATTACGGCTTCAGTTGCCGCGGCTACAAGATGCTTGCAATACCAACAAATTACTGTAATCCCATCGTTCCCTGCAAAGCACATAATGTTAATACCATACCTCGAGTTCACATTTTGCGGAACGAACAGAGAAGACCCCAGAAACTCGTCCGTTATTTGCATCCGAGTTCAATACACCCACAAGCAGACCAAAGCAACCATGTGTATAGCACCAGAACACGGACTCCGAAAGGAACAACTTACCGCCCTCCCTCGCAAGAATGTAGGCAACAGCAGAGTCCCGGAGCGCCGCAGGCATGTTGCCGACGTGACGGACCACGCCTCGGATTTTGATTTGTGGCTGGAAGCCACCTGCCGGATCCTCGATCGCAACTACCACCTGCGCATGTGCCTGCAGAAACTCGAGTTTTCCGTCTGTTGGCTTCTCGTGGTGGCCATTGCGCTGTCGAATCTTGGATCCTCGCCAACGGCAGGCTGCCTGGCGGCGGCAGTATTCGCCATGGCGGAGCTCTACATCAAGGGCTCCGTCGCGAGCCGCGTCGTTGCGTACGCCTTTGACTGCTCCAGGGCCCTGGTCCGGTTCAGATTCGGCGTGTCCAACAATATCCACAACGGCAAGAGCATTCGCAGCAGCACCGCCCGCAAAAAGGGCAGATGCATCACAATCGCGGGATTGCCACGCTGGTTGATTCTTCACCACGCCGGAGTTCTGGTACAACACACAGCCATGGGCTGGTTTCTCATGGAAGAATCCTTTCGGTCCGTAGCTGTTGTCGCCGCCGAGGATCGATCCAGACATGCGCTGCGGATCGTCACTTGTTTGCTGAGCATGCAGGCCTCGCACAACACCTGGACCAAGTCATTCTCGGCATTCCTATACTGGGCGAATGCCTTTGGGGTCGGCCTCTCCGGCTGCATTTGTACCCTTGCTCTCGGACTGGTGTCGGTGGACCACAACACGGAAATGAGACAATCGATCCTCGCGAACCCCATCGAATGGTGGGCCGGTCCGATCTATTTCTTTGCATTCTCGATCACCGTGGTAGGAATGCTTGAGTTGGTTGAATCGCGGTAATTTTTAACAACTGTAATTCCGGATTATGAGTTAATTAATCTATTTTCTGTTTTGTTTTTCCAGTGCTTAACCTGAATCCACGTATAATCCCGTGTTAAGCAATCCTCCATATTGAGACTGCACGTGTATTCTCGTGTTGTAGATTAACTAATATTTCCTCGGTTAATTTGTCGGAGAAACATGTCTCATTTTGTCTGTTTCTAACATAATTGGGCTTCGTGTATCCGTTTCGTATGTCATTGATATTTTCCATATTTCATTGATATACACATGTATATCCTTGACATACTTAATATCGGATCCTATGCCTCCAAATTTTCCTGTTATATTTTCTTGTGATATTTTGCTGTGTCCGATTCTTCTATCAATGATCAATTCATTTGGTCGTGACTCATTCTTTTGTTTTCTGTGATAGACTTCCTTCGATTCCTATATTGCCTTGTTGGTCTTCATATGCCCGAGTGTCTATCCATCAGTAATCTAGTCTCACTCCTCATTGTATTCATTGTATTTCACGTAGCTTCGTAGTTGGTGTTTCGCCGCGCATCTCATTTGTGTATGTGCGCACGTCGATCTGTTTTCTTATTGGTTCATATTTAACTGCACGTAACGGTTATTTCTTGTTTTATTTCTTGTTTTCACTTAACAACACGATTTGCCAGTTGTTCTCCCCTAAATCCATGATCTTGCTTGGTTTAGATTCCTATTGAATTTTTAGAGGGAAGCATACAACATAATTCTTTAGACATGGATTTTTAGTGTGGTTGTTTGATTACGGAATTGTGGTACTTAACTTTTTACATTGTCATGAATTCATTTAGGAGATTCCTGAATGCGTTACTGTTCAATGGCTTGGTAAGGATGTCTGCATAGTTGTCCTGCAAATTAATATGATTGTTGGATACAACTTTTCCGGCTTGGTGCTGTCTGACAAAATGGTAGGCCAGTGCGATTGATTTCTTGTTGAGTGAACTTGCAGGATTGGTTGAGTTGATTACTACACTCTTGTTATCCACATAGATTTCTGCTGGTTTGGTTACAATCGCTCCCATCGATCTAAGATGATATCTGAGCATAATGGCCAACGCAACCGCGTCTTTCAGTGCAGTAAATTCAGCTCCAAACGTACTGGTATGAACTGATGTTTGTCTCTTTGACTTCCAGTAAACAGGCATACACCCAACAAATGCAATCAATCCAGTGATACTCCTTCCAGTGACCAAATCATGTGCATGATCACTGTCACAAAATATGTTCAAGTCCATTTCAGGGATTAGTGGCACCAGGAAACATTGGATCCAATTCTTCCTTGTAATATTTGTAATGATGTGTAAATTCTTCGTATTTGAGTTTGACATCACCATTTGAACTGATCCTTGGGGGTCTTGGATCCACTAGAATTCCTTTTTTCTTGTACTTCTTCAAGTATCCCAGGATATGTCTAGCCATCTGCAAATGACCTTCTTGCGGTCCAGCTGCAAATCTTGAGAGAGATGACACTGCGAATGCAATATCAATTCTTCCAGATAACACCAACCACTGTCCTAGACCAATAATATGTTGGAATTCCTTGTGTTCCGGTACGGTCAATAAAGGTGAATCATCCAGTTCTGGGTGGCAATCGGTTTTCATTGGCAGATTTTCTTTCTTGAGAGTTACTGAATATTTCTCTTGATATTTCCGAATTACTTCACTGATATATTTGGTAGAGTTCATCAGTAATCTTCCATCCTGGATTCTTGTAAGACTTGTACCAAGGTAATACTGAGGCTCCGATTCAACATTTCTCAGTGCAAATTCTTGTTCAATTCTGGCTATCCAATCTTGAGGTTTCTTTCCTATCACCATGAGATCGTCGACATGAGTCCCAATATATGTGTAACCTTCTCCTTCTTTCTGTAGCCATAAATCTGGATCTGCTCTTGACGGTCGAAAACCCAAATTCATGAGTGTGTCGGTCAGGAAATCCATAAAAGCTCTACCACTACCTGCCAACCCGTACAGTGCTCTTTGTATTTCTACCTTGCATCCTTTCTTGTCACCAAACTCGTCTCCAGCCCACACCCATACTTTTTCTTGAACCGGTGCAGTTGGGAATGCATTTCCCACATCTGCTGTCATCAAATCCAGTTGTTGGTATTGTGCAATTAAGAATAGTAAGTACACAGATAAACTGTTAATTTGACTGGAGTATGTGTTGTATTCACTCGAGTCGACTCTGTGACCACCTGCTACCAACCGACTCTTGTATCTGCCATCTTCACTCTTGATATCCCAGATCATCTGTAACCTTGCTTGTTGCCAACCTTCCTCTTTTGGAAATTCTTTTTCTGCTGAGTGATATTTGAAACATTTTAGACGTTCCAAATTATCCATCTCCTTCTGAATTGAGTCTTTCCATTTTGTATTGCCAGCTTCAGCATCGAATTGCATACATTCTTCATAAGTATTTGGAATCTTCTGTCCAAACTTTTCACGATTCTTCTTCTTTGCCATTCTTTGATTCCTCGACGGTTTCTTCTTGACTGCTCGTTGAACACTCTTGTGTATTAAGGACTTCATAAATCGTATTCTTCTGACAATACCTGATTGTTGTTTTATTACTTGCTCTGCCGCCCATACATTCAACGGCCTGTTATTTCCTCTCCGGCTTTCAACAATGTATTCCTTTATATACTTTGCACATGCCAGTGGTTGATCTTTCTTCAATTGTGGGAATGGAGTATTCAAAACTGTGTTTCCTTGCAGCTCATCAATATATTGCGCCTTGAATACCAAAATGCCATTTTCCCAAAAATGATCCAAAATCTTCCTGAAGTCCATATCCAAATTCACTTCTGTGCTTTCCAAGATGTCCTGATGGGTTTCAGCATTGTTGCATCCATCTATATCACTTGGTAGCATTTCTTCTTCCATGTCCAAAGTGTTTTCCGGATCCACATCCTCTTCATCTGCATCAAGCTCCCCTGAAGCCGTATTGTCATTTTCGTCACTTCCTTCCATTGGATTGTTACTGGTTGAATTTTCCATTCCTTCAGAGCTCGCGGCAAATTTCTCCCCTGAAGATAACAATGGGACTTCATCAGTGCTCTTGATATCTTCCATGTTCTGTTGGTGCTCTGACAAAGAAAGAGTAAACTACTCAGCCTCCGGGCTGTCATTCACATATTCATCTTTGGTGCCAATTTCCTTGCGTCTTGTTCTGACCACAGATCTCATCAACACTTGTCGTTTCTGTTTTGGTTTGTCAGGTTCAGTCAGAATATAATAGGTCATTGCATCACCCTGTCGATTCGGCAAAACCCAGAAATCTCCCTTTCAACATGTTGTTTTTGGGACTCTTGAATCTTGGCTCAAAATACCACACTGGTTCATAAAAATGAAATCTCAGATGGGAGATATCAGGTGTCCAACCTTGGTGCAATTCTAAGGGTACCTTCCAATTCAGAGACTTGCGCGCTGCCAAATTGTTAACTGACACACACCATTTTGCACACCAATGCGCTAAACTGATTGGCGCCTGAAACATACGTAGACTCTTTTGTACCATCTTGGACAATCTTCCCCATTCAGCTTCACATAGGTTCTGATGACTGTGGTGTGGTTCACTTGTTCTTGTTTTGATCATATTTTCTCAAAGAATTTGAGTCCACTTTACCCCTGTTTCAGATCTTGCATTGTCACTACGTATAGTGTCAGGAGCGCCATGTTCTCTAAGATAATCCTGTAGCGCATTTGTACATTGTGATTCTGTTTTCAATGGATGGAAAGACCAGAGTTTTGTCTTGGTGCCACTGAAAAATTGTCCACCATTGTGTCCTTGAGATGTCTTTTGTGAAAAATAAGTATAATCGGTGCTCACTGTTTCATTTTGTCGTTTGTAATGGAAGGCCTTGAATCGTTTCCTGTAGTGTTTTCTGGGAACTTCACAATTTTCTTCTTCTATTTCTTCATAGTGTCGAGTAGTATTCTCCAATGTTTTCAAAACAGTCAATTCTGGTAACATCGCAAAACGTTTTTGAAGTTCTAGCATTGGTAGTTTTGCAAATTTGAATGTTTCTCTTGCTCTCTTCCTTCTCAACATTGGGTATTTGCGCATATCTGGTGGTGCGGGGCTGTTCAACTCGAATCTTTCCAATGTATCGACTTCTCCTTCTGTTGGTTTGGTAATATGAAAATACACTTTTTCATCATCGTATGAAAATGGTAGAAATGTCGTTCCGATTGTAATCGTGAATCGAAATGGAAATCGTGGACAACTGCGTTGTTGATTACCATTGAGTTGATTCCGACTTTCATGTACCCATAAAACCAACTTCGCTATTTTGCATGAGTTATTACTAGTAGATACTAGTAATACATTATTTTCACTGGTACTTCTTCATTATAATTCATAATTTCATTTTCTTTCCGAGCTGCAAAACAAAAACAAACGTGTTAGGTATTACTACTAACTAATCTTTGAATCGACAATCTACTCTACTGATCCTACTAATCCTAATCTAACCATGGAGGGAATTTCCAAACAAGAAAAGATGGTTCGGGATCTTCTAGCCGAAGTACATTGAGAACACCAAGCCGAACTTGAACAAGAACAACGGAAAATGATTGTTTATCACGAGTAAGAGATTGCTCAACACCAACAAAACATTAATAAGATTCTTGCACGAACCAGCAATCATCCAGTCGGTACCAATGGAATTGTCGATCCACCTTCCGGGTTATTGAAGGACAATTCAGATTTTGGTGACGATTCCGACGGTGTAGCTTCTGGAATTACTATGGATCTTCTTGCCATTAAACAGGAAACAAACCCTTAAGTGGAATAGCCCGCCTGGGGTGGATTCGAGTTGGAGTTGGGATTTGAGTTGGAGTTGGAGGATTTGGGACCGAGCCCGTTATATGGTGGCAACATGTTGAGAAGATGAAAATAGTCATTCGTGCATAAGTTGTACACAAAATAGTGCTTGTCACGAAAAGAATATGATATACTTAACCCTAAAATAGTTATTTTATTTGAGGAGTGACGAGATATTGTCTCAAAAGTAAAGGTGTGCGACGCGCGAGGTATTTTAGTAGACACGCGACCTAAAAAGATAGGAAATTTTAAAAATAGGGTTGAGAATTTTAAAAATACCGCGCAATAGCCCGCGGGGGGTAGAGAAACAGTTCTTGGACGTATCTCCTTCCAAATGACCCCTTAAGTACTGGAATCTACAGGGTGTAAGGCAGAGGCCTACAGCTCTTGGTAATAAAGGTACGGGGCATGTGAGAATTGCGCTGGAGTATTAGCGAGCTGGTGCAAATATAAGTGATTTAGTGTGTGTATTGGAGTGTTAATCGACCGATGCACCAATTTAGTGATCTTAGGAAAGAGTGGATTCATCCGCTCACATTTTCAAACAACTTAATGTCGTAAACAAACAAAACAGTAATAAAATTACCAGTTAGCAAAAACACCACTTTTCACCTCAGATTTCGGAGCCCTTCAAACACCCTCCCTCACTCCCTTCCTAGCTCTTCACGTTCTCCACGAATCTCCCACCCTGTGGCTTGTGGCCCAATTGCAAAAAAGGCTTAACAGCCAAGGCTGTGCGCCTGTGTGTGTGGGCAAAGCAACACGGGACCAGACTCCCCAGCCTGCACAAACAAGCAACAGGCTGGAGATTCCCGGATCCCCCTCTAGCATTGCTTAACCCACCAACACATCCAATGAACTACAAGCATTTCACATCCTGTACTACAAGTAGGTAGGCTACTGAGGCTATCACTAACGTACGTGAGTGATAGCCCCTGGACGGCCCGGTGATACAGTGATATCTTTCGGGGCGAACGCACGTTGGATACTCAAGGGTGTTCCCCAGTCTGTCCTTCTTCCGATCCTAGGTAGTTCCACGTGGCACTATCATTCCTTTCATCCGGATCACTACGTACATCAATTTGGTAGGTGGCCGTTCCAGAACTCGAACAAATACCGTAATTACGAGTACCGTACACAAGATGAACTACACAAGAACAACACACCACTATGAAAACTCTATTCAGGTTGGAAACGGATTACAATACAGAGTAGTGAATATGATGCCAAATATATTCTGATCGTCTTGAATATCGCACCGTACATGCACAATACGACACAGTAGTTTTTTTACAAGAATCATTCAGGTCCTGCCGAATCCAATCGAGTCCAAAATTCTGCACGGGCTGAAACACTGATTATGCCGTTGGTTGATGGCGTGGTTCTGTTCTTGGCATACCTCTGCGGCATACCTCTGCCTCCATTGCAATTGGGACGCGAATGATTGGTAGAAGCCTGGGTTCGGACATCACTGCGTCCCGTCGGTTGGAATTTGGGGTCTATTCATGATCCTCTGGCGTGATCTGCTTCTCTCCGTGTAGCTATGTTCGTTTTTGCTTTGGTTCCTTCCATTTGCTATGTTATGCTTGGTTTCGTTCCCGTGCCCCATCGTTCTCTGCCAAAGAATAGAAAAAGTGTGTCGTAACAAACAACAAACGCAATCGGTCTTACGATCGATTGATTTAGTGAGCAAGATTATTGTTACGGTTCGATAGTCTTTTGCAGATTGACAGGTTAATTACTCATCGTATCGTCGTGTCGATTTACAGCATATTACCGTGTAATTCTAAGCATACAAAACACATGTAATTAAGACACAAGAAACACACGCAAAACCATCTTCTTTTGGTCTTTCGTGTTACTGTATTACCGTGATATTCTATCGGAATATCACATGTGATTGTACCTTATCATGTAGAATTAGTACTAGGTTGTACATAGATTTTAGGGCATGATAGTGTTTTAGAGTTGTTAATTCTTCGAAGAGTGAGCTGATGGGGAAACTCCCGCTAAGAGGCAATCCACATGGAAGCGCTGACGATTATTCACTCATCAGGTTAATAACCTTACAGATAAGGTTATTGCCTTCTTTATGACTTCTTTGTACGATACGCCCGCTCAGTACGTAAGTACGTACTTACACGGTGAATTCTTTTCAGTCCCCTTCAGTCGTAAATCCTCCAACCGTTAAGCGGCTGGATTCTATGACTTAATCTATGATTCATCATGAGTCGTTGTTGTGTGTTGAATACCAAACTGTATCCAGTCTACTATCAGAGGCCCTATCAATTGGGGCGGCGTTTTGCCTTTCATTCTGGCTAGTATCATGGCATTTTGCCCTGATCCTTGCCCGATTGATATATTGTATTCCATGGATCAAATCATCCATTTTCGAAGTGCTCATTGCAGATCGATTTCTTACCACATGCAACGAGAACAATGTTCCCGGAAAACAGCGCCACTCATTAGCTTTGTAAACAAATCAGCAATATTTGTTGAACCTGGTTCCTTTGCAACTCTGATAATTCCTGCTGCAATAGATTCACGCGCTTTGTGGTATGCAATGCTGTTGTGCTTCTTCTTACATGGGCTTTCAAGTCGTGTAACATTTGTGACAACAGAATCATTATCACAATACACATTGGTGCTTCCATCAATTGGAACACCCATCATTCTCAACTTGTACCTTAGACCTTCAACCAATTCGATTGCAATTTTCAAAGCAATGATTTCAGATCCAAAAGTTGATGTCTCAACCGTTGTTTGTCTTTTGGAAAACCAAATGATCGGTGCATTATTAATGAAGATAATAACACCGGTATGAGACCTCCTTGTTGCCTTGCATCCGGCATGATCGGCATCAACAAAGCAACTCATTGTCACATGCTTTCCCAAAGCCTCAGGCATATCTGCTGGAATGACTTCAGCGGCACCAGGATAAAATTCAGACCAGTCACATTTTTGGAATTTACTCTCGTCAATGCTTGGTACTGTATCATCAAAAACCAATTTCGACCTGTTGTATTTTTTCAAATATGCAAATATATGAAATAACTGGTCCAGATGTCCCTTTCTTGCTTGAGCCAAATACCTTGACATCAGCGAGACTGGCATTACAATGTCAAGCCTTCCTAATTCACAAATCCACCTGAGGACTCCAATCAAACCTTGATAGTAATTTTGCAATTCAGGATTCAATTCCTCTGATATATCAATTTCCGGTCGATAATCATGTGACAGTGGACTGGATGCTGATTTTGGTAGATACTTGTAGCCATATTTTTCAGTTCCTAGCTCTTGTTCGACTGCTGCAACAGCTTTCGCCGTATATTTGGTGCTTGATAATGACCATCTTTGTTTTGAATCACCTTCAAAGTAAAACTTTCCAATATCAGCTCCCAAATACAGAGTTGGCTCTTCTATCGTATCATCCTTCAATTTGAACTTACGTCCAATGTTTTCAAGCTGAAACTTTGGATCTTCACCAGAACATAAGATATCATCTACATAGGCAATGAGCATTGCCCAGTATCTGGATCCATCTTTCCTGGTTTCGATTCGTAAGTGCACGTCCGGATCTGCTTTGCATGGTGAATATCCAAGATCCCTCAAATGCTGTGTGAGGTATGATCTGAAAGATGCACCTGCCACCGGCAATCCATACAATGCGCGAACTATCTTGCAAGGCCGTCCCGCAAGGTGTGGAGGAAAGCCATCTTCAGCTCTTGCTTTTAGAAAGTATTTCTCTTTAATCGGGGCTGTCAAATATGCATTTTGGGATATCTGCTGAGAGAACCTTCAAATCATTCAGCGCTGCCAGCAAGAAGAATATTCTCACTGAGTCGCGACTTGTTGTTACTCTAAAAATCGACTGGATAGGTATAGGATAATTGAAATTTAAAGAGATGTGAGCTCAGAGAGAGACTCTTAATTTTACTATGTATTTTCACTGTATCGGGGCTCTCTGCTGTATTTTACTTGGTAGAGATCTTCCCTGGTCTTTTCACTATGGGTTCCATCGTACCGATACTGCTGTTGCTGTTGCTGTATTAGCGTCGTGTCGGTCTTACTGTATCGGTCATTTGGTGGTATTGGTCTTTTACGAGGTTAAGTATTTCTTGTCCGGTGGGGCGTATGCTTGTTCGTTGAGTGGGTAGATAAATGAGGCCCATCTGGAATCGGTATTGATTTTCTTGATTGCAATAAGTAATTTCCTCACGGGATATCAAGTATATTCTTTTGAATGTACTTATGGGTTCCAAGTGTTTACTTACTGTTCAGGTCTTTGGATATTTCTTGTTTCTAACCGATTATCCTTATTTGTTTGTAGCCTTAGGTGATATCGTTTTTACCACTTAAGGATTCCAAGTAGTGGAGGTGCGTTTGGTTCTAGCGATCAGCTGAATATTTGTATCTCGTACCCCGCACCTCGGCCGTCATTTCGTTGGCTTTTTCGATCGAATTTGATGCCGACAAAGTCCGTATTTTTTGCCGACAACACACCCCTTGATCCAATACTCTCCTCTTGTTGTATTGGATTACTGTCGGAGTACATCATCTTGAATTGATCGATAGGAAGATTGAACATTCGGACTTGAGCAATTTAGATTGAATCGAGATCAATTGCGTCATTGAATGGTCTAATCTGGTTATCGATCAAATGGAATGATTTAACCTGGGTAGTGTCCCATGATGTATCTTGCGTGTCGGGCGTGCAAGATCCATCCCAATGGTTTGGTTAGATCATCAGCCGGGTTGATAATTCCAGGGATATGGATCATCTTGATTTCGCCATTTTCTTTCCACGCTTGGATGGCAAAGAACCTGATTTCAATATGTCTGGTCCTTTCAGTTGGCTTCTGGACATTGATGATTTCAATTGCTGATGCATTGTCTTCATAGATCGGAGTTGGACCAACTTGGGCGAATCCTAATTCCTTGAGTATAGACCTGAGATATCTGGCTGTTTTGGCTGCTGTAACAGCAGCAATGAACTCAGCTTCCGTAGAGCTCTGTGCAGTAAGTGACTGAGCTTTGGATTGGAAAACAATTGCTCCACCAGCATAAGTGAACACATATCCTGTGGTGGACCTGCGATGTTTTGGATCATTGCCATACGCGGCATCAACAAAACACATCAGTTTGGCTTGCTTGATATCCTCGGGGAATTTTGGGAGTGATGCATCTTGGACTACGTCGGTGTAGGGTTCTCCTGATGGTAAAGATGGCTCAGCATTTGGTCTGTAGAATCTAATACCCCAAGATCTGGTTGTTCTGAGATAACGGGCTATATTCTTCAGACTGGAATAGTGGAATGCAGTGGGATTGGAACTGTATTTTGACATGAGAGTCACTGCATAGCCTATGTCTGGCCGGCAACTCACATATGCAAACATCATTTCACCTAAGAGCGTCCTGTAGGAGAAACCGGATGTGGATTGTAATTCAGCATGTTCCTTGGTGCCTTCTAATGGTCCATCAGTATGTGATTGTAGTTGGCTCAGTACTTCAGTTGATAATGGCGCAGATGGCTTGGAATGAGGTTTCATCTTAGAATCAGTTTCCCATCCATGAGATCTCATGATTCTGTCAATGTAGTTCGCACAGGACAGTTCAATGTAGTCAGCTGTCTGTTTGACATCAATTCCATTGAAGTCTTCAAGCAATCCCATTTTTGTGAAGGGGACAACATCTTCTCTAGGAAGCTTCAGTTTTGCGCCAATTATGTCATAGATCTTGTCAGATATGGATTCTGATGTGCAAGCTAGTGCAAAATCGTCAACTTGTCTCAGCATGTAGACCGTTTCACCTTCAAAAACTGTCGTGTAGATCGTTCTGTCATGTGTGGTGGTCTTGAAGTTGAGATCATGGGCCTTTCAATATTTTGTTGATGTGGGTTTCCCAAAGTCTTCCAGATTCTGGATGGCCTTGAAGTGCTCGAAGGACTGGGAGCACCAATCTTCTGTCTATGTCCTTGCCATGCTTGTGTCTGTACCATTCTGCGTATGCATCATCAATAGTCATGTATGTAGGGATGTTGGGTCCTGGAGAATGGGCATAGGCGTCAGCAGCATCCCCACCATAGATTTTGAGGTTGAGGCTAGCTGGAATGGCAAAGAACAATCTTTGGATGGGGTGTTCAACACATGATGAGTATGACATTGCTATGGCATGCAGGGTTGGGGCTGCATATTTGCTTCCATTGCAACATTGTCTTGCGCGGCGGACACCATTCCTCTTGACACTGTACTGCCAGTGGGGTCTGAGAATAATCGCATCTGGGTCCTTAGGATATGGGATGGGGGATCCAAACATTTCTAAGTCTTCAAATTGATCAAGCTGTTTTCGCTCCCCAGCTTGCCCATTCAGGCCATGTAGATAAAGGCTTGAGATTCCTTCGAGTGAAGTGTCCCTAGTGCTTGTTCTTCAGATGTAGTAGCCTTGGAATTGATGGCCTTGATTAAAAGTTCAATTTCTTCAGTTGGCAGTGAATCTGCATCTAGGGGTAGTTCATGTTTGCCTGGTTTGTGAAGCTTAGTGATAGCTCTGAGTGATGCAATGTCAATGGTGGGAATGACAACCTCCATGTCATCTTCGATTGGGGCCAAGTGTTTTTGGATGGATGCATGGAGTGTTTCAGTGCTAGCGACCTGGTTGATTCTTGATTGTATCAGCTGTTTGTATTTGGTACCAAGGCGCTTGATGGTTTGAATGGAGGAAAGTCGGTCCAAGAATGGTGGGTCTTCTTCATCAGCAGGTTCCTTCCAAGGAGGTATTGGGAGCAAATAAACCATATTCATTGGAGTGTTTCCTGACCTCCTTCATAGATAATGTTGCTTCAAGGGCAAAGGTAATGGGTGTATCTGTCAAATCCCTCACCCCTCGATCGTGGGAGTCATGCAAGGCTGTGGTAACATCAGCAGCAGAAAACACACAATTGTGATTGATAGATACAATATAAGCGCCGCGGAGCCTGGAGAGAGTCTTCTTATGGGAGGAGAAAAGCTTGGAGGCAGGACTCTTGGGAAGGATATTTGTGATGTAAGCTCTGCCAAGAAGTGAATCATTGGCATATCGGAGACCAAAAGCTCGGTCAGCACACGAACGGCAAACAGTGAGCCTGAGATTTGTGAGATTTGCAAAATGGGAGATGGAAAAGGTGAATTCACTGGATGAGACCTCATGTGGCTCCGCTGGAAGAGGAATGTTGTCATCGGTTCTGAGCAGGTGCTTAACATTGGTTGGAAGATCGGCGAGGGGCAAGCCATTCATCCCTTCATCAAACCTGACATGAGTGGCAATCTTGACTTGGTGCGTTTCAGTATCATACCAAAGGATGTTTCTGGTAGTGTAGGGGACAAAACCTAGGAAGATGCCCTTGCGAGCATTGGGTTTGAGCTTGATGGATCTCTTGCCTGGAGGCCTAACCCAAACGCGGCAACCAAAGGTCCTGAAGTCAGCAAGATTTTCTTTTTGGCCCGTGGCCAATTCTAAGGGTGAATGCTGCTGATTGCCTTCAGGAAATGCATTGGACAACCTCAGGGCATGGTAAAAAGCAAAAGGCCAAAACTTGATGGGCAAATTGGCACCAGATAGCATGGTTCAAATTGAATTAGCCAGAGTTCGATGTGCTCTTTCAACCGTACCATTCTGGTGTGAGGCATCAGCGCCAGTGGGGAAAATGGAATATCCAAATGCAGAGAAGAGGTTTCTGATATCAGGGTTGTGATAAAGTTTGCCACCTTGGTCAACTGAAACATACTTGTTGGCACAAGTTGGGTTGTATTGAGAGAAGAAATGTTCCAACCAATGAAGCGGTGCTGCTTTGGATATTCGGGTATCACCATATTTCATACCAGTATAGTGATCTGTGATCAGAATCCAAGCTGTTTCGCCATGAATGCCTTCATAGTCACGCTTGCGTTTGCTGTTGGAGGATCTGGCGCCAGAGAATGCAAAGTCAATAGACAAACCCTGAAAGGGTTGCGTAGCTTTTCTTGTGGAATGTGAGCCTGCAGGCAACTTTGTTTGCTTGCATTGAATGCAAGTTGGACATTGATCCAGGATACTGGTTTGCCGTTGGAACTTTTGGTACGCCAAGGATGGACTTGTGGGCGTTGTAGAGGAAGTTGTCACATGGGTGCCCTAATCTCTGGTGCCACAGAAGTTTCGATGTCTTGGTTTTGATGGCTTGGATTGGGATACTTTTGTCCACAATCTTGGTGAAAAACAGTTTTGCATCAAACCTTGGCATGTCACTGGTATCAGACTGAGCGTTCGCGGCTTCAGTGCATTTTTGCAGATTGACAAGATTCGTGTATATATCATACCTGTAGTTGCTAATGGCTTCTTTGGAGGCCAGTTCACAAGCTTCCTTGAACTGTATGTCAGTAGCTAGGGCATAGGCTGACGATGATGCACAATTAGCATATGGAGATGCAATATCAATGTCTGGGATCAGTACTGGGTGTGTATAGCATTGACCATCAATGATGCTTCCATGGAGGACAATGCTGTTGGCAGTGTTCTGCTTGTGATGACAAATGATTGTGAGGTTGCCGTTTTGTGGAGCAGATGAGTCATAGTTGTCAATGAATGATTTATGGATTGACTGCCCACTGAACTGACGTCGCATGCGAGATGTCATTCCACAGAGATCATTCTCACTCAGCAATGTCGTTGACAGGGAGGGAGAATAATAGAAGAAGACTTTGAGATATCCTGTGTGATTGGGTGCTGGGATATGCAAATATCCCGAGCCTTCAGGGATGCAGGTGGCGGCTTTTCCTCCTATTGCTGCCGTGAGCCTGACCGGACATTTCCTCAGCTTGTTGTAGGGTTTGTAACCGTGCAGGATGTGTTTGAGATTGGTGCAGGAAACTTTCGCACCGGTGTCAATCTGAGCCCTTGTTGACACCATGTTGGAAATAGGCCGTGGCCGCAATAGGGTCTGGTGGGACCAGGAATTGCACATTGTAGGTATCAACTGATGTAGGGTTGTCTCTGTCGAAGTTGGGATCTCCATTGATTTTCAGGTGTGAGTCCAATGCAGGAGCTGTATCCTCAAGTGATTCCATATCACAGTAGACATCAATTGGGATTGAAGATTGGAGGCTGTGCCTGGGTAGGAGATTGACAGCACCAATGTGGACAGATTCATAGGAGCTGACACTGCTGGAGTCCAAGGAAGGGCAAAAGCTTTTCACTTGATGGGCTGTGGCGTCGTCAAATCCTTGGAGATCATCTTGAGGTGATGTCGTATATTGGCTGCAAGAAAGACTTTCTATTCTTGGCCGGTGCAAAAATTTTGGTCTTCTACTGCATCATCGGGTGAAACCTCATCTTGATCTTCATTGCCAACGTTGATCTGAGAGATTTCTTGGGTGGAATCTAAGAGCTGTTGTGTCTGTTTATTGGATTTGTTCAGAAAGACTGCTGCAGCAATCCTATGTTTCTTGAGGGACTCAATATCCTGCAATGCAGGACAATTATCAAAATTATGACCGGACATGTGACAAACAATGCATTTTCTGGACGTGTCAAAGAGACTAGGTTGCTTGCTTGAAGGCAGTGATAGCATTGCAATATGCTTGATGGAGGAAGGGGTCATCAGATTCTTCATCCATTTCCAGGGTATCCAAGTGATTCAATCAGGCTGATTGAGTGAGAAGTCAAAGTAGAAGGTGTTCTAACAGTACTATTGCTAGCGCGCTTTTGAAACCTATCATTGCGACGGGGACCTGGTCTGGTGCCTGAGACAGGCAATTGCTTGGACTGGACTTGGTTTGGAGGTGTTCCTCTTGTACTTTTGTTCAGCCTTGATCTCTTGCTCATATGTTTGCAGGGTTTGTAGAAGCCTACCTGCTTTGTACTTGTCCCGTTTGAATTGGTCATCTGAGTCGCGTTCATCTTCTGTTTTCTCAAATAGTTTGTGACTGAGAGTGGTCCCTGCAATCAAATTACTGACTTCTTCTGTCAAACTCATGGTGCCAGGTTGGTTTTGGAGGAAAACTCTGAGTCGCAAGTAATCCTTGTATCTGAAGTAGTATTCTTCAAGGGATTCATTTGCATCTTGGTTGGGAGGATTCCTGACCATTCTGGCTGCATTGGATTCTCTCTTTGAGTTGGGATGTGTCTGAGCAATCACTGTGTACAGAGCTTCGTAACCTTGTCCCCCTTCAAAGCTTTGAATTGTGGACTTCATTCTATCACATGAGTCAGGGATGATTTTATCTGTTCTGAGTGCAGTGTAGATGAGGTTACCCCATTCGTGAATTGCCAATTCATATCTTGCAGGTAGGTCGTGTGGTAGTCCATCACCAATGGTAAATCCCCTAAGATGGTCAGCTTCGCGTCTGTAGAGATAGTAAGGGTGGATGTAAATATGGTGCTGCTGTGCATGTGCAGTAATCTCTCTGTACCACTTTCTGACCTGAGGGTGGGTGTCGTCCTTTAGTTGTGGAAATCCCGAGAGGAAAAGTTTGTCTCTAGCTGCTTCCTTGGACTTGTCAGAGGCTCTGGTTAGATCAAAGCAGTCACCACTTCTAGTGATCAGGCGCTGGTAGTTTCTGCCACTTCCTAGGTTATGTAGGTAGTAGTTTTGTCTGACAATTGTTTCATTTCCTGATGAGTCCGTGTAGGTGATTGGAAAGTCTTTCATATCATCTCTGGTGAGGAATTCTTCTTTCCTATAGTATCGGTCCTTCACTGGGGTTGGTAAGGTCGCCGGATTCCATGGAAGGTCAAGAGCTTGGTGGTTGGCGCCGGTGTTGTTGTTGGTGTTGTTATTGTTGTTGGCGTTGGCGTTGTTGACAAATTGCTGGAGTAGGGTGGTCAATTGCTGCATGTCGGTGCCTGCTGCTGGCGCTGGAGTTGGAGCTGTGGCATCTTCATCGTTGTCGTCTGCTTCAGGGAAGGTGTAGATTTTTGTGTCGCAGACTTCATCAAAATGTACTGCATCCCAATTTGATTTGAAGCCCCAGTGGGTTGCTCTGATCTCTATGAGGAGAGTTTCTTGTCCTTGTGCAATGGCTAGTGCTCCTGCCTTGTCCATTGAGTGTTTGTTTCGGATTCTCTTCGGCGTTTTGTCTGGAGCGACATACCAGAGACAAGCGTCTGCAAAAAGGGTGGATATGTGTCCCTTATTGATCTCAGTTTGTTCCTTGGGGGGGATGATATCCATGATTGCATTTACAATAATTTCCTTGAGCATGGCTACCGGATCTGGAGCAAGCGTCTTGGGTCCTTCGCTTTCAGCATCATCTGTGAGGAATAAGCCAGCAGTGTCTTCTAGAGCATGGTAGAATGAGTCGTTGAGGGCCACATGTTTGTGGGCATTGCCTTTTGTGTTGAATGTTCCAAATCGGATTGCAATGTCCTGGATTTGATTCCAGTCAAATGGAGGTGCAGGCGGCATGATTTAGATTGTCGTAGGCGTCGTAATTGTCCGATGATTTGTAGATGATGTGAGTTTTGGGAACGGCGATGTCGGATAGATCGGAGGGATCGTTCGATCGTAGTCATCGTAATCGCAATCGTAATCCTTGGATGTGTATTACAGAGGAAGGTTCTTGGTAGAAGGATCTGTTGATACACCCGTTCGATCGATCGTCGTTGGCGGAATAACGGACGATGTTTGGTTGAAATCGGAGCTTCGATTGGATTCGGCGGGGGGCTTGAGCGGCGATTAGAATCGTCCGATCGTAATCAATCGTTTGGATGTAATTGTAATTGTCGGAACGTGTTGTCCGGACCCGTTCGATCGTACTTGTCGATGATGCAATGAATTAACCGGTGACGATTGTCGGAGGAGCAATCGTTGGATTCTCAATCGTTCTTGGTCGTGTAGTACAGAAGGAGATTCTTGGTAGAACGTTCTGTAGATACACCCCTTGATACGTACGCTTCTTAGTCGTGTATTACAGAAGAAGATTCTTGGTAGAAGGATCTGTAGATACACCCCTTGATACGCGAGTAAGGAGGAGAAGAAAGAAAGAAAGAAAGAAAGAGAGGCGGGGGGAGGTCTATTGATACAGCCCGGCGTGCGAGTCCCGTACCAAGTATACTCTGGCTGTAAACGACAGTGGAGGTGCTGTACGGGGCGGAGATAGGTAGCTTAAGGTATCCACTTGTTAGTGGAAGGTATAAGGGCTCTATAACCTGTTGTTACTCTAAAAATCGACTGGATAGGTATAGGATAATTGAAATTTAAAGAGATGTGAGCTCAGAGAGAGACTCTTAATTTTACTATGTATTTTCACTGTATCGGGGCTCTCTGCTGTATTTTTACATGATAGAGATCTTCCCTGGTCTTTTCACTATGGGTTCCATCGTACCGATACTGCTGTTGCTGTATTAGCGTCGTGTCGGTCTTACTGTATCGGTCATTTGGTGGTATTGGTCTTTTACGAGGTTAAGTATTTCTTGTCCGGTGGGGCGTATGCTTGTTCGTTGAGTGGGTAGATAAATGTAATAGGACCAAAGATCGCTACGTCGTTATTATTTGTTATTTTATCTGTTACTGTTACGATGTTGGAAAGAGTTATCGATAAGATTATGATCGGATTGTTTCTGGACCATATTGTTCTCTCATTTACTAATTTGTCCTTCCTTTGTGTGCGTAGCCTTTCCATCGTGTGGGAATACGCGTATCAAGAGTTTGATACTCATAGATACTCGCATTGTGTGTTTGATACACAGTGCTTTAAGTATCTCTTGATACTCACACGTGTTTATGTATACCTTACTTATTGCGCTCTTCTTGTGATAAAAGATCTAGAACACTTTGGATTCGTACGTCTTGTTTCTTATTACGTAATACGTATTACGTATTACGTTTACGTAAAACATTACGTATTCGTAAAACGTTCACGTATTTGTAAATTGTACGTTACGTATGACACAATTTACGTATCGCGTACACGTACACTTCACACTTGACTTAGTAATTCAATACACCCTTGGATGGTCCTTGGACTGTCCGTCTCATACAAATAGATAGGCCTCACCTTCTTATGGTGGCTTCCAGCATGATGTTTGGTGGGGTAGTCCGCCAGGTTATGTTTTCCCGGTTCCCAGAAGATATTAAATTGCCCCTGCTCAGCCCTGTCTCTTAACCAGTAGAACCGCATGTCGATGGCTTTAGATCTCTTCTGTTTGATTGTGTCGTTTAAGATGCCTTCCGCTGTGTTATTGTTGGTCTTCAGCGGGGTAGCTGGTTGTGGATGCCCCAGCTCGATGAGACACTGCCTGACTGGTATTGCCTCTCTTGCGTTCAAGAATAAAGACGCCACCTCGGCTTCGGCTGCGGATGCCATCACATTCTTGATTATTTTCGCCAATACGAGAATCGGCCCATTGAAAGTGCTTCCCATCATATCTCCCAGATAGTGATATCCCCCTGCTCGGCTCTTGGCCCCTGGGCATACTAGGTACGCCGCATCGCTATCCACCCGGAGTATCATGTCACTGGCTCTGTAGATTATGGTGGCGTTTGGGTTGCAGGCTGCGTAATTGAGGAAATGTCTCGTTGCCGATAGGGTCGTTTGGTTGTCCTTGGCTGAAGCTATGTCGTTGAGTGCGTGGAGCATTGTGTTGTCCACAGCCCGTGCGTAGAACAGGAACTTCCCTGTGACTTGTTGTATGAATTTGATCTCGTCGTCGGTCAATGTGGAAGTATCCTCAAGTTTTGCATATTGTATTTTTGCGCCGTAGGCCGGTATGTCAGCGCGTGAGGGGCCCGCGTATGTTCGCGAAGGTCTCACGTGTTCAAATTCCTTTAGGGCTTGTTCCACGTAGCCATCCATCGATAACTGAACTTCACGCTTGTCGTAGTCCCAGTGTAGGTGGACCCCTACGTATTGTTTTCCTGACCAGTCGACTTTGAAGGTGTATTTGGTCCCTATGGCCTCGACTAGGTGATCGACGTTGTCTTGTTGTGTGTATTTAATCCCAAAGTCGTCCACGACTAGGGTGAAACTGATGTCCCTTTCGTCATGGAGAAATAGTCCCTCGGTGTGGGGTGCCTTCTGGTAGCCGTATTGTTGTAGGTGGTTTACCAAGTCATCATGCGCTATTTTTCCACTCTGTTTTAGTCCGTACCACGCTTTTTTGATGCGGGCATAAACATATTCCCCTTGTCTAAGCTCCTCCAGGTTGTAGGCGACACGTATTCGTGGAGGAACCATATCCCACCTGAATTTTACGTACTCGGGCTCATCGAGTGTGGAGCATAAATACATGTTTGAAATGTCGCCCGTACAGTATTTTGCCCCGGGGGTGGATATCACGCTGTTCCAATGGGTTTTAATGGTCTCCATACTCGCGGTGCGGGTTGATACGTTGCCATGATATTCCAATTGGTCTCCCCCCGCGGTTATTCTTGTCCGATATGGGTCGGCCTTCTCGGGGCGTATGGCGACTGTGTACCGGGGGTAGGTTACTTTCTTGTGTACGGGTACATCTTGTCTGCGTATCCAATCCAACACATCCATCCCTTCTATATGATTGCACTGGAAGCCCTGGAATAATCGCCCAAATTCATCTTCACCTGATTTGAGCCATAACTCCCGCACGTGGTTCTTCGGATGCTTGATGAGATCCCGATAGGCAGCCCACTTGCTCAAATCTTCGTCCCATATGGAGCCTCCACACGCAAGATGGGGGGTGTATGCTGGTCCGGCCTGCTGTTTGCTCGTTTGCTTTGGTACTGGGAAACCCAATGGGACATGCTGGTACGTCCCCATGAGGGCCTTAGGCTTAATTAGTGCTTTGCAGGGGCCCTGTGGAGTTGTTGCGTACGTAGTTATTGTATGTATTGTAAGTATGTGTCAGAAAAGTTATGGTAAGAAGTTCTACGACCAAAATATTATAACTCAGTCATGAACCCAAAAACCCACTAAGTTTGAGCACTGTGCAAATCCTGCAAGTCCACAACCAAAATAAAACTCAGTCATCAACCCAAAAACCCACCAGATTTGAGCACAGTGCAAATCCTGCCAATTCCGGACCAAAATATAACTCAGTCATCAACCCAAAAACACACCGGATTTTAGCACAGTGCAAATCCTGCCAATCCCCAACCAAAATATAACTCAGTCATCAACCCGAAAATTCACCAGATTTGAACACAGTGTAAATGTTTCCAGTCCCTAACCAAAATCTAATTCAGTCATCAACCCAAAAACCCACCAGATTTGAACACAGTGCAAATCCTGCCAATCCCCGACTAAAATATAACTCAGTACTCAACCCAAAAACCAACCAGATTTTAGCACAGTGCAAATTCTGTCTATCCCCAACCAAAATACAACTCATTCATCAACCCAAAAACCTACCAGATTTTAGCACAGTGCAAATCTTTCCAGTCCCCGACCAAAATATAACTCAGTCATCAACCCAAAAACCCACCAGATTTTAGCACAGTGGAAATCCTGCCAATCCCCAACCAAAATATAACTCAGTCATCAACCCTAAAATTCACCAGATTTGAACGCAGTGTAAATGTTTCCAGTCCCTAACCAAAATCTAATTCAGTCATCAACCCAAAAACCAACCAGATTTGAACACAATGCAAATCTTTTCAGTCCCAAACCAAAATATAACTAAATTGTCAACCCTAAAACCCACCAGATTTGAACACAGTGCAAATTTTTCCAGTCCCTAATCAAAATATAACTCAGTCATCAACCCAAAAACCCACTAGATTTTAGCACAGTGCAAATCCTGCCAATTCCCGACCAAAATATAACTCAGTCATCAACCCAAAAACCAACCAGATTTTAGGACAGTGCAAATCCTGCCAATTCCCGACCAAAATATAACTCAGTCATCAACCCAAAAACCAACCAGATTTGAGCACAGTGCAAATCCTGCCTATTCCCGACCAAAATATAACTAAGTCATAAACCCAAAAACCAACCAGATTTAAACACAGTGCAAATCTTTCCATTCCCAAACCAAAATATAATTCAGTCATCAACCTAAAAACCCACCAGATTTGAGCACAGTGCAAATCTTGCCAATCCCCGACTAAAATATAACTCAGTCATCAACCCAAAAACCAACCAGATTTTATCACTGTGCAAATCCTGCCAGTCCCCGACCAAAATATAACGCAGTCATCAACCCAAAAACCAACCAGATTTTAGGACAGTGCAAATCCTGCCAATTCCCGACCAAAATATAACTCAGTCATCAACCAAAAAATCCACCAGATTTGAGCACAGTGCGAATCCTGCCGATCCCCAACCAAAATATAACTAAGTCATAGACCCAAAAACCCACCAGATTTGAACACAGTGCAACGCTTTCCATTCCCTAACCAAAATATAATTCAGTCATCAACCCAAAAACCAAATAGATTTTAGCACAGTGCAAATCGTGCCAATCCCCGACTGAAATATAACTCAGTCATCAACCCAAAAACCAACCAGATTTGAACACAGTGCAAATCCTGCCAGTCCCCGACTAAAATATAACTCAGTCATCAACCCAAAAACCAACCAGATTTGAACACAGTGCAAATCTTTTCAGTCCCAAACCAAAATATAATTCAGTCGTCAACCCAAAAACCAACTAGATTTTAGCACAGTGCAAATCGTGCCAATCCCCGACTGAAATATAACTCAGTCATCAACCCAAAAACCAACCAGGTTTTATCACTGTGCAAATCCTGCCAGTCCCCGACTAAAATATAACTCATTCATCAACCCAAAAACCTACCAGATTTTAGCACAGTGCAAATCTTTCCAGTCCCCGACTAAAATATAACTCAGTCATCAACCCAAAAACCAACCAGATTTGAACACAGTGCAAATCTTTTCAGTCCCAAACCAAAATATAATTTAGTCATCAATTCAAAAACCAACCAGATTTTAGCACAGTGCAAATCCTGCCAATCCCCAACCAAAATATAACTCAGTCATCAACCCAAAAACCAACCAGATTTGAACACAGTGCAAATCTTTTCAGTCCCAAACCAAAATATAATTCAGTCATCAACCCAAAAACCAACTAGATTTTAGCACAGTGCAAATCGTGCCAATCCCCGACTGAAATATAACTCAGTCATCAACCCAAAAACCAACCAGGTTTTATCACTGTGCAAATCCTGCCAGTCCCCGACTAAAATATAACTCATTCATCAACCCAAAAACCTACCAGATTTTAGCACAGTGCAAATCTTTCCAGTCCCCGACCAAAATATAACTCAGTCATCAACCCAAAAACCCACCAGATTTTAGCACAGTGGAAATCCTGCCAATCCCCAACCAAAATATAACTCAGTCATCAACCCTAAAATTCACCAGATTTGAACGCAGTGTAAATGTTTCCAGTCCCTAACCAAAATCTAATTCAGTCATCAACCCAAAAACCAACCAGATTTGAACACAATGCAAATCTTTTCAGTCCCGAACCAAAATATAACTAAATTGTCAACCCTAAAACCCACCAGATTTGAACACAGTGCAAATTTTTCCAGTCCCTAATCAAAATATAACTCAGTCATCAACCCAAAAACCCACTAGATTTTAGCACAGTGCAAATCCTGCCAATTCCCGACCAAAATATAACTCAGTCATCAACCCAAAAACCAACCAGATTTGAGCACAGTGCAAATCCTGCCTATTCCCGACCAAAATATAACTAAGTCATAAACCCAAAAACCAACCAGATTTAAACACAGTGCAAATCTTTCCATTCCCAAACCAAAATATAATTCAGTCATCAACCTAAAAACCCACCAGATTTGAGCACAGTGCAAATCCTGCCATTCCCCGACTAAAATATAACTCAGTAATCAACCCAAACACCCACCTGATTTGAAAACGCTGCAAATCCTGCCGATCCCCGACCAAAATAAAACTCATTCATCAACCCAAACACACACCAGATTTGAACACAGTGCAACTCTTTCCAGTCCCTAACCAAAATATAATTCAGTCATCAGCCCAAAAACCCACCATATTTGAACACAGTGCAAATCTTTCCAGTCCCTAACCAAAATATAATTCAGTCATCAACCCAAAAACCCACTAGATTTGAGCACAGTGCAAATCTTGCCAATCCCCGACTAAAATATAACTCAGTCATCAACCCAAAAACCAACCAGATTTTATCACTGTGCAAATCCTGCCAGTCCCCGACCAAAATATAACGCAGTCATCAACCCAAAAACCAACCAGATTTTAGGACAGTGCAAATCCTGCCAATTCCCGACCAAAATATAACTCAGTCATCAACCAAAAAATCCACCAGATTTGAGCACAGTGCGAATCCTGCCGATCCCCAACCAAAATATAATTCAGTCATAGACCCAAAAACCCACCAGATTTGAACACAGTGCAAATCTTTCCATTCCCTAACCAAAATATAATTCAGTCATCAACCCAAAAACCAACTAGATTTTAGCACAGTGCAAATCGTGCCAATCCCCGACTGAAATATAACTCAGTCATCAACCCAAAAACCAACCAGTTTTATCACTGTGCAAATCCTGCCAGTCCCCGACTAAAATATAACTCAGTCATCAACCCAAAAACCAACCAGATTTTATCAATGTGAAAATCCTGCCAATCCCCGACTAAAATATAACTCAGTCGTCAACCCTAAAACCCACCATATTTGAACACAGTGCAAATCTTTCCAGTCCCTAACCAAAATATAATTCAGTCATCAACCCAAAAACCCACTAGATTTGAGCACAGTGCAAATCGTGCCAATCCCCGACTGAAATATAACTCAGTCATCAACCCAAAAACCAACCAGTTTTATCACTGTGCAAATCCTGCCAGTCCCCGACTAAAATATAACTCAGTCATCAACCCAAAAACCAACCAGATTTTATCAATGTGAAAATCCTGCCAACCCCCAACCAAAATATAACGCAGTCATCAACCCAAAAACCCACAAGATTGTAGAACAGTGCAAATCCTGACAATTCCCGACCAAAATATAACTCAGTCATCAACCCAAAAACCCACCAGATTTTAGCACAGTGCAAATCCTGCCAATCCCCGACTAAAATATAACTCAGTCGTCAACCCTAAAACCCACCAGATTTGAACACAGTGCAAATATTTTCAGTCCCGAACCAAAATATAATTAAATCGTCAACCCTAAAACCTACCAGATTTGAACACAGTGCAAATCCTGCCAATCCCCGACTAAAATATAACTCAGTCATCAACCCAAAAACCAACCAGATTTGAACACAGTGCAAATCTTTTCAGTCCCTAACCAAAATATAATTAAATTGTCAACCCTAAAACCCACCAGATTTGAACACAGTGCAAATCTTTCCAGTCCCTAACCAAAATATAACTCAGTCATCAACCCAAAAACCCACAAGATTGTAGAACAGTGCAAATGCTGCCAATTCCCGACCAAAATATAACTCAGTCATCAACCCAAAAACACACCAGATTTTAGCACAGTGCAAATCTTGCCAATCCCCGACTAAAATATAACTCAGTCATCAACCCGAAAACCTACCAGATTTGAACACAGTGCAAATCTTTTCAGTCCCTAACCAAAAAATAATGAAATTGTCAACCCTAAAACCCACCAGATTTGAACACAGTGCAAATTTTTCCAGTCCCTAACCAAAATATAACTCAGTCATCAACCCAAAAACCAACCAGATTTGAACACAGTGCAAATCCTGCCGATCCCCCACCAAAATATAACTCAGTCAAAAGGCTTAACTGCCCAAGCTGTTAAGCCAGGCTGTGCGCCGGTGTGTGTGGGCACAGCAAACTAAGGGACCGGACTACAGCCTGCAAAACAACCAACAGGCTGGAGTTCCCGGCTCCCCCTCTAGCATTTGCTTAACCCACCAACACACCCACGAACTACAAGCATTGCACATACAGTACTACAAGTAGGCTGGCTACTGAGGCTATCACGAATGTAGTGAGTGATAGTTATTGGTCACAATTCAAGAATTTTCGCGCATCCTAAAAATAAATAATTTTACAGATTCTTTGTCAACCGTACGGTGAGTGTACAAGATAAAAATACCACAATTAATACCCAGTACCAAAACCATGTAGAAGTCTACAGGAAATAAACATATGTGTGCTCCGCACACCGAAGTCCCTTCAAAAAAAGAACACGACAAAAGACCCTGAAAACACACCAAAAAACTCACGAAGACAATTTTTTTTACGGGAAGTCCGATCATCGAAATCGCCCATGTCGTTCTTCATTAATTTCCATTTTCGCAACCCTCCAACGACCCTTCTGTTTCTCCTTCGTTAGAACAGACCATGAAGGTTCACCACCGTACAAATAGTACAAAATGACACCAACTCAAATACCTACACATTCCGCTACTTGGTTTTTGATCCGGAAGGGTATTTGAACCGCAATTCTACTGCAAATAACACACAAAGATACGTCGTCGTCGTCGTCGACCCGTCTCCGACCCATCTGTTTCCCCTCCAATAGAAGGGAAGATGAGGGTTCACATGTACAAATACTACCACATTTGAACACCATCATGTTCCTCTACTGAATTTTTGACTTGGAATGGCAATCGACAAGAGGGATTCAAGTATACGAAGATACGGAAAAACCAACACTAATTCGATTTTGACGACCCTTCTGTTTCTCCTTCCATAGAACAGACCATGAATGTTGATGACTGTACAAGTAGTACAAAATGACACCAACTCAAATACCTACACATTCCGCTACTTGGTTTTCGATCTGGAAGGGTATTCGAACGGCAGTTCAATGGCAAACAAGGGAAATGAAGATACCCAAAAAACGAGCCGATGACGGCCCTTCACCAACCCATCTGTTTCCCCTCCAATAGAAGGGAAGATGAGGGTTCACATGTACAGATACTACCGCATTCGAACACCATCATGTTCGTCTACTGATTTTTTGACTTGGAATGGCAATTGACAAGAGGGATTCAAGTATACGAAGATACGGAAAAACCGACACTAATTCGATTTTGACGACCCTTCTGTTTCTCCTTCCATAGAACAGACCATGAAGGTTCGGTACTGTACAAGTAGTACAAAATGACACCAACTCAAATACCTACACATTCCTCTACTTGGTTTTCGATCCGGAAGGGTATTCGAACTGCAATCAAACGCCGTTTCGAGCGCCGTTTTGAGCAGCGTTTTGAGCAGCAGCAAGCAAGCAGCGGCGTTTGGAGTGGCGTTTGGAGCGGCGTTTTGGAGCAGCAGGAAGCCAGCAGCGGCGTTTGCAGCAGCGTTTTGGAGCGCTGTGACGGGGAATGGTGATCGGCCCTACAAAAAAGCGGGCCCTTCTTAGACATGTAGACCAAACTTAATACAGCACCAAAATATTATACAGCACACTAGTAGTAGTAGCTTACTCAGAGGGGACTGATTAGGAGCAATAATAGTACGAGTAGTCGTCTTCTTATCGGTCGTCTTATCGTGGCCGTCTTATTGGTCGTCACGAAAAAGTGAGCAAAAAAGTGAGCAAAAAGAAAAGCACCTCCGGGGGCTTTCTTAGAAAGAAGAGTAAAGAACAACAGTCATCTAAAGTACTTGTGGTATATGTGGTATTTCCTTAAGAGTTACACGGAGTCTTATACCACTAAAAATGCAACAATACTGTGTATGGAAATTCGCCCGGTACACATGTTTTTTTAGGGGTACGACATGATTTCTACAGAGAAAAAACAGTAGAAATAGTCATTAGAGGTATGTACCATTAAGCGTACCGGTTTCTACTTACGTGCCACAGTAGTCCCAGGCTAAATACCACAATTGTGGTATTTCCGACGTATGGTACGAGTACACCACATTTGTTTCATTTGGATTTTCACGCGATACTCCTTTAATATGTATTTTCTGTACCAATAGCTGTAGAATTAAGTACTGACATTTTTACTCCCAAATCCCTACTGCTATTGGTACTGGAAATACCAAAATCAACACCACACCTTCCCTTATCTCGTCCATCGACCATGGAAATCCCCCCCCCCCCTGGCTGCAAGAATGGCAACAACGGCAACAACAGCGCAAGCGCAAGCCACAGCAAGCGTGGCAGCAAGCGATTCTTGCAACAGCGAGCGCGGCAGCAAGCAATAGCAACAGAGACTTGCAGCGCGAGTCCATTGACCGAATGTCACAAGTTTTTCAGTTCCGACGTCGCTGTGTACAAATCCTACCATTAACGAGAAGTTGGATTGGAAATACTATCGAACTTCGGTCAAGCGAGCAATCGGAACGAGCAATAAAAAACGAGCAATCAAAATAGGGATCACCGACTGTCGCAAGTTTTTCTTTTCCGACGTCGCTGTGTACAAATCCTACCATTAACAAGAAGTTGGATTGGAAATACTATCGAACTTCGGTCAAGCGAGCGCGGCAGCAAGCAATCGAAACAGGATCTCTTGCAGCGCGAGTCCATTGACTGACTGTCGCAAGTTTTTCTTTTCTGACGTAGCTGTGTACAAATCCTACCATTAACAAGAAGTTGAATTGGAAATACTATCGAACTTCGGTCAAGCGAGCAATCGGAACGAGCAACCCAGCGCCGGTGGAGGAGCGATTCGATGCCGACGATTCGTTGCTGTTGTTGCCTAGGGGTATTGCTGTTGCTGCTGTCGTTGATTTGTTGACAAACGATTGGCCCGCTGCCGCTCGTTGCTGCCTATTTTGTTGCCGACGACGTTGTTGTTTGCGATTTGATCGTTGTTGCTGTTGCGGATCTATAACAATATATAATAATTGAACAAAATGAGTGAGTATCTATTGATGTAGAGTAAATCATAACAACAGAATAATATAATCTACATGCTAACCTACCCCGCTGCCGTGTTGTGCTGTCTGCTCCCGTTTATTTGATGTTCGCTCGTGCGTGTCACCGTTGTTGCCATCTGCTCCCGTTGTTGATACGGTCAATTTCTTGTTGATACAGTCGATTTGTTGATATGGTCGATTCGTTGATGTAGATGTTTCCAATCCGTTGTTCCGATCCGGTCCTATGGCAATAAGACGAAAAACAAAAGGGAGGAAATACATTGAGTATCAACAATGCCAGAGGCAGTATAATCATTCTTTATCTCTCTCATTTGTACCGTTGCTTGTTCCGTTGTTCCGACAATCGTTGTTGTTCCGACAATCTTTCCGACAATCGTTGTTCCGGCAATCGTTGTTGTTCCGACACTCGCCGTTGTTCCGACAATCGTCGTTGTTCTGACAATCGTTGTTCCGACAATTGTCCCAATGAAATTGTTGTTGTTGCTGCTGCCGTTGATTTGCAGCCTTCTTACTCCTCTGTCACGAAAAACAGTACCTCGTGCCTGTTGATATAGAAGCAATGGATAGAGATTTATTGCTTTCAAGACATATATGTTTGTGGGCCAATTCAAACAATATCTATCCAGCAAACCACCTCTTCTCCAATGCGAGCTAATTCTTTTTTCAGTACAAGGCTGTTATTTCAGACTAAAATATAAGAGCACGGATAACCTGCCGAATACTGATAAAGAAGTATAAGGTGGAATCCCACGTTCACCGACGGAGTGCCAAATAGCAACTCTACTCAAATAAGTTGGATGTCAGAAGGCTGATTATGAAGTGATTTTTTTTTTGTTGCGATATAGAAAAAGTGATTTTTTTGTCTGGGGGTAGAAAAAGTGATTTACTGTGTGTTTGTGTGAGAGAGATTTTTTCTTTTTTTTTTCGCATACAATCAATCGAAGTATCTTTTAAATTCAATCTCCTACCTACGAAAAAAAAATCAATCTCGTACGAGTACGTACCGGTACGAAAAAAAAAAATCAATCTCGTAGGAAAAAAAAAATCAATCTCGTACGTACGAAAAAAAAAACTCAAGTTCGTTTAAGGTTGTGATGAGAGTTCGAATTTAAAATAGAGCTCGCGCGAAGAATGACGTCACTTGATTGGTAGTATAGATCAATTGGTAGGATCAGTATGAAGGTAGCTAAATACAGCATGAGTATGTACTGGATGAGGGGGGGGGGGGGGGCGCGCGCGGGGGGGGGGGGGGGGGGGTGTTGTCCAAATTTGAAAAACTAAAAATTACTCGTACCGTACCGGTACGAGTATGTGTGTTGGTACGAGTATGTGTGTTAATGACAAAGAGACAAAGTAGGTCTACGTAGAATTTGTACTAGAGCGATTTGTTAAACATAACACTCATGATCAAAATTGGTCTCATGACTGATTCTGCACCTCTATCCGTTCGAAATTTCGACTCCGAATCAAAATTTCGCTTCGAATCGAAATTTCCGAGACGATCTTTTGCACCTCTATTGAGACAACGAGGACGACCAACTTGATCTAAGACAGATTTTAATCGTATGATTTTTTTCTTTATTCAGGTTAAATCTTATGGTTACTTGCAACCATAAAAATGAGAGTTTGCTACCATAAAAATGAGCGCGCGCCACTAGCTATTACTATTGCTTTTAGAAGAAGCATCTCATTTCCGTAAATAATTATTTGGGTCCTGTTTTTTACGATTTTTAGTCGTAGCGTTTGTACCAAGTCTACTTGTTAAAAACAGATTTTTTTAATATTTCTACGTATTTTCCCCCCCCCAAACCCCCCCCACATAAACTCCGTCTAGAAGGTTACGTTGTCAACTCTTAGGGTTAGTGTTAAACGTTCAACTAACAACTCCACCAATTTTGGACTTTGAGTAGTATTGGTCTGATTTGTAGTATCGGGATATTTCACCATGAGTGTAGTCAGCTGTGTCCCCGTCGGTGAACTGGACCTTGTAGTACTGATTGGTTTGGTCATAGCTGGTCACCTCCCCCTCATACCACCCCGTGTTAAATCGTTTTCTAATGATGGTCCCTATTGCCCAGGGGTGTCCTCGCCGGGCGCTGAGCCGTTGCGTAGGCTTCGCATGTGGTTGTGTAGAATTTGGTTCACGTCCTATCGGCACCCTTGGAGGTTCGCGCGCATTCACAGTTGGGCTGGTTGATGTGGCGTTGGGCCCGATCAGTTTTTCTTGGGGATCCGCCTATCCACTTAAGGGCCGCTGCGCCTCCACGCTTAGTAGTTCTTGTACGTGACGTAGGGCCTCATTGATCTGAGTCCCTTGTTCCACGTAGGGAATCGGAGGATGGGGCTTAGTTGTTACTTCCTTTAAATCTTGGAGGATCATAATTAATCGATCCGTGGAAGACGTTTGTGGCATCTGGGCTTTTGGGAAAAATGCCACCGTATTGCTCACTCTGGTGGCCCTACTCTTTCCCCCGATACACGTGTAGTTCCGGTAGTGCTTTAACGCCGGGCCCATGTAGAAACCTCTCGTCCCATGGTCCTGCCATGCTCCACGCTCTTGGGTCCTATCATGGATGATGACTCTACATCCAAATGGGGCCATTGGGTGTTTGTTGTAGTCGTATATCCCGTGGCGTAGCTCGTACGCGGACAGTTTGGGCTGTGTACGGGATGCGCGTAAGAGGTTGAGGGTGATGATCGCTTGTGGTATTAGTAGATCCCAATCGTCTATGGGAAAGGTATCATCCACCCCATTCAGCCCGGCTATGAAGTGGTTCTTGAAGGTCTGTATTGCCCGCTCCGCGTGGTTGAGCCGGTGGTCCCCTGGGGATGCCAATTGGTAGTCTAAGTTGTTCCGCGTGATGTAGGTGATTAGCTTCTTGGATGTCTCATTGTCCATTCGTACGATCTTGGCGTGGGCGTTGTTCTCCTTCATTCGATTGTAGCACTGGGTGAACCCATACAGTATGTCTTCACTCTTACAAGACTTGATGGGTTCCACGTCAATGTAGTTGGAGTCGTAATCGTACATCAGGAATACGTATTGGTGTCCACGGCGTGATGTGACGGGGTATCTGCCTGGTAGGTCCCACGCTATGAGTTCCTTGGGTTCATCGTTGGTTGGTTGCATGTCTGATGCTGACACGATGTCCACGCAGACTTCGCGTGTCTTCTTCTGGCGGGCTTGGGACAACGGAGTGTTGGGCGTCGTTTGGTCTGTCTTTGGTGATTTCTTCTTTGGTTTGCGCGTGCTCTGTATCCCCTGCCGGACCATCTGGAGGTGGCCCATGGTGGTTTCTTCTGACGCCAGTAGGAACCGATTAACCCGCTGGGCAGTTAGCCCCGGCCAGGTGGCAAATGAACCTCGTTCGATGGCGTGTATCCACGTTTCCTTGGTGGGATAGCCCGCTGCTGCGTGGTAGAAAGCTATGAGCTTGGGGACGGCTTGAATCTGATATGCTCCCGCCCCAGTGTGTACCTGTAGTTGTTTGTCTGAATCTGAAAATGAAAATGGTGGGGGGGGGTTCGTCACCCTTGGAGATTTAGCCGGCCCCCGCGTGATTGTGTCTGTGTCTGAAACGGGGGGGGTACTAGCTGTGTTGGTTGGATGGAGGGGGACCATGTAAAGGTCCCGGAGGGGATCCCGAGTGCCGAGCAACACTGTGTGGTTGGTGGGGCCCACGACCTCCACTTTATCTTTGGTAAACGTCACGCTGCATCCATTGTTACACAACTTTGGCACCGAGACGAGGGGGAGGTCCACGTCATCGAACTTATGACAACCTCGTGCTGCGAGTGGTAGTAAAGGGAGGTCCAGGACATCGGTGGCTTGCGATGCCATAGTGCTACCATTGGCACAGCCTACGATGACGTCGCCGGGTGTTTCCCGGTGGGCGCCTCCCTGATATGTGGTGGGCACGAAATGATCGGTGGCGGCTGAGTCTAGGGCCCCAAATCCGGGCGCCGGGGGTGTGATGGAGGCCATGGCAAAGGTTACGCGTTTGTTGTTGCTGTTGGGCTGTCGGGAAGTGCGACTCGAAGGGGCACGTAAGATACTTAGTAATGACGCTGACTTGGGGCTGTTACTACTATGACGATTAAGTATGTTACTGTGCTCCTCCCCACACCGTCAGGGGGAGGGGCTGTCGTGGGTTTCCCGCGTGATGGGGTGGCTCCACTTCATCCATCTGTCCTCGCGTTGGGTTGATCCACCCATTTTGTTGGCAAATGTGGCCCCTACTTGGTGGTTTGGTTTGAACCGGAAGCAATCTCCCCCATCGTGTGAGAGATTGACGCCGCACGAGTGACAGTAGTGCTTGTACTGTTTCCACTGGGATGGTGGTTTGTTCGTAGCCTGGTGCTGCCGACGTCCTGGTTGCTGTGGTTGGTGGGACTGCTGGACCTGTTGCGGGCTGGTGCCATTTTGGGTTTGTTGACTGGCTACCAACATTCCCATTTGCCTCGTGAGGGCGGATAGGGCGGACTCCAACTGGTGGCTTGACATGGTGAGGGTGGATGCTGCCGTTGCCGATTCCGCCTGGGACTTGAGTTCCTGGCAGACACTAACGAGGGCCCGTTGGTTGTCCTCAATGATGGCAAGACGTTGGTCATGCTGGATTTCCACTTTGTTGGCTGACCCGGTGGTGGCATGGTAGCTACTGTATAGTTCCTTGAGGCGTAGACCCCAAAAGCGTTTGTATTGCAACAGTTCCTGTTCCTCTGAGGTCGCGTCGATAGTCGCCCGGTGTTGCTTCCATGCTTCCTCCACTCTGTGGAGTATAATGGGATCGTGTTTGCTCCTCTTGAAGGCCATGTGGGCGTGGTCCATCATCTGGGCTGCTGTCACCTTGGCCGTAGCCGGTAGGAGGTTGATTTGGTACTGGTATTTGGTGAGAAGACGGAAGTATTCTTTGGGGCCCAATGGACTGGGGGTGTAGTCTAGTTCCCGCATCTTCTTAGCTATTTCAGCTGTCAAATTGCGTTGTACGTCTGTCGTACACAGCTCGTCCTCCATGTGTTGGAAGGCCTCCTCCAACCCCGGGTCTTTTAACTCGTGGAGCATCCTGGGGAATTTCTTGTCGGTTAGTAGGAGGGCCTCCCGATTGTACTTGTTCCATTCCACGAATAGTGTCCTGCTACGTTTCCACAGTTTGTAAGTATCTGACGTAAGCTCCACTGTGCTGTCTAGCTCGGAGGGTTCCAAGGGTGTCGTGGGATACACCGCGTTTGGGTTCCTCTCCCTAGCCCGGTATTGTTCCTCTGTCTCTAAGAGAAAAGCGTATCCTCCCCCCTGTATGTATTTTGTGGAGGTCACTTCGGCCAGTGCGTTTGTAAGAGCTTTCTTGAACTCATACATGTCGATGCTGGTCGGGATTTGGATCGGCTTCAGTTGTGCAGGCTCCATCAGATCCTTCAGCGCGTCGTAGTAGTCTCCTCTCTTCTTGGACATGGTGTCTTCACTCTCGTCACTGTCGCTCTCTTCTCCGTACTCTGCCAATAATTGATTCTGGTTTTGTAGTTGGTTGGTTTGGTTGAGTGTATACTCACGTAGGTCGTAGTTATCTTCGGTCAGATCCTCTAGTCGCCCTCGTAGGTATCGGAGTTCGTGTTCAGTGTCGATGCTGGTGTCTGGTGTGACTCCTCTGTAGGCTGGAGAATTGTTGTGTTCTGTATTGTTCCCTTCAGGCATCGGTTGTGTTGATTGCTGGTGTAGTAATCTTATCGATAACTAATAGGACCAAAGATCGCTACGTCGTTATTATTTGTTATTTTATCTGTTACTGTTACGATGTTGGAAAGAGTTATCGATAAGATTATGATCGGATTGTTTCTGGACCATATTGTTCTCTCATTTACTAATTTGTCCTTCCTTTGTGTGCGTAGCCTTTCCATCGTGTGGGAATACGCGTATCAAGAGTTTGATACTCATAGATACTCGCATTGTGTGTTTGATACACAGTGCTTTAAGTATCTCTTGATACTCACACGTGTTTATGTATCCCTTACTTATTGCGCTCTTCTTGTGATAAAAGATCTAGAACACTTTGGATTCGTACGTCTTGTTTCTTATTACGTAATACGTATTACGTATTACGTTTACGTAAAACATTACGTATTCGTAAAACGTTCACGTATTTGTAAATTGTACGTTACGTATGACACAATTTACGTATCGCGTACACGTACACTTCACACTTGACTTAGTAATTCAATAAAATGAGGCCCATCTGGAATTGGTATTGATTTTCTTTATTGCAATAAGTAATTTCCTCACGGGATATCAAGTATATTCTTTTGAATGTACTTATGGGTTCCAAGTGTTTACTTACTGTTCAGGTCTTTGGATATTTCTTGTTTCTAACCGATTATCCTTATTTGTTTGTAGCCTTAGGTGATATCGTTTTTACCACTTAAGGATTCCAAGTAGTGGAGGTGCGTTTGGTTCTAGCGATCAGCTGAATATTTGTATCTCGTACCCCGCACCTCGGTCGTCGTTTCGTTGGCTTTTTCGATCAAATTTGATGCCGACAAAGTCCGTATTTTTCGCCGACAACACGACTGGGAACAGACGAATAGGTATTCTCTTTTGCTATGGCAGGGACCTTGTGACCGTCCCCTACCAACCTAGCCTTCCTTGTTAGGGATCCAAGCTTGATGTCAAAAATCATGTGGGTGGTTATTTCCTTGTGACCGACTGGAATAACATCATCATCAGAAAATTCAAACGCAGCCATATTGTTGGTCATTTCTTTATGAATTGCTCTTTCCCAGTGATCAGTGCCTGTTTTCTTATCAATTGCCAGCGCTTGTGTGATTGAATGTAGCAATTCAACACCATATTTGTGAGTCTTCAACCAATACTTTGCTGTTTTGGCTGCCTTAAGGATTCGATCCTTTCTTCTCAAAATTTTGTGCACCCACCACCTGAATGCTGGTGTCTTTTCAAGTTTATTGTTGACAGCATATTCAGCTAGTTGCACTGGGAATGATTCTTTAACGTCACTGAGCTTGCACCATGATTCTGATACATCTTTCCAGCTGGCGAGAATCCTCCAACCCCTAGTTGTCGGCTTATAGCTTTGACTACCATTTTTTTCTATAGTTGTGGCTTCCTCATCAGTTAGAGCGGTATTGTCGCGTTCATGATCAATCAGCTCATCTAACATTGTGAACATTTGTCCATCATCATCAACAGAACTGTACAAACTCTCTGCAACAATATTTGCTGTGTATTCCTCAATGGTGCCATCAGGTAGTTGCAATTTGTACAGCCTCGTGTCTAGTATTGGATTCTCATTCCTTACTCCAATTGGCCTGTTTTGCAAATCTCTCACCCTATCCTTGACAATGCACCTGAGCCTTTCATCATTTCTCTCAATGATTACTTCATTCCCCAGATATTCATCTGGCTCATCAATATCTTCAACTGACGCCTCTGGCTCAGCCATTTCAAGTTTTAGATCAGGTGATTTCACTGATTGTTCCTCAAATAGCTCCATTTGAGGCTCCGGGTAGTTTTCCTGGAAGAAAGACGCGCTGTCTTTCACTTCATCACCAATCTTGGATTCAATTGATTTGTCGATTGCTTCCATTCTTCTGAGGATATCTCTATCCCTCCATTCATATTCTTTGACAGGCCTTATTGAATTTGTAGATATTGGTATTGCTGATTCAGTCAGGATCCAAAAGCAATCACCTCCACCTATCTTACTGCCACAAGGGCCCAACCATCGGCCCAATCTTTCAACTCCACGCGAGGAAGAATCACCTTTATCAAAGTAAAACACAAAATCATACCATTCTGATGAAATGTATAGTGTAATATCGGGCCTATAGCCATGGACCAATTCAAATGGAGTTCTCCCCATTGAAGAAGGGTTGCTCGATGCTGTTCTCTGCCTGATATTAGCACATAGTTCACCACAAAATGACCATAATCTCCTCGGTGATTTCTTCTTTGCTGACTTGGTTGTGATTGCACTCCCAAGATGACCAATCGTTTGTTCTGCTCGGTTTTGAAATGGGCAATGTGGTTGTATGAATGTCTGATGAATATGGTTGCGCTTTACAATTGAATTCCAGTGGGTCTTGTAGGTTCTTGGAGATCCTTGTTCTGGCGCGCCATCAGAGATCAAATGCTCAGGGATTCCAACTTCATGAATGAATATTTTCAACCCTTGATGCGCCTGAGATTTGTCCTGTATTGGTATAAATACTTCAAACCCATTTCCATTTGTAAAGATCTGCGCACATTTTTCTTGTCTCATAATACTGGTGCTCCTAGCATGCCACGTATCAGTGTACCAGGTTCCTTGTGCAACTCTCTTGTTTCTAAAGCGCTGTGTAGGCAGCCTCTTCATCAATGGTAGTTGCAAATTCCTCAGTGCCTTCTGCGTCGTGACTTTCAGTGTCTGTTCAGCTTTTTTGAAACTAATATTCCAAGTCTTGGCTAGGCGTTCACAGTCAACTTTGTTTGGACCTTCAATCGTTATCACTGATGGCCCCCATTGATTTCTTCTATCAAGAGACCTCCTCTCAAGTGTATTGTCAATTTCTTGCAAGCTAGGGGCTTGTTTTGATTCATCTTCAGGAGCTTCCATGAAGTCAAATTCTGTGTCATCAAACAAAAACTGGTCTACCCTTCACGCGCTTGAAATATTTGTTACTGAAGAAATCCGATGAGAAATATTGCCATCTGTTGCAATTTGACATTCAGTTAGCATTCTTCTGGTTGATACGTGGTGCAATCTCATCAGTTTGCATTGCTGCATGAGATTTGGATGCCTGTTCTCTAAGCTAGTCTTGGGGAGCATATCTGTAACGTTACTAGTTGGTTCTGTTACGACTGAGCTTGCGTCTCCAGTTGACATTGCTTGAACGCTAAACTGGTCCCCTGAAATTGGATCGCCATTGTCAATTGCTAACTCTGCCATCCTGAACTTCAGTGAATGTGGGTCCCATGGGGTGTCATTTGTTGCAATCAAATGTTGACATTCATCAAGCTCCATTCTTGTTGGCTTTCTTGTGGGAAAATATGAAATCGACACTTGGATGCCTGTTCTCTAAGCTGGTCTTGGAGAGCATATCCGTAACATTACTTGTAGGTTCTGTTACAATCGAACTTGTATCCATGGCTTGATCCTCTTCGGTTGACATGGCTTGAAGGCTAAACTGGTCCCCTGAAATTGGATCTCCATTGTCAATGGCTAACTCGGCCATCCTGAACTTCAGTGAATGTGGATCCCAAGGGGTATCATTTGTTGCAATCAAATGTTGACATTCATCAAGCTCCATTCTTGTTGGCTTCCTTGTGGGAAAATATGAAATCACATTTCTCATACTCAGTTTTATAAAAACTTTCTTCGGATCATCATCTTCCATTGGTGTTTGGATTGTGATTCCATGCTTGGATCTAGGGTCAAACTGACGAGGTGTCTCTTCAACAGAATTGAAATTGCAGTCCCTCACTTGATTTGGGCATATCAAGCTGTTCTTCAATTTGTTCCCAAAGTACAGCGCTTGATGGAACACTATGATGTATACTTGACCTGATGTTGGATTTGTCCAAGCAGTAGCACAACTTCCAATTGGGATCTTCTTGATTGGCTTGTACTCTTCAGAAAAGGCGCAACATCAACATGTGTTGTCATCTGATCAGGATTTAGCAATATCATGTTGCTTCCAGCGGCAGTGGTATCTGCATGTGAGTCTAGCTCGCAGTATCCTTCTTCATTTTCTCCATCATCAAAATCTAGAGGGATATTCATCTTGTATAATGACCGGCTCACCATTTTTAACAATTTGTTTTCTAGTGTCCGGTTATTATGTCATTTCTTAGATTTTGATCCAAAGCTATCACCTGCGCCTTCATTTTCAGCTTCTTTTGCCTTTTTGGTCTCAGCAGCCTTGAGATTTTGTTTCTTCTTTGCCTGTCTCATCTGGTAAAGCTCCTGACGCTGTTCTTTTGACATTGTTTTATAAACACTTGTTGGATAGGGCTTGCATTCAACTTTTCCTGTGAACGTTCCAGTTGTTTTCTGCTTCTTATTGCTTGTCGTGCCCACAGAATACACACTTCTGGAACCTCTTTTATGCTTTCCATTTGCAAGCTTCTTCAATCCAAGTCAATTGGTGAATAGAATCAAACATTCATTGAAGTTGTCATGATAGTCTTTGCTCTCGTCAATTGCATCGGCCTTGGCAGCATCAAGTCGCTCATCACTGATTGAATTGATAAAGTCCCAAACAAATCTTCTTTCATTGTGGTTCTTTTCAAATCTCAGGATTGTTCCATGAAAAGCAGTCCAGTTCCTCTTGTGCTTGTTCCAATCATAATTCTTAGCATCGCCAGTGTAATGTGATTCTTTCATTTCCTGATAGGTTTTGTTCAGAACCATAGTGATATTGGTATCAGTGTAAGCATGCTGCATCAACAAAATGAATGCATTTCTAGCATTTCCTGAGTTCAGTTCAGTGTTTTGGAAATGTGCCACATATTCCCAACCAGGCCCTTTTAATAAGACCAAAGTCGTAAGCGTCGTTCAGTTGCTGGTTAGTTAGTTAGTTATTTTTGTTTTACTTTACTGTGTTGGAAAGAGTTATTGATAATATTATGATCGGATTGTTTCTGGACCATATTGTTCTCTCATTTACTAATTTGTCTTTTCTTTGTGTGGGAATACGCGTATCGAGCGTTCGATACCCATAGATACCCGTAACGCGTGTTCGATACTCAGTGTTTTAAGTATCTCTTGATACTCATGAGCGCGCTTATGTATAATTTACTTATTGCGCTCTCTTCTCGATAAAAGAGCTAGAACACCTTGGAATCATTCTTCTTGTTTTATGTTTCCGTAAATACGTTTCCGTAAATACGAATACGTGTTTGTTTTACGTTTACGTAAAACAATACGTTTCCGTAAATACGAATACGTAAAACGTAAAACAATACGTATTCGTGTTACGTAAACGTAACAGAACACGTATTCCTACCTCGTTTGCGTATACGTAAATTCACGCTTGATTCAGTATTCCAATACACCCTTGGATGGTCCTTGGACTATCCGGTTCATATAAATATATCGGTCTTACCTTTTTATGGTGGCTCCCTGGGTGGTGCTTGGTAGGGTAATCCGCCAGATTATGCTTTCCCGGTTGCCAAAAAATATTGAATTGCCCTTGTTGGGCCCGGTCTTTTAACCAATAGTATCGCATATCGATTGCCTTGGACCTCTTTTGTTTGATAGTGCCGTTGAGTATGCCCTCTGCTGTATTGTTGTCGGTCTTCAGTGGAGTGGCCGGTTGTGGGTGGCCGAGTTCAAGCAGACATTGTCGGATGGGTAAGGCCTCTCGTGCATTCAGGAATAATGACGCCACTTCGGCCTCCGCTGCCGACGCCATAACATTTTTGATTATTTTTGCCAGTACGAGGACAGCGCCGTTGAATGTATGATCGGCTGTATCTCCTAGGTAATGGTAGCCCCCAGCTCGGCTCTTGGCCTCTGGACATACCAAGTACGCTGCATCGCTATCCACTTGTAGTATCATGTCGCTTTCCCTGTAGATGATGGATGCGTCTGGGTTACATGCCGCATAGTTGAGGAAGTATTTTGTGGCCGCTAGTGTTGTTTTGTTATTCTTGGCAGAGGCAATGTCGTTGAGCGCCTGTAACATCGTGTTGTCGACTGCCCGGGCATAAAACAGGAATTTTCCCGTGACTTGTTGGATGAATTTTATTTCTTCATCCGATAGTGTTGTCACGTCCTCGATCTTCGCGTATTGGATTTTTTCCCCGTAGGCTGGGACGTCCGCGCGTGAAGGCCCCGCGTACGTGCGTGTCGGTCGTACGTGTTTGAATTCTTTCAATGCTTGTTCCACGTACCCATCCATAGACAATCGTACTTCACGTTTGTCGTAGTCCCAACGTAGATGAACCCCGACGTACTGTTTTCCCGACCAGTCTACCTTGAATGTGTACTTGGACCCGACGGCCTCTACTAGGTGGTCCACGTCTTCCTGTCTGGTGTATTTGATCCCAAAGTCATCCACCACTAGGGTAAAGTTTATGTCTCTTTCATCATGTAGGAACAGTCCCTCGGTGTGGGGTGCTTTTCTGTACCCGAACTTCTGGAGGTGGTCTACTAGGTCGTCGTGGGCTATCTTTCCACTCTGTTTTAACCCATACCATGCCTTTTTGATCCGGGCATATACACACTCTCCTTGTTTGATTCCTTCCAGTTGGTACGCTATCCGGACTCGGGGGGGAATCATGTCCCACCGGAACTTAACGTATTCAGGTTCGTCTAGCGTGGAGCATAAGTACATGTTAGAAATGTCACCGGTACAGTATTTGGCCCCAGGGGATGACACTACGCTGTTCCAGTGGGTTTTTATGGTCTCCATGCTTGCCGTCCGGGTGGACACGTTACCATGGTACTCCAGTTGGTCTCCCCCTGCTGTGATTCTAGTCCTGTAGGGGTCGGCCTTCTCGGGGCGTATGGCTACTGTGTATCGGGGGTATGTGACCCTTTTGTGCATGGGCACGTCAGTTCTCCTGATCCAGTCCAATACGTCCATCCCTTCGATGTTATTCTGTTGAAAGCCTTGGAATAACCGGCCAAACTCGTCCTCGCCCGACTTGAGCCATAATTCTTGGATCTCTGCTTTGGGGTGCCTGATTAGATCACGGTACGCTGCCCATTTGTTCAAGTCCTCATCCCATATGGATCCCCCACACGCTAGTTGTGGCACATATGATAACGCGTTCATCCGTAGGGCCTGTTTTGGTACGGGGAACTGGACCGGGTCACGCGAGTAAACTCCCATTAGGGCGTTAGGCTTAAGCTTGGATTTTGAGTAGTATTGGTCGGACTTATAGTATCTGGACACCTCACCGTGTGTGTAGTCCGCAACGTCCCCATCCGTGAATTTTACTCTATAGTATTGATTGGGTTGGTCATAACTCATGACTTCACCTTCATACCACCCTGAGTTGAACTTCTTTCTAATGATCGTACCTATAGCCCATTGGTGTCCCCCGCGGGCACTGCGCTGTTGCGTAGGCGACACCCTTGGAGGTTCGCGCGCGTTCTCGGGTACCGTGGGCACCCTTGGAGGTTCGCGAGCATTCTCGGGCACATTGGATATTGTTTTGGGCCCGGTTGATATCTTCTGCACATTGGATATTGTTTTGGGCCCGGTTGATATCTTCTGTGTCGTATCACAATGTTCGGCATCTTTGAGCTTATTTCGTTTTTGCTGCGTATTTATATGTAATATGTCTTGTATACTCCTAAGGGCCTCGTTAACTTGTGTGCCCTGTTCCATATAAGGGATTGGCGGATGGGGTTTACTGGCAATTTCCTTTAGGTCTTGGAGGGTCATGAGCAGTCGGTCTGTAGAGGACGTATGCGGCATCTCAGTCCTTGGGAAGAATGCCACTGTGTTGCTGACTCTGGTAGCGCGGCTGGCCTCCCCGACACACGTGTAATTTCTGTAGTGCTTTAAGGCCGGCCCAATGTAGTAGCCCCGCGTTCCATGGTCCTGCCAGGCGCCTCGTTCCTGAGCTCTATCGTGGATAATCACCCGACAACCCATAGGGGCGAGGGGGTGTTTGTTGTAGTCATATATCCCGCGTCTGAGCTCATATGCTGATAGTTTGGGCTGGGTACGTGACGCGCGTAACAAGTTGAGGGTAATGAGGGCCTGTGGGATCAGTAGGTCCCAGTCGTCTATCGGGTACTTGTCATCCACCCCATTCAATCCTGCTATAAAATGGTTCTTGAACGTCTGTATGGCCCTTTCCACGTGGTTGAGACGATGGTCCCCGGGAGATGCTAGTTGGTAATCGAGGTTGTTCTTTGTGATGTATGCGATTAGTTTCTTGGAGGTCTCGTTGTCCATACGTACTATTTTTGCGTTCACGTTGTCCTCTTTCATCCGTGCGTAGCACGCCGTGAATCCCTGTAGGATGTCTTCGCTCTTGCGTGACTGAATGGGTTCCACGTCAATATAGTTGGAATCGTAGTCGTACATGAGGAAAACGTATTGGTGGCCACGACGTGACGTGACTGGGTATCTCCCTGGTAGGTCCCACGCAATGAGTTCCCTCGGCTCGTTTTGGGTTCGTGGCCCTGCGTGGTTGGTTGGTTGCATTTCATCCGCCGATACTATGTCCACGCAGACATTATGTATCTTTGTAAAGAAAGTGTGTCGTAACAAACAAACAAATGCAATCGGTCTTACGATCGATTGATTTAGTGAGCAAGATCATTACGGTTCGATCGTCTTCGCCGATCGAATCGACGGGTTAATTACTCGTCGTATCGTGTAATTTCAAGCATACAAAACACATGTAATTCTTAAGACACAAAACACACGCAAACCATCTTCGATTGGTCTTTCTTAGTATCGTATTACCGTGTAATTCACCGTGATATTCTCATTGGAATATCACAGTATTTGTACCTTATTACGTAGAATTAGTACTAGGTTGTACATAGATTTTAGGGCATGATAGTGTTTTAGAGTTGTTAATTCTTCGAAGAGTGAGCTGATGGGGAAATTTGGTAAAGAGACAAACCACATGGAAACGCCGACGATTATTCACTCAAGTTAAATAACCTTACGAATAAGGTTATTTGCCCTTATGACTTTTCGTACAGTACGCGTTACACGGTGAATTCTTTTCAGTCCCCTTCAGTCATAAATCCTCCAACCGTTAAGCGGCTGGATTCTATGGCTTAATATGTTCATCGTGAGTTGAATACCAAACTGTATCCAGTCTACCATCAGAGGCCCTATCAAAAAGAAATGGGGCGGCGTTTTGCCTTTCATTCTGGCTTATATCATGGCATTTTGCCCTGATCCTTGCCAGTTTGATATATTGTATTCATGGATCAAATTATCCATCTTCGAAATGCTCATTGCAGATCGAAGATAAAATCAACTTGTTACTTCAATCGAACAATCGATCGAACATTCCACCGAATGATTGATTCTTTACTTTACCACATGCAACGAGAACAATGTTCCCGGAAAACAGCGCCGCTCATTAGCTTTGTAAACAAATCAGCAATATTTGTTGAACCTGGTTCCTTTGCAACTCTGATAATTCCTGCTGCAATAGATTCACGCGCTTTGTGGTATGCAATGCTGTTGTGCTTCTTCTTACATGGGCTTTCAGGTCGTGTAACATTTGTGACAACTGAATCATTATCACAATACACATTTGTGCTCCCATCAATTGGAACACCCATCATTCTCAACTTGTACCTTAGACCTTCAACCAATTCGATTGCAATTTTCAAAGCAATGATTTCAGATCCAAAAGTTGATGTCTCAACTGTTGTTTGTCTTTTGGAAAACCAAATGATCGGTGCATTATTAATGAAGATAATAACACCAGTATGAGACCTTCTCGTCGCCTTGCATCCGGCATGGTCGGCGTCAACGAAACAGCTCATTGTTACATGCTTTCCCAAAGCTTCAGGCATATCTGCTGGTATGACTTCAGCGGCACCAGGATAAAATTCAGACCAGTCACATTTTTGAAATTTACTCTCGTCAACTTTTGGTACAGTATCATCAAAAACCAATTTTGACCTGTTGTACTTTTTTAAATATGCAAATATATGAAATAATTGATTCAAATGCCCGATCCTTGCCTGTGCCAAATACCTTGACATCAGTGAGACTGGCATTACTATGTCAAGTCTTCCTAATTCACAAATCCACCTGAGAACTCCAATTAAACCTTGATAGTAATTTTGCAATTCAGGATTCAATTCTTCTGATATATCAATTTCCGGTCGATAATCATGTGACAGTGGACTGGATGCTGATTTTGGTAGATACTTGTAGCCATATTTTTCAGTTCCTAACTCTTGTTCGACTGCTGCAACAGCTTTCGCTGTGTACTTAGTGCTTGATAATGACCATCTTGGCTTTGAATCACCTTCAAAGTAGAATTTCCCAATATCAGCTCCCAAATACAGAGTTGGCTCTTCAATTGTATCATCCTTCAATTTGAACTTTCGTTCAATGTTTTCAAGCTGGAACTTTGGATCTTCGCCAGAACATAGGATATCATCTACGTATGCAATGAGCATTGCCCAGTATCTGGATCCATCTTTCCTGGTTTCAATTCTTAAGTGCACATCCGGATCTGCCTTGCAAGGTGAATATCCAAGATCTCTCAAATGCTGGGTGAGGTATGACCTGAAAGATGCACCAGCAACCGGCAGTCCATACAATGCGCGGACAATCTTGCAAGGTCTTCCTGCAAGGTGAGGTGGAAAACCATCTTCTTCTCTCGCTTTTAGGAAGTATTTCTCTTTAATCGGGGCTGTCAAATATGCACTTTGAATATCAGCTGAGAGAACCTTCAAATCATTCAGCGCTGCCAGCAGAAAGAATATTCTTACTGAGTCTCGACTGGGAACCGATGAATAAGTATTTTCTTTGGCCACTGCAGGGACTTTGTGACCGTCCCCTACCAACCTGGCCTTCCTTGTTAGGGACCCAAGCTTGATGTCAAAAATCATGTGGGTTGTTATCTGTTTATGGCCAACTGGAATAACATCATCATCAGAAAATTCAAACGCTGCCATATTATTTGTCATTTCCTTATGAATTGCTCTTTCCCAGTGGTCGGTCCCTGTTTTCTTATCAATAGCCAGCGCTTGTTTGATTGAATGTGGCAATTCAACTCCATATTTGTGAGTCTTCAACCAATACTTTGCTGTTTTGGCCGCTTTAAGGATTCGATCCTTCCTCCTCAAAATTTTGTGCACCCACCATCTGAATGCTGGTGACTTTTCAAGATTATTGTTAACTGCATACTCGGCTAATTGCACTGGAAATGATTCTTTCACATCACTTAACTTACACCATGATTCAGTGCCATCCTTCCAACTGGCAAGAATTCTCCAACCCCTAGTTGTCGGCTTATGGGTTTTCCTGCCATTTTTTGCTATGGTCGTGGCTTCATCATCAGTTAGTGCAGTGTTGTCGCATTCGTGGTCAATGAGCTCATCTAGTAGAGTGAACATCCTCCCGTCATCATCAACAGAGCTGTATAGACTTTCTGCAACAATATTTGCCGTGTATTCCTCCATGGTGCCATCAGGTAGTTGCAATTTATACAGCCTCGTGTCTAGTATGGGATTCTCATTTCTGATTCCTATTGGTCTGTTTTGCAAGTCGCGAACCCTGTCCTTGACAACGCACCTGAGTCTTTCATCACCTCTTTCAATGATTACTTCATTTCCCAGATATTCATCTGGTTCATCAACATCTTCTACCGATGCTTCTGGCTCAGCCATTTCAAGTTTCATATCCGGTGTTTCTACTGGTTGATTCTCAAATAGCTCTATTTGGGGCTCTGGGTAGTTTTCCTGGAAGAATGATGCGCTATCCTTTACTTCATCTCCAATCTTGGATTCAATTGATTTGTCAATTGCTTCCATTCTTCTGAGGATATCTCTGTCCCGCCATTCAAATTCCTTGACGGGTCTTATTGAATTTGTAGATATTGGTATTGCCGACTCGGGCAGTAGCCAAAAACAATCCCCCCCACCTACCCTATTTCCACAGGGACCCAACCATCGCGCCAGCCTTTCAACACCTCGGGTGGAAGAATCACCTTTTTCATAATAAAACACAAAATCATACCATTCTGATGAAGTATATAATGTAATATCCGGTCTATAGCCATGGACCAATTCAAATGGGGTTCTCCCCATTGAAGAAGGGTTGTTGGAGGCTGTTCGCTGCCTGATATTAGCACATAGTTCACCACAAAATGACCATAATCTTCTCGGTGACTTCTTCTTTGCAGACTTGGTTGTGATTGCACTACCAAGATGGCCAATTGCTTGTTCTGCCCGATTTTGGAATGGGCAATGCGGCTGGATGAATGTCTGATGAATATGGTTGCGCTTTACAATTGAATTCCAGTGGGTCTTGTAGGTTCTTGGGGATCCTTGTTCTGGCGCACCATCAGAAATCAAATGCTCTGGAATTCCAATTTCATGAATGAATGTCTTCAGTCCTTGGTGGGCTTGTGATTTGTCCTGTATTGGTATAAATACTTCAAACCCATTTCCATTTGTAAAGATCTGTGCACATTTTTCTTGCCTCATAATACTCGTGGTTCTTGCATGCCATGTATCAGTGTACCAGGTTCCTTGTGCGACTCTCTTGTTCCTGAAGCGCTGAGTAGGCAGCCGCTTCATCAATGGTGATTGCAAATTCCTGAGTGCCTTCTGCGTCGTGACTTTCAATGTCTGCTCAGCTTTCTTAAAACTAATGTTCCAAGTTTTGGCTAGGCGTTCACAGTCAACTTTGTTTGGACCTTCAATCGTTATCACTGATGGCCCCCATTGATTTCTTCTGTCAAGAGACCTTCTTTCTAGTGTATTGTCAATTTCTTGCAAGCTAGGGGCCTGTTTTGATTCTGCTTCAGGAGCTTCCATAAAGTCAAATTCTGTATCATCAAACAAAAATTGGTCTACCCTTCGCGCGCTTGAAATATTCCTTACTGAAGAAATCCGATGAGCAATATTTCCATCTGTTGCAATCTGGCATTCAGTTAGCATTCTCCTTGTGGATACTTGATGGACCCTCATCAGTTTGCATTGCTGCATGACACTTGGATGCCGTTCTTTTCCTAAGCTGGTCTTGGGAAGTTTATTTGTAACATTACTAGCAGGTTCTGTTACAACAGAACTTTCCTCCATTGCTTGGTCCTCTTCGGTCGACATAGCTTGAAGGCTGAATTGGTCCCCTGAAATTGGATCTCCATTGTCAATGGCTAGCTCGGCCATCCTGAACTTCAGTGAATGTGGATCCCAGGGGGTATCATTTGTTGCTATCAAATGTTGACATTCGTCAAGCTCAATTCTTGTGGGCTTTCTTGTGGGGAAATATGAGATCACATTTCTCATACTCAGTTTGATAAAAACTTTCTTCGGATCATCATCCTCCAGTGGAGTTTGAATTGTAATTCCATGCTTGGATCTTGGATCAAATTGGCGAGGTGTCTCTTCAACAGAGTTGAAATTGCAGTCCCTCACTTGATTTGGGCATATCAAGCTGTTTTTCAATTTGTCCCCAAAGTACAGTGCTTGATGGAACACTATGATATATACTTGGCCTGATGTTGGATTCGTCCATGCAGTCGCACAGCTTCCAATGGGGATTTTCTTGATGGGCTTGTATTCTTCAGAAAAAGGTGCAACATCAACGTGTGTTGTGATTTGATCAGGATTCAGCAATACCATATTGCTTCCTGCTGCGGTAGTATCTGCATGTGAGTCTAACTCACAATATCCTTCTTCATTTTCCCCATCATCAAAACCTACAGGGACATTCATCTGGTATAATGACCGGCTCACCATTTTTAACAATTTGTGTTCTAGTGATAGTGTCCGGTTATTATGTCATTTCTTAGATTTTGATCCAAAACTGTCACCAGCGCCTTCATTTTCAGTTTCTTTCTTTTTAGTCTCAGCAGCCTTGAGATTTCTTTTCTTTTTAGCCTGTCTCATTTGGTAAAGCTCCTGACGCTGTTCTTTTGACATTGTTTTATAAACACTTGTTGGATAGGGCTTGCATTCAACTTTTCCTGTGAACGTTCCAGTTGTTTTTTGCTTTTTGTTGCTGGTCGTGCCCACAGAATACACATTTCTGGAACCTCTTTTATGCTTCCCATTTGCAAGCTTCTTCAATCCAAGACGATTGGTGAATAGAATCAAACATTCATTGAAGTTGTCACGATAGTCTTTGCTCTCATCAATTGCATCTGCTTTTGCAGCATCGAGTCGCTCATCACTGATTGAATTGATAAAATCCCAAACAAATCTTCTTTCGTTATGATTCTTTTCAAATCTCAGAATTGTTCCATGAAAAGCAGTCCAGTTGCGCTTGTGCTTGTTCCAGTCATAACCCTTGGAATCTCCAGTGTAGTGTGAATCTTTCATATCCTGATATGTCTTATTCAGAACCATAGTGATATTGGTATCAGTGTAAGCATGTTGCATGAGAGAAATGAAAGCATTTCTGGCATTACCAGAATTCAGTGCAGTGTTTTGGAAATGTGCCACATATTCCCAACCAGGACCTTTTCTTGTTGCATCACACAGCAACCTCCAGACGACGTTGTTGTCCTCATTGTACTGGTGACCTGACAGGACGCCACATCTTTCATTGTAATCACTCCAAGTTGGATAAGTATCTGTTGTACTTTGCCCAACTGTTCCAGCCCTGGCTTCGTCAGTAACTTCTTCCTTTTCTTGGGGTCTTATGACATACAAGATTGGGAATCCCTCGGAGTTGAATCTGTATCTCAGGTTTTGTCGGAAGCCTTCCTCCCATTCCCTGAATTTTGTGAGATCCTTTAGCTCGGGTGGAGTTGCCTTTTCCTGTGATTTCACACTTGATTCCATCATCTTGATTCTGAATTGCTGCAGTTCCAGGTTGTTTGGGTTTGTTGTCGGCGAAAAATACGGACGTTGTCGGCATCAAATTCGATCGAAAAAGCCGACAAAACGAACGAAACGACGACCGAGGTGCGGAATACGAGAACGATCAAGCGTTAGAATCAAACGCACCTCCACTACTTGGAAATCCCTAAGTGGTAAAAACGATATCACTTAGGACTACAAACAAAAGACAGTAATCGGTTAGAAACAAGACATATCCAAAGACCTGACCAATAAGTGAACACTTGGAATCCATAAGTACATTCAAAAGAATATACTTGATATCCCGTGAGGAAATTACTTATTGCAATCAAGAAAATCAATACCGATTCCAGATGGGCCTCATATCTAGCATATATACCACGAACAAGCATACGCCCCATCAAACAGATTACTTAACAACATGAATGACCGATACCGCCGAATGACCGATACAGTAAGACCGACACGACGCTAATACAGCAACAGCAACAGCAATGCCAGTATCGGTACGAGAATGGTAACAAATAACCGGGGAAGATCTCTACCATGTAAAATACAGCAGAGAGCCCCGATACAGTGAATATTCGTAGTAAAAAAATAAGAGCCTCTCTCTGAGCTCACATCTCTTTAAATTTAAACAATTCGTTATACCTATCCGGTCGATTTTTAGAGTAACAACAGGTTATAGAGCCCTTATACCTTCCACTAACAAGTGGATACCTTAAGCTACCTATCTCCGCCCCGTACAGCACCTCCACTGTCGGTTACAGCCAGAGTATACTTGGTACGGGACTCGGCGACGGGCTGTATCAATAGACCTCCCCCCCGCCTCTCTTCTTTTCTTTCTTTCTTCCTCCTCCTTACTCGCGTATCAAGGGGTGTATACAGATCCTTCTACCAAGAATCTTCTTCTGTAATACACGACCAAGCATACGTATCAAGGGGTGTATCGACAGAACATTCTACCAAGAATCTCCTTCTGTAATACACATCTAAGGACGACGATCGATCGATTACGATTACGATTACGATTACGATCACACCTCCTTCATCCAAGAATTCCACCAACGATCGATTGTTTCTCCCACGAACGTTCCGCGATAAATTCGTTTCTACCCACAACAATTGTTCTACCGACGATTGTCCTACAAGAATCTCCTCTTACTTGCCACGACTTTTGACTATTTCGACGACGACGATTCGCTGCCATCGACATTAATAACCCCGACAACGTCGTTCCAAAGGTTAATTAATTCGCTTTGTTTCTACTACGATTGAACGGTTACTTACATCAAACGGCCATCGAATCATCGCACGATTACGATTACGATTACGATTACATCGATCGATCAAACGATTCTAATCCACAGCTGGAACGACGACGACGACGCCAATCTCTAAATCATGCCGCCTGCACCTCCATTTGACTGGAATCAAATCCAGGACATTGCAATCCGATTTGGGACATTCAACACCAAAGGCAATGCCCACAAACATGAGGCCCTCAACGCCTCATTCTACCATGCTCTAGAAGACACTGCTGGCTTATTCCTCACAGATGATGCTGACAGCGAAGGACCCAAGACGCTTGCTCCAGATCCAGTAACCATGCTCAAGGAAATTATTGTAAACGCAATCATGGATATCATTCCCCCCAAGGAACAAACTGAGATCAATAAGGGACACATATCCACCCTTTTTGCGGACGCTTGTCTATGGTATGTTGCTCCAGACAAAACACCGAAGAGAATCCGAAACAAACACTCAATGGACAAGGCAGGAACACTAGCCGTTGCGCAAGGACAAGAAACTCTCCTCATAGAGATCAGAGCAACCCACTGGGGCTTCAAATCAAACTGGGACGCAGTACATTTTGACGAAGTCTATGACACAAAAATCTACAACTTCCCTGAAGGAGACGCCAACGATGAAAATGCCACTGCGCCAACTCCAGCGACGGCAACAGGCACCGACATGCAGCAATTGACCACTCTACTCCAGCAACTGGTCGACAACAGCAACACCAATAACAATAACAATAACAATAACAGTGCCGGCGCCAACCACCAAGCTCTTGACCTTCCATGGAATCCAGCAACATTACCACCACCTGTGAAAGAGCGATATTACAGGCGAGATGAATTCCTCACCAAAGATGATATGAAGGACTTCCCAATCACCTACACCGACTCATCGGGAAATGAAACAATTGTCAGGCAAAACTACTACCTACACAATCTAGGCAGTGGCAGAAATGACCAGCGCCTGATCACCAGAAGTGGTGACTGTTTTGATCTCACCAGAGCCTATGACAAGTCCAAGGAAGCTGCTAGAGACAAACTATTCCTCTCAGGCTTTCCACAACTACAGGATGCAACGGACCCTCAGGTTAGGAAATGGTACAGAGAAATCACAGCTCACTCACAGCAACACCATATTTATGTCCACCCATACTATCTCTTCAGGCGCGAAGCTGATCACCTAAGAGGATTCACCATTGGCGATAACTTTCCACATGACTTACCTTTAAGATATGAATTGGCCATCAATGAATGGGGAAATCTAATTTACACCGCACTCAGAAGCGACAAAATCATCCCTGATTCATGTGCAAACATGAAGGCAACCATCCAGAGCTTTGAAGGAGGACAAGGTTATGAAGCGCTATACACAGTTATTTCTCAGACACATCCCAACTCAAAAAGACCATCCAATGCCAGCAGAATGGTCCGAAATCCTCCAAACCAAAACGCAAGTGAATCCCTTGAGGAATACTACTTCCGGTACAAGGATTACTTGAGACTCAGAGTGTTCCTCCAAAACCAACCTGGCACTATCGGTTCAACAGAAGAAGTTAGCAACCTTATTGCAGGAACCACCCTCTCAGAAGAGCTCTTCAAAAAAACAGAAGATGAACGCGACTCTGATGACCAATTCAAGCGAGATAAATACAAGGCAGGTAGGCTCCTACAAACCCTCCAAACATATGAACAAGAGATCAAGGCTGAGCAAAAGTACAAGAGGAACAACTCCAAACCAATCCAGCCCAGGCAATTGAACGTCCCAGGAACCAGACCAGGTCCTCGTCGGAACGATCGGTTTCAAAAGCGTGCTAGCAACAGTACTGTTAGAACACCTTCTACTTTGACATCTCACTCAATCAGCCTGATTGAATCACTTGGCTACCCGGAGATGGATGAAGAATCTGACGATCCCTTCCTCCACCAAGCATATTGCAATGCCATCACGGCATTCGATAAACAACCTAGTCTTTTTGACACATCCAGAAAATGTATTGTTTGCCACATGTCTGGTCACAATTTTGATAATTGTCCTGCATTGCAAGATATTGAGTCCCTGAAGAAACATAGGATTGCTGCGGCTGTTTTTCTGAACAAATCCAATAAACAGACCCAACAACTCTTAGATTCCAACCAACAAATCTCTCAGATCAACATTGCCAATGAAGATCAAGATGAGGTTTCACCTGATGCTACAGTAGAAAACCAAAATTTTTGCAATGGCCAAGAATAGAAAGTCTTTCTTGGAGCCATACTATGACATCACCTCAAGATGATCCTCAAGGATTTGACAACATCACAGCGTCCCAAGTGAACAGCTTATGCCCCTCCTTGGACTCCAGCAGTGCCAGCTCCTATGAATCTGTCATAATTGGTGCCGTCGACCTCCTTCCAAAAGACAGCCTCCAGTCATCTATACCAATTGATGTCTACTGTGACATGGAATCACTCAGGGCTACATCCCCTACATTGGAATCACACCTGAAGACCAATGAGGATCCCAATTTTGATAGGGACAACCCTACGCCAGTTGATACATACAATGTACAATCTCTAGTCCCACCGGACCCTATTGCAGCTACAGCCTACTTCCAACAGGGTGTCCGGGCTCAGATTGACACCGGTGCAAAGGTTTCCTGCACAAACCTCAAACACATCCTGCACGGTTACAAACCTTACACCAAGATAAGAAAATGTCCCGTCAGGCTTACAGCAGCAATAGGAGGCACAGCAGCCACCTGCATCCCTGAAGGCTCAGGATATTTGCATATCCCAGCACCGAATCACATTGGATATATCAAAGTTTTCTTCTACTATTCTCCCTCCCTGTCAACAACATTACTGAGTGAGAACGATATCTGTGGAATGACATCCCGTACGCGATGTCAGTTCAGTGGACAGTCCATCCATAAATCATTCACTGCGAACCTTGACTCATCTGCTCCACAAAATGGCAACCTCACCATTATTTGTCATCACAAGCAAAACACTGCCTGCAGCATTGTCCTCCATGGGAGCATCATTGATGGTCAATGCTATACACACCCAGTACTGATCCCAGATATTGATATTACCTCTCCATATGCAAATTGTGCAACATCGTCCGCCTATGCCTTAGCGACTGACATGCAGTTCAAGGAAGCTTGTGAACTGGCCTCCAATGAAGCCATTAGCAACTACAGGTATGATATATACACAAACCTTGTCAATCTGCAGACATGCACTGAAGCAGCGAAAGCTCAGTCTGATACCAGTGTCATACCAAGGTTTGATGCCAAACTGTTTTTCACCAAAATTGTGGACAAAAATATCCCTATCCAAGCCATCAAAACCAAGACATCGAAACTCCTGTGGCACCAAAGGTTGGGACACCCATGCGATGATTTTCTGTATCAAGCTCATAAGCACATCATTGGAGTCCCAAAGTTCAAACGGCAATCCAGTATTCTTGACCAATGTCCAACTTGCATACAATGTAAGCACACCAAAACACCTGCTGGCTCACATTCCACACGCAAGGCCACACAACCCTTTCAGGGTTTATCTATTGATTTTGCATTCTCAGGTACCAAATCCTCCAACAGCAAACGCAAGCGCGATTATGAAGGCATTCATGGAGAAACTGCCTGGATTCTCATCACAGACCACTATACTGGTATGAAATATGGAGACACGCGAATCTCTAAAGCAGCGCCACTACACTGGTTAGAGCATTTCTTCGCCCAGCACAACCCAACTTGTGCCGACAAGTATGTTTCAGTTGATCAAGGTGGAGAACTCTATCACAATCCTGACATCAGAAACCTATTCTCTGCGTTTGGATATTCAATTTTCCCCACTGGCGCGGACGCTTCACACCAGAATGGTACAGTTGAAAGAGCACACCGAACTCTTGCTAACTCCATGAGGACAATGCTGTCTGGTGCTAATTTGCCCATCAAGTTCTGGCCCTTTGCTTTCTACCATGCACTCCGGTTGTCCAATGCATTCCCTGAAGGCACCCAACTACATTCGCCATTGGAATTGGCAACTGGCCGTAAGGAAAACCTTGCTGATTTCCGAACCTTTGGTTGCAGAGTTTGGGTTAGACCTCCAGGCAAGAGATCAATCAAGCTCAAACCCAATGCAAGAAAAGGCATATTTCTAGGTTTTGTACCCTACACTACCAGAAACATTCTGTGGTATGATACTGAGACACACAGAGTCAAAATAGCCACACATGTTAGGTTTGATGAAGGCATGAATGATCTCCCACTTGCAGACCTCCCCACTAATGTCAAACACCTGCTCAGGACAGATGACAACATTCCACTTCCTGCGGAACCCACTGAGGTGTCATCCAGTGATTTTCAATTCTCTATCTCCCCCTTTGCCGATCTCACAAATCTCAGGCTCACTGTCTCCCCATCTTGTACTGATCAAACATTTGGCCTCCGGTATGCCAATGATTCACTGCTTGGCAGAGCTTACATCACTGACATCCTTCCCAAAAGTCCTGCCTCCAAGCTTTTCTCCTCACACAAGAAATCTCTCTCCAAGCTACGAGGTGCTTATATTGTCTCTATCAATCACAATCGTGTCTTTACTGCTGCTGATGTCACTACAGCTTTACAGGCCTGCCACGATCGAGGGGTGAGGGATTCTTCAATAGATACACCAATTACCTTTGCACTTGAAGAGAAATTGTCTATGAAGGAGGTCAGGAAACACTCAAATGAATATGGTTTATTTGCTCCCAATACCTCCTGGAAGGAACCCACTGCTGAAGAAGATCCACCATTCTTGGACCGGATTTCCTCCATCAAAGCTATCCAGCGCATTGGTACAAAATACAAGCAGCTGATACAATCAAGAATCAACCAGGTCGATAGCACTGAAGCACTCCATGCCTCCATCCAAAAACACTTGGCGCCAACTGAAGACGACATGGATGTTGTCATTCCTACTATTGATATTGCATCTCTCAGAGCTATCACCAAGCTTCATAAACCAGGGAATCAAGCATTACCACTAGATGCAGATTCACTGTCCACTGAAGAAATTGAACTTTTCATCAAGGCCATCAATTCCAAGGCAACTACACCTGAAGAACAAGCACTAGGGCACTTCACTCGAAGGAATCTCAAGCCTTTATCTACATGGCCTGAATGGCAAGCTGGGGAGCGAAAACAGCTTGATCAGTTTGAAGATTTGGAAATGTTTGGATCACCAATTCAATACCCTAAGGACCCCGACGCTATCATTCTCAGGCCTCACTGGCAATACAGTGTGAAACGAAATGGTGTCAGAAGAGCCAGACAATGTTGCAATGGCAGCAAATATGCAGCGCCAACCCTGCATGCCATAGCAATGTCATACTCATCATGTGTTGAACACCCCATCCAAAGACTGTTCTTTGCCATTGCAGCAAGCCTCAATCTCAAAGTTTATGGGGGGGACGCGGCTGACGCATATGCCCATTCTCCAGGGCCCAACATCCCTACATACATGACTATTGACGATGCATATGCAGAATGGTACAGACACAAGCATGGCAGAGACATAGACAGACGATTGGTGCTTCCAGTCCTTCGAGCACTTCAAGGCCACCCAGAATCTGGAAGACTCTGGGAAACCCACATCAACAAGATCTTGAAAGGTCCCGATCTCAACTTCAAAACCACCACACATGACAGGACGATCTACACGACAGTTTTTGAAGGTGAAACGGTTTACATGCTGAGACAAGTTGACGATTTTGCACTGGCTTGCACATCAGAATCCATATCTGACAAGATCTATGACATAATTGGCGCAAAGCTGAAGCTTCCTAGAGAAGATACTGTCCCCTTCACCAAAATGGGATTGCTTGAGGACTTCAATGGAATTGATGTCAAACAGACAGCTGACTACATTGAACTGTCCTGTGCGAACTACATTGACAGAATCATGACATCCCATGGTTGGGAGACTGACTCTAAAATGAAACCTCACTCCAAGCCTTCGGCACCATTATCAACGGAAGTATTGAGTCAACTTCAATCACACACGAATGGACCATTAGAAGGCACCAAGGAACATGCTGAATTGCAATCCACATCTGGCTTCTCCTACAGGACACTCTTAGGTGAAATGATGTTCGCATATGTGAGTTGCCGGCCAGACATTGGCTACGCAGTGACTCTAATGTCAAAATACAGTTCCAATCCCACCGCCTTCCACTATTCAAGTCTGAAGAACATCGCTCGATATCTCAGAACAACCAGGTCCTGGGGTATTAGATTCTACAGACCAAATGCCGAGCCAACTTTGTCACCAGGGGAACCATACAACGATGCAGTCCAAGATCCATCACTCCCAACATTCCCGGAAGACATCAAGCAAGCCAAACTGATGTGTTTTGTGGACGCAGCATATGGAAATGATCCAAAACACCGAAGGTCCACCACAGGCTACGTCTTCACTTATGCTGGTGGAGCAATTGTGTACAGATCCAAAGCTCAGTCTCTTACCGCACAGAGTTCTACCGAAGCAGAATTCATCGCTGCAGTCACAGCGGCCAAAACAGCCAGATACCTCAGATCCGTACTCAAAGAATTAGGATTTGCTCAAGCTGGTCCAACCCCTATCTATGAGGACAATGCATCGGCAATTGAAATCATAAATGCCCAGAAGCCAACTGAAAGAACCAGGCATATTGAAATCAGGTTCTTTGCCATTCAAGCATGGAAGGAAAATGGTGAGATCAACATGATCCATATTCCTGGAGTCATCAACCCTGCTGATGATCTAACCAAACCATTGGGATGGATCTTGCACGCCCGACACGCAAGATTTATCATGGGACACTACCCAAGTTAAATTACTTGCGCGTTATGGTTCGATCTGAACGTTCGATCTATCAATCGGTTAAGCGTCAAACTGTTCCATTCCTCATGCAAGATACATCATGGGACACTACCCAGGTTAAATCATTCCATTCGATTCTTTGATTTCACTTGATCCGAACGTTCGATTTGTCTCTCAATACGATTCGATCTATCAATCGATAACACGTCGATTCGACCCGAACGTTTAACCTATCAATCGATAAACCTCAAGATGATATACTCCGACAGTAATCCAATACCATGTAAGTAAAGTATTGGATCAAGGGGTGTGTTGTCGGCGAAAAATACGGACGTTGTCGGCATCAAATTCGATCGAAAAAGCCGACAAAACGAACGAAACGACGACCGAGGTGCGGAATACGAGAACGATCAAGCGTTAGAATCAAACGCACCTCCACTACTTGGAAATCCCTAAGTGGTAAAAACGATATCACTTAGGACTACAAACAAAAGACAGTAATCGGTTAGAAACAAGACATATCCAAAGACCTGACCAATAAGTGAACACTTGGAATCCATAAGTACATTCAAAAGAATATACTTGATATCCCGTGAGGAAATTACTTATTGCAATCAAGAAAATCAATACCGATTCCAGATGGGCCTCATATCTAGCATATATACCACGAACAAGCATACGCCCCATCAAACAGATTACTTAACAACATGAATGACCGATACCGCCGAATGACCGATACAGTAAGACCGACACGACGCTAATACAGCAACAGCAACAGCAATGCCAGTATCGGTACGAGAATGGTAACAAATAACCGGGGAAGATCTCTACCATGTAAAATACAGCAGAGAGCCCCGATACAGTGAATATTCGTAGTAAAAAAATAAGAGCCTCTCTCTGAGCTCACATCTCTTTAAATTTAAACAATTCGTTATACCTATCCGGTCGATTTTTAGAGTAACAACAGGGTTTGCGTTCCAGTCGATAGCCCTTGGCTTGACTCCAATCAATGGTTGATACCGGGCCCAATTTGCCCAAGTTAGGAGCCTCGATGATAGCCTGTTACCATAGTGGATACTTTTTGGATTAGGACAGTCTGGACTGATAGATTTCAATCCATGCATGAACGATTTAATGCTTTCCTTGTTGAGGTCTGTAATTTCACGAATATTAGACATCCCTCCCCTCATAATTTCTTCAGCTGATTCATAGTTGATACCAAAATCCATTAGGCTGCTCCTGAAAGCAAGCTGTTCTGGGTTCAGAAATCTACCATTGTTGAATCCCCTGATTTTTATTCTGGGTTGGGATGACCTTCTTCCCAGCCGTTCAGCTCTTGCGTTCTCTGCATTTTGGTCAGCATCATTTCGTCCGTCCTCATCATTTTCGCTATCCGCGTCATCTGGATTCACACCCCTTCTTTCTGCATCTCTCATTGCCCTGACTCTCTTCTTTATTTCTTGGTCGATGATTCTCTTCATGGTTGAGTTTGTTTCTGGGTCCCCAAAGGCCCTTTCCATGACTTCCATGATTTTATCTTCCAAATCTTCCTTTTCTTGCATACCTCTTCCATTGTTTTCATTAGAATTCTGTGAATCGTCCTCCTCATCCACTTCCATTTTTGTTTCTTCCATGTCGCCGTCCGCTCTAGTTCGTACCATGGTGGGGAATTTCAAACGAAGTTCCGAATTATATTTTGTGATGGAGTATGGATGGGCGATTCGTAGTGTGGTATCCGATGGAAGTTGGTATTGGGTGGAAGAGTGTAATCAAATCAAGGATTGGATGTGAGAGATGGGTATTAATCGTTTGTGACTGTCGGGTGGTCTGCTTATCTGTTTTGTATTTATCCGGATCGAATTTTCGTTCCGGTTTTGTTTATACTTTCTGACTATTCGGATCGAGTTTTCGTTCCGGTTAGTTTTGTGTGAGCTTTTGCTTTTGTTGCAAATCAAGATTGTGAGCTTTCCTATCCTTTCTTGGGATTTTTGCTCATTCTGTATTTCTGTGGTGAAAGATTGAAAGATTGTTTCCTGAGAATTTAGTGTTCTCCTTTTCATTTTTGGATCTTTCCGATCTTCGGGGATTGGTGTTCTCATATCTTTGGATTTTCGTTTTCGTTCTCGCGGGCAGATGCTCTTCGCAATCTGTTCCTTCTTGCAAGCAGATGGTCGCAATCCGTTTCTTCCATTCTGTTTCACCACAGAATACTTCTGGCTCAATCTTTTCGCTCGCGTCATTCTTGTTTTCAGTGAAAGATCAGTGTTCTCGGATATTGATTCCTTTCAACTGATGCCAACCTGGGCGACTCGTTCAGCTGAATCGTCCAGTTTCTTTTCCCTTGCTTGTTTTGCTGGATCTCGAAACCCGGTGGAGCCACCACCTTGGTTCGATTCTTTGGTCTCTTCTTTCAGGGAGACCGCCCTGGTGTTGGTCTGTTCCAGGGCTCCACAGGCAACTGCCTCTTTTACATCCTTGAGGGTTGATGCCGGTAGCTGATCAGGCTAGTCCGGATTAGTCTGGTCTTCGAGCTCAACTGCGTTTCTTGGTGGGAAACGCCATTCGGTCCTCCACAGCTCGTAGAGTGCTGTGGGTCTGATAAACTAAAGAAAGTGTGTCGTAACAAACAAACAAATGCAATCGGTCTTACGATCGATTGATTTAGTGAGCAAGATCATTACGGTTCGATCGTCTTCGCCGATCAAATCGACGGGTTAATTACTCGTCGTATCGTGTAATTTCAAGCATACAAAACACATGTAATTCTTAAGACACAAAACACACGCAAACCATCTTCGATTGGTCTTTCTTAGTATCGTATTACCGTGTAATTCACCGTGATATTCTCATTGGAATATCACAGTATTTGTACCTTATTACGTAGAATTAGTACTAGGTTGTACATAGATTTTAGGGCATGATAGTGTTTTAGAGTTGTTAATTCTTCGAAGAGTGAGCTGATGGGGAAATTTGGTAAAGAGACAAACCACATGGAAACGCCGACGATTATTCACTCAAGTTAAATAACCTTACGAATAAGGTTATTTGCCCTTATGACTTTTCGTACAGTACGCGTTACACGGTGAATTCTTTTCATTTGTCCGGCTGACTTGGGGTGGGTCTGTATCGGCTGTCGGCCTGTTCTTCGCCCTCTTTGGTTTGCGTGTGCTTTGGATGCCTTGTCGAACCATTTGTAGGTGTCCCATAGTAGTCTCTTCAGTGAGTGGGAGATGTCGGTTGACACGTTGTGCTGTGAGACCTGGCCACGTGGCGAATGACCCACGGTTGATGGCGCGGATCCATGTTTCTTTCGTGGGATACCCTGCTGCTGCGTGGTAGAATCTTATTAGCTTGGGGATGGCTTGAATCTGGTATGCCCCTGCCCCCGTGTGTATTGGATATTCGTTTGGGTTGTTATTTGGGTTGGCGCTGGTTGCGCTGCTTTCGTTTTCGTTTTCGTATTTTGGGACGGCGCTGGTTGCGCCGCTTTCGTTTTCAGTTTCGTTTTTGTTTTCGTTGGGCGGGGGGGGGGGGGCTTTCACCCTTGGAGATTTAGCCGTATCCGGCTCAGCGGGCTGATGTAGTGGAACCATGTATAGATTCCTAAGTGGGTCGCGTCGGCCGGTGAGTATGATTTGTTTGGTGGGGCCAAAAACAGCCACGTGGTTCTTAGAGAACTCCACTTCGCAACCGTTATTGCATAGTTTGGGCACTGAGACCAATGGCAGCTCCACTTCATCGAACTTGTGACAACCGCGTGCCTCGAGGGGGAGTCGGGGTAAATCTAACAGGTCGGTCGCAGTGGATAGCATAGTGCTCCCATTAGCACAACCTACGGTTAGCGCCCCCGGTGTGTCTTGATGTGCTCCCCCTTGGTAAGTCGCTGGGACAAAATGGTCTGTTGCTGCTGAATCCAGGGCCCCATACCCGGGTGGGGCACCGACATGGAATGCAACGTCTTGTGCGAAGGTCTCTGAACGCAGTGGCCGAGGTAGTTTGTCACGCGAGGGGTCACGTAGGATACTGAGTAATTGTGAATCGTGATTACTAGATTTATGTATACTGCTACTGTGGTCCCTCCCACACCGTCAGGACCGGGGGGGAGCCTCATATACCCCTCGTCCGTTGCCGTTGGGATTGGGGCCATTCCACTTCATCCACCTGTCGTTGTTCCTGGTGGACCCTCCCATTTGGTTGTCGTATGTGGCTCCTTCCTGGTGGTTGGACTTGTACCTACGGTGGAAGCAATCCCGCCCGCTATGCGACAGGTTGACGCCGCAGGAGTGGCAGTAATATTCGTACTGTTTCCACTCGTGGGCCAGTGGCCGACCTCCTGTTTCGGCCTGTCTGTGGCGACTGGTGTCGGCTGCCTTGAGTCGATTGACGTCAGCCTGTAGCGAGGCCATGGCCGTTTCCCATTGGTGCGACATCGTCATCGTAGACGCTGCTGTAGCGGTTGACGCTGTGGTTTCGGATACGCGCGAGTAGATCTCACGGCACGCGTTTGCCAGCTCAACTTGTTGGGCTTCGAGGTCTGTGAACCGCCGGTCGTTATGAATGTCCACCATGTTGGCCTTTGCGGATTTACTGTGGTATGCGCTGTACAACTCCTTCAGTCGTTGTCCCCAGAACTTTTTGTAGTGTAAGAACTCATCTTTCGGGGCTATCGTCGTCCTGTGCAGTTTCCAGTCCTCATTGACTCTGTGGAGGGTAATTGGGTCATGGCCGCTGCGCATGAATGCGTCCCGCGCATAATCGATCATTTGTGCTGCCGATACTCCTGCGGTTTCCGGAAGAAGGTTGATCTGCCATTGATACTTGGTTAATTGCCTAAAGTACTCCTTGGGCCCGATGGGGCTCGGTGAATACGATAGGGCGTTCATTTTCTTCGAGAGCTCGCGAGTGAGTTGATGTTGGGCATCTGTCGTACAGAGGTCAGATTCCATGGCTTGGAAAGCGGCCAGTACCGTGGTTTTTCTGGGGAAAGCCTCTGAACCCGGGTCTTTTAGATCATCCAGCATGGTGGGAAACTTTTTGTCGGTAATGAGCAGGGCTTCTCTATCATATTTGTTCCACTCCACGTATAGGGCGCGTCGGCCTTTCCATAATTTGTATGCGTCTGAGGTGAGCTCTATTGAGCTATCTAGTTCTTGGGGCTCAGTCGGTGCTGTGGGATATTCAGCTCCGGCGTCTCTTGCGTTGTATTGTTCCTTACTTTCCAATAGGAATGCATACCCACTCCCTTGTAGGAATTTGATGGATACAACTTCGGCCAATGCGTTGGCTAGGGTCTTCTTGAACTCGTATACGTCCACACTCGTTGGGACCGCTATGGGTTTCAGTTGGATCTCATCCAGGTGGTCTTTAACCCCAGTGTAATCCTTCTTTTTGACCATCTCGTCGTCGGTGTCACTATCTTCACTGTCTTTGGTATAGTCGTACAGCAACCTGTTCTGTGTTTGTAACTGTGTGTTTTGTTCTTCTGTGTATTCGAGTATATCCCTGTTGTAATGTTCGAGCTCTACCAGTTGGTCTCTCAGATCCCGAATTTGGGTGGAGCCTACGTTCCTAGAATCGTCGATGCTGGTGTCTGGGGTAACTCCTCTCGTTGTAGGGCCGGGGATTCCTTCGGTTTGTGTTCCCTCTGGCATTGGGGTGTGTAATATTATCAATAACTAATAAGACCAAAGTCGTAAGCGTCGTTCAGTTGGTTAGTTAGTTAGTTATTTTTGTTTTACTTTACTGTGTTGGAAAGAGTTATTGATAATATTATGATCGGATTGTTTCTGGACCATATTGTTCTCTCATTTACTAATTTGTCTTTTCTTTGTGTGGGAATATGCGTATCGAGCGTTTGATACCCATAGATACCCGTAACGCGTGTTCGATACTCAGTGTTTTAAGTATCTCTTGATACTCATGAGCGCGCTTATGTATAATTTACTTATTGCGCTCTCTTCTCGATAAAAGAGCTAGAACACCTTGGAATCATTCTTCTTGTTTTATGTTTCCGTAAATACGTTTCCGTAAATACAAATACGTGTTTGTTTTACGTTTACGTAAAACAATACGTTTCCGTAAATACGAATACGTAAAACGTAAAACAATACGTATTCGTGTTACGTAAACGTAACAGAATACGTATTCCTACGTCGTTTGCGTATACGTAAATTCACGCTTGATTCAGTATTCCAATACATTTCCTTGTTGCATCACATAACAATCTCCAGACGACGTTGTTATCTTCATCATACTGGTGGCCTGACAAAACACCACACCTTTCATTGTAGTCACTCCATGTCGGATAGGTATCTGTTGGACTTTGCCCAACTGTTCCAGACCTGGCTTCATCGGTAACATCTTCCTTTTCTTGGGGTCTTATCACATACAAGATTGGGAAACCCTCAGAGTTGAATCTGTATCTCAAGTTTTGTCGAAAGCCTTCCTCCCATTCTCTGAACTTTGTAAGGTCCTTTAACTCAGGTGGGGTTGACTTTTCCTGTGATTTCACGCTCGACTCCATCATCTTGATTCTGAATTGCTGCAGTTCCAGATTGTTTGGGTTTTATTAAATTCCTTTCGTACGTATGTAGAGGGAACCACAGGCCGGTACTTGAACTTACGTAGATTTCTACGTAATTTACCGTACTACAGCTGGAGTGGTACGATAATACCAACCGAGTCATATGCACCTATGTAAGCAAGATTGGAGAATCTCTGTAAGCAGGATCGAGTCATACGCACCTCTGTAAGCAGGATTGGAATATCCTTCTCGAAGACCGAATGACCGGGAAGGCCCATACTTTCTGTAAACAGGATTGGAATATTCTTCTATCTATGGTAAATGACCGGGAAGGCCCATTCTTTCTGTTTTCACGACCAAAGTTCGATACTTAAGATCGGAAGCAAGGTTCGTCCATGATCAAAGTTCGATACTTAAGATCGGAAGCAAGGTTCTTTTGTTTTCATGACCAAAACAAGGTGAATTGCCTGGTTCCGGTATAGCCGTTTTGATATCTCCAATCATGTGTTTCGATACTCAGGGAGGTTCGAAGAAGCTTCTTGTAACAGCTGTTTCGATGATCACGATTAGTAGGAAGCTTCTAATCGAGAAGGAAGCTTCTCATGATAGCATGTGATTCTACAGTGCTGTACGATTAGCGGTGTACTGTATTCATCACTGCACTAAAAGAGATATCATGCTCTCCAGCAAGATTACTCTCTTATCTCATACTTTTAACATTCAACTGAATTATATCCCAAAATTCACACTAGTTGCTACCAACTACTTGTAATCTACATACTAAGGTCTGTCTCACTGCAATCTGAATAAGTCACAGCAAGAAGAGATCTGGCGTCTCCCTAGCTTCGCCTGTAGTCCGATTATCCGTTGTCAAAAGTATCCAAACACATTTGTCACGCGTAGAGTACAATCGTTCGTCTACTAACACACTAACACAGCATTGCTGTTCCTCAGAAGCCTTTGAATCAGACTCTCAACGAATCGGATTCAGAAGGAAAATAATAGATTAACAGTTGCAAGCTCTCAGGCAGCTTGCATAACAATCCAAACAGTCAACGACAATCCGACAGCAGATCATCGAACGCTCGACTACGGCTGACGATCGATAGTTCTCTGATCCGATTACACACAACAAGAAAGACACCAATCGGACACGCCGAAGTCTTTAATAGAAGCCCAGTTGCATTGGACACGCCATTAGCAATATCTCCATCCAGGAATCTCACCTCCAATAGATTCCATTTTCCTCCGTGTCGCGATCCTTGGTGACTCTACCATTACCAAGATACCGACACCACATCAACAATTATGATGCTTACGATTTGATTCTTTGATCAATCACCCTCTCAACTACGCCAACACGAAGACAATAATCGAATCTACAGTCGATTATTCGCCACCAACGTGCTTCGTTGCCCTTGTGACACACGTCTCTTCGACAACCCAAACTGCGAGAACGATACAACCAACGAAGACGATCCGAATAATCGATTTCGCTGCTTCACCGCCGCGCACTCCACCAACAATAATCGAATCTGCGATCGATCCTTTGTCAACATTTCGTTGCTTCGCCACATCTCCTGCCCGTCGTATCACATCGAAAACGACTTCTCCTCATTATTGCGGACGTACCGGTACCATCCTGGTCCTCTATCTCCCAATATTGACAGAGATATCAAATTTTCTCAGTACAAGAAACACACCACATCAACAACAACGGCAACAACGATACCGAATTTTCATCGATTTTCGAAGTAATCGAATATCCTTTGTCAACGACGCTGTTTTCACCGTGCAACAACAACGACAATACTCAATCCAACGAATTTTCGTCGCTTTGCCACTTCACCGACCCGTCGTATAGCATCGAACGCGATTCTCCTCTTTATTGCGGACATATTGATACCATCCTGGACCTCTATCTCCCCATATTGACAGAGATATCAAATTTTCTTTGACACGAGTCCATAGTGCCACTATGTCCATTTACGATCCTGATCTCAGTTTACTGTTTCCATCATTTGACTCGAAACTTGCACAAGTCCTAAATGCAACACTGGATGTTCCTCAAGAAGCATGCAACCACATTTGTGAAGTTCTCATTATGGCAGGAGCAACCACCTGGAACCATTTCATTTGTGTCATTTATGAATATGCCTATATTGTTGATGAATATGGCTTTGAACTAAAATACCAAGCTCAGACCGACCCCCGTTCTACCAGTGTAAAAGATCAACACACATTAACTTCATTTGTTGATTTTATAAATGATATCATTCCCCAAGTTGGCTGTTACTGGTATGACCACAGTCAGTACACCCGGGATGTTTTCCTTGCCTTTTGTAATGCGCGCAACCAGCACCCTGAGCTGACTGCTGTTCCAACCAAGGCTAATGCTGCTATTCTGGCGTCACAACCCAGCGTACAAGCTCAATCTTGCCTGACAAAACCACCAGTCTTACTGCCGGTGTCATCTTCGATATCTGCTTCCGTAACGCCTCCAGTACCTGTTCTCATCACGCCTCCAGCACATGTTTCTGTTACACCTCAAGCATCTGCTTCCTTCCCATCTCAAGCACCTAAACCTGCTTGTGAAACGCCTGCCATCTCTACTGCTACTATTGCCAACAATGGGAACCCGCTTGGATCTCCAGAAACGCATAAGTTAGCTCGTCCCAATACTGATCCCGTCCCTGTTTTCACAAGTACTCCATCCTACACTTGGACTTACTTCCCTCGCACAGAATCAGTTTGCTTCCAAAGAGTTGTCCCTTCCACCATTCCTTTTGTCACCACTGTCACTACAACCGGTGATGCTTACTCTATTTCCAACCATAAGCGTCATTCCCCAAACCTTCAGCTATTTCAAGATGGACGTTTCATCCTAAATCTGGCACTGTGACATTCCACCGGTCACCCAAGAAATCTTCTTCCCACAAGCCTAGTACTTCCATTCCTTTGTTGCAACTTCCACCATCTGGGGCATTTTCTAAGGATAGTGTTGTTCCAAGCTCAGATCATGCCATCGTTCCAAGCCCAAGTCATGCCTATCCACAGCATGGTGCATCCTCTTGCCCTGGTCGGAAGCCTCTTTTTAAGACACATTCTTTGACCTACGACTTGCCTGCTGTGTGCTTCACCAAACGGCATCGTGATGCTATCAAGCTCAAGCTGTATCACCTACATGCTACTCTCTTGGTTGCTAATTGGACTTACGATGACATTGCTTGATATGGGGCATGTCTGGATTCCTCCAACTTGATCGGTTTTTCTACGATTTGATCATATTCTACAATTAGTAGATTGACGTTTCTACGATTGATCCGATTCGATTTGGAGATTCGATTCTATGTTTCCATTTCGATTACGATTGAATTTGATCTATCGAGGTGTATGTTCAATCTAATTCAAGCAAAGATTTCTACAACTTATTCCAAGATTGATACCTACAAATCAATTATGGTATCTACAACCGTTAAATCTAATGTCCACATTCGATTCATGGGGCATCACAATATCCAATTAGATTCCCCGGTAATGCTTCGATTATGAATGTATTTGATCAATCGACTACGATTCGTCTACGATTTGATTCTCCGATTCGATCTACTACGATTCGATTCTACGATTGATTCTCAGCCTACGCTCGTCTTCTATGACTTGTTTCCAAGTATCCAACAATCGGTCAAAATCTACGATTGTGAATCCTACAGCAGTTGTTCTTGATCTATGAATTTGTCTGCAATCAATTCTACGATTGAATCCTATTGGTACGATTCAATTCGAATCAATTCTACGAATTACGCTTCCAGCCTCAGTTACGGTTGAATTTGATCAATCACTTCCTACGATTCGATCCATTTCAAGTAGACATCTACAAATCGATTGTATTCGATTGTCGCCTACGATCCGATGTGTATCCAAAATTTGATCAATCATTTTCTACGATTCAATTCTACGAATCGACCTATGATCACAAGGTTTCCATCGATTGTTATTCACATCCGATGACTTCTCATCTGTCATACAATCGCATCACCAAGCTTCGATTACGATTGTATTTGATCAATCTAACAATCATCCGATGACTCCTCGTCTGTCATACAATCGCATCACCAAGCTTCGATTACGATTGTATTTGATCAATCTACTACGATTCGTCTACGATTTGATTCTCTGATTCGATCTACTACGATTCGATTCTACGAATGATCCAAATCTACGATTAGTTGATGCCCATCTGGGACATCTATGAATTTGCCTGCAATCAATTCTACGATTGAATCCTATTGATACGATTCAATTCTCCAAATCAATGCTCCACTAAGATCGCTCCACTATCGATCTTCTTTCCGAAGTATGTGATACACTTGATCACGTGCAAGAAGATGGGGCATATTAAATTGCTTCCACATACGTACTCACGAAATTTACTTGTTCTTCTTTTCGAGCTATGTGACACACTTGATCACGTTCAAGAAGATGGGGCATATTAAATTCCTTTTGTACGTATGTACAGGGAACCACAGGCCGGTACTTGAACTTACGTAGATTTCTACGTAATTTACACTACTACAGCTGGAGTGGTACGATAATACCGACCGAGTCATATGCACCTATGTAAGCAAGATTGGAGAATCTCTGTAAGCAGGATCGAGTCATACGCACCTCTGTAAGCAGGATTGGAATATCCTTCTCGAAGACCGAATGACCGGGAAGGCCCATTATTATTTTCCTTCTGAATCCGATTCGTTGAGAGTCTGATTCAAAGGCTTCTGAAGAACAGCAACGCTGCGTTAGTGTGTTAGTAGACGAACGATTGTACTCTACGCGTGACAATTGTGTTTGGATACTTTCGGCAACGGATAATCGGACTACAGGCGAGACTAGGGAAACGCCAGATCTCTTCTCGCTGTGACTTATTCAGATTGCAGCAAGACAGACCTTAGTATGTAGATTACAAGTAGTTGGTAGCAACTAGTGTGAATTTTGGGATATAAATCAGTTGAATGTTAAAAGTATGAGATAAAGTGAAATCTTGCCGAAATGCAAGATATCTCTTTTATTGATATGAATACGTTGCAACTGCTGTTGCGTAGTGCTGAGATTACTCGCTGATTATTTCTGTACATGTATTAGTCGTTGACCATATATATCTGTATGCATGTATATGTATTGTGTGAGAATCACACGCCAACGGTTTTTTTCTCTTGTTCCGTTAGGAAGACTCCATGATATGTTTATCATTAAGGTCAGGAATTGCTCCCGTAGCTCGTGTGATATTTTATGAAATCAGAGTTTGCTCACCGAAGAACAATGGCAATATTGTAAAACAGGGATTGCTCACCGTTTATGCGCGATGGGAATCGATGCGCCGTGGGAATCGATATGCCGTGGGAATTGATTACTTAGATGGATACGGGACTCATTGATTCGTACGTATAGGAAATCTACCCTCGGGTAGCTTTGGTACTTCTGGTCACGAAAGGAATTTAATACTCCCCATGTCTCCTTGTGAAGGGTCATCACGCTCTACATGATGCTTCCATCATCCTGAAGAAGGTCGCCGGTATTACCACAGAAGTGGAAGATGGGCCTGAGCAGTGGATACACAACTGAGTGACTCCAATGCTTGGTGAGAAAGTCTGCACAGTTATCCTTACCTGGGATGTGCATCATTAAAATGATTCCTCTCGCTATCATGCTTCGTACGTAGTGAAACGACAGAATATTATGACGCTTGTGCAACCTTGCGTAAGGGAAGGTTGACATTTGGATCATCTTTTCGTTGTCACCCCAAGAGTATGAGATATCATGCACTCGTGTTCCGAGGTATCGGAATGAGTGGCGTAAATCGACGATCTGTTCGATGCAAGTCCTTCCTGCAACAAATTCGGCTCCAAAGGTGGCTGTCTCCGTAGTAGACTGCTTCTTCGAGAACCACATCATGGGAGTCTTGTTCGCGAAATGAAGAATGCCGGTTACAGCCTTACCACTGAGAATATCATGCATGAGGTTGGCATCATAGAAGTGTGTAAACACTACTGTCTTTCCAAGCGGTGCAGGAGCGTCGTCGGGTAGCTCTTCAGAATGCTCCCCATAGACGGTGTTGGACCAATCGATGGTGTCGGGTTTAGTCAATATAAAATCGGGTGGTTCCACGCGGAATCTGATTTTAAAATGTCTAAACTTGGAGATATATCCATAGATACGTTTTGCACGTTCGAGATGCCCATCTCGTGGCTGAGCTCTGAAACTTGAGAGCGTCATCACGGCTGTTTGTACGTCGAAACGGCCAATAGCGATGATCCATTGTAGTGAACCGATCATACTTTGGTATTTCTGTATACCGGTTTCTTCAAGAAAGGCTGAGGAGTCCAATTCGGGATGATCGTTCTCCGCAATGGGTGATTGGAACCTAGTGTTAGGTTTGCATCCGAACATTTGTTCGTAAGATGCTTCCATCTTTTCGATGAACTTTATGGGGTTCATGCATAGAACACCATGTTCGTCGCGCTCAAATCCACAACCTAAGTGAAAGTTCATAGGTCCGGATCCCTTCAGTTTGAAGTTATATGGTGACGACTGCAATATCTTCAAGAAGGAATTGGGATCTGCCATGCAGAGACATAGGTCATCAACATATGAGCATATAAGCTCATATACACGTTCACCATGCTTGTTCGTTCCGGGTTTGAGGAATATTTCCGGTTCTGCGTGGGATCTTTCGAAGCCAAGTTCGATGAGACAAGCCGCGAGTAAGTCTCCAAAGCACTTGCCTGAAGACCTGAGACCGTATAGGGCTTTGTAAATGATCAACAGGTGACCCTCCAGCGATCCGAATTCGGGACCTGCCTTGATGCATACTTTCTCGCAGGTGACTGCTTCTAAGTAGGCGTTACCTATGTTGGTGCCCCATGCTTCTAGGTCGTTGAGTTCAGCTAGGAATAGGCACATACGTAGGCCGCGGAGAGATACGACGCCTGCGTAAACACTGTGGATAGGGGCCTCAGTGAGATTACCGTTAGCAACGAGGCGAGCCTTGTGTCTACCGTCGTGCTTGACAGCGTATATCATGTGTACCTTGATCTGTTGGAATCCCGGGGGAATGGAGCTTGTCTTGTACACGCCTTTATCAATGAATGTATTGTACTCATTGAGTTGTGCCATTTCCAGAGTGGTGGCATCTTCCCATTTGGTGTTTCCGTTGGCTTGATCAAATCGGAGGGCTTCTTCGTGGTTACGAGGCACTTTGAATCCATATTGATACTGCGGAGTGGTACGGAAAGAACGTAGTTTGGCTTGGTGCACGAGTCGATCAAGTTTCTTGGTTCGTCACGCTCGGTTGGTGATTCGCTTGAGGCGTTTCCAACCCGGGAGGTCAAGCAAGTTGTTGTCTTTCCCATATTTTGCAACGGTGACAGGGTCATCAGCCGCAATGTTGGCCAGAGGTTCATATGTGCGTTCCATATTTTCCCATTCAATCCAAAGGTTATACTTGGAACCCTTGTATTGAGGATGCTTGTTATCCAGTGGACCTTGGTGTCCTAGGATGCGGCGAAACGACCAGAGTTTGCCGTCTTCTTGTGTTGAATCACGATGTATGTAATTCATGACATCATTGTATGCAATGATATCATCAAGTTCGTCATCGGAGTGTTTGCACTTGAACTTGATGAAGTCTTTATTGCGTTCAAGACTGTCTTCAACATCGACGATGGTAAGACGTTTCCGGGTGCCATCTGGATTGGTTACAAGGAAGGATCGTCCTTGTAGATCGGCAATCGGGATCGTAGGAATGGTAATGGGTTTACCGTCATCGTCAAATTGTGCGTTACCTTCTTCGTCGGTAACAACTACCTGTGATGGGTCTACGGAAGGAGTAGCGGGGTTGGTGTGTGGAGTTGTGACGTCACTAACATCAAAGTATGCTGATTCCGGTGGGTCAAAATCATCTTCAGTAAGGAGAACGCCATCGGATGTCTTGCTGAAGATGTGTGTCGTAGGAGGACCATCGAGACTCTCCCCATAGTTGTTAGGGAGTGGAGAAGGTGACCAGCTAGGGCTGTCATCGACCTTCTTATAAAGAAAGCTCGGTAACGAGGGGTGGGTGGGTGGTTGAAGAATTGGTTGAGTGCCAGATGCGTGGGACGTAGTATCTGTTTGTTTGTTGGGTACAGATGGAACGGTGTCATCGGCAGTGTCAGAATCAGCGGGTGAACTGTTAAGGGAAACTGAGCTGTTTCGTTTAGTAGACTCGTCAATGGGTTTACTCTGATTGGTATGCTCCCCATGTTTGAATGCTGGAGCTTCTCCAGTGGCGTATATACGGGGTAAGGAATCCTTTGCATTACGCCATTTGATGAAACCATCATCAGTAAATAAGCCCGCGCGTTTGTTACGTGACTCGGGTGTAAGAGCAGATCGAACACCGGACCGGTCTAGTAACTTGTTGGTAACGGGATCCCAGATTCGAAAGCAGAGTCCATTGCCAACATGTTTGGCGATGCCGACGAAATGACCTAGGCGTTCGGTAGACTGGGTACCGAAAGGAGAGTCATTGGTTTTGAAATACACAGGTTCAAACCAGAAGAAACTGGTGTATGCGCTGATGTCGCCAAGTGTACCCGTGGCAATGAAGATCGGCTGTTTATCGGACAGCGTAGGATCAGAAACAACATTGAGGAGACCCGCAACGTTTGTCATGCACAGTAGCCATAGGTGTGGTGGTGTGCCTGTACGATCCATGACGCGATTGACAATGCGCTTGAACGTTTGGTATCGTCGTTCAAATTGATTCTGGTGTTGGTGATACGGTTCACTTTGCCAGAGTCCAATCCATAACATTTTGAGGTAATCCATGACTTTCTTACTGGATTGATAGTTACCGTGGTCACAAAGGAGGCGAATGGGCCTGCCCCATTTTTGAACAAAGTTCTGGAAGCAGGATAGGAAATCGCCGGTGGTACGCATTTCCTCAACGTGTATAATATGTGATTTGCGGCCAAAGAAGATCTGAGCAATCTTGGAGCCACCATCAATTGCTGGGACATCTGAATAGACAGCATTGGACATAACATCGTCATTGAAGGGGCGAACGTTCATGGCAGGTTGAGGGGAATGAAAACGTTTGAAAATGTTTCCATCAGGGCTAACCGCTAACGAACCGTATTGGGTTGAGTTTTCAAACGTAGCTTTGATGCGATCGGTGGAAACCCAACAAAAGAAAGGTTTCAGGGATAAGTAGTCATGTTCGTTGGGGTATCTTTCGCGGGGCGTAGCTGCAATACGTGTAGTGTCACTGGCACTGCAATCCGTCAGAAACGCAGTGACTGTTCCAGAGGCTGCGGGTAACGCGCAGCATGCGAGACGTTCTTGATGAGCGTAGTCGGTGGAAGTAAGCCAAAAGGAGCGATCGTTGGCCCTATGATCATCAATAGGAAGGAAGGGAGATCAAGTGGAATGGCTGGAATACGAACTGAGGGATGTGACCGTGGAGGACCCGGGGGAAACAGATATATCGAATCCTTCAAGACAGCGTGGGTTCCCATATTCGTCGTAATCGGCATAAGGGAGGTGCTGTGATTGGGGAGGATATGTGTATGACGTTACGGAACCATCATTAGGGAAGGTGAGATCATCCTCGGGAGTATACCACTGGTGAAAATTGGCGGAATACGATGGTGCTCCCATAGGTATTTGGGTGTCACCGTCCTTTTTGTACTGAATGTCAGGGTTGTTTGAAAGAAATCGAGCTGGATGCGCGGGTGACACGGAAGACTTGAGAGGTCGCTGGTCCTTAGACGAGGAGGTCGTGGATTTGTATACACCTAGGGATGCATGGAAAACACCTCTACGATCATTCTCTACAGCAGGATGAAGGTCTGCTGCGGAATTGGCATGCTCATCTTTGGTCGAAGTATCGTCTTCTCGAAATGATACCGAGTGTTCATGTTGGTATGCCTTCCGGGTAATGGGTTTGACACTGTTGGGGTCAGGTTGGTTAGTGTTAAGTAAGTCGTGTCGCAATGAGGCAACCACGATTTTCTTGCCTTCCGGAGAAAAACTGAGCCAACTCTTCATGTCCTGACGTGACAAGGCCTTCCATATGTTTGTAGGCAACCTTGTGGTAGGGTCAGGGGTACGTCCAGCCTTGAACACAGCATAATCTTGGTAGTCTCCTTCGAATTCGATGGGGAGAGCATAGTCATCATGGTTTTGGCTCTGTTCAGAAGAAAAATCATGAACGTGTGCACGTACGGTCGACCGAGGAGCAGACATCGCGGACTGGGAATCGAGTCGAGTTGCTTCGAGTAAAAGCGTGATTTTAAGATCGTGGATAGCAGCGGCTTCGGCAACTGCATCCGTTACGGTGCTATTCGTCCCACCTGGATCCTTGACTGTGGCAAACTGTTCGCTTAGCTGGAAGCTGGAATAGCATGCCTGACACAATGCTGATTTTACGGTATGGTACTCAAGGGGCTTGTTGGGAGGACGGAGCTTGTTGAGGTGATTCAATTCATCAAACCAATGTGTGATGAATTTCACTTTGGATTCCTTCCAATTGTTGAGGTTCAACTTGAGTAACGCTTGTAGCTGAGTCGAGTTGTCGTATACTTTTGCTTTTGATTGGCTATGAAGGTTTACGAAGTCGAAGTAGGCCTTGCGTCCATCACGAGTGTTAGAATGACTGTGTACACATGATGCAGAAAGGTCACTCTTGAAGACTTCCAACATTAGTACCCAGAAGAAGGCACATTGTTTGACGTAGAGATCACGGGTGTAACCCACAAGCGTGGCTGGAGGCCAAGTTTCATTGAGGAATGTCTCTGTATCGATGTCGTATGCCTCGAGTTTAGCTTTGAAACCGACGAGCCAGTGTTCGAATCTCAAGTCATTCGTGAGGGGAGTAAAGGACTTTTCATCTCGTGCTTTTCGGCACCATGATTCGTACTTTACCTGCTGAGGTGACTTTTTGTTACTTCCTGCCGGAGGAGGTGGTGGGTTCAGAGCAGATTCGTTACGCAAGCGTTGGGCACGCTCTTCGCGGAATGACTGGAATTCCCTGTATGTATATGACTTTACATCTTTCCAGTTCCTCTCGTCTTCTTCTAGAACGACATCGACTTCTTGTAGGTCGATAGCGAAATCCGCAAGTGCTTCTATGCTCCTTTGAATGGATCGAGGGATATGCGTTGGCAGTCCTCCCTCCGTATAGGTAAGTTCGCGTGCAAAATCCGATTCGATAAGTGCGTCGAGGAACGACTTCCACTCGCATAATCCGCCTTCCTTGAGAGCTAGACACAACTTGCTAGTAGTCTCACTTGTTACGTTGAGTAGGGATATGAGTATCTTTTTCATATCAGTATCGAAGCTGGGAAAGCGGTTGATAGTGGTGACTTCGGCGTCATTCTTCTCTTCGCCTCTGAGTGCATTGCCGGGCATCAACGGTATGTTCGGCATCTGTGGTGGTTCGGAGCCTTGGAAAGAATTGCGTGGTGACTGAGAATGGGAACTGCTTCGTGTACGATGTGCGACGTGCATATGCCAGCGTAGGGATTGTGTTCAATTCCGTTCCTGTTCCTTCTTGTGTGCAAGCCTTCTTAGAGCTTGCGACTGTTAATCTATTATTTTCCTTCTGAATCCGATTCGTTGAGAGTCTGATTCAAAGGCTTCTGACGAACAGCAACGCTGTGTTAGTGTGTTAGTAGACGAACGATTGTACTCTATGCGTGACAATTGTGGTTGGATACTTTCGGCAACGGATAATCGGACTACAGGCGAGACTAGGGAAACGCCAGATCTCCTCTTGCTGTGACTTATTCAGATTGCAGCGAGACAGACCTTAGTATGTAGATTACAGGTAGTTGGTAGCAACTAGTGTGAATTTTGGGATATAAATCAGTTGAATGTTAAAAGTATGAGATAAAGTGAAATCTTGCCGAAATGCAAGATATCTCTTTTATTGAGATGAATACGTTGCAACTGCTGTTGCGTAGTGCTGAGATTACTCGCTGATTATTTCTGTACATGTATTAGTCGTTGACCATATATATTTGTATGCATGTATATGTATTGTGTGAGAATCACATGCCAACGGTTTTCTTCTCTTGTTCCATTAAGAAGACTCCATGAAATGTTTATCATTAAGGTCAGGAATTGCTCCCGTAGCTCGTGTGATATTTTATGAAATCAGAATTTGCTCACCGAAGAACAATGGCAATATCGTAAGACAGGGATTGCTCACCGTTTATGCGCGGTGGGAATCGATGCGCCGTGGGAACCGATATGCCGTGGGAATCGATTATTTAGATGAATACGAGACTCGTTGATTCATGCGCATAGGAAATCTACCCTTTGGTAGCTTTGGTACTTCTGGTCACGAAAGGAATTTAATAGTGACAATTGTGTTTGGATACTTTCGGCAACGGATAATCGGACTACAGGCGAGACTAGGGAAACGCCAGATCTCTTCTCGCTGTGACTTATTCAGATTGCAGCAAGACAGACCTTAGTATGTAGATTACAAGTAGTTGGTAGCAACTAGTGTGAATTTTGGGATATAAATCAGTTGAATGTTAAAAGTATGAGATAAAGTGAAATCTTGCCGAAATGCAAGATATCTCTTTTATTGAGATGAATACGTTGCAACTGCTGTTGCGTAGTGCTGAGATTACTCGCTGATTATTTCTGTACATGTATTAGTCGTTGACCATATATATCTGTATGCATGTATATGTATTGTGTGAGAATCACACGCCAACGGTTTTCTTCTCTTGTTCCGTTAGGAAGACTCCATGATATGTTTATCATTAAGGTCAGGAATTGCTCCCGTAGCTCGTGTGATATTTTATGAAATCAGAGTTTGCTCACCAAAGAACAATGGCAATATTGTAAAACAGGGATTGCTCACCGTTGATGCGCGATGGGAATCGATGCGCCGTGGGAATCGATATGCCGTGGGAATTGATTACTTAGATGGATACGGGACTCATTGATTCGTACGAATAGGAAATCTACCCTCTGGTAGCTTTGGTACTTCTGGTCACGAAAGGAATTTAATACCCATACTTTCTGTAAACAGGATTGGAATATTCTTCTATCTATGGTAAATGACCGGGAAGGCCCATTCTTTCTGTTTTCACGACCAAAGTTCGATACTTAAGATCGGAAGCAAGGTTCGTCCACGATCAAAGTTCGATACTTAAGATCGGAAGCAAGGTTCTTTTGTTTTCATGACCAAAACAAGGTGAATTGCCTGGTTCCGGTATAGCCGTTTTGATATCTCCAATCATGTGTTTCGATACTCAGGGAGGTTCGAAGAAGCTTCTTGTAACAGCTGTTTCGATGATCACGATTAGAAGGAAGCTTCTAATCAAGAAGGAAGCTTCTCATGATAGCATGTGATTCTACAGTGCTGTACGATTAGCGGTGTACTGTATTCATCACTGCACTAAAAGAGATATCATGCTCTCCAGCAAGATTACTCTCTTATCTCATACTTTTAACATTCAACTGATTTATATCCCAAAATTCACACTAGTTGCTACCAACTACTTGTAATCTACATACTAAGGTCTGTCTCGCTGCAATCTGAATAAGTCACAGCAAGAAGAGATCTGGCGTCTCCCTAGCTTCGCCTGTAGTCCGATTATCCGTTGTCGAAAGTATCCAAACACATTTGTCACGCGTAGAGTACAATCGTTCGTCTACTAACACACTAACACAGCGTTGCTGTTCCTCAGAAGCCTTTGAATCAGACTCTCAACAAATCGGATTCAGAAGGAAAATAATAGGTTTGCGTTCCAGTCAATCGCTCTTGGTTTGACTCCAATCAATGGTTGATATCGTGCCCAATTTGCCCATGTGAGAAGCCTCGATGATAGCCTGTTACCATAGTGTATACTTTTTGGATTAGGACAGTCTGGACTGATTGATTTCAATCCATGCATGAATGACTTTATGCTTTCCTTGTTGAGGTCTGTAATTTCACGAATATTGGACATTCCTCCCCTCATAATTTCTTCAGCTGATTCGTAGTTGATACCAAAGTCCATCAAGCTGCTTCTGAAAGCGAGCTGTTCTGGGTTCAGAAATCTCCCATTGTTGAATCTTCTGATTTTTATTCTGGGTTGGGACAACCTCCTTGCGAGTCGGTCAGCCCTTGCATCCGCGTTTTGGTCTCCCTCTTCATTGTCACTATTCTCATCATCCGGGTTCTCACCCCTACTTTCGGCATCCTTTATCGCTCTGATCCTTTTCTTTACTTCTTGGTCGATGACTCTCTTCATGGTTGAGTTCATTTCTGGGTCAACGAGGGCCCTTTCCATTACTTGCATGATTCTATCTTCAAATTCATCGTCATCTCCCCTACCTCCTCCATTGTTCTCATCAGGATTTTGTGGATCATCCACTTCCATTTTTTCTTCCTCACTGGTATCATTTGCTCTAGTTCGTACCATGGTGGAGAGGATATTCTAATGGTATTCGATGGAAGCTGGGGTCGAATATTCGATCGAAGGTGGTATGTGGGTAAAGAGAGTGTAATCGAATCGAGGATTGGATGTGAGATGGTTGTAGATGTTGACTGCTGTCGAGTGTGATTCGCTTATCTGTTTTTGTATTTTGTATTTCCGGATCGAATTTTCGTTCCGGTTTGTTTGTACTTTCTGACTATTCGGATCGAATTTTTTGTTCCGGTTTGTCTGTATTTTTGTGAGCTTTTGCTTTTGTCACAATTTAAGATTGTGAGCTATTCTATCCGGTCTCTGGATTTGCTCATTCTGTATTTCTGTGGTGAAAGATTGTTTCCTGAGAATTTAGTGTTCTCTTTTTCCTTTTGGATCTTTGAGATCTTTCGTTCTTCGAGATTTGGTGTTCTCGATTCTAGAGCAGATGTTCTTTCGCAATCTGTTCCTTTGCAAGCAGATGTTCTTCGCAATCTGTTTCACCACAGAACACTTGAGGCTCAATCTTCTGGCTCACGTCATTCTTGTTTTCAGTGAAAGATCAGTGTTCTCGGATTGGATATTGATTCCTTTCAACTGATGCCAACCTGGGCGATTCGTTCAGCTGAATCGTCCAGTGTCTTTTCCCTTGCTTGTTGCTGGATCTCGATACCCGGTGGAGCCACCACCTTGGTTCGAGTCTTCGGCCTCTTCTTTCAAGGGAGGCCGCCCTGGTGTTGGTCTATTCCAGGGCTCCACAAGCAATTGCCCCTTTTACATCCTTGAGGGTTGATGCCGGTTGCTGATCAGGTTAATCCGGATTCGTTGGTCTTCGAGCTCAAACTGCGTTTCTTTAACGCCGTTGGGTCCTCCACAGCTCGTAGAGTGCTGTGGGTCTGATAAACTAGAAAAAGTGTGTGGTAACAAACAACAAACGCAATCGGTCTTACGATCGATTGATTTAGTGAGCAAGATTATTGTTACGGTTCGATCGTCTTTTGCAGATTGACAGGTTAATTACTCATCGTATCGTCGTGTCGATTTACAGCATATTACCGTGTAATTCTAAGCATACAAAACACATGTAATTAAGACACAAAACACACGCAAAACCATCTTCTTTCGGTCTTTCGTGTTACCGTATTACCGTGATATTCTATCGGAATATCACATGTGATTGTACCTTATCATGTAGAATTAGTGCTTTGCAGGGGCCCTGTGGAGTTGTTGAGTACGTAGTTATTGTATGTATTGTAAGTATGTGTTGGTAAAGTTATGGTGCAATAATTGAATTGGTTATTCGAGTCATGGTGTGTAGTTATAGTTATGTTACGTATGTACTGGGGAAAGTCTTTCGTCATTGTTTTAGTTTTAACAGTCCCTGCGCAAGGTACATCCATTCTGATTGAACGCGGCTGTACGAGCTACTAGTAATCACGAGTTATCAGAACTACAAGCAAGTTACCTATGTTCATACCGATCGTATCAATCAATCTATACTACCAATCAAGTTACCCATTTGCACGAGTTCTATTGCAAATTCGAGCTAGCACAAACAAGCAAGCTGTACGAGCTAATGGTAATTACGAGCTATCAGAACTACAAGCAAGCTACCTATGTTCATACCGATCGTATCAATCAATCTATAGTACCAATCAAGTTACTCATTTGCACGAGTTCTATTGCAAATTCGAGCTAGCACAAACAAGCAAGCTGTACGAGCTAATGGTAATTACGAGCTATCAGAACTACAAGTAAGCTACCTATGTTCATACCGATCGTATCAATGAATCTATACTACCAATCAAGTTACCCATTTGCACGAGTTCTATTGCAAATTTGAGCTAGCACAAACAAGCAAGCTGTACGAGCTAATGGTAATTACGAGCTATCAGAACTACAAGCAAGCTACCTATGTTCATACCGATCGTATCAATCAATCTATAGTACCAATCAAGTTACTCATTTGCACGAGTTCTATTGCAAATTCGAGCTAGCACAAACAAGCAAGCTGTACGAGCTAATGGTAATTACGAGCTATCAGAACTACAAGTAAGCTACCTATGTTCATACCGATCGTATCAATCAATCTATAGTACCAATCAAATGATTCATTTGCGCGAGTTCTATTACAAATTCGAGCTAGCACAAACAAGCAAGCTGTACGAGCTAATGGTAATTACGAGCTATCAGAACTACAAGCAAGCTACCTATGTTCATACCGATCGTATCAATCAATCTATACTACCAATCAAGTTACTCATTTGCACGAGTTCTATTGCAAATTTGAGCTAGCACAAACAAGCAAGCTGTACGAGCTAATGGTAATTACGAGCTATCAGAACTACAAGTAAGCTTCCTATGTTCATACCGATCGTATCAATCAATCTATAGTACCAATCAAATGATTCATTTGCGCGAGTTCTATTACAAATTCGAGCTAGCACAAACAAGCAAGCTGTACGAGCTAATGGTAATTACGAGCTATCAGAACTACAAGTAAGCTACCTATGTTCATACCGATTGTATCAATCAATCTATACTACCAATCAAGTTACTCATTTGCACGAGTTCTATTGCAAATTCGAGCTAGCACAAACAAGCAAGCTGTACGAGCTAATGGTAATTACGAGCTATCAGAACTACAAGTAAGCTACCTATGTTCATACCGATCGTATCAATCAATCTATAGTACCAATCAAATGATTCATTTGCGCGAGTTCTATTGCAAATTTGAGCTAGCACAAACAAGCAAGCTGTACGAGCTACTGCTAAGTACGAGCTATCGTATTCACAGTTCAACAACGACCACAATCGTATCAGAGTAATTAAGTCCAGCTCATTTATGTAGAAATTGTACCAATTCAAAAAAGTCTGATTGTATTATTTCTCAACGGCAACGACAGAAGACCAAAGAAACGGATGACGATGTCGATCGGTCAGCCAGAATACATACACAACACCTACCAGAACTGAGTAGGAAGTGTAATCGGGCATACGGAAATTGCCGACGTAATCTTTGAAGGATGAAAACGTCGACCGGTCAGAATACATCCACAACACCTACCAGAACTCAGTAGGAAGTGTAATCGGGCATACGGAAATTGCCGACGTAATCTTTGAAGGATGAAAACGTCGACCGGTCAGAATACATCCACAACTCCTACCAGAACTGAGTAGGAAGTGTAATCGGGCATACGGAAATTGCCGACGTAATCTTTGAAGGATGAAAACGTCGACCGGTCAGAATACATCCACAACTCCTACCAGAACTGAGTAGGAAGTGTAATCGGGCATACGGAAATTGCCGACGTAATCTTTGAAGGATGAAAACGTCGACCGGTCAGAATACATCCACAACTCCTACCAGAACTGAGTAGGAAGTGTAATCGGGCATACGGAAATTGTCGTCAAACAATCTGTTGACGACGCACATCAGAGTAGATGGCTGTAAGTACATCATGTCCGACTCATTCATGTACAAATTGTACCAATTGTAACAAGTCCGATTGTATTTCTCACCAACCTGTCACAAGTATTTCTTTTCCGGCTCGTTTCTGTACATTCTGTACTACTCAGCAAAAGGCCGATCGGAAATACTATCGCACTTCCGGTCGAGCTAGTGTCCAAGGCAGAAACGGTGACTGTCAAAAGTATTTCATTTCCGACGGCGCCGTGTACAAATCCTACTATTTACCACAAGTCGGATTGTAAATACTATCGAAATTCCGGCTGAGCGAAAGAAGGGAGTGCGAGCAACCAAAAACGGATCGATTGATCGAACCGATTGTCACAAGTAATTCACTTCCGACGCCACTGTGTACAAATCCTACTATTTATCACAAGTCTGATTCGAAATAGTATCAAGATTCTGGTCGAGCGAAACAAGGGACGCGAAACATACTCTGAGTGTCACAAGTTTTTCAGTTCTGACGTCGCTGTGTACAAATCCTACCATTGACGAGAAGTTGGATTGGAAATACTATCGAACTTCGGTCCAGCGAAACGAGCAATCGGAACGAGCAATCGAAATAGGGATCGCCGACTGTCGCAAGTTTTTCAGTTCCGACGTCGCTGTGTAAATTGTATACTACTCAGCACATTTCCGATTGGAAATACTATTGGAATTCCGGTCGAGCTACTTCAAAGGCAGAAACAAGTTGTGCGAAAGGCAGAAGGAAGGGAGCAATCGGACGGACTGTCACAAGTTATTCAGTTCGGACGACGCTGTGTACAAATCCTACCATCCACCACAAGTCGGATTGGAAATACTATTGAACTTCGGTCGAGCGCGAAACAAGGGAGTGCAAGAAGCAACTGAAACGGATCAATTGTAACAAGTATTTAAGTTATCTGTTGACGACGACTCATTCATGTACAAATTGTACCAAATCTAACAAGTCTGATTGTATTTGTCACCAACTTTCTCATCTGGAAAAGACGACGTCGACCGGCCGGAAAACATCCACAACACCTACCAGAACTCAGTGGGAAGTGTAATCGGGCATACGGAAATTGCCGTCAGAGAATCTGGTGAATTGACTAAAACGACGATTTGAGTACTAGCAACAGAAACAGCAACAGCAACAGCAGCTCAAGCGATAGCAGTTGGTGTGACGGCAACAGTGATGATAGCAGCGAGGATACAGATTCTGATACAAGGTATAGTTTTTGAATTGTGTGAAGTGCATTGTGTTGTAGCATGGAAGTAGTAGTGTTCTTGGAGTATGCAAATTTGCAGACAAATCAACAGCCATAGTAAGATGTCATTACCATCCTTCACCTTCTTCAAGGGGAGGATAGAATGTCGCTTTTTGGGGACAAAGCCCACTTGTACATTGTGCGTGCGAAAATCTGCTTTGCAGATCGTTTCACAGTGGTGTACTTTAAGGTGCTGAGGCTTTCTCCAGAAGTATAATCTGAAATGATACTGTTGTCTTGCAATGATGAATTCAATCTTGAATTTGAAGCTTGTTGCATTACAAGTGGCATTAATTACAGTTTGCTGAATAATACATGGTGTGCACACTTGACTATAGTCTTGTGGGTAAGACACATCCTCTGTCAGCAATTATGTATTCATGATGTCATTGGAATAATATGAGCTTACACTCAAGCATTGTTTTCCTCAAGCCAACTCTTTGGAATCTGAATGGTGAAAAACAATGATTACCTGTTTTCAGTGTCTCTAATTTTTGTTTGTTTGTTTAAATCTCATATTGGCAACCAACGTTTCAACCAACTAGCATTGAACCGGTGTCTTCATCATCATGAGTGAGAAAGCAAAAAAGTTGGAAATCAAGAAAGTGTTGGGTCTGGAAGAGATTGTTGTTCCTTTGTTGTACATGAATGAAAGAGTAAGCAAGAAGAAGTCATTTGAAATGTTGAACACAGCCAAACCAAGTGCTGCAAAAGGAAATCATTATGTTTCAGGACTGGTTTACTCTACACATCAAATGCCAACACCAAACACCAACAATGGATGGACTTATGTTGTCAGACGTCCGACAAAAAAGGAACGATTGAATAGGATGGCAAAATACTCTCATGTTATCTCAACACCAGTACAAAAACAAGAGTACAACTTTGCTAACGGAAAAATCTATGTTGACTACCTAAAGACTAATCTGTCAGATGACATTAAGAACAACCTATCAAAAATTCTCAACTCACATACAGAAGTTAGAACGAAATTGGGTGAGACAGGAAAAATGGTAGCTTTTGGTTCAAGATTTGATTGTGTCTCAGCTTCAACAACTTATTATGGGGCTAAACATGAAGATTTGGCCAGCGTTCAAAGCACTGTGAGGAATTTCATTGTTCCTTTCCATGATGTGTTGGAACAAAGTATGTGCAATGAATTGCTTCAGCCTGTGATGAAGCACTTAAAAAGGAAAGAAAATACTCTTTGTTTCCAAAAGAAATCATATTTGCCAACATTTGCTTGTGCAATGAATTTGACCAATGCTATTCACACTGATAAGCAAGACACTACACGTTCATTTGCTTTGTTCCTTTCAAGCAATCCTAAACAACCCTTGCCAACAACATGGTTTCTTTTTCCTTTTTTTGGTCTGTCAATTGAGTTAAAGGGTACAGTGCTAATAACTTGGGAAGCTTTTTCTATGCCTCATGCGTCATGTACAGTTTTGGCTACATCTGAGAATTGTTTCTCTAGCCAGCATGAAGCTTCTGTTGTTTCGGCTGTTGGTTTTGGCAATAGGCGGGTTCAAGGTGCAATTTCAATGAAGATGAGTTTAGAAAAAAAAGGGCGCAACAAAAACATTGAAGTTGGGGACAAAGTTAATGTGAGCTTGTCCTTTCAAAAACTATCAGAAATGAAGAGTTCAACAATGGGTTCTAGTTATCAATGGTGTTCCAGCAAAGATTGCAGTACCAATGTTAGGCCTAAAAAGAGGAGCCATAGAATTGCTATTGTGCAGTCCCTGTGTGCTGAAGAACAATCAGTTAGAGTGAAGTTCTGTGGAAAATTACACAGGTCATTGGGAATTCAAGAGGTTCCAATGTATGATGTTAGTTTACGAATGAAATGTAATAAAATTAATTAATATTTTATACCCATATTATCTTGCAATAACTCAGTCATCAACCCAAAAACCCACCAGATTTGAGCACAGTGCAAATCCTGCCAATCCCCAACCAAAATAGAGTTAGATATTATGTATCCAGTTCAGACAGCGATAGTTCTGACAGCAGTTCCGATTGAGTAGCAAGGGTGAATGTAACGTTTAACTTTAAATTATTGTTTAATATTACTATAGAGGGTTAGCTCTAAGTACAGTTTTGCGAGATACATATGCGCTCATAATATAACAGCCTTCGTATTTCGGATTCGAACAGCTATGTAATACTAATGGGTTGAACAATAGAGTATCGCCTGACCTCAATGGCACTTTCACTCCATACGTGGGGAAGACGGTTGATGACTGAGTTTTATTTTGGTTAGGGACTGGAAAGATCTGCACTGTGTTCAAATCTGGTGGATTTTTGGATTGATGACTGAGTTATATTTTAGTCGGGGATTGACAGGATTTGCACTGTGTTCAAATCTGATATGGTTTAGGGTTGAGGATTGAGTTATATTTTGGTCGGGGATTGGAAAGATTTGCACTGGCTTCAAATCTGTTCAATTTTTGAACTGATGACTGAGTTACTTTTTAGTCAGGGATTGAAATAATTTGCACTGTGCTCAAATCTCGTGGGTTTTTCAGCTGTTGGGAGACACAAAACATAAGAATACTGATCTACAAAGAAGAAAAGACGAAAACAAGCACATAACTTCACAGTACCCGACAGGAACAAACCATCATGAACAGCAATATACCTCCCATGGATTTGGATGATCAGGAAATCAATGACAATGCCAATACAACTGTGGGTACAGAGAAGACACTAGAAGGAAAAACAGAGTCAAAAACAATTTCTGTCATGCTAGAAGCAGCAATCGATACAGCACCCGACAGGAACAACCCTATCATGAACAGCAATTTATCGCCCGCCAACGCAGCAAGCGATACAGCACCCGACAGGAAAAATCCCATCATGAACAGCAATTTATCGAACACCAACAATCCTGCTTTGACGACACTAACTCCCATGGATTTAGAGGGTAAAGAAAGTAATGACAATGCCAATATAACTGTGGGTACGGAGAAGACACTTGAAAGAAAAATGGAGTCAAAAACAATTTCTGTCATGGTAGAAACAGCAATCGATGACAATGGTAATGCCAATGTGAATGTCGGCATTGTTAAGGAAACAAATTTAGAAAATATTGGACAGGACACGGTGAATTACAAAACGGTTGCAGGGACAGAGACGACAACAATTTCTGGTAATGACAAAACAGCAACAACAACAGAAATTGATGTGACGACAAATGAGACAACTTCACCGGACGATCATCAGATTGTTAAAAGGATGTCAGATAATCAAGAGACAAAGAATAAAGGAAAGCCAATCGGTTCAAAGAAAAAAAATGATCCTCTATCAAAATACAACAAACCCAATCTAGTGGAAATTAGAAAACTATCTAAAGAAAAAGCAATCGACATGATGTCTGGATTATGCAGTTATATCTTTCATGATAATGACAAGGAAATACCATATGCGATGCCAACTTCGGTGATGGGTTTCATATGTAAATGTGGGCAAGTTATGGGCCATGCAAAAAAAGCAAGTAAACACTTACAAAACTGCCAATCCATGGAAGACACTGTCCCAAAATGCATACCAGATGAAATGAATTATAGAGCTGAATCTCGATATGCATGGTATCAGAACAAGCTTCAGTTGAAATTGAGTCTTAAACAAAAAACATTTGCCTGTATCTGTGGTGAGATGCATGGAATAACAGCTTTTTCCACTCATGCTAATGCCTGTCAATTTGCTGCAGAGTGCGTCAAGGAATTTGAATTGAGGAATGCTACTCCTCAACCATTGAAATCTATGACAAATGGATCTTTTTCTAATGATGTTTTGCTTGAAATTTCTCAACCCAATCATTCAATATCTTACAAACGCATGAAATGTGAACAAATGATAGATCACCCATTTGTTACTATGACGTTTGAAAGAGCTGCGTTTTATGTGCCAAAACTTGAAGATCCATTGTTTGCTACACAATTGCAAATTGTTGATAGCATCCAAGCCAAAATTATGAAACATTGGGATTTTTTCAAGTCAGTTGTTTCTAAGGCAAGGAAAGCAGATCATTCCGCACAACCAATACAAGCATTCAGATATGAAATGCATCTGTCTTTCAGTCCAACGCACCTAGCACTTAAACCGGCATGGAAAAAGTTTTGTGATAAAACTGGTTTTGAGATGCGTCATATGGTTTCTTTGTTAAAATTTATTGAAGAAACCACTATGAATATGTGTTTACCACGAACAATTCCAAAAGAAGAAATTCAATATTGGAAGGTTGCTACACCTAGCCTAATAATCACTGAAGTACGTGGTGATCAGGCCATGCACTTAGATTTGATGGGACATCGTTTTGAAAAACAATTTGGAATGCTGCTTACAGGAGGGCAGAGTACAACAAAAGTGGTTGAACCAAGTCAAAAAGAAAAGGTTGGTTATAGAACAGCAATTGATCTCATTCAGAAAGGTTTATCATCTGTTCGGGCTTTGAATTGGATAAATATTCCAGATTCATTTTTTCAGAAAATCAAAAATATGGGAGAAACGGAAGAAGCCTTGGATGAATATTTTCAAACAGCATTTGGTGATTTATTCAGGATTATTCATGGTGAACGTCATGTCCAATGCGACAAAAATGAATCGATTACACCCAATCTGCTCGAAAATTTTGAATTCAAAGCAGCCAGACTCGTACGGTGTCCTTTGCTGTCTTTTTCTGAAATTCCAGGAGGAGTAATCCACGCTGGTAGTGGTTCATCCATAAACACGATCCGTATTTTGCTATTTTGGACTGCATATAACAAGACAAAAACAAAACAGTATGATGCTGGTTTACAGGTTACACTTCTGCAGAATATGGTTATGATTGCAGAGTCTGTTTGGAAACATATTGATGATTTGGACAAAGAATATATGATTCATCTACTCTACTATGCATATTACGTTTCAGCAGAAGCTTACAAGCCTACAGCCTCTGGAATGTTTGCAAGTCAAGGCAATTTTTCTGAAGTGCACACACTTGTTTCAAAATTTCACATTATATGTGAATGTGAATCAGATGCAGAGAAGAATCAAAAAATGACTGAATTGCTTTCCACCTATACTAAACGTTTGTTCAAGGTTCAATATCACCGTGAAGCAAAAAAACATAAAAAAAACTATAAGGAAAATTAAGTTATTTTCCCCACGACCCCCTTTTTGGGGGGTCTAATACGTGCAAAAGACAGATTACATTAAAAAAATTAAAATTTGTTTGTTAGATGTTAATTTCTCATTCCCTCTATGCTTTGAATTCATTTTGTGCGCGAGACATGCTCACACATACATCACATGCACATACATGACACGTGCCCCACGCATGGTATAATTGGAAGACACATGTTGAATAGTTTTTAGAGTACTTTTCACATCATAGTATCTTCAATTCGTTCATCTTAATCAATTCCATTACTATGAAGTCCCAGGTTTGTGAAAAAATCTTTATTTTATTATCTATGATTAATCCAATTGACCTATTGCAAATTCCAAGGCAATCTTGTTTCATTGTTTTTAATCTATCACAACAGTGTCAAGTCCCAGGTTCTCAAAGTCGTTTGACAGGATAACGTAGAATTAGCAGGCAAACAATCAATTTGGAATTACTTCACACACTACTGTGTGGTTTTTGAAGGTATTTTGGTCCGTGCATTACCACTGCAATTTTTGCACACTTTTTTCACGATGAAAAACCCATCCTAATCACGATAAAATAAACACTTCAAATACAGCAGCATCTAATCAATCATTCTTTTCAATATGGCGCCAACGAGAAAGGCTGTAAACTCCATTGATGACTCTAAGAAAAAGACTACCACTGTCACCAGAAAACCTCCATCTCCAGTTAAAAAAGAGAAAATCATTAAACCTAGAAAGTTGAGCAGCCCACGAAAGTATCAGCAGAATGTGGTAGAAGTTTTCAAATTTTGCACGGATGATAGAATGATGGGTGCACAGCTTCTTAATGTTATGGGTGAAGCTGGTTTTGCGTTTCCTGTGTTGAAAGCAATCAGAGAAGGTAATTTGAACAAGTATCCTGAGCTAGGTCCTGATCATTTTGATGTGAGATGCACGGAAACTCTTATTCTGAGGGAATCACATGACACTAACAAAGCTCTAAAAGACACACCCACCAGCAAATATGGACATGTTGCTTTTGTTGCCTTCCCTAATCCTGACAGATACCCTACCATTGAAACAGAGACTATGGAAGAATTCAGAGATTTGATCGTCAAGATTTTTTGTAGTGAAGAACAGAAAGATGCCGAAAAAACATTTCTTCCATTTTCTCCAACTCATATCAAAATCCCAAACAATGCTCCTCCTAATAGTTCCATTGACAAAATATTCAAGGATGATAGTACACATGCAATCTTTGAAACCTATCATTGTCCAGAAGAGGTGAAGACTCCAGAAGAGAAATATTCATACATCCGTGAGAATGATTTGTGGGACATCTTCACACGCAAAAACAATGGTGAATACAGCTACTATGCAACACGCTTTGTTGGCTTTCCTGTAGGACAGAACTATCAGGATTGAAGTATCATCTCCAGATTAACAGAAATCATGTTAATTACAAAGGGTCAATGCCACCTTATCAGAAGATTATCAGATTTAACCAAAAAGAATTATCGCATCAAAAACAATTGACATAATCGCATACCATCCCAAAAGCAATTATATAACAAATACAAAAAAAACATATTATTCATCATCTTTTTCTCAACTGTCATAAATTGAAAAATCTAAATCAGCAAAGCATAACATTTGTGTACAAAAACAAAACATAATAAGTCTATTTCCGTACCAAAATTATAGAGATTTGAAGACAGTGCAAATCCTGTCAATCCCGGACCAAAATATAACTCAGTCATCAATCCAAAAACTCAACAGATTTGAACACAGTGCAAATCCTGCCCATCCCCGACCAAAATATAAGTCAGTCATCAATAAAAAAACTCACCAGATTTGAAGACAGTGCAAATCTTTCCAATCCACGACCAAAATATAACTCAATCATAAACCCAAAAAACTCACTAGATTTGAAGATAGTGCAAATTTTGCCCATCCCCGACCAAAATATAACTCAGTCATCAATCCAAAAATTCACCAGATTTGAAGACAGTGCAAATCCTGCCCATCCCCGATCAAAAGAAATCTCAATCATCAACCAAAAACTCACCAGATTTGAAGACAGTGCAAATCCTGCCCATCCCCGACCAAACTATAACTCAGTCATCAATCCAAAAATTCACCAGATTTGAACACAGTGCAAATCTTTTCAGTCCCTAACCAAAATATAATTCAATCATCAACCGAAAAACCACACCAGATTTGAACACTGTGCAAATCTTGTCAATCCCCGACCAAAATTTAACTAAATCATCAACCCAAAAACACACCAGATTTGAAGACAGTGCAAATCCTGCCCATCCCCGACCAAAATATAACTCAGTCATCAATTCAAAAATTCACCTGATTTGAAGTCAGTGCAAATCCTACCCATCCACGACCAAAATATAACTCAGTCGTCAATCCAAAAACTCACCAGATTTGAACACAGTGCATATATTTCCATCCCCGACCAAAATATAATATAACTCAGTCATCAACCCAAAAACTCACCAGATTTGAAGACAGTGCAAATCTTTCCTTGAAGACAGTTCAAATCTTTCCAGTCCCTACCAATCCTCGACCTAACATTAACTCAGTTGACTATCAAAATATTGACCAGATTTGGCCCAAATTTATGTTTCAGGTACGTTAGGCAAGCAAATTGGAAATGTTTTCAACTATTTCAAATCTACATGGCTCTGAGTATCCCGTTTCTTACCTAATATCATTGATCATTTTCACTACAATATTCTGAAACAGGTTGATAATGCTTGTGACAACTCATGCCATTCAAAAAGCCTATGAAGAGGCATTTAAAGCAAAAAATAAATTGATTACTTTTTCTCAGGGAAAGTTCAAAGCAAAAGTTTGCTGTATCTGTGACAGATTCATAAGAACAGGTGATGAAAAAAAACTTGACTTTAGTTCTCTAGCACATCCATATGTTAGAGATTATTTTCACAAGAAGAAAATCAAGTGGGACAATATGCCGTTTAAATTTGCTTCTGTGTCAGTTAGGAACCAAGTTCTGAAGCAATACACACAAAAATGTATCAATGGGAGAAGAATAATCCACAATCAACAAATTTTATTCAATGATTTCATTTTGTCACCAAAGACATATGCGATCAAGCCTTCTAGTGATAGAGAAGCTATCTCCCAATTTGGGTGCTGCAGCCAATGCTATAATGGTATTGAGAGCATGAAAAAGAACAATAATAAACAAGCCAAGCTTCCAAAATATGCTATAGCAAATGGACTCTTGCATGGATATCCTCCTAACGAACTATTAGATTTGACAGCAACAGAACTTGCCATTATCTCAGATGTGAGAATCAGCCAACACATATTTCATTTCCATGCTGGACAGCATCAAATGATTAAAGGGTATCACTTTTTGAGAAGAAACAATTTGGAATATACAAGTGGCGTTATCAACTATCTGGAATCAATTGGGAAGAATCAAATCCAAGTGATCCTAACAGGATCATTCACTAACCAACAAAAACTGGCAGTAAAAAAGAAAATGGAGTTCAGAATACAAAAAGTGAAAAAAGCCTTGCATTGGATGAAACAAAATATGGGTTACCTTGAGGATGAAAACATAAATGATACTCATATCATTTTACCTCTTTTTGTTGACAAGACCAATCAAATACCATCTTCGAACTCAAACATTGAACAACAATTTGAAATGCATGTCATCTTTCCTGACAAGAATCTACCCAGCACAACCAATGGAGGATTTGACACAGATAAACATTTCAAGGACCACTGTATAGAAGATCTCATTGACAAGAATGCCACCATGATCTGTAGAACATCCAACAACATACTGAAAGATTATGAAGGGAACAATTTCTTGCGTTCTTTCCCACTTCAATTTCCATATGGCATTGGATCTATTGATGTGGATGGAGAAGAGAGAATGAGTCCTGATTATCTGAAATATTTATCATAGTTATCATCACCATGCTTTCATCAGGGTGAATTTGTAGCAGTTATGTACAATTTTGTACAAAGAGTCAAAATGGTGAAACATTCCTATTTAAAAACAACAAAAAACCTGAGGTGCAACTTTTCACAGCTTGACCCAGTTCAACTCAAACAAGCATCAATCAATTTTCTAGATGGAAATGTGGTGCCAGAAACAAATGAAGATTTTTTTCTATCTAAAATAAGGGGAGTAACAAGTTCAATGGGAAATACAAATGCAGCTTCTGATCTTGCTAGAAAGAAAATGTTTCAACTGATGGCACATTATGGATTGCCTTGCATTCTATTCACGATCACTCCAAATGATTCAATCAATTTTAGGATTAGAGTGATGTCAAAATCCAAGGATGAAGAAGTTACTTCTGAGGATTTCCCAGATCTTTTTAAGCGAGAACAACCACCCATTGATGATTGTGATCTTTTTCAGTTTGTGACAGAGTGCTCATCGATAAGAACAACATATCCAGGTATTTGTGCTATTGAATTTGAAAATATTTTGGAAATAACCATCAAGTTCATATTGGGATGGGATAACAAGGAAGGTAACATCAAAGATAGGGGTTTATTTGGAGATTTAGAAGCATATAGTGTTGCAGTTGAAGAACAAGGACGTGGCACTCTGCATGCACATTTTGTTTTGTGGATAAATAAATGGAATGATCTGCTACAAGATTTGCATACGGAGGACAAGCAAGATGGGGCAATAGAGACCATGAAACACTATGCACAAAACATACTGACAACAAAATTGTTTCATAACTTTGATTCTATTCAGTGCAGGAATCCTGAGTGTTTGAGTTTGGTTTCAGAATCTTTTGAGAAATGCACAGAACAGGATTTAAGGAGCTTGAGACTTAAACATGGTCACACATCACTGGGTGACAAAGCAATTTTCAAATGCAGAGCCTGCTCGAAACTTTACACAAGTGAAGATTTGGCGCGTGAAAGTTTAGATTTCCTCAAAAGTATACCAACATCAAATGAAACTGGAGAACAATATTTCATGTATCACAAGTTTTGGAATGGTGTGACTAAGCAATCAAAATCTCAGGTGACAATGGAAATGGCATTGCATAAAGAAACTGCTGCCCAAATTAAAAGTGGTCATTTCCCGCGCCTTGGATCAATGAAATACAAAAAAAACCTTCACATTGTGAATTTGTTACGCAATTTGCATGCCTCAACACATGCAAGCTCATGTCACAAAAAGGACAAAAATGGTGAATGTAGGTTCAAGCTCCCGCTTCCTGCTTGTGATGAAACAAAGATACATTTTGAAGATGAAGAATTAACATCATTTGATTGGACAGGCAAATGCAACAAGAAACAATTGTTTGTCTGGGAACATGAGAGAACACATCAGGATTGTTTTGCCAATTCAAACAATAGTATTGTAAGTTCTATTTTTCAATGCAACAACAATGTTATTTGGGGGGTGGATGGTGCAGGGATTTATTACCTTACATGTTATGCCTCAAAAAGTACACAAAAGGATGATAAAGAAAAGATCAGTGCAGTTGCAGAAAAAGTAATCAAACAACTTGGTGAACAACAGAGACAAGAAAATGAAAATGTCACAATGAATGATGAAGAACATGATGAACCAAACACAGTAAACCACAGAAATGACTCTACAGCACAACTAAACGAAACAAATGAAGAAGATGATCTGATGAGGGAAAAAGTTGGAATAAGAGCTATTCTAAATGCATTGTTCAAAGTGACACAAGATAACATCACTTCAGCACCAATGGCTGCCTACCTGACAAGAAACCATACAAGATTTAGGTTCTCAGAAGAGTTTTCAACATTGGTGTTGAGCAATTATATTGAGAATGATCATGTTGTTGATGGTGTTCTAAAACTGAAAGAAGCCAATGAAAGTGACAATGAAGAAGACTTGCCAGTTTACATATCACAAGTAGCAAATTATATTTGCAGACCAACAGAACTAGAGGGTGTGTGTCTTTATGATTTTGCATCAAAGTATTATACAAAAATGAGAAGAAGTAAGACATCACTGGACTTTACGGATAACCATCCCTCCAAAAACCATTCATTTTGTGATGAATACAAAAAACCTAAACTTCCAGGTATCTGTCACTATGATTTGAAATCGACGTCAAACTTTAGGAACAAACAAATTGGGAATTTTGTCCCACAGCATGAAAATGAAGAACACCAGGAAATTGCTTTAGCAATGGAAGATTATGCTAAAAGAGCAAGTGTGTTATTTTCACCATTCAGAAAGCTTTCTGACCTCCAATTGAATTCCAAATATCTTCCCTATTTTCAATCTTTTTTAGCAAATGGTTTGCTAAAACAAGAGCATCAGAATATTTTGAAGAATATTCAAAGGACACATAACAGCTTGATGGGTGGACGTGCAAAAGATGCACTAGAGAGAGTGACCTTACCACCAGATACTAGGTGGACACATGATGAATCAAATGCAGAAGACAACAACAGAAATAATATCAACATCTTGGATGAATTGGATCTTTTTGGAAACACAGTTTTAGGATTGGATGATGACAACTGTTTTAGAACGAGTCATAATCTATTTTCCTTCAACATCAATCATTACTAAGGCAGGAAGCAATCATTGTGGACACAATTTGATTAAGGCACCAAATATTGACCAAACAAAAACAATATTTTGTTCAGCTTCTAGAGTATCATTAATGGAAGATGGTGAAGATACAGATATGGCCAGGGATTGGCATGAGCTTGACATCACAAACATGATTAAAGTGATGGTAACACACCATACTGTTGTTACAAATGAAGAGATCACAAACTTATCTGCCACGGGTACTTGTGAAAACATGATTGCATATGGTAAAGAGATATTCAATGGTGACAAACATCAAATGATAGCATTTGTATACATTGTCTCTGGATTTGTACTGAGAGTTTATGAAAAACAAAAGAAAAATGGAATGCAAAAAACAAGAAACACAAGGAGAAGATTATCTGGTGAATTGGGAAGACTTGCACCATTCAATGAATTTGGTGAGGAGGAAGAGAAATATGATTTTGACTCATCTATTTCAAGGCGTGACAAGATCAACTTCAGTACAACAGTTCAGATGTTGCAAGAAATGCATGAACATAGACAACAATCCATAGCATTTCTATCGGGTGCAGGTGGTACAGGGAAAAGTCGCGTGATCAGAGCAATTCTGTCTTATTGCAAGGAATTCTGTGAAAATTTGAACATCAAGTTTACAAGGCAAACAATTGTTGTTACAGCTTTAACTGGATGTGCAGCAGTGTCAATTCATGGTAGCACTCTTCATAGTGCTTGCCACATTCCAGTGAAAGAGAACGATTCATCCCTTGAAAAATTAAGTGAATTCAAAGAAGATTGGGTTGACACAGAAATGATCATTATTGATGAAATATCCTTTGCAAATTATTCATTGTTAAACAGGCTGCATAAAACATTAAATGAATTGAAGGATGCTCCAAGAACAAATACATTGTACGGTGGTATCAATGTACTCTTTGCTGGAGATTTCAATCAGCTACCTCCCATAAATGGAACCAAAATATATGATGAGCAATATACAACAATGTTCAGGGATGCTGTCAATGTGATGCTGGAATTAAAAACAAACCACAGGTTTCAGGAAGATGCATCATATGGAAAATTGTTAGAAAGAATTTTTAAAATTGGGCTTAGTGAAGAAGATGCTAAGCTTATCAACTCAAGGAAAGTGATTGAGAGTGATTCTTTACCAATGGCAATATCTTATGCGGTAGCAAGAAACAAAGACAGGTGCGCAATCAATGATGCAATTTTTGCCCTTCATTTACAACAAACCCATTCCAAGAACATTCAAGACCCTATTCCCTTGCACACCATATGCATTCGAGCATCCAATGTTGAATACAAATATGCCAAAAGCAGAAAAGATTACAAGGCCTTTCCAGATAAAGGAGATATATTTTACAGTTGTTGCTCTGATGCAGATGTTACAGAAAGAAGAGGAAGTACACATGTTGATCCATTTCTAAAGCTATATATTGGTTGTCCCATCATGATAACAAGCAATATATCTGTTGAAGAATCTATAGCTAATGGTTCAATGTGTGAATTTAAAGGTTTGATTTTGAAACAAGAGATGAACAGTTTTGAAGCCCTTGAGAGTGTTGTGATCAATGGCTATTATGTCAATTGCATTGATGCTGATAAAATTGAATCTATACAAGTTATTCTAACAGATACCAATACTCCCGAAGAACAACCCATATACAACCTCAAATTGCCCGAAAAAGATATTTATGCCTTGTGCAAGTATCCTTCTCTGTTTAGTGAGCACATCAGTCACAAATCATCAAGACAGAATTTGAGCGTCAAACTCAAACAATTCCCTCTCAACATTTCCCATGCTAGAACTGTGCATAAATTACAAGGGCGTTCCATAGACAATATTTTGGTTTCGAGTTGGAACTATAGGATGCAACATTGGATATATGTTGTTTTATCAAGGTGTAAAACATTGAATGGATTGTACTTGAGGGATGAGATAGATCATACCAAAGTCAAGGGAATGTGTAAAGAAATTAAAAATTTCTATGATGAATTCCAGAAGGAAAAACAACCACCATCAGTGTTGATTGAAAAAGTTACCAATAGTTTCTAACAATAGTAAATCCTGCCCGTTCACAACCACAATATCACTCAGTCATCAACCCATAAACACACCAGATTTAAAGAATATAACTCAATCTTCAACCCAAAAACTAGCCAGAAATGAACACAGTGCAATTCTTGCCCATCCCCGACCAAAATATAAGTCAGTCATCAATCCAAAAACTCACCGGATTTGAATACAGTGCAAATCCTGCCCATCCCCGACCAAACTATAACTCAGTCATCAATCCAAAAACTCACCAGATTTGAACACAGTGCAAATCCTGCCCATCCACGACCAAAATATAACTCAGTCATCAATCCAAAAATTCACCAGATTTGAAGACAGTGCAAATCCTGCCCATCCCCGATCAAAATAAATCTCAATCATCAACCCCAAAACCCACCATATTTGAAGACAGTGCAAATCTTGCCAATCCCCGACCAAAATATAACTCAATCATCAACCCAAAAACTCACCAGATTTGCAGACAGTGCAAATCCTGCCCATCCCCGATCAAAATATAACTCAATCATCAACCAAAAACTCACCAGATTTGAAGACAGTGCAAATCCTGCCCATCCCCGACCAAACTATAACTCAATCATCAACCCAAAAACTTACCAGATTTGAACACAGTGCAAATCCTGCCCATCCAAGACAAAAATATAACTCAGTCATCAATCCAAAAATTAACCAGATTTGAAGACAGTGCAAATCCTGCTCATCCCCGACCAAAATATAACTCAGCCATCAACCCAAAAACTCACCAGGTTTGAAGACAGTGCAGATCCTGCCCATCACCAACCTATACACATGTTCATTACCTGTAGACTTGTACATGGTTTTTGTACTGGGTATTTATTGTGGTAGACTTGTACATGGTTTTTGTACTGGGTATTTATTGTGGTATTTTTATTACGTACGGTACACTCAGAGTATTTCGTTGCAAATTAGTGTGTACTGTCTATGTGGTACTTGCATTACTACTGGTAGTAGTACCTGTAGTAGTACTTGTACTGCTTGGCATGTACTTGATGGTCTGTCCTTTTTCCGTTTTTATGGTCTGTCCTCTTTTCGTTTTTATGGTCTGTCCTTTTTCCTTTTTAATGGTCTGTCCTTTTTCCTTTTTAATGGTCTGTGCTTTTTCCGTTTTTTTGGTCCGAGCAAGTTGTATCTGATTTTCTATTTTTTAATTGCAAATTAGTGTGTACTGTCTATGTGGTACTGTAGTAGTACTTGTACTGCTTGGCATGTACTTGATGGTCTGTCCTTTTTCCGTTTTTATGGTCTGTCCTTTTTCCGTTTTTATGGTCTGTCCTTTTTCCTTTTTAATGGTCTGTCCTTTTTCCTTTATAATGGTCTGTGCTTTTTCCGTTTTTTTGGTCCGAGCAAGTTGTATCTGATTTTCTATTTTTTAATTGCAAATTAGTGTGTACTGTCTATGTGGTACTTGCATTACTACTGGTAGTAGTACCTGTAGTAGTACTTGTACTGCTTGGCATGTACTTGATGGTCTGTCCTTTTTCCGTTTTTATGGTCTGTCCTCTTTTCGTTTTTATGGTCTGTCCTTTTTTCGTTTTTATGGTCTGTCCTTTTTCCTTTTTAATGGTCTGTCCTTTTTCCTTTTTTATGGTCTGTGCTTTTTCCGTTTTTTTGGTCCGTCCTTTACCCTTTTTTTTTTAGGTCTGTCCCTTAACCGCAGCTGGCATGCGCGCGCGTGCGCGCGCAGGCATAGCCAGAAGAATCAGGTAAAAAGCTGTTATTTTAATTGAGGTATCTTTCCTTCCCGTCTGTTTCGATCGAATAAATTTGATTCGTATCAGAGTAGATAGCTGTAAGTACATCAAGTCCGACTCATTCATGTACAAATTGTACCAAATCTAAAAAGTCCGATATTATTACTCACCAAGAACTCTCTCATCTGGCAAGGTTGACGACGACGGACGTGACGACCAACTTGATCTAAGACAGATTTTAATCGTATGATTTTTATTTATATTCAGGTTAAATCTTATGGTTACTTGCAATCATAAAAATGAGAGCTCGCTACCATAAAAATGAACGCGCGGCACTACATATTACTATTGCTTTTAGAAGAAGCATCTCATTTCCGTAAATAAATGTTTGGGTACTGTTTTTTTACGATTTTTAGTCGTAGCGTTTGTACCAAGTCTACTTGTTAAAAACAGATTTTTTTAATATTTCTACGTATTTTCCCCCCCCCAAACCCCCCCCACATAAACTCCGTCTACAAGGTTACGTTGTCAACTCCTAGGGTTAGTGTTAAACGTTCAACTAACAACTCCACCAATTAGTACTAGGTTGTACATAGATTTTAGGGCATGATAGTGTTTTAGAGTTGTTAATTCTTCGAAGAGTGAGCTGATGGGGAAACTCCCGCTAAGAGGCAATCCACATGGAAGCGCTGACGATTATTCACTCATCAGGTTAATAACCTTACAGATAAGGTTATTGCCTTCTTTATGACTTCTTGTACGATTACGCCCGCTCAGTACGTAAGTACGTACTTACACGGTGAATTCTTTTCAAGAAGCCGTTGTGCTTGCCTACCGGGGCGGGGAGGTCCCATAGTTGCCCCTGCCCTTTGGTGAATTGGAATTGGAATTGGAATTGGGATTGGAATTAGACGGCTTTTGGCGCCGGAGGTTCCGGAAATCGTGGGTGATCTTGTCGTGGGCCTTTTCGCGCTTCGCAACCAGCCACGGACCGCTCGCGGCATTGCTCCCGCTGCGTGGCTTGGTGCGGGAGGTGTCTTCCTCGTCGTCCGTCTTGCCCGGCTTTTTGCTTTCCTTGTACAAAAACAGGGCCCCGTACCTGTGGCAGAGCTCGTCCAGCATGGAGTCGACCAGCCGCATGCGCTCGAAACGGTTGGCCCGCTCGTAATGCTCGCGTTCCCGCTCCAGCATGGCCTTGAGCCGGAGGTTTCCCGGGTGGGTCCGGTTCCAAGGTCCTCGTCCCATGACAATGTCGCTGTGGGAGGCGTGCTGGACGGTAGCGGGGGGATCGCTCGGAATCGCTTTCGGATTTTGTGGGTCGTGAGATGACTGGCTGCGTCCGCTCTTCTTGGAGGGGTATTTCCGTCGGCGCACATTGCCACTCGGCTGCAACCCGTTGGAAGACGACGAACCAAGAACTCCGGCAGTCGAAACAGAGAGGTCTGGACGGAGGGACTCGGTTGGAGGTCGGAGAAGGGGTTGATTTGCAAACGAGTGAAGATGCTGTTGGTGTTGCTGCTGTTGCTGTTGGTGGAGATTCTTGTTGCTGTTGCCGTGGTAATGTTGGGACTCGTTGCTCCACGAAGCGTGGCTTGCATCGCCCTCGTCTCCGGCCTGCATGAGGGTTTCGAGCAACCAAAAGTTCGCGTCGGCCTCGGCATTGCTCTTCTGCGCCGGATCAGTCATCCATTCGTTCCTCGGAACGGAAGCCGAGCTTATCGTTGAAGGATACGGCAGATCACACGCAATTACGCCTTCCATTGCAGCCGCAATCGTCTCATCGGTGTTCCGAGTTCCATTCGAGCGCAGACCTCCGTTGTTTGTGTCTAGGGTTCCATTATTGGCGCTGTAATGGGTACTCGTACTACTCGTAGCTTCGGGATGGTTGCCTCGGGCGTAGAATTGTTCGAAGTATATCGCTTCCTCCACCGAGCGCTCGTGACCTTCGCGTTGTTCGATGGCTTCCATGGCGGTATGGTGGAATTGCAGGTTGACCTCGCCCGTGACAAAGTCGATCGGAATCGTATCCCGGGGAATTCCAAACGTCATGAGCGTGTACAACCATTCCTTGTGGGGATTGTATTCGTTGATCAAACCGTCGCTGCCCGATCGTCCTGCTCCTGCTCCAGCATATACCAACGACGCGGGAGACACGACCTGCATCGACGACCCCGGGTTATCCTGCCCTGGAGATTTTCCATCGCGGTCTCCATGGGCATCGGAACAACGCCCGGTCGTTGGGTTCGTCGTCTCGACGTTGGCGTAGTGGCAGCGCAGGCGCGCGGCCGAAAAGGTCGACAGTTGTCCGGCCAGCTGCTCGAACTGGGCATGGAGCTTGGGGTGGTCGTAGCAGAAATGCCTCGAGACCCCCCGCAGCTGTACGCACATGCCCACCTTGATGACCTGCGCCAGGAGCGGGGCCGTCTCGGTCAGGTAGCGGTCGACCAACGCATCTTTGGCGTCGTGGTCGGAGGGGGACACCGGACCCCGGAGGTGCGCGTCATTGAACGGGGTGTACCCGATCACCACGAATCCCGCCTTTTGGGTGGAGACGTCCCGGGACCACAGGTTGCAGGCGTAGAGGTATACCCGCATGACGAGCTCCGTCGGGATCCGTTCCTCGGTGATGATCTTCCCGAAAAAGACCATAATCGCACGCTTGGCGCGATCCCGCATGCCACACAGCTGGAAGAACCCCGTTCTCTTCCAGACGTCCAGGTCGTCCGGGGAAAAATCCGAGAGCCTCAGGTCACGTCCGAGGCAGCTCGTGTTGGTGCCGTGGTTCTTTGCGCCAAAGCCTCCTCCGATGCCCTCGCTCCGGGTGGTGGCGGTGGCGGTGGTGTATCCCGGTGCGCAAAAGAGCTCCCGTTTCACGTCGAAGAACCGGACCATTCGCATTGAAGCAAGATCGGCGTTGTATCGGTCTGCCCTCAGGAACTTGATCCGCTGGGAATGGACGTAGCCTGGATTTTGTTGGCGTGCCAGTTTGATCCCAATCCCAAACTCTTCGCCGTCTCCCGAAGGGTTTTGAACAGCAGGGGTACCAGTGCCAACAGCCGTGGACTGTTGCTGCTGTTGCTGCTGTTGCTGCTGCTGCTGCTGCTTCTTGTGCTCGTGGAGATAGATGCGTTCTTCCACCAACCGGTCGAGCTCTGCAAGGAGGGCCTCGAGCTTTTTCGGATCCTTTTCGATGTTGTTTCCCTGAACTCCCAACTCTTGATCGAAGTATTCGTCATCCAATGGGATCCCGTGCAAGTCGTACAAGGCTTTTTCTCGTTCCTCGACGCTCATTTGATTCAGTCGCCGAGAGAGAGACGACACCGAAATTTCTGTGTGATTCTGTTGCTGCTCCTGTTGCTGCCGATGAGACGTGCTGTTGCCATCGTGTCGTCCCCGCTTGTTCTCATTGAAATCGGAATTGGAGCTGCAGTTGTAGTCGTAGTTGTAGTCGTAGTCGTAGTCGTAGTCGTATTGGCCGTTGCCATTGCCGGTGCCGGTGCCGGTGCTGTCGCCGTTCTTGTTCTGGCAACCTGGCACAGAGTTCGAGTGGATGGAAGTTGAAACAGACGGCGAATCTTTATCCACGATCGTCATCCTGCTGCTTGCCGTACTACTGGCAACGCTGTGATTTGCGTCAGCGCTTGTAGTACTGTCCAGGGTGTTGGTGGAGCGGAAGTTGGTCCGATCATTGACATTGAAACCATTCCCTTCAAAATCGTTGTTCCACATGATTGTTCAATGATGGATGAATGAACGCACACTGTGTGTGTTTGATTGTTGATTGATATGATCAATTATTCTGAATTCTTGGTAACAATCATTACCGACAATGACGTTGAAATGGATGCGGACTGCTTTGTTTTGTTTTGTTTTGTTTTGTTTTGTTTTGTTTCGTATTGTGTTGTATTGTATTGTGTTGTATTGTGTTGTGTTGTGTTGTGTATTGACGGCATTCATGTGCATCGGTGTCCTTGTTCCGATCCTCCTTGTACGTTTTGTTGTGCCTATTTTGTGTACCGGTAATTTCCACTCTTCGGAAGAAACGACGAAAAAAACTACGGAGTACTTCGGTATGTGAAAGTTTGTTTTCATTCTTTCACAGCAGTACTCGTACGGTATTACAACAAACTTTGATGCGCCACGAAATAACTGCATTGCACAACATGGATACCTATGATTCGACATAAAAGTGAACTCGAAATTGAATCCTATAAATGTTCAGAGTATACTGTTTTTAACGACATTGATCTCATTCACATTTGTAAGGGGATACACATCTCATTATCCTCCCCTTTAAAGGGGAAACACGTGAGCAGCTGTGCATCCTATATGAAATGACTAGACGGGGCACGTTCTTTTATCTTTACTCCGCATTATTTTGACAACTTCCGGTATTCAATAGTATAAATACAAGTAATTGAGCTTTTTTCGCTGGCCCTGGGATAAATCAATTTCCATCCCATGACTCTTCAATTGTGCTTAGTACATTCCTCCTACCGGTATGGCAGGATGTCATGCATGAATGGGTTGGCGATTCTCAGTGCAAGTTATATCGGTACACCCTCATTAATCATAAGATGAGAGGATAATGAGTGATTCCCAGCAATAATAAAGTAATAAAAGTTTGCGACCAAAGTAATAAATCTATTCACGTATTACATAGAGTTATTAACTATTGAATACTTCGGTATGATTTAGCAGTCGTGAATCACTCAATAGCTGAGCTGTTCCAGAAATAGGAACTCGAGCCCGCCTCTGCAGTGGCGGAGCTATGCCGGTATTGCGAATGCAATCGCGCATGGGTAACCAATATTTATTGCGCCTAGATTGTGTTCCGTATGTACCACTGAAATTCACCACAACTACTAATCCACTGAAGGTACAAAATTGACGGTTAAAATTAAGATATTTTCGTCCAGTCCATCGTAATCGTGAAGCGCTGAAATAACTATTTCGTAATACTTACTTATTGAAGAATATTTTATAGCACTGACTCATATTCAAGCATGGTAACGCAGAAACGTTCAGCGCCCGGGTTCCTGACCCCCCTAAAAACGAAAAAGTCGATTTTCAGCTTCGTGGACGACTGGATACATTAATACTTAAGCTTTCCACTGATGTGCTCAGCATCTTCTAATTCCAGATACTTAGTGAGTTACAGTCTGTTACAGTTTAACGCGTAACTCTAGCTTTGAACGCCGGCCCCCATAAAGGGGCTTATTTGCGTGATGTTTTTGGGATTTTTGTGTCTCGACTTTGTTTTGCGATTTACTGTACTCAAAAAAGAACAAAATTGATTTTTGGGTGCGCGCAAAAAAGGTGTTGAACGTTTCTGCATTTTTACCATGCTTATTTTGAAACCGCTTGTACAAACTACCGTACGGTATGTACGGTATGATTCGAAAACGAGGATATTTTCGTTTTAGAAATTGGTGGAGTTGTTAGTTGAACGTTTAACACTAACCCTAAGTTGACAACATAACCTTGTAGCCGGAGTTTATGGGGGGATTTGGGGGGGGGGGAATACATAGAAATATTTTTTTTTAAAGTGTTTTTAACAGGCAGCCTTGGTACAAACGCTACAACTAAAAATCGCTAAAAAGCTTAGCCAAACATTTATTTATAGAAATGAGATGCTTCGTCTAAAAGCAATAGTAATATTTAGTGGCGCGCATTCATTTTTATGGTAGCAAACTCTGATTTTTATGGTTGCACATAACCATAAGATTTAAACTGAATACATAAAAATCATACGATTAAAATCTGTCTCAGGTCAAGTTAACTTTGCCAGATGACTTTGACAGATGAGAGAGTTTGTGAGAAATACAATCGGACTTTTTAGATTTGGTACAATTTGTACGTGAATGAGTCGGACTTGATGTACTTACAGCCAGAAGTCATAATTTTAGAGTGGTGTGACACGACAAGTTTCCACTGAAACCATGATAGGAGGATTTTGGAAAAAACTTCCCCAGCCATTTTTTCCATCACCATTTTTACTGCATTTTAATAGTAAAAGTGACTGTGAAACACCTGATTCCCAAAGGTACTTCCAATCACCTTCTGACCTTCATATTACACACACACCTTCCTTATACTCTTGAGAGACACATAGTAAGTGGCGTTTGGCTGTATTGTTCATCTGCGGTCTGAAATTGGCGTTCTTGACAGGCACATGTGGGGTACGACCAAAAAGACGACCAAAAAATGGTTCAACGGTCTGTCTGTCATCCGTTTTTGCTGTTCAGTCCCACAAACGGTCTGTTCGTCATCCATTTTTGCTGGTCAGTCCCACCAAAATTATTCCAAACCCACAAACAGTCTGTCCATCATCCATTTTTTGCTGCTTGTTTTTTCTCACAATATCTTGTGCTGTCTCTCTCTTTACACCTGTTGTCACTCTAAAAATCGACCGGATAGGTATAATGAATTGTTTAAATTTAAAGAGATGTGAGCTCAGAGAGACGCTCTTATTTTGTTACTGTATCGGGGCTCTCTGCTGTATTTTACATGGTAGAGATCTTCCCCGGTCTTTTACACTAGTATGGATTTCATCGTACCAATACTGCTGTTGCTGTATTAGCGTCTTGTCGGTCATTCGATGGTATTGGTCATTTTCGGGGTTAAGTATTCTGTTTGATGGGGCCTATGCTTGTTCGTGGTATATATGCTAGATATGGGGCCCATCTGGAATCGGTATTGATTTTCTTGATTGCAATAAGTAATTTCCTCACGGGATATCAAGTATATTCTTTTGAACATACTTAAGGGTTCCAAGTGTTCACTTATTGGTCAGGTCTTTGGATATGTCTTGTTTCTAACCAATTAACCCATTTTGTTTGTAGTCCTAAGTGATGTCGTTTTTACCACTTAGGGATTTTCATGTAGTGGAGGTGCGCTTGGTTCTAATGCTTGATCATCGTTGTTCCGCACCTCGGTCGTCGTTTCGTTTTTGTTGGCTTTTCCGATCGAATTTGATGCCGACAATCGTCCGTAATTTTCGCCGACAACAACACCACAGGATTAACATAATATAAACATACCATTTACTGTACCAAGATTTCTTGCAGGCTCACAATCTACAGCAAGGTTGGTTAGGAGTAAGATTTTTTGGTTTGTTTCCTTTCTTCATTGTGGTCCCTGGGAATTAGTTGTTGCCATTAGTGGTGATTGATTTTAGGTGCCAAGTAGTGAACCTGAAGTACTTCAGGGAAGTGACTGTTCCAACACGTTTTGTCTTGTAGGGAGTTCAGCACATCACCTTTTGTACCTAGGGGGATCAACCCCTGGCCTTCACCAGTGCTACTGTGCCTGAGGGGGATTGTTATCCTGGACAAGAAGATAGCCAAGGGATTTCAGATCGCAACTAAGCAGAAGTTGCGCCCAGGAGTTTGTAGTTGCAGGCAACACTTATTCCCACGGTGGGCTCGTTTCTTCTGTTGACAGAGAGCTAATCCAAACAGAGCATACGTACCTGCACAAATCTCACACAAATTGTCAGCCTGTAAGAATGAAGTCTACCAAACCATCACAATCTACTAGTATTGATAGGAGCTATCAGTCACCACCACCAAGGAAGAAGCCCAAGGCCCAAGAATCCCAGAAGTCCAAGTCTCCACCAGTCACCTCCTTCAGATGCATCTGCAATTGAGGAAACTATACCTACCAAGGCATGGAAATACCTGTGTGTGAGTTCATGTTCAACCAGTTTCAGACTCATTTAGAAGATGACCATCCCTGGAAAAACCAGCTAGTCAAGTTCACTACTGGAACTAGTACAGTAAAGTCATTGGCTTTCAAAGCAGCTGTCTTTGAAATACTCAAAGTCTCTGCTGATCAGAAGTCATTTAGACTTGCACGTCATAATTTTTTGCCCACTCTTCTGACAAATCATCCAGGTCAACGTACACAAGTATTGACAGCTCAAGAAGTACATGCTCTAGATAATGACTTAGTGAGTCCTGAAAAGGGATATGCAACATCTAAGTACACAATGTATACTCACTCCTAAGAAATCATCCCATGGTGTCTTTTACTCCTCAAATGGTAGAGATGTACAAGAAAAAGTATGTTGGAAGTCCATGTTGTCGGCGAAAAATACGGACTTTGTCGGCATCAAATTTGATTGGAAAAGCCGACAAAATGAAACGACGACCGAGGTGCGGAATACGAGATACGAATACTACAATGATCAAGCGTTAGAATCAAACGCACCTCCACTACTTGGAATCCTTCAGTGGTAAAAATGATATCACCTAAGGCTACAAACAAAAAGGGATATTCGGTTAGAAACAAGAAATATCCAAAGACCTGAACAGTAAGTGAACACTTGGAACCCATAAGTACATTCAAAAGAATATACTTGATATCCCGTGAGGAAATTACTTATTGTTGTCGGTAAAAAAAAACGGACGAAAAGTACGGACATTGTCGGCATCAAATCTGATCAGAAAAGCCGACAAAACGAAACGACCGAGGTGCGGGAAAACGATACGAGAAACGAATATTCGCTTAGAATCAAACGCACCTCCACTACATGAAAATCTCTAAGTGGTAAAACAATATCACTTAGGACTACAAAAAAAAAGAGGGTTCATCAGTTAGAAACAAGAAATATCCAAAGACCTGAACAGTAAGCAAACACTTGGAATCCATAAGTACATTCAAGAGAATATACTTGGTATCCCGTGAGGAAATTACTTATGGCAATCAAGAAAATCAGTACCGATTCCAGATGGGCCTCACATCTAGCATATATATCATGAACAAGCATACGCCCCATCGAACGGATTACTTAACCCCAAAAATGACCAATACCATCAAATGACCGATACAGTAAGACCAACACAACGCTAATACAGCAACAGCAACAGAAGAATCGGTACGACGGTAAAGAAGACAGTAACAAATAACCGGGGAAGATCTCTACCACATAAAATACAGCAGAGAGCCCCGATACACAGTGAAAATACGTAGTAAAAAATAAGAGCCTCTCTCTGAGCTCACTTCTCTTTAAATTTCAATTATCCAATACCTTAACGGTCGATTTTTAGAGTAACAACAGGTTATAGAGCCCTTATAACTCGCGCTGTTGAGCGTATACCTTAAGAGCCTATCTCCGCCCGATCAGCACCTCCACTGACCGGTCACAGCCAGAGGACATTGCTGTTGAGCGATAGGCCTTCCCCCCAGCGCAGAGATTGTTGTGAGCCCGCTGTTGAGTGACTCCCTTCCAATCTCCCTCTTACTCCGAATTTTTCTCCGCGGAACGTTCCTTTGGTCCCTTCCTAGGTTAATTATCTCCCCCGCCTCGAATCTTCGACCGTCTCTTCCGCCGGTTGATATTTCTTCGGTTGGTTTTTTGTTTCCCGCTCGTCGGTTCTTCCTCCTCCCGTTACGCCGCCGGTTACAACGAACGCATTTCTTTTCTCTTCTTGGCTTCGATCGTTCCTTTGAAGCTCGCTTCGATTGTCCTCCTGCATTATTTGCGGTCTTCCTTTCCTTTCTTCGCCCGTTCTTTGGTTCCTCCACCGAACGCCTCGTGTCGCCGACACCGTTTTTTTTCTTCTTCCCCTCCTGCTTGTGAATCAGGGGGTGTATCCACTGTTTCTACACACAGTTCTTTGATAATCCACAAGCAAGCATGGTTGACCCCTTTGATTGGAATGCTATGGAAGGCATCCAATTCCGGTTCAAGGGCAATAGCCCCTATGACGAAAAATTGAATGCTGTCTACTCCCAGATCATGGACAACACCGACATGGAAGATTTATTCGTGGAGAGCGCAGACGCAAAGGTGCTAGCCCCCTCCATGATGTCCAACCTCCGGGGCAGTGTTGTCAACGCAATCACCTCCTATCTACCCAGCTCCACAGAGCTCGAGAAAGGACACATCACCCAACTCCTCTCAGGATGCACCATATCCTATGTTAATCACGCCGGTGCTGAAAAGAAAGTTTGTGGACCCATCGACTTGGAAAAGGCTGCAAAAGAAGCACTCACACACCACACAGACAATTCCACCAAACCATTCATTATCATTGAACTACTCATCACCAAATGGCAATTCAAACCCACCTGGAGACCCCAACGTTTTGACAAGATCTATGAAGGTGCCACACAGGCCGACTCAGATGATGAAAATGCCGCAGCTCCAATCCCAGTACCTGCGACAGCAGGCACCGACATGCAACAACTGACCACCCTACTCCAGCAATTGGTCAACAATGGCAGCGACAACAACAACAACAATGCTGGCGCCAACCATCAAGCAACACTTGACCTTCCATGGAATCCAGCCACCTTACCACCACCAGTTAAAGAACGATACTATAGGAAAGAAGAATTCCTCACCAGAGATGATATGACAGACTTCCCAATTGCCTACACCGACTCCTCGGGAAATGAAACAATTGTCAGGCAGAACTACTACCTTCACAACCTAGGCAGTGGTAGAAATGACCAACGCCTGATCACTAGAAGTGGTGACTGTTTTGATCTAACCAGAGCCTCCGACAAGTCAAAGGAAGCGGCTAGAGACAAACTCTTTCTCTCAGGATTCCCACAACTAAAGGATGCGTCCCACCCGCAGGTTAGGAAATGGTACAGAGAAATCACAGCTCATGCACAGCAACACCACATTTACGTCCACCCTTACTATCTCTACAGGCGTGAAGCTGATCACCTCAGAGGATTTACAATTGGTGATAGTCTTCCACACAATCTACCTTCAAGATATGAATTGGCCATCAATGAATGGGGTAATCTCATTTACACCGCACTCAGAACTGACAAAATCATCCCTGACTCATGTGCAAGTATGAAGGCTACCATTCAAAGCTTTGAAGGCGGACAAGGATACGAAGCTCTATACACAGTCATTGCTCAGACACATCCCAACTCCAAAAGGCCATCCAATGCAGGCAGAATGGTCAGAAACCCCCCAAATCAGGATGCCGGTGAATCACTTGAAGAATACTACTTCAGATACAAGGATTACTTAAGACTTAGAGTGTTCGGCACCATCAGTTCGACAGAGGAAGTCAGTAACCTCATTGCAGGAACCACTCTCTTGGAAGAGCTCTTCAAAAAGACAGAAGATGAACGCGACTCAGATGACCAATTCAAACGGGACAAACACAAGGCAGGTAGGCTCCTACAAACCCTCCAAACGTATGAGCAAGAGATAAAGGCTGAAAAGAAGTACAAGGGAAAAAACTCCAAACCAAGCCTGTCCAAACAACTACCCGTCACAGGAATCAGACCAGGTCCCCGTCGCAATGATAGGTTTCAGAAGCGCGCTGCCAACAAAACTGTCAGAACACCTTCCACTTTGACTTCTCACTCAATCAGCCTGATTGATTCTCTTGGATACACCGAGATGGATGATGAATCTGATAATCCCTTCCTCCATCAAGCATATTGCAATGCTATCACTGCATTTGACAAACAACCGAGTCTCTTTGACACATCCAGAAAATGCATTGTTTGTCACACATCCGGTCATAGTTTTGATAATTGTCCTGCCTTACAAGATGTTGAATCACTCAAGAAACATAGGATTGCCACAGCCGTTTTTCTAAGCAAATGCAATAGAGAAACCCAACAACTCTTAGATTCCACTCAACAAATCTCTCAGATCAACTTTGAAGATGAAGAACAAGATGAGGTCCCCCCCGATGATGCAGTAGAAGACCACAATTTTTGCCAAGGCCAAGAATAGACAGTCTTTCTTGCAGCCATATGACATCACCTCAAGATGACCCTCAAGGATTTACGACGTCACAGCCCCTCAAGTGAAAAGCCTATGCCCTTCCTTGGACTCCAGCAGTGTCAGCTCCTACGAATCTGTCAAAATTGGTGCTGTCAATCTCCTCCCTAGGGACAGCCTCCAGCCTTCAATCCCAATTGATGTCTACTGTGATATGGAATCACTTGAGGTTACAGCCCCTGCATTGGAATCACACCTGGAAATCAATGGGGATCCCAACTTTGACAGAGACAACCCTACCTGTTGTCGGCGAAAAATACGTACTTTTGTCGGCATCAAATTCGATCGAAAAAGCCGACAAAACGAACGAAACGACGACCGAGGTGCTACGAGAACAATCAAGCGTTAGAATCAAACGCACCTCCACTACTTGGAATCCTTAAGTGGTAAAAACAATATCACCTAAGGCTACAAACAAAAGGGGATATTTGGTTAGAAACAAGAAATATCCAAAGACCTGAACAGTAAGTGAACACTTGGAACCCATAAGTATATTCAAAAGAATATACTTGATATCCCGTGAGGAAACTACTTATTGCAATCAAGAAAATCAATACCGGATCCAGATGGGCCCACTCATATCCAGCACATATACCACGAATAAGCATACGCCCCATCGAACAGAATACTTAACCCCACAATGACCGATACCATCGAATGACCGATACAGTAAGACCGACACGACGCTAATACAGCAACAGCAACAGAAGAATCGGTACGATGGTAAAGAAGATAGTAACAAATAACCGGGCAAGATCTCTACCATGTAAAACACAGAGAGCCCCAATACAGTACGAAATACACGGTAAAAATAAGAGCGTCTCTCTGAGCTCACATCTCTTTAAATTTTAACATCATATACCTTTGGTCGATTTTTAGAGTAACAACACTACCTCAGTTGATACCAACAATGTGCAATTACTGGTCCCACCAGATCCTATTGCAGCTACCGCCTACTTCCAACATGGCATCAGAGCTCAGATCGACACCGGTGCGACGGTTTCCTGCACAAACCTAAAGCATATCCTGCATGGTTACAAACCTTACACCAAGCTGAGAAAATGTCCAGTCAGGCTCACCGCAGCGATTGGAGGAAAGGCAGCCGCCTGCATTCCTGAAGGATCTGGCTACTTGCATATCCCAGCACCCAATCATGTAGGGTATCTCAAAGTCTTCTTCTATTATTCTCCCTCCCTGTCGACGACATTGCTGAGTGAGAATGATCTTTGTGGAATGACATCATGCATGCGCCGTCAGTTCAGTGGACAGTCAATACACAAATCCTACACTGACAACCATGACTCATCTGTTCAACAAAATGAAACCCTCACCATTATTTGTCATCTCAAGCAGAACACTGCCAACAGCATTGTCCTACACGGAAGTATTATTGATGGTCAATGCTATACACGCCCAATACTGATTCCAGACATTGATCTTGCATCTCCATATGCCAATTGTGCAACATCTTCAGCCTATGCTTTAGCGACTGACATGCAGTTCAAGGAAGCTTGCGAACTGGCCTCCAAAGAAGCCATTAGCAACTACAGATATGATGTATACACAAATCTTGTCACACTGCAAAAATGCACAGAAGCAGCTCAAGCTCAGTCTGACACCAGTGACATGCCAAAGTTTGATGCAAAATTGTTTTTCACCAAGATTGTGGACAAAAATATCCCCATTCAAGCCATCAAAGCCAAGACATCGAAACTTCTTTGGCACCAAAGATTAGGACACCCATGCGATGACTTTCTATACCAAGCTCATAAACACTTTCTTGGAGTACCGAAGTTCAAGCGTCAAACAAGTATTCTTGATCAATGCCCAACTTGCATTCAATGCAAGCAAACAAAGTCGCCTGCTGGCTCACATTCCACAAGAAAGGCTAGACAACCTTTTCAAGGTTTGTCTATTGACTTTGCATTCTCCGGTGCACGATCCTCCAACAGCAAACGAAAGTCAGATTACGAAGGCATACATGGTGAGACAGCTTGGATTCTCATCACAGATCACTATACTGGTATGAAATATGGTGATACCCAAATCTCCAAAGCAGCACCTCTCCATTGGTTGGAACATTTCTTCGCCCAGCACAACCCAAGTTGTGCCAACAAGTATATCACAGTTGATCAAGGTGGTGAACTCTACCATAACCCTGACATCAGAAACCTCTTCTCTGCATTTGGATACTCAATTTTCCCAACTGGTGCTGATGCTTCTCACCAGAATGGTACAGTTGAACGAGCCCATCGAACTCTGGCTAATTCAATGCGAACCATACTCTCTGGTGCAAACTTACCCATCAAGTTCTGGCCTTTTGCCTTTTATCATGCCCTTTGGTTGTCAAATGCCTTCCCAGAAGGCAATCAGCAGCACTCACCCTTAGAATTGGCAACTGGCCATAAGGAAAACCTTGCTGACTATGACCTACCCCTTGCAGACCTTCCAACTAATGTCAAGCACCTGTTTAGGACTGATGACAACATTCCCCTCCCACCGGAGCCAAATGAGGTGTCATCCAGTGATTTTCAATTCTCCATCTTCCCATTTGCCGACCTCACCAATCTCAGGCTCACTATCTCAAGTTCTTGTGCTGATCAAGCATTTGGTCTTCAATATGCAAATGATTCCTTACTTAGCAGAGCGTATGTCACAAACATCATCCCCAACAGCCCTGCCTCCAAGTGTTTCTCCTCTCATAAGAAATCTCTCTCCAAGCTCAGAGGCGCTTATATTGTATCTATCAATCACAACCGTGTGTTTTCTGCCGCTGATGTTACCACGGCCTTGCATGCATCCCACAATCGAGGGGTGAGGGATTCAATAGATACACCTATTACCTTTGCACTTGAAGCAAAATTGTCTCTGAAAGAAGTCAGGAAACACTCAAATGAATATGGATTATAACAACCGGCAAATCGTGTTGTTAAGTGAAAACAAGAAATTACCGTTATGTGTGGTTAAATATGGACCAATAAGAAAACAGATCGATGTGCGCACATACACAAATGAGATGCGCGACGAAATACCAACTAATTACGAAGCTACGAGAAATACAATGAATGCAATGAGGAGTGAGGCGAAATTACTGATGGATCGATACTCGGGAATATGAAGACCAACAAGGCAATATAGCCAATGTAGGAAGTCGATCACAGAAAACAAAAGAATGACTCACGACCAAAGGAATTGATCATTGATAAAAGAATCGGACACAGCAAAGTATCACCAGAAAGTGGTACGCGAAAATCTAGAGGCATAGGATCCAATACTAAGTATGTCAATGATATACATGTGAATATCAATGAAATATGGGAAATATCAATGACATACAAAATGGATACGCGAAGCCCAATTGTGTTAGAAACAAGCAAATGAGACATGTTTCTCCGACGAATTTACCGATGAAATATTAGTTAATCTACAACACGGGAATGCACGTGCAGTCTCATGATGGAGGATTGCTTAACACGGGATTGCATGTGAAATCCGATTAAGTATTCGAAAAAACAGAAAATAGATTAATTAACTCATAATCCGGAATTACAGTTGTTGATTAACAGTCGCAAGATTCATACGAAGTCTATATAACAAACATACCTACGAGTTACAATCCATTCCGGAGTACTCCTACGAGCTTTATACGAGAAATTTTCTCGAAGTTTCTACTAGAAATTTCCTACTAACAAAATTAATCTTAGAAATTATCGATCGCGAACTTCAGAAAATTCTATCCAATTGGTACCACTGACTCAAACCTAACACACTGGTACGAAACCACTGAAATAAGCAATTATCTCGGACGGGAGCTATTGAATACTACTGATATTTGGCTAGAACAACAAAGAAAATGTTGTCGGCGAAAAATACGGACTTCATGTCGGCATCAAATTTGATCGAAAAAGCCGACAAAACGAAAGAAACGACGACCGAGGTACGGAATACAAGAACGATCGAGCGTTAGAACCAAACGCACCTCCACTACCTGGAATCCTTAAGTGGTAAAAACGATATCACCTAAGGCTACAAACAAAAAGGAATAACCGGTTAGAAACAAGAAATATCCAAAGACCTGAACAGTAAGTAAACACTTGGAACCCATAAGTACATTCAGAAGAATATACTTGATATCCCGTGAGGAAATTACTTATTGCAATCAAGAAAATCAATACCGATTCCAGATGGGCCTACCTATATCCAGCACATATACCACGAATAAGCATACGCCCCATCGAACAGAATACTTAACCCCACAATGACCAATACCATCGAATGACTGATACAGTAAGACCGACACGACGCTAATACAGCAACAGCAACAGAAGAATCGGTACGATGGTAAAGAAGACAGTACTAACAAATAATCCGGGGAAGATCTCTACCATGTAAAATACAGCAGAGAGCCCCGATACAGTGAAAATACCCAGTAAAAATAAGAGCGTCTCTCTGAGCTCACATCTCTTTAAATTTCAATTATCCTATACCTTCCGGTCGATTTTTAGAGTTACAACAGGTTATAGAGCCCTTATAACTCGCGCTGTTGAGCGTATACTTTAAGAGCCTATCTCCACCCGATCAGCACCTCCACTGACCGGTCACAGCCAGAGGACATTGCTGTTGAGCGATAGGCCTTCCCCCCAGCGCAGAGATTGTCGTGAGCCCGCTGTTGAGCGCCTCCCTTCCAATCTCCCTCTTTCTCCGACGAACGTTCCTTTGGTCCTTTCTTCGGTTAATTTTCCGGTCATCGACGCTTCTACTGCCGACACCGGTTATTTCTTTCTTCTCCGGTCATCGCCGCTTCTACCGCCGACACCGGTTATTTCCTCCTTCTCCGGTCATCGCCGCTTCTCCCGCCGACACCGGTTATTTATTTCCGTTCTTTTCGGTGATCTTCTTCCGCTCGTCGGTTCGTTGGTCATCGCTGTGGTTGAATCTCCCTTTCCTTCTTCGGTGATCTTCTTCCGATCGTCGGTCGGTTCTTTCCTCGCCCGTTTGCTCGTTCCTTCGACAACGACACCGCTTTCGACGCCGACGCCGTCTTTCCTTCCTTCTTTGTTCTTTGGTTCCTCCACCGAACGCCCCGTGTCGCCGCCACCGTTCGCCCCGTGTCGCCGCCACCGTTTCTTTTTTTCTTCTTCCCCTCCTGCTTGTGAATCAGGGGGTGCATCCACTGTTTCTACACACAGTCCTTTGATAATCCACAAGCAAGCATGGCCGACCTCTTTGATTGGAATGCCATTGAAGGCATTCGCTTCACATTCAAGGGCAACAGCCCATACGATGAACAATTGAATACCCTATATTCCACCATCCTAGACGATACCGACACCGAAGACTTATTTGTGGAGAGCACCACAACGGACGCTAAGGTGCTAGCCCCTGCTATGATGACCAATCTCCGAGGCAGTGTTGTCAACGCTATCACCTATCCTCTTCCTCACTTAACAGAGCTCCAGAAAGGTCACATCACCCAACTACTATCTAGTTGTGCTGTATACTACATTGCACCAAATGGAGACTCCAAGAAAGTGAGAGGCCCTGTCGATTTAGAAAAGGCTGCTAAGGAAGCGCTCGCAAACCACACAGATGACTCCTCAAAACCATCCATTACCATCGAACTACTAATCACAACTTGGAAGTTTAAACCCACCTGGAAAGCCCAACTCTTCGACAAGGTCTACGAAGGTGCCACACAGGCCGATTCAGATGACGAAGATGACAATGCCGCACCACCAAACCCAGCGCCCACCGCAACGGGCACCGACATGCAGCAATTGACCACTCTACTCCAGCAACTGGTCGACAACAGCAACACCAATAACAATAACAATAACAGTGCCGGCGCCAACCACCAAGCGCCACTCGACTTACCATGGAATCCAGCAACCTTACCACCACCTGTCAAGAACCGATACTACAAGAAAGACGAATTCCTCACCAGAGATGATATGAAGGACTTCTCAATCACCTACACTGACTCATCCGGAAATGAAACGGTCATCAGGCAAAACTACTACCTACACAACCTAGGCAGCGGGAGAAATGACCAACGTCTGATCACTAGAAGTGGTGATTGTTTTGATCTGACAAGAGCCTCTGACAAGTCCAAGGAAGCTGCTAGAGACAAACTTTTCCTCTCAGGATTCCCACAACTAAAGGACGCAACGGACCCCCAGGTCAGAAAATGGTACCGAGAAATCACAGCTCATTCCCAGCAACATCATATTTATGTGCACCCATACTATCTATTCAGACGTGAAGCTGACCACCTCAGAGGATTCACAATTGGTGATGACCTTCCACACGACCTACCTTCTAGATATGAATTGGCTATCAATGAATGGGGAAATCTCATTTACACAGCACTGAGAACTGATAAAATCATCCCTGACTCATGTGCAAGTATGAAGGCCACTATTCAGAGCTTTGAAGGCGGACAAGGATACAAAGCGCTATACACAGTTATTGCTCAAACACATCCCAACTCAAAAAGGCCATCCAATGCCAGCAGAATGGTCAGAAACCCTCCCAACCAAGATCCAAATGAATCTCTTGAAGAATACTACTTCCGGTACAAGGATTATCTGAGACTTAGAGTGTTCCTCCAAAACCAACCCAGCACTATCAGTTCAACAGAAGAAGTTAGCAACCTGATTGCAGGAACCACCCTCTCAGAAGAGCTCTTCAAAAAGACAGAAGATGAACGCGACTCCGATGATCAATTCAAAAGAGACAAATACAAGGCAGGTAGGCTTCTACAAACCCTTCAAACCTATGAACAAGAGATCAAGGCTGAACAAAAGTACAAGAGGGACACCTCCAAACCAATCCAGCCCAAGCAATTGCCTGTCTCAGGTACCAGACCAGGTCACCGGCGCAATGAGAGATTTCAAAAACGCGCTAGCAACAGCACTGTTAGGACACCTTCTACCTTGACCTCTCACTCAATCAGCCTGATTGATTCACTTGGCTACCCGGAGATGGACGAAGAATCTGACGATCCCTTCCTCCACCAAGCATACTGCAATGCCATCACGGCATTCGATAAGCAACCTAGTCTTTTTGACACATCCAGAAAATGTATCGTTTACCACATGTCCGGTCACAATTTTGATAATTGTCCTGCATTGCAAGATATTGAGTCCCTGAAGAAACATAGGATTGCTGCGGCTGTTTTTCTGAACAAATCCAATAAGCAGACCCAACAACTCTTGGATTCCACCCAACAAATCTCACAGATCAACATTGGTAATGAAGATCAAAATGAGGTTTCACCTGATGCTGCAGTAGAAGGACAAAATTTTTGCAATGGCCAAGAATAGAAAGTCTTTCTTGGAGCCATACTATGACATCACCTCAAGATGATCCTCAAGGATTTGACAACGCCACAGCGCCTCAAGTGAGCAGCTTATGCCCCTCCTTGGACTCCAGCAGTGCCAGCTCCTACGAATCTGTCATAATTGGTGCCGTCAACCTCCTTCCCAAGGACAGCTTCCAGTCATCAATCCCCATTGATGTCTACTGTGACATGGAATCACTCAGGGCTACATCCCCTACATTGGAATCACACCTGAAGACCAATGAGGATCCCAATTTCGATAGGGACAACCCTACGCCAGTTGATACATACAATGTGCAATCCCTCGTCCCACCGGACCCTATTGCAGCTACAGCCTACTTCCAACAGGGTGTCCGGGCTCAGATTGACACCGGTGCAAAGGTTTCCTGCACAAACCTCAAACACATCCTGCACGGTTACAAACCTTACACCAAGATAAGAAAATGTCCTGTCAGGCTTACAGCAGCAATAGGAGGCACAGCAGCTACCTGCATCCCTGAAGGCTCAGGATATTTGCATATCCCAGCACCGAATCACATTGGATATATCAAAGTTTTCTTCTACTACTCTCCCTCCCTGTCGACAACATTACTGAGTGAGAACGATCTCTGTGGAATGACATCCCGTATGCGATGTCAGTTCAGTGGACAGTCCATCCATAAATCATTCACTGAGAACCTTGACACATCTGCTCCACAAAATGGCCACCTCACCATTATTTGTCATCACAAGCAGAACACTGCCTGCAGCATTGTCCTCCATGGGAGCATCATTGATGGTCAATGCTATACACACCCAGTACTGATCCCAGACGTTGATATTGCCTCTCCATATGCCAATTGTGCAACATCGTCCGCCTATGCCTTAGCGACTGACATGCAGTTCAAGGAAGCTTGTGAACTAGCCTCCAAAGAAGCAATTAGCAACTACAGGTATGATATATACACAAACCTTGTCAATCTGCAGACATGCACTGAAGCAGCGAAAGCTCAGTTTGATACCAGTGACATGCCAAGGTTTGATGCCAAACTGTTTTTCACCAAGATTGTGGAAAAAAATATCCCAATCCAAGCCATCAAAACCAAGACATCGAAACTCCTGTGGCACCAAAGGTTGGGACACCCATGCGATGATTTTCTGTATCAAGCTCATAAGCACATCATTGGAGTCCCAAAGTTCAAACGGCAAACCAGTATTCTTGACCAATGTCCAACTTGCATACAATGTAAGCAAACCAAAACACCTGCTGGCTCACATTCCACACGCAAGGCCACACAACCGTTTCAGGGTCTATCTATTGATTTTGCATTCTCAGGTACCAAATCCTCCAACAGCAAACGCAAGCGCGATTATGAAGGCATTCATGGAGAAACTGCTTGGATTCTCATCACAGACCACTATACTGGTATGAAATATGGAGACACGCGAATCTCTAAAGCAGCGCCACTACACTGGTTAGAGCATTTCTTCGCCCAGCACAACCCAACTTGTGCCGACAAGTATGTTTCAGTTGATCAAGGTGGAGAACTCTATCACAATCCTGACATCAGAAACCTATTCTCTGCGTTTGGATATTCAATTTTCCCCACTGGCGCGGACGCTTCACACCAGAATGGTACAGTTGAAAGAGCACACCGAACTCTTGCTAACTCCATGAGGACAATGCTGTCTGGTGCTAATTTGCCCATCAAGTTCTGGCCCTTTGCTTTCTACCATGCACTTCGGTTGTCCAATGCATTCCCTGAAGGCAACCAACTACATTCGCCATTGGAATTGGCAACTGGCCGTAAGGAAAACCTTACTGATTTCCGAACCTTTGGTTGTAGAGTTTGGGTTAGACCGCCAGGCAAAAGATCTATTAAACTCAAACCCAATGCACGCAAAGGCATCTTCCTGGGTTTCGTCCCATACACTACAAGAAACATTCTTTGGTATGACACTGAAACGCACCGAGTCAAGATCGCCACTCATGTCAGATTTGATGAAGGGATGAATGACTTACCTCTTGCAGATCTTCCAACCAATGTCAAGCACCTGCTCCGGACTGATGACAACACTCCACTTCCTGCAGAAACCCGTGAGGCCTCATCCAGTGATTTCCAATTCTCAATTTCCCCCTTTGCAGACCTCACCAATCTTCGCCTCACTGTCTCTCCATCTTGTGCTGATCCCAAGTTTGGCCTTCGCTATGCCAATGACTCACTGATTGGCAGAGCCTACATCACTGACATCCTTCCCAAAAGTCCTGCCTCCACGCTTTTCTCCTCCCACAAGAAGACTCTCTCCAGGCTCCGCGGCGCTTATATCGTATCTATCAATCACAATCGTGTCTTTACTGCTGCTGATGTTACTACAGCTTTACAGGCCTGCCACGATCGAGGGGTGAGGGATTCTTCAATAGATACACCAATTACCTTTGCACTTGAAGAGAAATTGTCTATGAAGGAGGTCAGGAAACACTCAAATGAATATGGTTTATTTGCTCCCAATACCTCCTGGAAGGAACCCACTGCTGAAGAAGATCCACCATTCTTGGACCGGATTTCCTCCATCAAAGCTATCCAGCGCATTGGTGCAAAATACAAGCAGCTGATACAATCAAGAATCAACCAGGTCGATAGCACTGAAGCACTCCATGCCTCCATCCAAAAACACTTGGCACCAACTGAAGACGACATGGATGTTGTCATTCCTACTATTGACATTGCATCCCTCCGAGCTATCACCAAGCTTCATAAACCAGGAAATCAAGCATTACCACTAGATGCAGATTCACTACCAACTGAAGAGATTGAACTCTTAATCAAGGCCATCAATTCCAAGGCAACTACACCTGAAGAACAAGCACTAGGACACTTCACTCGAAGGAATCTCAAGCCTTTATCTACATGGCCTGAATGGCAAGCTGGGGAGCGAAAACAGATTGATCAGTTTGAGGATTTGGAAATGTTTGGATCACCAATTCAATATCCTAAGGACCCCGATGCTATCATCCTCAGACCTCACTGGCAATACAGTGTGAAAAGAAATGGTGTCAGAAGAGCCAGGCAATGTTGCAATGGAAGCAAATATGCAGCCCCAACCCTGCATGCCATAGCAATGTCATACTCATCATGTGTTGAACATCCCATTCAAAGGTTATTCTTTGCTATTGCTGCAAGCCTCAACCTCAAAGTGTACGGGGGTGATGCTGCAGACGCCTATGCCCATTCTCCAGGGCCCAACATCCCTACGTACATGACTATTGACGATGCATATGCAGAATGGTACAGACACAAGCATGACAAGGAAATAGACAGACGATTGGTGCTTCCAGTCCTTCGAGCACTTCAAGGCCACCCAGAATCTGGAAGACTCTGGGAGACCCACATCAACAAGATCTTGAAAGGTCCCGATCTCAACTTCAAAACCACCACACATGACAGGACGATCTACACGACAGTTTTCGAAGGTGAAACGGTCTACATGCTGAGACAAGTTGATGATTTTGCACTGGCTTGCACATCAGAATCCATATCTGACAAGATCTATGACATTATAGGTGCAAGGCTCAAACTACCAAAGGAAGACGTGATCCCCTTTACAAAATTGGGATTGCTCGAGGACTTTAATGGAATTGACGTCAAACAAACAGCTGATTACATTGAACTGTCCTGCGCCAATTACATCGACCGGATCATGACATCCCATGGTTGGGAGACTGATTCTAAGATGAAACCCCACTCCAAGCCATCAGCGCCGTTATCAACTGAAGTACTGAGCCAACTGCAATCACATACGAATGGACCATTGGAAGGCACCAAGGAACACGCTGCATTACAATCCACATCAGGGTTCTCCTACAGAACACTCTTGGGTGAAATGATGTTTGCATATGTGAGCTGCCGGCCAGACATTGGCTATGCAGTGACCCTGATGTCAAAATACAGCTCCAATCCCACTGCATTCCACTATTCCAGTCTGAAGAACATCGCTCGATATCTCAGAACAACCCGATCCTGGGGTATTAGATTCTATAGACCGAATGCAGAACCATCTCTTCCATCAGGAGAACCATATAATGATGTAGTCCAAGATGGATCACTCCCAGAATACCCTGCAGATATCAAGCATAGCAAGTTGATGTGTTTTGTTGATGCAGCATATGGAAATGATCCAAAACATCGCAGGTCCACCACAGGATATGTGTTCACTTATGCGGGTGGAGCAATTGTTTACAGATCCAAAGCGCAATCACTCACTGCACAGAGTTCTACAGAAGCAGAATTCATTGCTGCAGTCACAGCGGCCAAAACAGCCAGATACCTCAGATTCGTACTCAAAGAATTAGGATTTGCCCAAGCTGGTCCAACCCCTATCTATGAAGACAATGCATCGGCAATTGAGATCATCAATGCTCAGAAGCCAACTGAAAGAACCAGGCATATTGAAATCAGGTTTTTTGCCATCCAATCATGGAAGGAAAACGGTGAGATCAAGATGATTCATATTCCTGGCGTTATCAACCCGGCTGATGATCTAACCAAACCATTGGGATGGATCTTGCACGCTCGACACGCAAGATACATCATGGGACACTACCCAGGTTAAATCATTCATTCACTTCGAACGATAGTCGGATTGCACCATTTGATCGCGTTGATCAACTTCGGGATATTTTACATTTACATCGATCTGACCCAGGTTAAATAAACGTGATCGATCAACCTCCGGATCAATTCAAGACAATATATTCCGACGTTAATCCAATACCATGCGAGTAGAGTATTGGATCAAGGGGTGTGTTGTCGGCGAAAAATACGGACTTCATGTCGGCATCAAATTTGATCGAAAAAGCCGACAAAACGAAAGAAACGACGACCGAGGTGCGGAATACAAGAACGATCGAGCGTTAGAACCAAACGCACCTCCACTACCTGGAATCCTTAAGTGGTAAAAACGATATCACCTAAGGCTACAAACAAAAAGGAATAACCGGTTAGAAACAAGAAATATCCAAAGACCTGAACAGTAAGTAAACACTTGGAACCCATAAGTACATTCAGAAGAATATACTTGATATCCCGTGAGGAAATTACTTATTGCAATCAAGAAAATCAATACCGATTCCAGATGGGCCTACCTATATCCAGCACATATACCACGAATAAGCATACGCCCCATCGAACAGAATACTTAACCCCACAATGACCAATACCATCGAATGACTGATACAGTAAGACCGACACGACGCTAATACAGCAACAGCAACAGAAGAATCGGTACGATGGTAAAGAAGACAGTACTAACAAATAATCCGGGGAAGATCTCTACCATGTAAAATACAGCAGAGAGCCCCGATACAGTGAAAATACCCAGTAAAAATAAGAGCGTCTCTCTGAGCTCACATCTCTTTAAATTTCAATTATCCTATACCTTCCGGTCGATTTTTAGAGTTACAACAGAAAAAGATATACATAACAAGAAACAAAATAAAAATACGTAACAACCGAAAAAAAAAATAAAAATTACACGACAAAATGCAAACCTTTACAAACCGATTTTTTCAAACCCTGGGTGCAGTCACTTACCCGGCCTTCTATATTATGAGAAACAACGATTGGTGGAGACAAAATGACGATGTATCACAGGATACATCCGAGGACGAGGATAACCAGATTCCATCGACAACAAACCGCTCCTCGACCCGACGCCAACGACAACGACGTTCAAGACGGGCCAACTACAATCAGGAATTATCATCATCATCGCCGTCTTCATCTTCATCATCTTCTTCATCATCAGAAAGTGATGACGATGATAGTGGCTCAAGACCCGGCAAGAAACGCAGAAATGCAGAACTGGGTAATCTCCGAAGACAAGCAGCAGAAGCTAAACGTCAAATGGAAGAAATCAATGCCCTCAAGGAAGAGATGAGAGCTGCAAGAGCACGAGGACGAGAAAAAGAAAGAAGATATGAAGCGGAGATGAATGCTTTGAGACAAACAATTCAAGAATCACGCAACAAGGACGATGAGATGGAAGCGCTTAGACAAGAAGTGCGGTCGGCCAAAGAAAAGGCAACGGGCCAGCAGTTACTCAAGGCAAAACCAATCCATGACTTTGATGGCCAACAGGAAAACTGGACAAAGTGGAAATCCGATGCGATAGCTACTTTTGCGGCCACAGGACATGAGGAGATTATGAATGATGCAGAGGCGGCCCGGAATTCACCGAGCAAAAACAAGGCACTTTGGGGAACATTGTTGTCGGCGTGCAGTGGCGGTAGTGCTCATTCAAAAATCATCAAGCATGAAGATACATTTGATGGTCATGCGGCATGGCAAGAACTATTGGGCTGGTATGATTCTGACAACCGGCGAGAATCTTATGCTGAGACACTAAAGCTTCGTCTACGATACAACCTGTTGCACCCAAATGGCAATATTTCTGAGTATATTAACACATTTGAATTGACCTACCATAAACTCCGGAAAATTCCACCATACCATATGACTGAATGGGATGCAAAAAGTATTTTTGCTCGCAATATTCGAGACCCAAATCTGGAGAGATTCAAAGAAGAATTACTGGAACACAAAACTGACAGGACCCTAGAAGAGATGATTATTAAGCTTCGCATCCATGATGAAGAACTTGCCCGCACCGCATACGATAGCAACAGAGGAGGCCACAAACGAGTCCGCCGCACCCCTGATGGTCCTAACAAGAGACAACGTATGGGCTCCTACGGCACTGGCACTCTTACCGGGACTATTCATCCCAACCTCAAAGGTATCATCAGAATCCCTCCAGACACATGGCAAGACCTTTCTCAACTGTATCGTGATTGGGTCCTCAAATACAACCAAGCTATCCGCCACAGTGATACTCCACCTCCCACTCCAGAGGGGGTTATTGTTGGGTCTCCACAAGATGATGGACTGAATCATTTTATTCCCAAATCCGGTCGCCAACGTCGGGTTCGACGTGTAATGGTACCCACCGGAACGACCTTACCGGTCTCACAATCACCGTCGCTACCGGAATCGCCGCCCGCCGGGTCACACACATCCGCAGACACACCTGCGTCACAACCTCCGGATGTCGATAGTGATCAGGATAGCATTGGAACAATCGATGAAACTGAATTATTCCCTCCAGGTTCCACGGCTCTCAAAACGGTTCGATTTCATCTACATTCTGGGGGGGATGGTGAGGATCAGGCAACGCAGAATGCAGTGAATTCAACACCACGACGAAACGCATCGTCTTATTTTTACACAACAAGAAGAAATAAGGTAGAAATAAAATCTGATGAAAATGAGAACGAGGATAGTGATGGAGAGGACGATGGAGAGGACGTACCAGATCTTGTTGCAAGAATGGATCCTGATTCGGACGATGAAAATGAGAACAACAATAATGATAACAAGCGGGGCCAACGAAAATCAAGGAAAACTGACCAGGGACCTGTACCAGCTCGACGACAAGAAAGAAGACCTAGAAGAACAACACGAACTAATTCAGCAAGCACCGCCAACATACATTGATACAGAGAAGTTCAACAAAATGACAATATTGCAGTTATTGATAGTGGTGGAGGAAGAAGACCAACGGTTACGGAACAAGCATGGCTTCGAATTGGAGGAGAAACTGGAATGACATCTGCAATGAGGCCGTACATGAGTAATGATACAAATGCCTATGTGGAGCATCCGGTTTGCAGTGCTGTAACGAAGGCTTTTATTCCAGGAAGAGAAGATCCAGTACTTCTAATGGTCCACTATGCAACTTTTGTGACCAAGGATAAAGACCAAACTGATGGTGAATCACTATTGACAACAATCGATATGGGTGATCATGGAGTGCTGGTGAATGGAGTGCAACCACAGTTGAGCAAATGTGGCATTACAATTGGAACGACATTCCTACCATTTTCATATGACGATGAAAAAGTTTATTTTCATATTACCAAACCAACAGAAGGAGAAGTTGATACATTGGAAAAATTTGAACTGAACAGTCCTGCACCTCCAGACATGCGCAAATATCCAATGTTGAGGAGATAGAGAGCAAGAGAAACATTCAAATTTGCAAAACTTCCAATGCTGAAACTACGAAAACGGTTTGCTATGCTACCAGAATTGACAGTTTTGAAAACATTGGAGAATACAACACAACACTATGAAGAAATAGAAGAAGAAAATCGAGAAGTTCCCAGGAAACATTACAGGAAAAGATTCAAGGCATTTCATTACAGAAGACAAAATGAAACAGTGAGCACTGATTACACATATTTTTCGAAGAAGACATCTCAAGGACACAACGGGGGACAATTTTTTAGTGGCACCAAGACAAAGCTGTGGTCTTTTCATCCTCTGAAAACAGAATCACAATGTACAAATGCCCTACAGGATTATCTTCGCGAACATGGAGCACCGGACACTATTCTCAGTGATAATGCAAGATCTGAAACAGGGGTAAAGTGGACTCAAATTCTTCGAGAGAATATGATCAAAACAAGAACAAGTGAACCACACCACAGCCATCAGAATCTGTGTGAAGCGGAATGGGGAAGATTGTCCAAGATGGTACAAAACAGTCTACGTATGTTTCAGGCACCAATCAGTTTAGCGCATTGGTGTGCAAAATGGTGTGTGTCAGTTAACAATTTGGCAGCGAGAAAATCGCTAAATTGGAAAGTACCCCTCGAATTGCACCAAGGCTGGACACCTGATATTATCTCCCACCTGAGATTTCATTTCTATGAACCAGTGTGGTATTTTGAGCCAAGATTCAAGAGCCCCAAAAACAACATGTTGAAAGGGAGATTCCTGGGTTTTGCGGAATCAACGGGTGATGCAATGACTTATTATATTCTGACTGAACCAGATACACCAAAACAGAAAAGACAAGTGTTGATGAGATCGGTAGTTAGAACAAGACGCAAGGAAATTGGCACCAAAGATGAATATGTGAATGACAACCCGGAGGCAGAGAAGTTTATTCTTTCCTTGTCAGAACACCAGCAGAACATGGAAGATATCAAGAGTACTGACGAAGTCCCATTGTTATCTTCAGGGGAGAAATTTGTCGCGAGCTCTGAAGGAATGGAAAATTCTACTAGCACCAATCCAATGGAAGCCCGTGATGAAAATGACAATGCAACTTCAGGGGAGCTTGATGCTGATGAAGAGGAAAACACGTTGGACATGGAAGAAGAGATGTTACCAAGTGATATAGATGGATGCAACAATGCTGAAACATATCAGGATATCTTGGAAAGCACAGAAGTAAATTTGGATATGGATTTCCGGAAGATATTGGACCATTTCTGGGAAAATGGGATTTTGGTATTCAAGGCGCAATACATCGATGAGCTGCAAGGCAATACAGTATTGAATACTCCATTCCCACAATTGAAGAAAGATCAACCACTGGCATGCGCAAAGTATATCAAGGAGTACATTGTTGAAAGCAGGAGAGGAAATAACAGACCATTGAATGTATGGGCAGAGCAAGTCATAAAACAACAATCTGGCATTGTCAGAAGAATACGATTTATGAAGTCCTTGATACACAAGAGTGTTCAACGCGCAGTCAACAAGAAGAAACCATCCAGGAATCAAAGAATGGCAAAGAAGAAGAATCGTGAAAAGTTTGGACAGAAGATTCCAAATACCTATGAAGAATGTATGCAATTCGATGCGGAAGCTGGCAATACAAAATGGAAAGATTCAATTCAGAAAGAGATGGATAATTTGGAACGACTAAAATGTTTCAAATATCACTCAGCAGAAAAAGAATTTCCAAAAGAAGAAGGTTGGCAACAAGCAAGATTGCAGATGATTTGGGACATCAAGAGCGAGGACGGCAGGTACAAGAGCCGATTAGTAGCAGGTGGTCACAGGATTGACTCGAGTGAATACAACACATACTCCAGTCAGATCAACAGTTTATCTGTGTACTTACTATTTCTAATCGCCCAACACCAACAACTGGATTTGATGACAGCAGATGTGGGCAATGCGTTCCCAACTGCACCGGTTCAGGAAAAAGTATGGGTGTGGGCTGGAGACGAATTTGGTGAAAAGAAAGGATGCAAAGTTGAAATACAAAGAGCGCTGTATGGACTGGCGGGTAGCGGTAGAGCTTTCATGGACTTTCTGGCTGATACACTCATGAATTTGGGTATTAGACCGTCAAGAGCAGATCCAGATTTATGGTTACAGAAAGAAGGAGAAAGCTACACATATATTGGTACGCATGTTGATGACCTTATGGTAATAGGAAAGAAACCACAAGATTGGATCGCCAGAATTGAACAAGAATTTGCGCTGAGAAATGTTGAATCAGAACCTCAGTATTACCTTGGTACAAGTCTTACAAGAATCAAAGATGGACGATTGTTGATGAACTCTACAAAATATATCAGTGAGGTGATTCGGAAATATCAAGAGAAATATTCAGTGACCCTCAAGAAAGAAAATCTGCCAATGAAAACTGATTGCCACCCTGAACTGGATGATTCGCCATTACTGTCAGTATCTGAACACAAGGAATTCCAACATATTATTGGTCTAGGACAGTGGTTGGTGTTGTCTGGAAGAATTGATATTGCATTTGCAGTATCATCTCTCTCAAGATTTGCAGCCGGACCGCGAGAAGGTCATTTGCAGATGGCTAGGCACATCCTGGGATATTTGAAGAAGTACAAGAAGAAAGGAATTCTAGTGGATTCAAGATCTCCAAGGATCAGTTCAAATGGTGATGTCAAGCTCAAATACGAAGAATTTACACATCACTACAAATATTACAAGGAAGAATTGGATCCAATGTTCCCTGTGCCTCTAATTCCTGAAATGGATTTGAACATATTCTGTGATAGTGACCATGCACACGACTTGGTTACTGGAAGGAGTATCACTGGATTGATTGCATTCGTTGGGTGTATGCCAGTCTACTGGAAGTCTAAGAGACAGACATCAGTTCACACGAGTACATTTGGAGCTGAATTTACTGCCCTGAAAGACGCGGTTGCATTGGCCATCATGCTCAGATACCACCTTAGATCGATGGGAGTTGTAATCACCAAACCAGCAGAGATCTATGTGGATAACAAAAGTGTAGTAATCAATTCCACCAACCCTGCAAGTTCACTCAACAAGAAATCAATCGCACTGGCCTACCATTTCGTCAGACAACACCAAGCTGGAAAAGTCGTATCTATCAGTCATATTAACTCACAGGACAACTATGCCGACATTCTGACCAAGCCGCTAAACAGTAATGCATTCCGGAATCTCCTAAATGAATTCATGACAATGTAAAAACAAAGTTAAGTACCACAATTCAGTAATAAAACAATCACACTAAAAATCCATGTCTAAAAACTATGTTGTATGCTTCCCTCTAAAAATCCGATAGGAATCTAAACCAAGCGAGATCATGGATTTAGGGGAGAGCAACCGGCAAATCGTGTTGTTAAGTGAAAACAAGAAATTACCGTTATGTGTGGTTAAATATGGACCAATAAGAAAACAGATCGATGTGCGCACATACACAAATGAGATGCGCGACGAAATACCAACTAATTACGAAGCTACGAGAAATACAATGAATGCAATGAGGAGTGAGGCGAAATTACTGATGGATCGATACTCGGGAATATGAAGACCAACAAGGCAATATAGCCAATGTAGGAAGTCGATCACAGAAAACAAAAGAATGACTCACGACCAAAGGAATTGATCATTGATAAAAGAATCGGACACAGCAAAGTATCACCAGAAAGTGGTACGCGAAAATCTAGAGGCATAGGATCCAATACTAAGTATGTCAATGATATACATGTGAATATCAATGAAATATGGGAAATATCAATGACATACAAAATGGATACGCGAAGCCCAATTGTGTTAGAAACAAGCAAATGAGACATGTTTCTCCGACGAATTTACCGATGAAATATTAGTTAATCTACAACACGGGAATGCACGTGCAGTCTCATGATGGAGGATTGCTTAACACGGGATTGCATGTGAAATCCGATTAAGTATTCGAAAAAACAGAAAATAGATTAATTAACTCATAATCCGGAATTACAGTTGTTAGATTATTTGCTCCAAATACGTCTTGGAAGGAACCCACTGACGAAGAAGATCCACCGTTTTTGGACCGGATTTCCTCCATCAAGACTATCAAGCAACTTGGCAACAAGTACAAGAATATCATCCAATCCAGAATCAACCAGGTCAATAGCACTGACACACTCCATGCCACCATCCAAAAACACTTAGCCCCAACTGAGGATGACATGGATGTCATCATTCCCACGATTGATATTGCATCCCTTCAAGCCATCACCAAGCTTCACAAACCAGGCAACCATGAACTACCATTATATGCAGATTCACTGCCAACTGAAGAAATTGAACTCTTAATCAAGGCCATCAATTCCAAAGCAACTACACCTGAAGAACAAGCGCTCGGACACTTTACTCGAAGGAATCTCAAGCCATTATCCACATGGGCTGAATGGGAAGCTGGGGAGCGAAAACAACTTGATCAATTTGAAGACTTGGAGATGTTTGGATCACCAATTCAATACCCTAAAGATCCAGAAGCTATTATTCTCCGACCCCATTGGCAATACAGCGTCAAAAAAAATGGTGTCAGAAGAGCAAGGCAATGTTGCAATGGAAGCAAGTATGCAGCGCCAACCCTGCATGCCATAGCAATGTCATACTCATCATGTGTTGAACACCCCATCCAAAGATTGTTCTTTGCCATTGCAGCCAGCCTCAACCTCAAAATCTATAGTGGAGATGCTGCTGACGCATATGCCCATTCTCCAGGGCCCAACATCCCTACATATATGACCATTGACGATGCATATGCAGAATGGTACCGACACAAGCATGGCAAAGACATAGACAGAAGATTGGTGCTTCCTGTCCTTTGAGCACTCCAAGGTCATCCGGAATCAGGTAGATTATGGGAAACCCACATCAATAAGTGTAACACACTAGGGGTAGAATTTGAGTAGGAGTGATAAATATGAATGGATTAATACTTTACGAAAATGGATGGAAACTTAACAGATAAAACAATGAGCGATCGGGCCATGCTGGCTTTGATCGGGCTCTACTACTAGCTTCGATCGCTCATGGATATTCATATAGAGAGTTGTGATGTGAATCGTGCGCCTGCCGGGTACCGGTATACCATTGTATACAGATAATGGCTCGCTTCTTAATGATTCTTAGAGTGGTCCCAAGTCTCATTAGTTCGATCGCACGTATCCTTCGAATGGTATCTTGGATAGTACGACTTGTACGGTAGATTGCAGTACGTACTCGTAGTAGGTACTAAGGTACGCTACCTTGGTATGTATGACAGCAGTACGTTACAGAATCCTTCAATGAGTGACTTGAGGATCATCGTTTCATTACTAGACTTCTTCCATGTCTAGATCGTTGTTGGCCGGTGCATCGTCTTGTGCTGGATCCGCATTTGCTGGGTGCTCTTTGTATGGGGTCAGCTTTCGAATGTTGACTGTTTCCGTGACATTTGGAGACAGCCTCAGTTTTACTGTGCCATTGGTATGTACTTGAACAATTTGATATGGGCCTTTCCTCTGAGGTTGTAATTTGTCTGGATCTGGTTCTTTCATCCATACCTTATCCTCAACCTTGAATACGTGCTTGATGCGCTTGGCATTCTGTCGTAGGAGATTCATGTTGATGCCCTGCTACCGAATCTGTTGTAGGGCAATGAGATTGGATGTGAGTGGGATATCCAATAGCATGTCCCTGTTGAAAACCAGGGCTCCTGGAGATGAGCCCATAGATGCATTGATTGCGCATCTGGTTGTGTGCATGCAAGTAGCTAATGCATTGTCCATGAGCTGCGTGGCCTGCGTGTTGGTTTGAGGCGGATTTACATGTACCAATATGCGCAGGGTGTCTGCAATGGTATGATGGGCTCTTTCGCAAACAGCATTGCTCTGAGGATTTTTTACTGTGGTAGCCACACCTTCAATTCCGTAGGCTGCCAGTGTATTTTGGAATTCATGGCCTAGGAACTCTCCACCATTGTCATAGACACACTTGACTGGTCTTGGATATCTGGATAACCAGCAGTTGGTGAATTGGTTGGAGACATGTTGATTTGATTTATCTCTGATGCGAATGATTTCCAGCAGGTTGGTAACTGGGTCGATGCACGTGAGAGCCTTGAAGTTGTAGACTTTTCCTTGGGCTATTACCTTCCATGGTCCAATCAGATCCACATGCACTTCACTGAATGGTGCCAATGGCGCTTGCTTGGGCGCCAGCAATCCATAACTCGCGTTTCTGCTCTTGTACTTGATGCAATCATCCGGGCATATGTACTCTTGGCAAAGCTTGGCCAGTCGTTCCACGTGGAACCTGGCAGTTATGGTTTGATTGAGCCTGGTGGATCCACAGTGCCCTAATAGTAGATGGTACCACTTGAGTAGTTGTGGAGCAAGGGAGGTTGGAATGTAGATTTTCCATTCTTCTCTGGTTTCTGCTTTGGAGTAGCATGCAATTTCCTGATTACCAAGTTGTTGTTTGAAGAAGGTTGGTAATTGTAGCTTGGCTGGTAGCGTCTCATTGTTTTGTTGATGTTGAGCAATATTGGTGTAATTCACTGGGCATTCCATCTCCTGGAGTGTTGGCAGGTTGACCAGACACTCATTGTTCAGTAGACATGAATATAATTCATCGTCTGCGTCATGGCATAGGTTTGGGAATACCTCTGGGAATTCTTGTAGAAAAAGCTCTTCATCTGCTTGTTCAGGGACGTCTAACTTGAGAAAATTGATTAAAGTTCCTTTGCCTTGCTTCTGTTTCTCCCCCACTGTAGGTGGATCCATCCTGGGTAGTCTTGAGAATGCATCCGCGAGTACATTCTTGGGTCCTTCCACATAATTCCACTTGAGGTTGTATTCTTGTAGAAAGAGATTCCATCGGAGCACTCGCTGCGGAGAGAGGGTTTTGAAGGTGAGATTCTTGTGGTCTGTGTAAATGTTGAGTTCACAGCCTAATAGTAGTTTCCTGTATTCCTTGCAACACAAGACTATTGCGAGGAGTTCCTTTTCTGTCGTAGTATAATTCTTCTGAGCTGCATTCAGCTTCTTGGACCAATAAGCAATTGGTTTTCCCTTTTGTAGGATGGCTGCGCCAAGTTGTAGATCTGATGCATCTGTGTAGATATCAAATGTTAGATTCAGATCCGGGTATGTGTTCAGCGCGTCACTTGCTATCATGGCTTTCATTTCTTCAAAGGCTTTTTCCTGAGCCAGCCCCCATGTGAAGGCCGACTTTGTTGTTGTTTTAGGCTGCCCATTGGCAGTTTTCTTGGGAGTTCCCGTGAGTTCAAATAAAGGAGAGAGGACATGTGATCTTCTCGGCCACATATCTCTGTAGTAACCAACAGCACCTAGGAAAGACTTGACTTGAGTGATTGTTTTGGGTCTGTCCATGCGGAGAATAGCTTCAATCTTTTTCTTCCAAGGTTTCACTGCTTCAGGAGTCATCCAAAATCCGAGAAAGTCAGTTTCCTGTACAGCCCAGTCACATTTGAGAGGGTTGCACTTGAGACCATTTTCATTTAGTCGTTGCAGAATTGTGTCCACTGTTTGCATGTGGTGGCTGAAGGTGCCATTTGTCCAGATTCCAATATCATCAATATAGACCGTACAATCCATACCTTGCAAAATATCTTCCATGAGTTGTTGCGCGACATCCGGAGAGATTTTCACGCCCATTGGCAGTCTTTGGTATTCATAGCAGCCATATGGTGTGACAATGGTACATAATTTCTTGCTTGGTTCATCCAGTTCAAAACAATAGTATTGCATGGATAAATTGATCTTGGTGAAGTGGGTGTATTTGCCGCGTCGATGCATGATGTCCTGTATTCTTGGTATTGGATATGGTCTTCTGACTAACAGTTCATTGAGTTCTCGGAAATCTGACACCCAGCGAACCCTGTTATCCTTCTTTGGAATGATGAAAGTAGGAAATGCCCATTCAGCCGGTCCATCACATCTTTTGAGGACTCCATCATCTACCAGATTCTGGAGTTCCCTCTTGAATAGTTCTTCTCTTTTGTATGCAACTGCATATGGCTTCTTGTGAACTGGCTTGGCATCGGGCTTCAGTTTGAGTGAGATTTTCTTGTGTGGATATTTTCCTAGCTTACCGTTGAAAACGTTCGGGTATTTGGATAGGACAGCTTGGAACTGTTGTTTTTCTGATGCTGTCATATGTGCTTGTTGCTCAGCGACCAAGGTTGGATCAGTTGCTTCATAAGCTCTATCAAGTATGACAGGTGACGACGATACTGCACCATGGGCAAATAGCTCGGAATCAATGGATTCTTCCAATAATGCTTGAAAATATGCTTCTTGCAGATCTGAGGTAATATCAAAACTGGCTGTTTCGCGCATTGGAATTTGTCGGTTGTTCCATTGAATCATGCTGGATTCAAATAACAAGTTGATATTGGTGCTGTGTAAAAAATCGCGACCGAAGATAATATCATATCTGCATGATTTGGATTCAAATAATCTGGCCTCACAACGCTCGATTGTTGTGTTCCCAAATTCTTGTAGCTTGAGATTCTTCATTACGACAAACAACGAGGTGTCGAATGATCCATTGGCTGTGGTTGTGATGGTTCTTGTTTTGGATTGAATTGGTAGAACTCCAAAGGGAAGTGCCCTTTTGTTGATGAGGGTTGTTGTGCTGCCGCTGTCGAGTAGGGCAAGCATTGTTTTTGTTGTTTTTACAGGAATGCCTTGAATGTATTGGATGGTTGTTAAAACAATAGGAGCCACATCGCTCTTATGTTTGGTAGATACGGGGTATTCCGTTTTTGGTTGTAGGGTCTTTGCTAGACGCGAGGTCCAGCTTGTTGTCATCGACCGTGTTGATGTTGCTGCTATTGTACCCGTGCCAATCAAATCGTCATCTGATTTGGCTGTTTTGGCTTCTGTACCCGTATTTTCATTTTCGTTTTCGTTTTTATTTTTTCTGTTTTTATTTTTTCCGACGCGTTCATCCGGTTCAAACTGGACTCGTCGTGAGCTCTTGTCAACATCAGATATATGTTCTGTAGGTTTCTCCCCTTCTGTGGAGAGAGTTCCTCCTGCGAGCCCAATTGGCTGTGCCAAATTGGCATCCAGGTCCTGTGGAGCTGGAGGCAGGGTGACTGCTCTTGGTTGGCCTCAAGGAAGCCAGATTTGCTCACCGCTCTGCACGCTGTGTTCTGCTTTGCCTCCATGTTGTTGGAGGAAAGCTTCCTTTGCGCGCTGCATGTGTGCTTGGAATGATTCATTGCTGGCTGTAGTGGTCTTGCCTGCGGAGTCATTATTGTTTTTCTTGTTGTCGGCGCGTTGCTTTTTCTTTTGTTTGGAGTACCTGTTCTTGGGACACTCGGACCAGTCATGGTTGTGACCGGGAATGCAACAGGGATTAGAAGATTTTTGTCCTTGGTTTTTGTTGTTGGTTTTGCGTTTGGATTGGTTGGCATTGTTTCCAGGACGTCTCCCTTGTTTTTTGCCTCCTCCATTCCTCAGCTTGGACTCTCGTTCTCGACTGGACATATATTCCACAATCTTTTGGATGGATGTTTCTGCAGTGATGCCACCATGAATTTGGCCATATTGCTCAACCCACAGGTTGGGGAAGGTGTGGAGCAGTATTGTTGTTTTGTTGATTTTGTTGAGGTTTTGGCCATGACCTTGCAGCTTCTCCGAGTACCAAATGAGCCGGTTGATGCGCAATGCATGATCCTTGGAGGTGGTATCATGTGGTTTCTTACATGCCTCACTGCGGATGTAGGTTTGCATGATGTCTTTTGCATCCCCTGCATCGCAGTAGTGTTCTTGAATGTAGTCCTTGATTGCTTCTTCATAGCCTTCAATGTTCGCTGGATAATTCATATCGTGATTGTCGTCGCGGGTTGTCTCCTGCCATTTGCGCTGTGCTTCAGGGCATAGAATCTTGGTGAATGATTCATAGTATCGGTCTTCAGAGAGTGGCAGGGTGCTTGTCCCGATGAGAAAGGCTTCCTCACAGTACAATAATTCTTCCAGGCCCCCGTCTTCTGAAAAGATGGGCACCTTCCATTCCTGTGAATTACCATCGGCATCATAGACTTTCAAAGTGGCAAGTTTGTTCTTAGTCCGGTCAAAGCTGGAATCATAGGTGATTGGTGGTTCTCGATGCACTCCGGTCGACATGGTTGATACTTGACTGGTTTGGTATTTGATTTGTTTTTGTTTTATCGATGATTAACAATGTCAAATTGTCTTTGTTTTATTGATTAACAATCGAGACCGCTTTTTGGTCTTTCGTTCCGGTTGATTTGTTAGCGAGAAACTTCGTTCGAAAATTCGTTAGCGTTCGAAGATTCGATAGGTTATTTGTTATCGAAGAAAGAGCCGTTGTTTGAAAATTCGTTCTTTGAAAAATTCGTTATTATTTGTTATCGAAGAAAGAGCCGTTGTTCAAAAATTCGTTCTTCGAAAAATTCGTTATTCTACAGTAACTGTAAGAGTAATTACTGTGTAACACACTAGGGGTAGAATTTGAGTAGGAGTGATAAATATGAATGGATTAATACTTTACGAAAATGGATGGAAACTTAACAGATAAAACAATGAGCGATTGGGCCATGCTGGCTTCGATCGGGCTCTACTAGCTTCGATCGCTCATGGATATTCATATAGAGAGTTGTGATGTGAATCGTGCGCCTGCCGGGTACCGGTATACCATTGTATACAGATAATGGCTCGCTTCTTAATGATTCTTAGAGTGGTCCCAAGTCTCATTAGTTCGATCGCACGTATCCTTCGAATGGTATCTTGGATAGTACGACTTGTACGGTAGATTGCAGTACGTACTCGTAGTAGGTACTAAGGTACGCTACCTTGGTATGTATGACAGCAGTACGTTACAACAAGATCTTGAAAGGCCCTGATCTCAACTTCAAGACAACCACACATGACAGAACTATCTACACAACAGTTTTTGAAGGTGAAACAGTCTACATGCTGAGACAAGTCGATGATTTTGCACTGGCTTGCACATCCGAAGCCATATCTGACAAGATCTATGACATTCATTGGCGCAAAACTCAAGCTACCTAAAGAAGATGTAATCCCCTTCACAAAAATGGGATTGCTTGAAGACTTCAATGGAATTGACGTCAAACAAACAGCTGATTACATTGAACTGTCCTGTGCAAATTACATTGACAGGATTATGACATCCCATGGTTGGGAAACTGATTCTAAGATGAAACCTCATTCCAAGCCATCAGCGCCATTATCAACTGAAGTACTAAGCCAACTGCAATCACACACGGATGGACCATTAGAAGGCACCAAGGAACATGCTGAATTGCAATCCACATCTTGCTTTTCCTACAGGATGCTCTTAGGTGAAATGATGTTTGCGTATGTCAGCTGTCGGCCAGACATTGGCTATGCAGTGACTCTGATGTCAAAATACAGTTCCAATCCCACTGCTTTCCACTATTCCAGTCTGAAGAACATAGCCCGCTATCTCAGAACAACCAGATCTTGGGGTATTAGATTCTACAGACCAAATGCTGAGCCATGACAAACACCAGGAGAACCATACAACAATGTAGTCCAAGATGCATCACTCCTAAAATTCCCTGAAGATATCAAGCAAACCAAACTGATGTGTTTTGTTGATGCCGCGTATGGCAATGATCCAAAACATCGCAGGTCCACCACAGGGTATGTTTTCACTTATGCTGGTGGAGCAATTGTTTACAGATCCAAAGCCCAGTCACTTACTGCTCAGAGTTCTACAGAAGCAGAATTCATCGCTGCAGTCACAGCGGGCAAAACAGCCAGATATCTCAGATCCATACTAAAGGAATTAGGATTTGTCCAAGTGGGTCCAACTCCTATCTATGAAGACAATGCGTCAGCAATTGAAATCATCAATGCCCAGAAGCCAACTGAAAGAACCAGGCATATCGAAATCAGGTTCTTTGCAATTCAACCATGGAAAGAAAATGGTGAGATCAAGATGGTTCATATTCCTGGAGTTATCAACCCGGCTGATGATCTAACCAAACCATTGGGATGGATCTTGCACGCCCAACATGCAAGATATATCATGGGACACTACCCAAGTTAAATCGTTCGATCGCTTTGATCGATAGTCAGTTACATCTTTCGATCGCTTCGATCGACCGATCTCATTTCGATTACATTCGGATTCGATCCAATTGATCATACAGATAGACGGTTCGATCCAAGGTAAAACATTCTCCGACAGTAATCCAACGTCCCATCTGTTTTTTTCATCTACTTTTCATAGGACCGGATTGGAACCAACGAATCGGAATCAACGGATCAGAAGCAAAGGATTGGAAGAACAGATCTTTCCTGGTGTGGCAAATCTTTCGTTGACGTGCATCGTCTTCTTCCCTGTAGGTGCGGCGAATTTTCCCGGTTGGTGATAATTATGAATCGATCGGCATGTACATTTATTATATTATTCTGTTGTTATTATTTACTCTATGTACTACATCATTAGATACTCACCCATTTTGTTCGATTATCATATCATATATTTGAATAGGATCGTCGACACCAATCGATCCGTAACACCAATCGATCCAACAGCAATCGATCTGCAACAGCAACACCAATCAATCCGCAACCCCAATCGATCCAACACCAATCGATCTGCAACAGCAATCAATCCAACACCAATCGCTCTGCAACACCAATCGATCCAACACCAATCAATCCAACACCAATCGCTCTGCAACACCAATCAATCCAACACCAATTATTATTTTCCTTCTGAATCCGATTCGTTGAGAGTCTGATTCAAAGGCTTCTGAAGAACAGCAACGCTGCGTTAGTGTGTTAGTAGACGAACGGTTGTACTCTACGCGTGACAATTGTGTTTGGATACTTTCGGCAACGGATAATCGAACTACAGGCGAAGCTAGGGAAACGCCGGATCTCTTCTTGCTGTGACTTATTCAGATTGCAGCGAGACAGACCTTAGTATGTAGATTACAAGTAGTTGATAGCAACTAGTGTGAATTTTGGGATTTAAATCAGTTGAATGTTAAAAGTATGAGATAAAGTGAAATCCTTGCCAAAATGCAAGATATCTCTTTTATTGAGATGAATACGTTGCAACTAATAAGACCAAAGTCGTAAGCGTTGTACGGTTAGTTGTTCGGTTAGTTGTTCGGTTAGTTAGTTATTTCTGTTTTACTTTACGGTGTTGGAAAGAGTTATCGATAAGATTATGATCGGATTGTTTCTGGACCATATTGTTCTCTCAATCACTAATTTGTCTTTGCTTTGTGTGGGGGGCGTGTGGATACTCATATCGTGTGTTTGTATTCAGTGCTCTAAGTATCCCTCGACTCTCACTTGCGCTTATGTATAATTTACTTATTGCGCTCCTCCAGTGATAGTTCTTGGAATCATACGTCTCGCGGGGTATTTACGTATCACGTATTTCCGCACGTATACGTATTTACGTATATGTAAATACGTATCACGTATATGTAAATACGTATCGCGTATACGTAAATCCCTTTCACGTATACATAGATTCTACGTTTTACGTACTTATTGTTGGTTCACGTATCACGTATCTTTTAGTAATTCAACACACCCTTGGATGGTCCTCGGGCTATCCTGTTCATAGAGATATATTGGACGTACCTTTTTATGGTGGCTGCCTGGATGGTGCTTAGTGGGGTAGTCAGCCAAATTATGCTTTCCCGGTTCCCAAAAAATATCGAATTGGCCTTGTTGTGCCCTATCTTTTAACCAATAGAATCGCATATCAATGGCCTTGGACCGCTTCTGTTTGATCGTGCCGTTGAGAATACCTTCTGCTGTATTATTGTCGGTTTTCATTGGAGTGGCCGGTTGCGGGTGGCCTAATTAGAAAAAGTGTGTCGTAACAAATGAACGCAAACGATCTTACGAGCAATTGATTTAGTGAGTATAAATAAGAGTAATCGTCTTCTTAATATCGGTATCGTCGATCATCTCTGATGGTCGACAGGTTAATTAATCGTCGTCATTCGTGTAATTTTACCATGCAAAACACATGTAAACTTAAGACAAAAAACACACGCAAACCATCTTCGATCGGTCTTTCTTTGCATCGTATTACCGTGTAATTCACCGTGATATTCTCATTGGAATATCGCAGCAGTATTGTACCTTATCGCGTAGAATTAGTACTAGGTTGTACATAGATTTTAGGGCATGATAGTGTTTTAGAGTTGTTAATTCTTCGAAGAGTGAGCTGATGGGGAAATTTGGTAAAGAGACAAACCACATGGAAACGCCGACGATTATTCACTCAAGTTAAATAACCTTACGAATAAGGTTATTTGCCCTTATGACTTTTCGTACAGTACGCGTTACACGGTGAATTCTTTTCAGTCCCCTTCAGTCATAAATCCTCCAACCGTTAAGCGGCTGGATTCTATGGCTTAATATGTTCATCGTGAGTTGAATACCAAACTGTATCCAGTCTACCATCAGAGGCCCTATCAAAAGAAATGGGGCGGCGTTTTGCCTTTCATTCTGGCTTATATCATGGCATTTTGCCCTGATCCTTGCCAGTTTGATATATTGTATTCATGGATCAAATTATCCATCTCCGAAATGCTCATCGCAGATCGAACATAAAATCAACTTGTTACTTCAATCGAACAATCGATCGAACATTCCACCGAATGATTGATTCTTTACTTTACCACATGCAACGAGAACAATGTTCCCGGAAAACAGCGCCGCTCATTAGCTTTGTAAACAAATCAGCAATATTTGTTGAACCTGGTTCCTTTGCAACTCTGATAATTCCTGCTGCAATAGATTCGCGCGCTTTGTGGTATGCAATGCTGTTGTGCTTCTTCTTACATGGGCTTTCAGGTCGTGTAACATTTGTGACAACCGAATCATTATCACAATACATATTCGTGCTCCCATCAATTGGAACACCCATCATTCTCAACTTGTACCTTAGACCTTCAACCAATTCGATTGCAATTTTCAAAGCAATGATTTCAGATCCAAAAGTTGATGTCTCAACTGTCGTTTGTCTTTTGGAAAACCAAATGATCGGTGCATTATTAATGAAGATAATAACACCAGTATGAGATCTCCTTGTTGCCTTGCATCCGGCATGATCAGCATCGACAAAACAGCTCATCGTCACATGTTTTCCCAAAGCTTCAGGCATATCTGTTGGTATGACTTCAGTGGCACCAGGATAAAATTCAGACCAGTCACATTTTTGAAATTTACTTTCATCAACACTTGGTACAGTATCATCAAAAATCAGTTTTGACCTGTTGTACTTTTTCAAATATGCAAATATATGAAACAACTGATTCAAATGCCCGATCCTTGCCTGTGCCAGATACCTTGACATCAGTGATACTGGCATTACTATGTCAAGTCTTCCTAGTTCACAAATCCACCTGAGAACTCCAATTAAACCTTGATAGTAATTTTGCAATTCAGGGTTCAATTCTTCTGATATATCAATTTCCGGTCGGTAATCATGTGACAGTGGACTAGATGCTGATTTTGGTAGATACTTGTAGCCATATTTTTCAGTTCCTAACTCTTGTTCGACTGCTGCAACAGCTTTCGCTGTGTACTTAGTGCTTGATAATGACCATCTTGGCTTTGAATCACCTTCAAAGTAGAATTTCCCAATATCAGCTCCCAAATATAGAGTTGGCTCTTCAATCGTATCATCCTTCAATTTGAACTTTCGTTCAATGTTTTCAAGCTGGAACTTTGGATCTTCGCCAGAACATAGGATATCATCTACGTATGCAATGAGCATTGCCCAGTATCTGGATCCATCTTTCCTGGTTTCAATTCTTAAGTGCACATCCGGATCTGCCTTGCAAGGTGAATATCCAAGATCTCTCAAATGCTGGGTGAGGTATGACCTGAAAGATGCACCAGCAACCGGCAGTCCATATAATGCGCGGACAATCTTGCAAGGTCTTCCTGCAAGGTGAGGTGGAAAACCATCTTCTTCTCTCGCTTTTAGGAAGTATTTCTCTTTAATCGGGGCTGTCAAATATGCATTTTGAATATCTGCTGAGAGAACCTTCAAATCATTCAGCGCTGCCAGCAGAAAGAATATTCTTACTGAGTCTCGACTGGGAACCGATGAATAAGTATTTTCTTTGGCCACTGCAGGGACTTTGTGACCGTCCCCTACCAATCTGGCCTTCCTTGTTAGGGACCCAAGCTTGATGTCAAAAATCATGTGGGTTGTTATCTGTTTATGGCCAACTGGAATAACATCATCATCAGAAAATTCAAACGCTGCCATATTATTTGTCATTTCCTTATGAATTGCTCTTTCCCAGTGGTCGGTCCCTGTTTTCTTATCAATAGCCAGCGCTTGTTTGATTGAATGTGGCAATTCAACTCCATATTTGTGAGTCTTCAACCAATACTTTGCTGTTTTGGCCGCTTTAAGGATTCGATCCTTCCTCCTCAAAATTTTGTGCACCCACCATCTGAAAGCTGGTGATTTTTCAAGGTTATTGTTAACTGCATACTCGGCTAATTGCACTGGAAATGATTCTTTCACATCACTTAACTTACACCACGATTCAGTGCCATCTTTCCAACTGGCAAGAATTCTCCAACCCCTAGTTGTCGGCTTATGGGTTTTCCTGCCATTTTTTGCTATGGTCGTGGCTTCATCATCAGTTAGTGCAGTGTTGTCGCATTCGTGGTCAATGAGCTCATCTAGTAGAGTGAACATCCTCCCGTCATCATCAACAGAGCTGTATAGGCTCTCTGCAACAATATTTGCCGTGTATTCCTCCATGGTGCCATCAGGTAGTTGCAATTTATACAGCCTCGTGTCTAGTATGGGATTCTCATTTCTGATTCCTATTGGTCTGTTTTGCAAGTCGCGAACCCTGTCCTTGACAACGCACCTGAGTCTTTCGTCACCTCTTTCAATGATCACTTCATTTCCCAGATATTCATCTGGTTCATCAACATCTTCTACCGATGCTTCTGGCTCAGCCATTTCAAGTTTCATATCCGGTGTTCTTACTGGTTGATTCTCAAATAGCTCTATTTGGGGCTCTGGGTAGTTTTCCTGGAAGAATGATGCGCTGTCCTTGACTTCATCTCCAATCTTGGATTCAATTGATTTGTCAATGGCTTCCATTCTTCTGAGGATATCTCTGTCCCGCCATTCAAACTCCTTGACGGGTCTTATTGAATTTGTAGATATTGGTATTGCTGATTCGGTCAGGAGCCAAAAACAATCCCCCCCACCTACTCTATTCCCACAGGGGCCCAACCATCGCGCCAGCCTTTCAACACCTCGGGTGGAAGAATCACCTTTTTCATAATAAAACACAAAATCATACCATTCTGATGAAGTGTATAATGTAATATCGGGCCTATAGCCATGGACCAATTCAAATGGAGTTCGCCCCATTGAAGAAGGGTTGTTTGATGCTGTTCTCTGCCTTATGTTTGCACATAGTTCACCACAAAATGACCATAATCTTCTCGGTGACTTCTTCTTTGCAGACTTGGTTGTGATTGCACTACCAAGATGACCAATTGCTTGTTCTGCTCGATTTTGGAATGGGCAATGTGGCTGGATAAATGTCTGATGGATATGGTTGCGCTTTACAATTGAATTCCAGTGTGTTTTGTAGGTTCTTGGGGATCCTTGTTCTGGCGCACCATCAGAAATCAAGTGCTCTGGAATTCCAATTTCATGAATAAATGTCTTCAGTCCTTGATGGGCTTGTGATTTGTCCTGTATTGGTATAAATACTTCAAACCCATTTCCATTTGTAAAGATCTGTGCACATTTTTCTTGCCTCATAATACTCGTGGTTCTTGCATGCCATGTATCAGTGTACCAGGTTCCTTGTGCGACTCTCTTGTTCCTGAAGCGCTGAGTAGGCAGCCGCCTCATTAATGGTGATTTCAAATTCCTGAGTGTCTTCTGCGTCGTGACTTTCAATGTCTGCTCAGCTTTCTTGAAACTAATATTCCGAGTTTTAGCTAGGCGTTCACAGTCAACTTTGTTCGGACCTTCAATTGTTATCACTGATGGCCCCCATTGATTTCTCCTGTCAAGAGACCTTCTCTCGAGTGTATTGTCAATTTCTCGCAAGCTAGGGGCCTGTTTTGATTCTGCTTCAGGAGCTTCCTTAAAGTCAAATTCTGTATCATCAAACAAAAATTGGTCTACCCTTCGCGCACTTGAAATATTCCTTACTGAAGAAATTCGATGAGCTATATTCCCATCTGTTGCAATCTGGCATTCAGTGAGCATTCTCCTTGTGGATACCTGATGGACCCTCATCAGTTTGCATTTCTGAATGACACTTGGATGCCGTTCTTGTCCTAAGCTGGTCTTGGGGAGGTTATCTGTAACATTACTAGCAGGTTCCGTTACAACCGAACTTTCATCCATTTCTTGGTCCTCTTTGGTCGACATAGCTTGAAGGCTGAATTGGTCCCCTGAAACTGGATCTCCATTGTCAATGGCTAACTCAGCCATCCTGAACTTCAGTGAATGTGGATCCCACGGGGTATCATTTGTTGCAATCAAATGTTGGCATTCATCAAGCTCCATTCTTGTTGGCTTCCTTGTGGGAAAATATGAGATCACGTTTCTCATACTCAGTTTGATAAAAACTTTCTTCGGGTCATCATCCTCCAGTGGAGTTTGAATTGTAATTCCATGCTTGGATCTTGAATCAAATTGGCGAGGTGTCTCTTCAACGGAGTTGAAATTGCAGTCCCTCACTTGATTTGGGCATATCAAGCTGTTTTTCAATTTGTCCCCAAAGTACAGTGCTTGATGAAACACTATGATATATACCTGGCCTGACGTTGGATTCGTCCATGCAGTAGCACAGCTTCCAATGGGGATTTTCTTGATGGGCTTGTATTCTTCAGAAAAGGGTGCAACATCAACGTGTGTTGTGATTTGATCAGGATTCAGCAATACCATATTGCTTCCTGCTGCGGTAGTATCTGCATGTGAGTCTAGCTCACAATAGCCTTCTTCACTTTCCCCATCATCAAAACCTACAGGAACGTTCATCTTGTATAATGACCGGCTCACCATTGTTAACAATTTGTGTTCTAGTGATAGTGTCCGGTTATTATGTCATTTCTTAGATTTTGAGCCAAAACTGTCACCCGCGCCTTCATTTTCAGTTTCTTTCTTTTTGGTCTCAGCAGCCTTGAGATTCCTTTTCTTCTTAGCCTGTCTCATCTGGTATAGCTCCTGGCGCTGTTCTTTTGACATTGTTTTATAAACACTTGTTGGATAAGGCTTGCACTCAACTTTTCCTGTAAAAGTTCCAGTTGTCTTTTGCTTTTTGTTGCTTGAAGTGCCCATAGAATACAAACTTCTGGAACCTCTTTTACTCTTCCCTGTTGCAAGCTTTTTCAATCCAAGACGATTGGTAAATAGAATCAAACATTCATTGAAGTTGTCACGATAGTCTTTGCTCTCATCAATTGCATCTGCTTTTGCAGCATCAAGTCGCTCATCACTGATTGAATTGATAAAATCCCAGACAAATCTTCTTTCATTATGATTCTTTTCAAATCTCAGAATTGTTCCATGAAAAGCAGTCCAATTTCGCTTGTGCTTGTTCCAGTCATAACCCTTGGAATCTCCAGTGTAGTGTGAATCTTTCATATCCTGATATGTCTTATTCAGAACCATAGTGATATTGGTATCAGTGTAAGCATGTTGCATGAGAGAAATGAAGGCGTTTCTGGCATTACCAGAATTCAGTGCAGTGTTTTGGAAATGTGCCACATATTCCCAACCAGGACCTTTTCTAGTTGCATCACACAGCAACCTCCAGACGACGTTGTTGTCCTCGTCGTACTGGTGACCTGACAGTACGCCACATCTTTCATTGTAGTCACTCCAAGTTGGATAAGTATCTGTTGTACTTTGCCCAACTGTTCCAGCCCTGGCTTCATCCGTAACTTCTTCCTTTTCTTGGGGTCTTATGACATACAAGATTGGGAATCCCTCAGAGTTGAATCTGTATCTCAGGTTTTGTCGGAAGCCTTCTTCCCATTCCCTGAATTTTGTGAGATCCTTTAGCTCGGGTGGAGTTGCCTTTTCCTGTGATTTCACACTTGATTCCATCATCTTGATTCTGAATTGCTGCAGTTCCAGGTTGTTTGGGTTTGCTTTCCAGTCGATAGCCCTTGGCTTGACTCCAATCAATGGTTAATACCGGGCCCAATTTGCCCAAGTTAGGAGCCTCGATGATAGCCTGTTACCATAGTGGATACTTTTTGGATTAGGACAGTCCGGACTGATAGATTTCAATCCGTGCATGAACGATTTAATGCTTTCCTTGTTGAGGTCTGTAATTTCACGAATATTAGACATCCCTCCCCTCATAATTTCTTCAGCTGATTCATAGTTGATACCAAAATCCATTAGGCTGCTCCTGAAAGCAAGCTGTTCTGGGTTCAGAAATCTACCATTGTTGAATCCCCTGATTTTTATCCTGGGTTGGGATGACCTTCTTCCCAGCCGTTCAGGTCTTGCGTTCTCTGCATTTTGGTCAGCATCGTTTCCTTCATCCTCATCATTTTCGCTATCCGCGTCATCTGGATTCGCACCCTTTCTTTCTGCATCTCTCATTGCCCTGACTCTTTTCTTTATTTCTTGGTCGATGATTCTCTTCATGGTTGAGTTTGATTCTGGGTCCCCAAAGGCCCTTTCCATGACTTCCATGATTTTATCTTCCAAATCTTCCTTTTCTTGCATACCTCTTCCATTGTTTTCATTAGAATTCTGTGAATCGTCATCGTCTGAATCGTCATCGTCATCCACTTCCATTTTTGTTTCTTCCATGTCGCCGTCCGCTCTAGTTCGTACCATGGTGATGAATTGTGTATTCTAATGGTCGGATGGTCACTTTGAAGAGAGTTTTCGGATTATTTGGAGTATTCGATAGATGATATTCGATGGAATATTGTATATTCAATCGATGGTGGTATGTGGTGGAAGAGTGTAAGAATCGAGGGTTGGATGTGAGAGATGGGTATTAATCGTTTGTGATTGCCGAGTGATTTGTATTGTATTTATCCGGATCGAATTTTCGTTCCGGTTTTCTTTATACTTTCTGACTATTCGGATCGGGTTTTCGTTCCGGTTATCTGTATTTGTGTGAGCTTTTGCTTTTGTTGCAAATCAAGATTGTGAGCTTTCCTATCCTTTCTTGGGATTTTGCTCATTCTGTATTTCTGTGGTGAAAGATTGAAAGATTGTTTCCTGAGAATTTAGTGTTCTCCTTTTAGTGTTCTCCTTTTCATTTTGGATCTTTCCGATCTTCGGGGATTGGTGTTCTCATATCTTTTTCGTTTTTTTCGTGCGGGCAGATGCTCTTCGCAATCTGTTCCTCCCTTCTGTTTCACCACAGAATACTTCAGGCTCAATCTTCTGGCTCACATCGTTCTTGTTTTCAGTGAAAGATCAGTGTTCTCGGATTGGATATTGATTCCTTTCAGCTGATGCCAACCTGGGCGACTCTTTCATCTGAATCGTCCAGCTTCTTTTCCCTTGCTTGTTTGCTGGATCTCGTATCCCGGTGGAGCCACCACCTTGGTTCGAGTCTTCGGCCTCTTCTTTCAAGGGAGGCCGCCCTGGTGTTGGTCTATTCCAGGGCTCCACAAGCAACTGCCCCTTTTACATCCTTGGGGGTTGATGCCGGTAGCTGATCAGGCTAGTCCGGATTAGTCTTCGAGCTCAAACTGCGTTTCTTGGTGGGAAACGCCATTCGGTCCTCCACAGCTCGTAGAGTGCTGTGGGTCTGATAAACTAGAAAAAGTGTGTCGTAACAAATGAACGCAAACGATCTTACGAGCAATTGATCTAGTGAGTATAAATAAGAGTAATCGTCTTCTTAATATCGGTATCGTCGATCATCTCTGATGGTCGACAGGTTAATTAATCGTCGTCATTCGTGTAATTTTACCATGCAAAACACATGTAAACTTAAGACAAAAAACACACGCAAACCATCTTCGATCGGTCTTTCTTTGCATCGTATTACCGTGTAATTCACCGTGATATTCTCATTGGAATATCGCAGCAGTATTGTACCTTATCGCGTAGAATTAGTACTAGGTTGTACATAGATTTTAGGGCATGATAGTGTTTTAGAGTTGTTAATTCTTCGAAGAGTGAGCTGATGGGGAAATTCAGTAAAGAGACAAACCACATGGAAACGCCGACGATTATTCACTCAAGTTAAATAACCTTACGAATAAGGTTATTTGCCCTTATGACTTTTCGTACAGTACGCGTTACACGGTGAATTCTTTTCATAATTCGACCAGACATTGGCGGATGGGCAAAGCTTCCCGTGCATTCAGGAACAACGATGCCACCTCGGCTTCGGCTGCTGATGCCATCACATTTTTGATGATCTTGGCTAATACTAGGACCGGTCCATTGAAGGTGTTTCCCTCGGTGTCTCCAAGGAAATGGTACCCGCCTGCCCGGCTCTTGGCCCCCGGACAAACTAAGTAGGCCGCGTCACTGTCGACACGGAGAATCATATCACTGGCACGGTACATGACGGTGGCGTCAGGGTTACATGCTGCGTAGTTGAGGAAGTACTTCGTGGCAGCTAATGCGGTTTGGTTGTTCTTGGCTGACGCTATATCGTTGAGTGCATGTAACATTGTGCTGTCGATTGCCGGTGCGTAGAATAGGAATTTTCCGGTAACTTGTTGTATGAATTTGATCTCTTCGTCTGATAAATTAGTCGTGTCCTCCATTTTCGCGTATTGTATTTTTGCGCCGTACGCCGGTACGTCAGCGCGCGATGGCCCTGCGTATGTGCGTGAGGGCCGTACGTGTTCGAATTCCTTCAATGCTTGTTCCAGGTAACCCTCCATGGACAATTTGACTTCACGTCTGTCGTAGTCCCAACGTAGGTGGACCCCCACGTATTGCTTGCCTGACCAGTCAACCTTGAAGGTGTATTTGGCCCCGACTGCGTTGACTAGATGATCCACGTCGGCTTGGTTGATGTATTTGATCCCAAAGTCATCCACGACTAGGGTGAAGCTTATGTCCCTCTCGTCGTGTAGGAAGAGTCCCTCGGTGTGGGGTGCCTTTCTGTACCCATGTGTACGTAGGTGCGCCACTAAGTCATCATGCGCAATTTTCCCGCTTTGTTTGAGCCCGTACCATGCCTTTTTGATTCTGGCATAAACATACTCGCCCCCCTTGAGGCCATCTAGGCTGTAGGCTTTTCTAATGCGTGGGGGAATCATGTCCCATTGAAATTTGACGTATTCGGGCTCGTCTAGTGTGGAGCATAAGTACATGTTAGAAATGTCGCCGGTACAATACCTGGCCCCTGGGGTGGACACTACACTGTTCCAATGGGTCTTAATGGTTTCCATGCTTGCGGTTCTGGTGGATACATCACCTAGGTACTCCAGCTGGTCACCTCCTGCCGTGATGCGCGTTCTGTATGGATCGGCTTTCTTGGGGCGTATGGCTACTGTGTATCGTGGGTACGTGACCTTCTTATGTATGGGTACTGCGAGTCTATCTATCCACTCCAACACATCCATCCCCTCCACTCCGTTGGGTTGGAATCCTTGGAATAGTCGACCGAACTCATCTTCGCCCGATCTGAGCCATAATTCCTGTACCTGTGTCTTGGGGTGTTTGATTAGGTCGCGGTATGCCGCCCACTTGTTCAACTCATCATCCCATATGGAACCCCCGCATGCAAATTGGGGAAGGTGCGTTAACTGGGTAGTCGATAGGGCCTGTTTTGGTACTGGAAAACGAATTGGGTCGCGCGGGTAAATCCCCATTAGTCCTTTGGGCTTAATCTTGGGTTTGGAGTAGTATTGGTCGGATTTGTAATATCGCGACACTTCACCATGCGTGTAGTCAGCAGTGTCCCCATCTGTGAATCTTACTCGGTAGTATTGGTTGGTCTGATCATAGCTTACAATTTCGCCTTCATACCACCCTGAGTTGAACTTCTTTCTAATGATTGTGCCCGTGGCCCAGGGGTGTCCCCGTCGCGCGCTGCGTTGTTGTGTGGGCTGCACCCTTGGAGGTTCGCGTGCTTTCCCTGTTTCGTTAAGTGATTTTGCATTGGGCCTGTGTGCCACCCTTGGAGGTATGCGCGCTTCTTTAGTTGCATTATTACGCGTGGCGTTGGGCCCATCGCGTTTTTGTCGTGTACTTATATGCAAAAGATCCTGTATACTCCGAAGGGCCTCGTTCACTTGGGTTCCCTGTTCTATATAAGGGATCGGTGGATGGGGTTTGCTAGTAGCCTCTTTTAGGTCTTGGAGGATCATGAGGAGCCGGTCAGTAGAAGAAGTTCGCGGCATCTCGGCCTTGGGGAAAAAAGCCACTGTGTTGCTTATTCTGTTTGCGCGGCTGTCAGCACCGACGCAGGTGTAATTCCTGTAGTGTTTCAAGGCCGGGCCAATGTAATAACCCCTTGTCCCATGGTCCTGCCACGCGCCTCGTTCCTGTGCGCGGTCATGAATGATCACCCGGCAGCCCGTCGGGGCGAGGGGGTGTTTGTTATAGTCATAGATCCCGCGTCTGATTTCATACGCTGAGAGTTTGGGCTGGGTGCGCGCAGCACGTAACAAGTTGAGCGTAATGATGGCTTGAGGGATCAGTAGGTCCCAATCGTCCACCGGGAATTCGTCATCCACCCCATTCAACCCAGCTATAAAGTGGTTCTTAAACGTCTGTATTGCCCGCTCTGCATGGTTGAGTCGATGGTCCCCGGGTGAAGCTAGTTGGTAATCGAGGTTGTTCTTTGTGATGTACGCTATTAGTTTCTTGGAGGTTTCATTGTCCATTCGGACTATTTTTGCCTTCACGTTGTCCTCTTTCATCCTTGCGTAGCACGCTGTGAACCCACGTAGGAGGTCTTCGCTCTTACGTGACTGGATGGGCTCCACGTCAATATAGTTGGAATCATAGTCGTACATGAGGAATACGTACTGGTGTCCACGGCGCGACGTGACTGGGTATCTCCCTGGTAGGTCCCACGCTATGAGTTCCCGTGGTTCGTCTCCTGCCCGTGGCCCTGCGTGATGGGTAGGTTGCATCTCATTCATGGATACTATATCCACGCAGACGTTATGTATCTTCTTTCGCTCAACGCGGGGTGGCTCAATATCTCCGGTCGGTCTGTTCTCTTGGCTAACGTGGGGTGGCCCTTCGTCAGCGGCCGGTAGGTGCTTTGATCTCTTTGGCTTTCGTGTGCTTTGTATACCTTGTCGGACCATTTGTAGGTGTCCCATTGTAGTTTCTTCTGTGAGTGGGAGGTGTCGGTTGACACGTTGTACAGTGAGACCTGGCCACGTGGCGAATGACCCACGTTTGATGGCGCGGACCCATGTTTCTTTCGTGGGATACCCTGCTGCTGCGTGGTAGAATCTTATTAGCTTGGGGATGGCTTGAATCTGGTATGCCCCTGCCCCCGTGTGTATTGGATATTCGTTTGGGTTGTTATTTGGGTTGGCGCTGGTTGCGCCGCTTTCATTTTTGTTTTCGTATTTCGGGATGGCGCTGGTTGCGTCGTTTTCGTTTTCATCTTCGTTTTCGTTTTCGTTTTGCGGGGGGGGAACTTTCACCCTTGGAGATTTAAGCGTCTCTGGCTCGGCGGGCTGATGTAGTGGAACCATATATAGATTCCTAAGGGGGTCACGTCGGCCGGTGAGTATGATTTGTTTGGTGGGGCCAAAAACAGCCACGTGGTTCTTAGAGAACTCCACTTCGCAACCGTTATTGCATAGTTTGGGCATGGAGACCAATGGCAGCTCCACTTCTTCAAACTTGTGACACCCGCGTGCCTCGAGGGGGAGTCGGGGTAAATCTAACAGGTTGGTCGCAGTGGATAGCATAGTGCTCCCATTAGCACAACCTACGGTTAGCGCTCCCGGTGTGTCTTGATGCGCCCCCCCTTGGTACGCCGCTGGGACAAAATGGTCTGTTGCTGCTGAATCCAGGGCCCCATATCCGGGTGGGGCACCGACATGGGACGCAACGTCTTGTGCAAAGGTCACGGAACGCGGTGGCCGGGGTAGTTTGTCACGCGAGGGGTCACGTAGGATACTGAGTAATTGTGAATCGTGATTACTAGATTTATGTATACTACTACTGTGGTCCCTCCCACACCGTCAGGACCGGAGGGGGGCCTCATATACCCCTCGTCCGTTGCCGTTGGGATTGGGTCCATTCCACTTCATCCACCTGTCGTTGTTCCTGGTGGATCCTCCCATTTGGTTGTCGTATGTGGCTCCTTCCTGGTGGTTGGACTTGTTCCTACGGTGGAAGCAATCTCGCCTGCTATGCGACAGGTTGACGCCGCAGGAGTGGCAGTAATATTCGTACTGTTTCCACTCGTGGGCTAGTGGCCGACCTGCCTCGGCCTGCCTGTGGCGACTGGTGTCGGCTGCCTTGAGTCGATTGACGTCAGCCTGTAGCGAGGCCATGGCCGTTTCCCATTGGTGCGACATTGTCATCGTAGACGCTGCTGTTGCGGTTGACGCCGTGGTTTCGGATACGCGCGAGTAGATCTCACGGCACGCGTTGGCCAGTTCAAGTTGTTGGGCTTCGAGGTCTGTGAACCGCCGGTCGTTATGAATGTCCACCATGTTGGCCTTTGCGGACTTACTATGGTATGCGCTGTACAACTCCTTCAGTTGTTGTCCCCAGAACTTTTTGTAGTGTATGAACTCATCCTTCGGGGCTATCGACGTCCTGTGCTGTTTCCAGTCCTCATTGACTCTGTGGAGGGTAATTGGGTCATGGCCGCTGCGCATGAATGCGTCCCGAGCATAATCGATCATTTGAGCTGAGGATACTCCTGCCGTTTCCGGAAGTAGGTTGATCTGCCATTGATACTTGGTTAGTTGCCTAAAGTACTCCTTGGGCCCGATTGGGCTCGGTGAATACGATAGGGCATTCATTTTCTTTGAGAGCTCGCGAGTGAGTTGGTGTTGGGCATCCGTCATACAGAGGTCAGCTTCCATGGCTTGGAACGCGGCCAGTACCGTGGTTCCTCTGGGGAATGCCTCTGAGCCCGGGTCTTTTAGATCATCCAGCATGGTGGGAAACTTTTTGTCGGTAATGAGCAGGGCTTCTCTATCATATTTGTTCCACTCCACGTATAGGGCGCGTCGGCGTTTCCATAATTTGTACGCGTCTGAGGTGAGCTCTATTGAGCTATCGAGTTCTTTGGGCTCAGTCGGTGCTGTGGGATATTCAGCTCCGGCGTCTCTTGCGTTGTATGCGTACCCACTCCCTTGTAGGAATTTGATGGATACTACTTCGGCCAATGCGTTTGCTAGGGTCTTCTTGAACTCGTATACGTCCACACTCGTCGGGACCGCTATGGGTTTCAATTGGATCTCGTCCAGGTGGTCTTTAACCCCAGTGTAATCCTTCTTCTTGACCATCTCGTCGTTGGTGTCACTATCTTCACTGTCTTCGGTATAGTCGTATAGTAACCTGTTCTGTGTTTGTAACTGTGTGTTTTGTTCTTCTGTGTATTCGAGTATATCCCTGTTGTAATGTTCGAGCTCTACCAGTTGGTCTCTCAGATCCCGAATTCGGGTGGAGCCTACGTTTCTGGAATCGTCGATGCTGGTGTCTGGGGTAACTCCTCTCGTTGTAGGGCCGGGGATTCCTTCGGTTTGTGTTCCCGCTGGCATTGGGTGTGTGTAATCTTATCAATAACTAATAAGACCAAAGTCGTAAGCGTTGTACGGTTAGTTGTTCGGTTAGTTAGTTAGTTAGTTATTTCTGTTTTACTTTACGGTGTTGGAAAGAGTTATCGATAAGATTATGATCGGATTGTTTCTGGACCATATTGTTCTCTCAATTACTAATTTGTCTTTGTATTGGATTACTAAACCAGGCGTGACTACGTTATACGTCCTACGTGTACGTAATACGTAAAGCCACGACCGTTTTACGTATTACGTCACACGGTTGCGTAATACGTATTACGTAAATTGGATTTACGTATTACGTAAAACGGCTTCACGTAAAACGTTTTACGTATTACGTGAAACGGCTTTACGCAAAACGTTTTACGTATTTATTACGTAAAACACTTGCAGCTTTTATCACAAGATGGGTGCAATAAGTAAATAATACATAAGCGCTAGTGGGTATCAAAACGATACTTAAAGCGATGAACAGAGGTACGTGAAAGACCGAGCCCACGTACCCCCATTTGAAAGAAACACAAATTAGTAAAAAGGAGAACGATATGGTCCAGAAACAATTTGATCATAATCTTATTGATAACTCTTTCCAACACCGTAAAAAGAGCAACGAAAAGTAAAATAACTAAAAAGTAACCAAATTAACCGAAGTTGCCGTACAGCTTTGGTCTTATTAGTTATCAATAAGATTAGCACACCCCAATGCCAGAGGGAACACAAACCGAAGGAATCCCCAGCCCCACAACGAGAGGAGTTACCCCTGACACCAGCATCGACAATTCCAGAAACATAGGCTCCACCTCGATCAGGGACCTGAGAGACCAACTGGTAGAGCTCGAACATTACCACAGGGATTTCCTCGAGTACACCGAAGAACAAAACACACAATTACAAACTCAGAACAGGTTACTGTACGACTATACTGAGGACAGTGAGGATAGTGATACTGACGACGAGATGTCCAAGAAGAAAGACCATCATGCGTCGCTCAAGGACCACTTGGACGAGGCACAGACAAAGCCGATAGCAGTACCATCCAGCATAGAGGTATATGAGTTCAAAAAGGCACTAGCCAACGCATTAGCCGAAGTACCCTCCATCAAATATATCCAAGGAGGGGGCTACGCCTTCCTACTGGAGTCAGAAGCACAATACCACGCAAGGGACCCCCAAGCACCTTTCCCCGAGGCTCCACAGGAACCACGAGAACTCGATAGTTCCATCGAGCTCACCTCCGACGCGTACAAACTATGGAAGCGAAGTCGAGCCCTATATGTAGAATGGAACAAGTACGACAGGGAGGCCCTACTGATTACAGACAGAAAATTCCCCAACATGCTTGGAGACCTGAAGAACCCAGGTTCGGACGCCCTCCCCAGAGGGACTACTGTGCGCGAGGCCTTCCGAGCCATGGAGGAAGACCTATGTACGACCGACGCACAGCACCAGCTCACACGCGAACTCACTAAGAAAATGAATGCGTTGACTTACACCCCGAGCCCGATCGGGCCCAAGGAATACTTTCGCCAACTTACAAAATATCAATACCAAATCAATCTGCTCCCAGAGACCGCAAACGTCACAGAGGCGCAGATGATAGATTACTCTCGCGAGGCCTTTGCCCGCAGCAAACACGACCCCATCACGCTACACCGAGTAGACGAGGACTGGAAGAAATACCGAGCCACGCTAGTCAAGAGCGGATTCGCCCAATACAAAAAATTCTGGGGACAACGCCTGAAGGAACTATACAGCAGTTACCACAACAATACGTCATCTGCAAACCTAGCCGACATAGAGGCCGATCAACGGTTCACCGATCTCGAAAACAAACAACGTGATCTGGCCAACGTATGCCATGAAATCTATTCACAGGTCACAGAGACAGCCACGGCAGCTTCGACCATGACAATGTCCAACCAATGGGAAACGGCAATGGCTGTCCTCCAAGCCGACGTGAATAGACTCAAGGCCGATGACGCAAGTCGTGCCACTAGCAGGCCCGACACACGCCAACCATCACTCCAAGGGTGGAAACAATACAAGTATTATTGTCACTCGTGTGGAGTGAATCTCACTCACGACGGCCGGAGTTGTTACAGGCGACGCAACAAGGCTGGACACCAGGAGGGAGCCACCTTGGACAATCAGATGGGTGGGGCCACCAGGAACACCGAACGATGGCTACAGTGGAATGGCCCCGACCCCAACAACGGCCGGACCACAATAGTTGACGCGCCCTTACACTCTTGACGGTGTGGGAGGGAACACAAAAGTAGCATACATAAACAACCTAGTAATCATGATTCACAGTTACTCAGTATCCTACGTGATCCCTCGAGCGAAACACTGCCGCGGCCACCACGCACTGTTACCTTCACGCGTGATGTCGCGTTCCACACCAGGTTCTCACCAGGGTATGGGGCACTAGATTCAGCGGCAACGGACCACTTCGTCCCTACGACATACCAGGGTGGGGCACACCAAGACACACCGGGGGCACTGACCGTGGGATGTGCGAATGGGACCAAGACGTTATCAATGGCGACAGACCAATTAGACCTACCCCGGCTTCCCCCGTCAGCCCACGGATGCCACAAATTTGCTGAAGTCGAACTTCCATTGGTATCAGTGCCCAAACTCTGCGGTTCCGGATGCCAAGTAGAGTTCTCTAAAGACAACGTGACAGTGCTGGGTCCCAACCAACGCGTCGTTCTTACTGGTCACCGGGACCCCCTAAGAAACCTATACATGGTTCCCCTCCATCAGCCCGACCCACCTACAGGGACAGCTGAATCTCCAAGGGTGACAGACCCCCCCCCGCAAAACGGAAACAAAACTACGACCGGCGTAACCAACGCCGACCAAAACAATAACGAAAACGAACCTACAATCGGCGTAACCAGCGCTGACCAAAACAATAACGAAACCGAATTCCCAATACGCACGGGGGCAGGGGCATACCAGATTCGAGCCATCCCCAAGCTGATCCGATTCTACCATGCGGCTGCAGGGTATCCCACCAAAGAGACATGGATCCGAGCTATCCTATCGAGCGCGGATCATTTGCCACGTGGCCAGGACTCACGGCACAACGAGTCAACCGATACCTCCCACTCACCGAAGAAACGATTATGGGACACCTACAGATGGTCCGCCAAGGCATCCAAAGCACGCGCAAGAAACCAAAGAACAAACCAACCACAGATACAGAGCTGGCCCGATGCGACCGAAAGAAGGTACACAACGTCAGCATAGACATAGTATCAGCAAATGAGATGCAACCAACCAACCATGCAGGGCCGCGCGCCAATGAAGAACCAAAGGAGCTCATCGCGTGGGACCTGCCGGGGAGATACCCAGTCACGTCTCGTCGTGGACACCAGTACGTATTCCTCATGTACGACTACGACTCCAACTACATCGACGTGGAGCCCATCCAGTCACACAAGAGCGAAGACCTCCTACAAGGGTTCACGGCATGTTACGCACGCATGAAAGAGGACAACGTGAACGCAAAAATAGTACGTATGGACAACGAGACCTCCAAGAAGCTCATAGCGTACATCACGAAGAACAACCTGGATTACCAGCTAGCGTCGCCTGGGGACCATCGACTCAACCATGCGGAAAGGGCAATTCAGACCTTCAAGAACCACTTTATTGCGGGATTGAACGGGGTGGATGATCAGTTCCCGGTAGATGATTGGGACCTACTGATCCCACAGGCCCTCATTACACTCAATCTACTACGCGCATCACGCACCCAGCCGAAACTATCAGCATACGAGCTCAGACGCGGAGTCTACGACTACAACAAGCACCCACTCGCCCCTATGGGCTGTCGAGTGATTATTCACGACAGAACTCAAGAACGAGGTGCGTGGCAAGACCATGGCACAAGGGGTTACTACATCGGACCGGCCCTTAAACACTACAGAAATTACACCTGTGTCGGGGAGGCCAGTTGCGCTAACCGAATCAGCAACACAGTGGCCTTTTTCCCCAAGACCGATATGCCACATACCTCATCTACCGACCGCCTACTCATGATTCTCCAAGACCTAAAGGAAGTCGCAGATAAGCCCCATCCACCAATCCCGTATATAGACCAAGGGACCCAAGTGAATGAGGCCCTACGGAGTATACAAAAACAACTACGGCTGGGTACACGACATAAGCGCAATGGGCCAGAAACAGCCATAGAGACACGCGAACCTCCAAGGGTGGAAACACGCGAACCCACGGGGGTGTCTAACAGGCCCAACACAAAATCAAGCAATACGCCAGCGAATGCGCGCGAACCTCCAAGGGTGCTACCCACACAACAGCGCAGCGCCCGCCGGGTACACCCCTGGGCTGTGGGCACCATCATTAGGAAGAAGTTCAACTCAGGGTGGTATGAAGGCGAAATTGTAAGCTATGATCAGACCAACCAATACTACCGAGTAAGATTCACAGATGGGGACACTGCTGACTACACGCACGGTGAGGTATCCCGATACTATAAATCCGACCAATACTACTCCAAACCCAAGGTTAAACCCAAGGCACTAATGGGAATTTACCCACGCGACCCGGTTCGGCTCCCCGTACCAAAAAAGGCCCTACAGACCAACCAGTTAACGCATAGGCCCCAGTTGGCATGTGGGGGTTCCATATGGGACGATGACTTGAACAAGTGGGCAGCCTACCGTGACCTAATCAAACACCCCAAGGCGCAGGTGCAAGAATTCTGGCTCAAGTCCGGTGAAGACGAATTTGGCCGACTGTTTCAAGGGTTCAGGCCCAACGAGGTGGAAGGGATGGATGTACTGGATTGGATCGACCGACATGCAGTGCCAATACATAAGAAGGTCACTTATCCCCGATACACAGTAGCCATACGCCCCGAAAAAGCTGATCCCTATAGGACGCGGATCACAGCAGGAGGCGATCAACTGGAGTACCACGGTGATGTCTCCACCCGTACAGCGAGTATGGAAACCATAAAAACACATTGGAACAGTGTAGTGTCCACCCCAGGGGCAAAATACTGTACCGGTGATATCTCCAACATGTACTTATGCTCATCACTCGACGAGCCCGAATTTGTAAAATTTCGGTGGGACATGATTCCCCCACGAATACGGGCCGCTTACAGCCTAGGGGGGCTCAAACAGGGCGACTACGTATATGCCAGGATCAAAAAGGCGTGGTACGGGTTCAAACAGAGCGGGAAAATCGCACATGATGACCTAGTAGCGCACCTACAAACCTATGGATACCGAAAGGCTCCCCATACTGAGGGACTATTCCTCCATGATGAGCGGGACATAAGTTTCACCCTAGTCGTGGATGATTTTGGGATCAAATACGTCAGGCAGGCCGACGTGGATCACCTAGTGGCTGCGGTCGGGGCCAAATACACCTTCAAAATTTGACTGGACCGGCAAACAGTACGTGGGGATCCACCTGCGTTGGGACTATGACAAACGCGAGGTCCAGTTGTCCATGGATGGGTACGTGGAGCAAGCTCTAAAAGAGTTTGAACACATTCACCCCACACGTACGTATGCCGGGCCGTCACGAGCGGACGTGCCCGCGTACGGCGCAAAAATACAATATGCAAAACGTGAAGATACTACCTCACTAACAGACGAAGAGATCAAATTCATACAACAAGTTACAGGAAAATTTCTATTCTATGCGCGGGCGGTCGACAACACCATGCTGCATGCCCTCAACGATATCGCGTCAGCCTCAAACAACCAAACCGCATTAGCCGCCACTAGGTATTTCCTCAACTACGCAGCGTGCAACCCGGAAGCCGTCGTCATTTACCGAGCCAGCGACATGATTCTCCGTGTAGACAGCGACGCGGCCTATCTGGTGTGTCCAGGAGCAAAGAGTCGTGCCGGGGGATACCACTACCTTGGGGACACGAAGGACATTACATTCAATGGACCGGTCCTAGTGTTAGCAAAAATCATAAAAAACGTGATGGCGTCGGCGGCGGAAGCCAAAGTCGCGTCATTATTCCTCAACGCCCGGGAAGCATTACCCATCAGACAATGCCTGATGGAGCTCGGCCATCCTCAACCGGCCACTCCACTGAAAACGGACAATAATACAGCAGAAGGCATATTAAACAGCACGATCAAACAAAAGAGGTCCAAAGCCATTGACATGCGTTTCTATTGGTTAAAAGACAGGGCACAACAAGGGCAATTCAATATTTTCTGGGAACCAGGAAAACATAATCTGGCTGATTACCCTACTAAACACCACCCTGGTAGCCACCATAAGAAAGTGCGGCCGATATACCTATATGAACCGAATAGTCCCAAGACCATCCAAGGGTGTATTGGATTACTAAACCAGGCGTGACTACGTTATACGTCCTACGTGTACGTAATACGTAAAGCCACGACCGTTTTACGTATTACGTCACACGGTTGCGTAATACGTATTACGTAAATTGGATTTACGTATTACGTAAAACGGCTTCACGTAAAACGTTTTACGTATTACGTGAAACGGCTTTACGCAAAACGTTTTACGTATTTATTACGTAAAACACTTGCAGCTTTTATCACAAGATGGGTGCAATAAGTAAATAATACATAAGCGCTAGTGGGTATCAAAACGATACTTAAAGCGATGAACAGAGGTACGTGAAAGACCGAGCCCACGTACCCCCATTTGAAAGAAACACAAATTAGTAAAAAGGAGAACGATTGTTTGAGGTCGATCGAACGAGGGTTTCGATCGTACTAGTCATCTTGCTTCTACAGGAAGCTTCTCGTACGGGAATGAATGAATGAGACGCGAGTGAATGAATGAATGAGACACGAATGAGATAAGAATCGATCGTACGATGAATCTTGCTTCTACAGGAATGGACCAACATGAATGGAAGTGGGAATGAGAATTTACCACTTACCGATTCCGGTTCTCCTTCTTACTAAAAATAGACCCTTATGTACCAAATCTACAGGGCGCAAGGTAAACCCCTACAGCCCATTGGTACAAGGGCACGTGCAACACACCGGAGTATTAGCGGGCCGGTGCAATATTAGTGAATTAGTGTGTGTGTTGGAGTATTAGCGGGCCGATGTACCAACATGGTGATTTTAGTGCAAGAGTGGATTCATCCGCTCACAATCTTAGTAACAGAATAACTCAATGTAATAAACAAACAACCAATTCAATAGCCAAAACGCCAATCTCTCCTGCATCTTTCAGAGCCCTCCAAACAACGATATGGTCCAGAAACAATTCGATCATAATCTTATTGATAACTCTTTCCAACACCGTACAAAGAGCAACGCAAAGTAAAATAACTAAAAAGTAACCAAATTAACCGAAGTTGCCGTACAGCTTTGGTCTTATTACTTTGCTTTGTGTGGGGGGCGTGTGGATACTCATATCGTGTGTTTGTATTCAGTGCTCTAAGTATCCCTCGACTCTCACTTGCGCTTATGTATAATTTACTTATTGCGCTCCTCCAGTGATAGTTCTTGGAATCATACGTCTCGCGGGGTATTTACGTATCACGTATTTCCGCACGTATACGTATTTACGTATACGTAAATACGTATCACGTATACGTAAATACGTATCGCGTATACGTAAATCCCTTTCACGTATACATAGATTCTACGTTTTACGTACTCATTGTTCGTTCACGTATCACGTATCTTTTAGTAATTCAACAAAGATGAAAACGAAAACGACGCAACCAGCGCCATCCCGAAATACGAAAACAAAAACGAAAGCGGCGCAACCAGCGCCAACCCAAATAACAACCCAAACGAATATCCAATACACACGGGGGCAGGGGCATACCAGATTCAAGCCATCCCCAAGCTAATAAGATTCTACCACGCAGCAGCAGGGTATCCCATGAAAGAAACATGAGTCCGCGCCATCAAACGTGGGTCATTTGCCACGTGGCCGGGTCTCACTGTACAACGTGTCAACCGACACCTCCCACTCACAGAAGAAACTACAATGGGACACCTACAAATGGTCCGACAAGGTATACAAAGCATAATAACTGGTAATTTGAATTATGATCTAATTAGGTTAATCTAAGAATCCAGACCTCTATTGGAGTGTTCCGCGTATTCTCGTGTTGGCCCATTTGTTAACACATGCAATCCCTTGTTGTTTGCTTATTAAGCGATTGATCGCTTAATTAAGCGATTCCGTTATTCTCCGGATTGATGGTGATGCATGTGCGACCAATTGGGCATATCAAGTTTCATTCGTTTGTGATGGATTCCTCATGATAGTGCCTTGACACTTAGTCATGGTAATCCCGTGTCACTTAGTAGATCGGTACAGTATTTAGGCTACCCGCGATTACTTTACTTAATGATACTCGTTGCCGATGATTGATCTGTTTCTTATCATACTCAGTTTGCAACCATTTCGTATTACGTATTCGTAATACGTATTACGTATTCGTAATACGTATTACGTATTACGTATGGGGTACGATACGTATTACGTATTTGTAGTTCGTACGTATACGTGAACCGTAATACGTAATGTGTAATACGTATTGCGTAATTTACGTTTCTTCACTTAACAACTCTAATTCCGGTTGTTCTCCCCGAAATCCATGCCATGCTTTTGTATTGCCTTGGCAGGTTTTTTGCCTAGTGCAACATTTTGGATTGTTTACAAACAAAGACATTTTTTAGGCATGGATTTGTGTTCAAGGAATTAAGTGGACAGTTATTATTGTTTTTACTCGCTTTTATTTTGTACTTAACTTTACATCGTCATGAACTCGTTAAGCAGGCTTCTTAGTGCAGTACTGTTGAAAGGTTTTGTTAGTATATCCGCGTAGTTCTCATGAGACTTGATATGGCTGATGGAGATTACTTTTCCTGCTTGATGTTGTCTGACAAAGTGGTACGCTAGTGCAATCGATTTCTTGTTGAGTGTACTTGCTGGATAGGTTGAGTTGATTACCACGCTTTTGTTATCCACATGGATTTCAGTTGGCTTGGTGACTTGGATTCCCATGGATCGAAGGTGATACCTCAACATAATGGCTAATGCCACTGCGTCTTTGAGCGCTGTGAATTCTGCTCCAAATGTGCTGGTATGGACTGATGTTTGTCGTTTTGATTTCCAGTATACCGGCATTGATCCAACAAATGCAATTAGACCGGTAATGCTTCTTCCTGTTACCAGATCATGTGCATGGTCGCTGTCACAGAAGATATTTAAATCTAATTCTGCGATTAATGGTGCTGGAAACATCGGATCCAATTCTTCCTTGTAGTACTTGTATTGGTGAGTAAATTCTTCGTAGTTCACTGTTGCTTCCCCGATTGACTGAATTTTGGGTGATTGTGGGTCCACTAGGATTCCTTTCTTTTTGTATTTTTTCAAATATCCTAGTACATGTCTTGCCATTTGTAGATGCCCTTCTCTTGGTCCGGATGCAAATCTGGATAGTGATGAAATGGCATATGCAATGTCTATTCTTCCAGACAATACTATCCATTGTCCTAGGCCGATGATATGTTGGAATTCCTTGTGGCCCGATTCGTTGAGTAGTTCTGAGTCATCTAATTCTGGGTGGCAGTCCGTTTTCATTGGTAGGTTCTCATTTCGTAGAGTAATATTGTATTTGTCTTGATATTTCCTTAGTACTTCTGAGATGTATTTTGTAGAATTCAATAATAATCTTCCGTCCTTTATTCTTGTCAAGCTTGTACCCAAATAATATCCGGGTTCAGATTCGATATTTCTGAGTGCAAATTCTTGTTCGATCAGTGCAATCCAATCCTGAGGCTTCCTTGACACTACCATAAGATCATCAACATGTGTTCCAATGTAGTCGTAGCTTTTGTTGTCTTCACTCAGTTTCATCCAAAGGTCTGGGTCAGCCCTGGAGGGTCTGAATCCTAGATTCATCAGAGTGTCTGCAAAGAAATCCGCGTATGCGCGTCCTGAACCTGCTAGTCCATAAAGGGCTCGTTGTATTTCCACCTTGCAGCCTTTCTTGTCTCCAAATTCATCTGTGGCCCAGCACCATACTTTTTCTTGGACCGGTGCTGTGGGAAAGGCGTTTCCCACGTCTGCCGTCATTAGGTCGAGATTTTGGTGTTGTGCATGAGAAATAGTAGGTAAACTGATAGGCTGTTGACTTGGCTGGAATATGTATTATATTCAGTAGAATCCACCAAATGCCCCCCTGCAACCAGCCGGCTCTTGTATCGTTTGTCTTCACTTTTGATATCCCAAATCATATTGAGCCTTGCTTGTTGCCATCCTTCGGACTTGGGGAATTCTTTCTCAGCTGGATGATATTTGAAGCACTTGAGCCGATCTAAATTGTCCATCTCTTTTTGAATCGAGTCTTGCCATTTGGTATCTCCAGCAGCTTGATCGATACGAACACAGTCATGGTAGGTGTTAGGAATTTGTAGTCCAAATTTTTCTTTGTTTTTCTTCTTGGCTTGTCTTTGGTTTCTGGACATTTTCTTCGGATTGGTGTTTCGACGTGGTTTTCTGGCTTGTAATAATCGGATGCGGCGTGTAATTGCTGTATCTTGCTTGAGGACAGATCTTGACCAATCCAGTAAGGGGTGGCTACCCCTTCGGCCGCCCGCTTCGATGATGTATCTTGTAATGTATTTTGCACAAACGACAGGCTCGTCTTTTCGTAGTTGAGGGAATGGAGTATTCAATACAGTGTTTCCTTCCAGGTCATCCAAATATTGTGATTTAAGGATCAGTATGCCGTCTTTCCAAAAATGGCCCAGTATTTTCCGGAAGGTAAGGTCCAGGTTGGTATCATTACGTTCAAGTATATTATTGTATGTTTCTGCGTCATTGGTTCCATCGACTGTACTGGGGAGGGCTTCCTGATCCGAATTTTCAATTTCATGCTGGGTTTCTGCATTTTCTTCTTCTTGCTCCCCTGGATCTGTTTGTTCAGATTCTGGTTGATCAAGTGGATTGTTGCTGGTTGAATATTCCATTCCCATACTAGTTGCAGCAAACTTTTTGCCTGGCACCAATAATGGAACCTCATCCGTACTTTGAATATCGTTGAGATTCTGCTGGTGCTCCGAGGTTGATAGTCGGAATTCCGCTGCTTCTGGGTCATCATTCACATATTCATCTTTTGTTCCAATATTTTTTCTTCGTGTTCTCACAACTGATCTCATCAATACCTGTCGCTTTTCCTTAGATGATTCTGGTTCAGTCAATATATAATACGTCATTGCATCTCCTGTGGAATCAGCAAACGCTAGGAATCTTCCTTTTCGCATGTTGCTTTTAGGTGACTTGAAACTTGGGTTGTACCACCATATTGGCTCGTAGAAGTGGAATCGTAAATGTGATACATCTGGTGTCCAGCCTTGTGATATTTCTTGTGGCACTTTCCATCCCAACGATTTTCTTGCAGCTAGGTTGTTGATTTGAACGCACCACAGAGAACACCAATTTGCCAATCCTATAGGGGCTTTAAACATTCTCAGGCAGTTTTGAATCATTTTCGACAATCGAGCCCATTCTGATTCTGCTGGATTCTGATGATGGTAGTGTGGCTCGGAAGTTCTTGTTTTCATCATATTTTGTCGCATGATTTCGGTCCATTTTACTCCCTTTTCTGATTTGGCATTATCGCTGATAATTGTATTGGGGGCTCCCCTTTCTCGAAGGTAATCCAGTAGAGCATTGGTGCATTGCGACTCTGTTTTTAATGGATGGAACGACCACATCTTGGATTTTGTGCCTGCAAAGAATTGACCACCATTATGTCCTTGTGAGGTCTTTTGGCTGAAGAAGGTGTAGTCAGTGCTGACATCCTCATTTTGTCGTTTGTAGTGGAAAGCTTTGAATCGTTTCCTGTAGTGCTTTCTTGGTATAGCTCGATTTTCTTCTTCGATTTCCTCGTAGAATTGGGTGGTATTTTCTAGTGTTTTTCTCACTGTTTCTTCTGGTAGCATTCCAAATCTCTTCCTCAATTCCAATATTGGTAGATTTCCAAAAGCAAATTTTCCCCTCGATCTTTTCCTTCTCAACATTGGGTACTGTCTCATATTCGGTGGTGCCGGCGAGTTTAATTCAAAGACTTCTAATTCATTCATTTCTTCCTCTGTTGGTTTTGTGATGTGGTAGTAAACTTTTTCGTCATCGTAGCTGAATGGTAAGAATGTATTTTCCACTGTGATTCCACGTTTGTCATTTATTTGAGGTTGCACTCCGTTTACCAATACATTGTGAGAACCCATATCCATGGTTGTGAGGAGTGATTCTCCATCTGTAAAATCCTTGTCTCGAGAGATGAAGGTTGCATAGTGTACTAGTAGTATCACTGGTTCCTGGCGTCCTGGGATAAATGCTTTTGTTGCTGCGCTGCACACCGGATATTCCACTAGATCATCATCGTCTTGTGACATGTATGGTTTCATTACTGAGGTCATTCCTGTATCTCCTCCTGTTTTCGTCCATGCCCTGGCTGTAACGGTTGGGCGTTTTCCCCCTCCACTATCAATTACTGCGATATTATCGTCCGGTTTTACTTCACGGTAGCGTCTAAGTGTTTTCAGTTGTTGTTGTCTCCTTGGTGTACCCTGACTAGTCTTTTTCTTTCTCGCAATCGGTGGATTGGATTTACTCTGCCATTTTTTCTTGCCAGTGTTGTTGCTATCATCGTCGCTGTCGCTGTAGACCGCGGTTCGTTCCACTAGATCAGGTATTCCTTCCTCCTCACTATCATCATCGCTGCTCTCACTGTCACTTGTTTCATATGTGATTGGTTGCGTCATTTTCAAGCGTCTAGCCGTGGAAAAGAAGGATGCGGCTCTTGCCCTTCTGGTTGGATTTCTTCTGGGTCTGAGGCCTGTATTCTGTTGGTTTGCTGTTTGTGGCGTGCCATCATCATCGGCATCGTCTCCCCCCTCAGAATGCAGGTGAAATCGGACTGTACAAAGTTCGGTGCTCCCTGGGGGAAAAAGAGCGGATTCATCGATGGATCCGATACTGTCTTCTGTATCCTCGGCAGGAGGTGGCAACGGTGCTAATGGACTTGTATGTGTAGGGGGTGCCGGTTTGGAGATTCTCCTGACGCGTCTAGGCCTGGTGTTGTTGGCGCGGTAGATATCGGTATTGTTGAGGCCATCATCCTGTGGAGCGCCAAGCGTAATATCAGCGGGTGTCGGGGGTGGTGATTCTTGGTGGCGCGCAGACCGATTGTAAAGAAGAACCCATTCCCTATGTGGTTTGCATAAGGTGGCCCATGTTGCAGGCGGGATTCGTAAGATACCTTTAAGATTGGGATGGACCGTAGTTAGGACACCGTCGCTGGCTGGCGGAGGTGCATATTGTTGACGTTTTGTTGGTGGTTCTTGGGCTTCTGTAACTCTGCGAATGGAACGTTTATTGTCGTTTTTATCTGCCAGTAAATTCAATCGGAGTTCCTCATCTCAGATTCTAAGCTTCTGCACCATTTCCACCAGGTTCATCTTGGCTCGGCTTTCTTGGAGCTCCATTTTGAGTTGAGCCAAGTCAGGGTCCAATAGATTACGCGCAAAAGTATTCTTGGCGTCACATTCTCTTATGTTGAACCGTGGGATTTTACTCCCTTTTTGGTAGATGCTCTCAAAATTGTTGATGTAGTCAGAAATGTTGCCGCCAGGGTGTAGTCTAACCCCTTCCAATTTCAATTTCATTGTTGCTGCATAGGCCTCTTGTTGGGACTCTGAATCGTACCATTCCAACAATTCTTTCCATGCTGCATGACCATCGCTGGCATCCTCGTGTCTAGTAACTTTGGAAGATGCGCTACCTCCACTGCACGAGTTTAGTAATGTACCCCATAATGCACTGTTCAATGGATGGTCATTGTTGGCTGCTTCGCGACTTTCCATGATGTCTCGGTGTCCAGTGGCATGTAGTGTTGCTTTGGTATCGCATCTCCATTTGATCCAGTTGTCTTGGCTACCGTCGAAATCCTGGATTTGTCTTGGCTTAAGGCGCTGGCGGGCATCCTTTTTGTACTCCTTCTCTTTTTCTTTGAGTTTCAATAGTTCATGAGTCAATCTCTCGATGGTCCTGTCTCGTTCCTCACACTTGACTTGGTTAACCTTCTCTCGGTCATTGCTCATTGTTTGGTTTTTGATAGCCTGGACCGTTTGGTTGTTCATTATATACATGGTTGCTGGTGCTATGATGCAGCTGCAGGTGACTATGAGGATTTCTGATAAGGATAGCATTTCCGATGAAGAGAACATGATGGTTGTTACGAGGTTGTTTTTGTTTTTGTTTTCGGGGTGTTTTTATTTCGTGTCGATATTTTCGAGGTATTTTCTATTGGCTTTGCAGATTTCAATGGTGTTATTCTCAGTGGTGTCTGTGTGATGGTGTACGAGATAAGCTAAATTTTCAGTAGATTCGGGCTGTGGTGTTAGATTTTGTTTCAGTGGGATGGTCTCTCAGTTTGGATTATTTTCGATGGTCGGTCGATCGCGAATAGTTTTCGCGTTCAGGATAATTATTACCAGTAGAATATTTTGTGTAGATTTTCTGTAGACTTTGTCGGATTCGGTTGATTCGAATTCCTATGTATGTATGATATATATCTTTCGTATGAAGCTGCGACTGTTAATCAATAACTGGTAATTTGAATTATGATCTAATTAGGTTAATCTAAGAATCCGGACCTCTATTGGAGTGTTCCGCGTATTCTCGTGTTGGCCCATTTGTTAACACATGCAATCCCTTGTTGTTTGCTTATTAAGCGATTGATCGCTTAATTAAGCGATTCCGTTATTCTCCGGATTGATGGTGATGCATGTGCGACCAATTGGGCATATCAAGTTTCATTCGTTTGTGATGGATTCCTCATGATAGTGCCTTGACACTTAGTCATGGTAATCCCGTGTCACTTAGTAGATCGGTACAGTATTTAGGCTACCCGCGATTACTTTACTTAATGATACTCGTTGCCGATGATTGATCTGTTTCTTATCATACTCAGTTTGCAACCATTTCGTATTACGTATTCGTAATACGTATTACGTATTCGTAATACGTATTACGTATTACGTATGGGGTACGATACGTATTACGTATTTGTAGTTCGTACGTATACGTGAAGCCGTAATACGTAATGTGTAATACGTATTGCGTAATTTACGTTTCTTCACTTAACAACTCTAATTCCGGTTGTTAAAGCACACGAAAGCCAAAGAGAGCAAAGCACCTACCGGCCGCTGACGAAGGGCCACCCCACGTTAGCCAAGAGAACAGACCGACCGGAGATATTGAGCCACCCCGCGTTGAGCGAAAGAAGATACATAACGTCTGCGTAAATATAGTATCCACGAATGAGATGCAACCTACCCATCACGCAGGGCCACGGGCAGGAGACGAACCACGGGAACTCATAGCGTGGGACCTACCAGGGAGATACCCAGTCACGTCGCGCCGTGGACACCAGTACGTATTCCTCATGTACGACTACGATTCCAACTATATTGACGTGGAGCCCATTCAGTCACGCAAGAGCGAAGACCTCCTACGTTGGTTCACAGCGTGCTACGCAAGGATGAAAGAGGACAACGTGAAGGCAAAAATAGTCCGAATGGACAATGAAACCTCCAAGAAACTAATAGCGTACATCACAAAGAACAACCTCGATTACCAACTAGCTTCACCCGGGGACCATCGACTCAACCATGCAGAGCGGGCAATACAGACGTTTAAGAACCACTTTATAGCTGGGTTGAATGGGGTGGATGACGAATTCCCGGTGGACGATTGGGACCTACTGATCCCTCAAGCCATCATTACGCTCAACTTGTTACGTGCTGCGCGCACCCAGCCCAAACTCTCAGCGTATGAAATCAGACGCGGGATCTATGACTATAACAAACACCCCCTCGCCCCGATGGGCTGCCGGGTGATCATTCATGACCGCGCACAGGAACGAGGCGCGTGGCAGGACCATGGGACAAGGGGTTATTACATTGGCCCGGTCTTGAAACACTACAGGAATTACACCTGCGTCGGTGCTGACAGCCGCGCAAACAGAATAAGCAACACAGTGGCTTTTTTCCCCAAGGCCGAGATGCCGCGAACTTCTTCTACTGACCGGCTCCTCATGATCCTCCAAGACCTAAAAGAGGCTACTAGCAAACCCCATCCACCGATCCCTTATATAGAACAGGGAACCCAAGTGAACGAGGCCCTTCGGAGTATACAGGATCTTTTGCATATAAGTACACGACAAAAACGCGATGGGCCCAACGCCACGCGTAATAATGCAACTAAAGAAGCGCGCATACCTCCAAGGGTGGCACACAGGCCTAATGCAAAATCACTTAACGAAACAGGGAAAGCACGCGAACCTCCATGAAAAGAATTCACCGTGTAACGCGTACTGTACGAAAAGTCATAAGGGCAAATAACCTTATTCGTAAGGTTATTTAACTTGAGTGAATAATCGTCGGCGTTTCCATGTGGTTTGTCTCTTTACCGAATTTCCCCATCAGCTCACTCTTTGAAGAATTAACAACTCTAAAACACTATCATGCCCTAAAATCTATGTACATACTAGTACTAATTCTACATAATAAGGTACAAGCAGTGTGATATTCCAATGAGAATATCACGGTGAATTATACGGAAGATCGCATTTTGTTTTATTACTGTTACGACACACTTTTTCTAGTTTATCAGACCCACAGCACTCTACGGGCTGTGGAGGACGGAACGGCGTTTCCATTGAAACGCAGTTGAGCTCGAAGACTAATCCGGACTAGCCTGATCAGCTACCGGCATCAACCCTCATAGATGTAAAAGAGGCAGTTGCCTGTGGAGCCCTGGAATAGACCAACACCAGGGCGGTCTCCCTGAAAGAAGAGACCAAAGAACCAAACCAAGGTGGTGGCTCCACCGGGTTTCGGGATCCAGCAAAACAAGCAAGGGAAAAGAAGCTGGACGGCTCAGTCGAAAGGGCCGCCCAGGTTGGCATCAGTTGAAAGGAATCAATATCCAATCCGAGAACACTGATCTTTCACTGAAAACAAGAACGATGTGAGCCAGAAGATTGAGCCTGAAGTATTCTGTGGCGAAACAGATTGCGAAGAACATCTGCTTGCAAGAAGGAACAGATCGCAAAGAGCGTCTGCCCGCGAAAACGGAAAAAAGAACATCTGCTTGCAAGAAGGAACAGATCGCAAAGAGCATCTGCCCGCGAAAACGAAAAATCCAAAGATATGAGAACACGAAACCGATCGAAAGATCCAAAACGAAAAAGAGAACACTAAATTCTCAGGAAACAATCTTTCAATCTTTCACCACAGAAATACAGAATGAGCAAAATCCCAAGAAAGGATAGGAAAGCTCACAATCTTGATTTGCAACAAAAGCAAAAGCTCACACAAATACAGACAACCGGAACGAAAACTCGATCCGAACAAAAGTATACAAACCAGAACGAAAATTCGATCCGGATAAATACAAATCACTCGACAGTCACAAATAATACCCATCTCTCACATCCAATCCTCGATTTAATTACACTCTTCCACCCAATACCAACTTCCATCGGATACCACACTACGAATCGCCCATCCATACTCCATCACAAAATATAATTCGAAACTTCGTTTGAAATTCTCCACCATGGTAAGAACTAGAGCAGACGTCGACATAGAAAAAACAAAAATGGAAGTGGACGAGGACGATCCACAGAATTCTAATGAAAAAAATGGAAGAGGTATGCAAGAAGAGGAAGATTTGGAAGATAAAATCATGGAAGTCATGGAAAGGGCCCTTGGGGACCCAGAAACAAACTCAACCATGAAGAGAATCATCGACCAAGAAATAAAGAAGAGAGTCAGGGCAATGAGAGATGCGGAAAGAAGGGGTGAGAACCCAGGTGACGCGGATAGTGAAAATGATGAGGATGAAGGAAACGATGCTAACCAAAATGCCGAGGATGCAAAAGCAGATCGGCGGGGTAGAAGGTCGTACCAACCCAGAATAAAAATCAGGGGATTCAACAATGGTAGATTTCTGAACCCAGAACAGCTTGCTTTCAGGAGCAGCCTAATGGATTTTGGTATCAACTACGAATCAGCTGAAGAAATTATGAGGGGAGGGATGTCTAATATTCGTGAAATTACAGACCTCAACAAGGAAAGCATTAAATCATTCATGCATGGATTGAAATCTATCAGTCCGGACTGTCCTAATCCAAAAAGCATCCACTATGGTAACAGGCTATCATCAAGGCTCCTAACTTGGGCAAATTGGGCCCAGTATCAACCATTGATTGGAGTCAAGCCAAGGGCTATCGACTGGAACGCAAACCCAAACAACCTGGAACTGCAGCAATTCAGAATCAAGATGATGGAATCAAGTGTGAAATCACAGGAAAAAGCAACCCCACCCGAGCTGAAGGATCTCACAAAATTCAGGGAATGGGAGGAAGGCTTCCGACAAAACCTGAGGTACAGATTCAACTCTGAGGGATTCCCAATCTTGTATGTCATAAGACCCCAAGAAAAGGAAGAAGTTACTGATGAAGCCAGGGCTGGAACAGTCGGGCAAAGTACAACAGATACTTATCCAACTTGGAGTGATTACAATGAAAGATGTGGCGTCCTGTCAGGTCACCAATATGATGAGGACAACAACGTCGTCTGGAGGTTGCTGTGTGACGCAACAAGAAAGGGTCCTGGTTGGGAATATGTCGCACATTTTCAAAACACTGCACTGAATTCTGGTAATGCCAGAAATGCTTTCATTTCTCTCATGCAACATGCTTACACTGATACCAATATCACTATGGTTCTGAACAAGACATACCAGGAAATGAAAGATTCACACTACACTGGAGATTCTAAGAATTATGACTGGAACAAGCACAAACGGAACTGGACTGCTTTTCATGGAACAATTCTGAGATTTGAAAAGAATCATAATGAAAGAAGAGTTGTCTGGGACTTTATCAATTCAATCAGTGATGAGAGACTTGACGCTGCCAAGGCCGATGCAATTGATGAGAGTAAGGACTACCGAGACAATTTCAATGAATGCTTGATTCTATTCACCAATCGTCTTGGATTGAAAAAGCTTGCAAACGGGAAGAATAAAAGAGGTTCCAGAAGTTTGTATTCTATGGGCACTTCAAGCAACAAAAAGCAAAAGACAACTGGAACTTTTACAGGAAAAGTTGAGTGCAAGCCTTACCCAACAAGTGTTTATAAAACAATGTCAAAAGAACAGCGCCAGGAGCTTTACCAGATGAGACAGGCTAAGAAAAAAAGAAATCTCAAGGCTGCTGAGACCAAAAAGAAAGAAACTGAAAATGAAGGCGCGGGTGACAGTTTTGGCTCAAAATCTAAGAAATGACATAATAACCGGACACTCGAAAACATATGTTTAAAAATGGTGAGCCGGTCATTATACAAGATGAATGTTCCTGTAGGTTTTGATGATGGGGAAAATGAAGAAGGATATTGTGAGTTAGACTCACATGCAGATACTACCGCAGCAGGAAGCAATATGGTATTGCTGAATCCTGATCAGATCACAACACATGTTGATGTTGCACCTTTTTCTGAAGAATACAAGCCCATCAAGAAAATCCCAATAGGAAGCTGTGCTACAGCATGGACAAACCCAACATCAGGCAAAGTGTACATCATAGTGTTCCATCAAGCACTGTACTTTGGGGACAAATTGAAAAACAGCTTGATATGCCCAAATCAAGTGAGGGACTGCAATTTCAACTCTGTTGAAGAAACACCTCGCCAATTTGATTCAAGATCCAAGCATGGAATTACAATTCAAACTCCACTGGAGGATGATGACCCGAAGGAAGTTTTTATTAAACTGAGTATGAGAAACGTGATCTCATATTTCCCCACAAGAAAGCCCACAAGAATGGAACTTGATGAATGCCAACATTTGATTGCAACAAATGATACCCCAGTGGGATCCACATTCACTGAAGTTCAGAATGGATGAGTTAGCCATCGACAATGGAGATCCAATTTCAGGGGACCAATTCAGCCTTCAAGCTATGTCGACCAAAGAGGACCAAGAAATGGATGAAAGTTCGGTTGTAACAGAACCTGCTAGTAATGTTACAGATAACCTTCCCAAGACCAGCTTAGGACAAGAAAGGCATCCAAGTGTCATTCAGCAATGCAAACTGATGAGAGTCCATCAGGTATCCACAAGGAGAATGCTCACTGAATGCCAGATTGCAACAGATGGAAATATAGCTCATCAAATTTCTTCAGTAAGGAATATTTCAAGCGCGCGAAGGGTAGACCAATTTTTGTTTGATGATACAGAATTTGACTTTATGGAAGCTCCTGAAGCAGAATCAAAACAGGCCCCTAGCTTGCAAGAAATTGACAATACACTCGAGAGAAGGTCTCTTGACAGAAGAAATCAATGGGGGCCATCAGTGATAACAATCGAAGGTCCGAACAAAGTTGACTGTGAACGCCTAGCCAAAACTTGGAATATTAGTTTCAAGAAAGCTGAGCAGACATTGAAAGTCACGACGCAGAAGACACTCAGGAATTTGAAATCACCATTGATGAAGCGGCTGCCTACTCGGCGCTTCAGGAACAAGAGAGTTGCACAAGGAACCTGGTACACTGATACTTGGCATGCAAGAACGACCAGTATTATGAGGCAAGAAAAATGTGCACAGATCTTCACGAATGGAAATGGGTTTGAAGTATTTATACCAATACAGGACAAATCACAGGCCCATCAAGGATTGAAGACATTCATTCATGAAATTGGAATTCCAGAGCATTTGATTTCTGATGGTGCGCCAGAACAAGGATCTCCAAGAACCTACAAGACACACTGGAATTCAATTGTAAAGCGCAACCATATCCATCAGACATTCATCCAACCACATTGCCCATTCCAAAATCGAGCAGAACAAGCAATTGGTCATCTTGGTAGTGCAATCACAACCAAGTCTGCAAAGAAGAAGTCGCCGAGAAGATTATGGTCATTTTGTGGTGAACTATGTGCTAATATCAGGCAGCGAACAGCCTCGAACAACCCTTCTTCAATGGGGAGAACCCCATTCGAATTGGTCCATGGCTATAGACCGGATATTACATTATACACTTCATCAGAATGGTATGACTTTGTGTTTTATTATGAAAAAGGTGATTCTTCCACCCGAGGTGTTGAAAGGCTGGCGCGATGGTTGGGTCCCTGTGGCAATAAGGTAGGTGGGGGGGATTGTTTTTGGCTCCTGCCCGAATCAGCAATACCAATATCTACAAATTCAATAAGGCCTGTCAAAGAATTCGAATGGAGAGATAGAGATATCCTCAGAAGAATGGAAGCAATTGACAAATCAATTGAATCCAAGATTGGCGATGAGGTGAAGGATAGCGCAGCATTCTTCCAGGAAAACTACCCGGAGCCCCAAATGGAGCTATTTGAGAATCAACCAGTAGGACCACCTGATTTGAAACTTGAAATGGCTGAACCAGAAGTAACAACTGTAATTCCGGATTATGAGTTAATTAATCTATTTTCTGTTTTTTGAATACTTAATCGGATTTCACATACAATCCCGTGTTAAACAATCCTCCATCATGAGACTGCACGTACAGTCTCGTGTTGTAGATTAACTAATATTTCATCGGTAAATTCGTCGGAGAAACCTGTCTCATTTGTTTGTTTCTAACATAATTGGGCTTCGTGTATCCATTTTGTATATCATTGATATTTTCCATATTTCATTGATATACTTAATATCGGATCCTATGCCTCTGGATTTTCGCGTACCACTTTCTGGTGATACTTTGCTGTGTCCGATTCTTCTAACAATGATTAATTCCTTTGGTCGTGAGTCATTCTTTTGTTTTCTGTGATCACCTTCCTACGGTGCCTATATTGCCTTGTTGGTCTTCATACGCCCAAGTATCGATCCATCAGTAATTTCACCTCACTCCTCATTGCATTCATTGTATTCATAAGAACGTATTCATTGTATTTCTCGTAGCTTCGTAATTAGTTGGTATTTCGCCGCGCATCTCATTCATATATGTGCGCACGTCGATCTGTTTTCTTATTGGTCCATATATAACCGCACGTAACGGTAATTTCTTGTTTTCACTTAACAATACGATTTGCCGGTTGTTCTCCCCTAAATCCATGATCTTGCTTGGTTTAGATTCCTATTGAATTTTAGAGGGAAGCATACAACATGGTTTTTAGACATGGATTTTTAGTGTGGTTGTTTTATTACTGAATTGTGGTACTTAACTTTGTTTTTACATTGTCATGAATTCATTTAGGAGATTCCTGAATGCATTACTGTTTAGCGGCTTAGTCAGAATGTCAGCATAGTTGTCTTGTGAATTAATATGACTGATAGATACGACTTTTCCAGCTTGGTGTTGTCTGACGAAATGGTAGGCTAGTGCGATTGATTTCTTGTTGAGTGAACTTGCAGGGTTGGTGGAATTGATTACGACACTTTTGTTATCCACATAGATTTCTGCCGGTTTGGTGGTTACAACTCCCATCGATCTAAGGTGGTATCTGAGCATGATGGCCAATGCAACCGCGTCTTTCAGGGCAGTAAATTCAGCTCCAAATGTACTTGTGTGAACTGATGTTTGTCTCTTAGACTTCCAGTAGACTGGCATACACCCAACAACTGCGATCAATCCAGTGATGCTCCTTCCAGTAACTAAATCATGTGCATGGTCGCTGTCGCAAAATATATTCAAGTCCATTTCAGGGATTAATGGCACCGGGAACATTGGATCCAGTTCTTCCTTGTAATATTTGTAGTGATGTGTAAATTCTTCATATTTGAGTTTAACATCACCATTTGTACTGATCCTTGGGGGTCTTGGATCCACTAGAATTCCTTTCTTCTTGTACTTCTTCAGATATCCCAGGATATGTCTAGCCATCTGCAAATGACCTTCTCGCGGTCCAGCTGCAAATCTTGAGAGAGATGATACTGCGAATGCGATGTCAATTCTTCCAGATAGCACCAGCCACTGCCCTAGACCAATAATATGTTGGAATTCCTTGTGTTCAGATACTGACAGTAACGGTGAATCATCCAGTTCTGGGTGACAATCAGTTTTCATTGGTAGATTTTCTTTCTTGAGTGTCACTGAATATTTCTCTTGATATTTCCGGATCACTTCACTGATATATTTGGTAGAGTTCATCAGCAACCGTCCGTCTTTGATTCTTGTCAGACTTGTACCAAGGTAATACTGAGGTTCTGATTCGACATTTCTCAATGCAAATTCTTGTTCAATTCTGGCTATCCAATCTTGAGGTTTCTTTCCTATTACCATAAGATCATCAACATGAGTACCAATGTATGTGTAACCTTCTCCTTCCTTTTGCAGCCATAAATCTGGGTCTGCTCTTGACGGTCGAAAACCCAAGTTCATGAGTGCATCAGCGAGGAAATCCATAAAAGCTCTACCACTACCTGCCAGTCCGTACAGTGCTCTTTGTATTTCTACCTTGCATCCTTTCTTTTCACCAAACTCGTCTCCAGCCCACACCCATACTTTTTCTTTAACCGGTGCAGTTGGAAATGCATTTCCCACATCTGCTGTCATCAAATCCAGTTGTTGGTGTTGTGCAATTAGGAATAGTAGGTACACAGATAAACTGTTGATTTGGCTGGAGTATGTGTTGTATTCACTCGAGTCAACTCTGTGACCACCTGCTACTAATCGGCTCTTGTACCTGCCGTCCTCGCTCTTGATATCCCAAATCATCTGTAATCTTGAGTGTTGCCAACCTTCCTCTTTTGGAAATTCTTTTTCTGCTGAGTGATATTTGAAGCATTTTAGACGTTCCAAGTTATCCATCTCTTTCTGAATTGAGTCTTTCCATTTTGTATTGCCAGCTTCAGCGTCGAATTGCATACATTCTTCATAGGTATTTGGAATCTTCTGTCCAAACTTTCTCACGATTCTTCTTCTTTGCCATTTTTTGATTCCTGGATGGTTTCTTCTTGACTGCGCGTTGAATACTCTTGTGTATTAAAGACTTCATAAATCGTATTCTTCTGACGATACCAGATTGTTGTTTTATTACTTGTTCTGCCCATACATTCAACGGCCTGTTGATTCCTCTCCTGCTTTCAACAATGTACTCCTTAATATACTTTGCGCATGCCAGTGGTTGATCTTTCTTCAATTGTGGGAATGGAGTATTTAAAACTGTATTTCCTTGCAGCTCATTGACGTATTGTGCTTTGAGTACCAAAATTCCATTTTCCCAGAAATGATCCAAAATCTTCCTGAAGTCCATATCCAAATTCATTTCAGTGCTTTCCAAAATATCCTGGTGGGTTTCAGCGTTGTTGCATCCATCTATTTCACTTGGTAACGCTTCTTCTTCCATATCCAAAGTGTTTTCTGGATCCTCATCATCTTCATCTGCATCAAGCTCCCCTGAAGCCGTATTGTCATTTTCATCTCTTCCTTCCATCGGATTGGTGCTAGTTGAATTTTCCATTCCTTCAGAGCTCGCGACAAATTTCTCCCCTGAAGATAACAATGGGACTTCATCAGTGCTCTTGATATCTTCCATGTTCTGTTGGTGCTCTGACAAGGAAAGAGTAAACTTCTCTGCCTCCGGGTTGTCATTCACATATTCATCTTTGGTGCCAATTTCCTTGCGTCTTGTTCTAACTACCGATCTCATCAACACTTGTCTTTTCTGTTTTGGTGTATCTGGTTCAGTCAGAATATAATAGGTCATTGCATCACCCGTTGATTCCGCAAAACCCAGAAATCTCCCTTTCAACATGTTGTTTTTGGGGCTCTTGAATCTTGGCTCAAAATACCACACTGGTTCATAGAAATGAAATCTCAGATGGGAGATATCAGGTGTCCAGCCTTGGTGCAATTCGAGGGGTACTTTCCAATTCAGCGATTTTCGCGCTGCCAAATTGTTAACTGACACACACCATTTTGCACACCAATGCGCTAAACTGATTGGCGCCTGAAACATCCGTAGACTGTTTTGTACCATCTTGGACAATCTTCCCCATTCTGCTTCACACAGGTTCTGATGGCTGTGGTGTGGTTCACTTGTTCTTGTTTTGATCATATTTTCTCGAAGGATTTGAGTCCACTTTACACCTGTTTCAGATCTTGCATTATCACTGAGTATAGTATCCGGTGCACCATGTTCTCGGAGATAGTCCTGTAGCGCATTTGTACATTGAGATTCTGTTTTCAGAGGATGAAAAGACCAAAGCTTTGTCTTGGTGCCACTGAAAAATTGTCCCCCGTTGTGTCCTTCAGATGTCTTTTTCGAGAAGTATGTGTAATCAGTGCTTACTGTTTCATTTTGTCTTCTGTAATGAAATGCCTTGAATCTTTTCCTGTAATGTTTCCTGGGAACTTCTCGATTTTCTTCTTCTATTTCTTCATAGTGTTGGGTAGTATTTTCCAATGTTTTCAAAACAGTCAATTCTGGTAACATAGCAAAACGCTTTCGTAGTTCCAGCATTGGAAGTTTTGCAAATTTGAACGTCTCTCTTGCTCTCTTCCTTCTCAACATTGGATATTTGCGCATGTCAGGTGGTGCTGGGCTGTTCAACTCGAATCTTTCCAATGTACTGACTTCTCCTTCTGTTGGTTTGGTAATTTGAAAATATACTTTTTCGTCATCATACGAAAATGGTAGAAATGTTGTTCCGATTGTAATCCCACATTTGCTCAACTGTGGTTGCACTCCATTTACCAGGACTCCATGATCACCCATGCCGATTGTTGTCAATAGCGATTCACCATCTGTTTGATCTTTATCTTTGGTGACAAAGGTTGCATAATGGACCATTAAAAGTACTGGATCTTCTCTTCCTGGAATAAAAGCCTTCGTTACAGCACTGCAAACCGGATGCTCCACATAGGCATTGGTATCATTACTCATGTACGGCCTCATTGCAGATGTCATTCCAGTTTCTCCTCCAATTCGGAGCCATGCTTGTTCTGTAACCGTTGGTCTTCTTCCTCCACCACTGTCGATCACTGCAATATTGTCATTTTGTTGAACCTCTCTGTATCGATGTATGTTTGTGATTGCTGAATTACCTGTTGTTCGTCTAAGTCTTCTTGCTTGGTATATTTTCCACATCGTTCTTTCTTGGTATCATTGTTGTTGCTTTCCTTTTCATCGTCTGAATCGGGTTCTGTTTTTGCCACAAGATCTGGTAGATCTTCTCCCTCAGAATCTTCATCCTCATTTTCGCTATCCTCATCATCAGTTTCATCAGATTTCATTTCCATCTTATTTCGTCGTGTTGGATAAAAGTACGATGATGCGGTTCTTCTTGGAGTTGAATTCGAATTCGCCGCATTCTGTGTTTCGGCTTCACCGTTACCATCGTCCGCACCAGCACCAGTTTCCCCCCCGGAATGTAGGTGAAATTGAACCGTTTTGAGTGTAGTCGAACCTGGAGGAAATAATTCAGTTTCATCAATCGTTCCAAGACTTTGATCACTATCATCGGCCGGAGTGGTCAGTTCCTGAGTCGGAAGCGACGACAAACCATGTGCAGGCATCTCAGGTGGGGCCATGACACGACGCACGCGTCGTTGACGACTAGATTTGGGAATAAAGTGATTCAAACCATCGTCTTGTGGAGAACCAACAATAACCCCCTCTGGAGTGGTAGGTGGAGTATCACTGTGGCGGATGGCTTGGTTGTATTTGAGTACCCAATCGCGATACGGTTGAGAAAGCTCTTGCCATGTATCTGGAGGGATTCTGATGATACCTTTGAGGTTAGGGTGAATAGTCCCTGTAAGAGTGCCTGTGCCGTAGGAACCCGTACGTTGTCGTTTGTTAGGACCATCAGGGGTGCGGCGGACGCGTTTGTGGCCTCCTCTGTTGCCATCGTATGCAGTGCGGGCAAGTTCTTCATCATGGACGCGGAGCTTAATAATCATTTCTTCTAGGGTCCTGTCAGTTTTGTGTTCCAGTAATTCTTCTTTGAATCTCTCCAGATTGGGGTCACGAATATTTCGAGCAAAGATACTTTTTGCATCCCATTCAGTCATATGGTATGGTGGAATTTTCCGGAGTTTATGATAGGTCAATTCAAACGTCTTAATGTACTCGGAAATATTGCCATTGGGGTGCAACAGGTTGTATCGTAGACGAAGCTTCAGTGTCTCAGCGTAAGATTCTCTCCGGTTATCAGAATCATACCAGCCCAATAGTTCTTGCCATGCCGCGTGCCCATCAAAGGTATCTTCATGCTTGATTATCTTAGAATGAGCACTGCCACCACTACATGCCGACAGCAATGTTCCCCAAAGTGCATTGTTCTTGGTTGGTGCATTTCGAGCAGCATCTGCATCATTCATAATCTCCTCATGTCCTGTGGCCGCAAAGGTAGCTGTTGCATCGGATTTCCACTTGGTCCAGTTTTCCTGTTGGCCATCAAAGTCATGGATTGGTTTTGCCTTGAGTAGCTGCTGGCCCGTTGCCTTTTCTTTGGCTGACCTCACTTCTTGTCTAAGCGCTTCCATCTCATTGTCCTTGTTGCGTGATTCTTGAATTGTTTGTCTCAGAGTGTTCATTTCTGCTTCATATCTTCTTTCTTTTTCTCGTCCTCGTGCTCTTGCAGCTCTCATCTCTTCCTTTAGTGCATTGATTTCTTCCATTTGACGTTTAGCTTCTGCTGCTTGTCTTCTGAGATTAACCAGTTCTGCATCTCTGCGTCTGCCAGGTCTTGAGCCACTATCATCCTCATCACTTTCTGATGATGAAGAAGATGATGAAGAGGAAGACGACGATGATGATAATTCCTGATTGTAGTTGGCCCGTCTTGAACGTCGTTGTCGTTGGCGTCGGGTCGGGAAGCTGTTTGTTGTCGATGGAATCTGGTTATCCTCATCCTCGGTTGTATCCTGTGATACATCAGTTACTTCATTTTGTCTCCACCAATCGTTGTTTCTCATAATATAGAAGGCCGGGTAAGTGACTGCACCCAGGGTTTGAAAAAATCGGTTTGTAAAGGTTTGCATTTTGTCGTGTAATTTTTTTTTTTTTTTTCGGTTGTTACGTATTTTTATTTTGTTTCTTGTTATGTATATCTTTTTCTGTTGTAACTCTAAAAATCGACCGGAAGGTATAGGATAATTGAAATTTAAAGAGATGTGAGCTCAGAGAGACGCTCTTATTTTTACTGGGTATTTTCACTGTATCCTGTGATACATCAGTTACTTCATTTTGTCTCCACCAATCGTTGTTTCTCATAATATAGAAGGCCGGGTAAGTGACTGCACCCAGAGTTTGAAAGAATCTGTTTGTAAAGGTTTGCATCTTGTCGTGTATTTTTCTTTTTGGTTGTTACGTATTTTTTATTTTTGTTTCTTGTTATGTATTTTTTATTTGTATTTTGATGTTCTTCTTCTTTGTTGTTCTAGCCAAATATCAGTAGTATTCGATAGCTCACGTCCGAGATAATTGCTTATTTCGGTGGTTTCGTACCAGTGTGTTAGGTTTGATTCAGTGGTACCAATCGTATAGAATTTTCTGAAGTTCGCGATCGATAAGTTCTAAGATTGATTTTGTTAGTAGGAAATTTCTAGTAAAAACTTCGAGAGAATTTTCTCGTAAAAAGCTCGTAGAAGTACTCCGGAATGGATTGTAACTCGTAGGAATGTTTGTTATATATACTTCGTATGAATCTGCAACTGTTAATCAACAACTGTAATTCCGGATTATGAGTTAATTAATCTATTTTCTGTTTTAACCCTGAATTGCAAAATTACTATCAAGGTTTAATTGGAGTTCTCAGGTGGATTTGTGAATTAGGAAGGCTGGACATTGTAATGCCAGTCTCGCTGATGTCAAGGTATTTGGCACAGGCAAGGATCGGGCATTTGAATCAATTGTTTCATATATTTGCATATTTCAAAAAGTACAACAGGTCAAAATTGGTTTTTGATGATACTGTACCAAATGTTGACGAGAGTAAATTTCAAAAATGTGACTGGTCTGAATTTTATCCTGGTGCCGCTGAAGTCATACCAGCAGATATGCCTGAAGCTTTGGGAAAACATGTGACGATGAGCTGTTTTGTCGATGCAGACCATGCTGGATGCAAGGCAACAAGGAGATCTCATACTGGTGTTATTATCTTCATTAATAATGCACCGATCATTTGGTTTTCCAAAAGACAAACAACAGTTGAGACATCAACTTTTGGATCTGAAATCATTGCTTTGAAAATTGCAATCGAATTGGTTGAAGGTCTAAGGTACAAGTTGAGAATGATGGGTGTTCCAATTGATGGAAGCACCAATGTGTATTGTGATAATGATTCAGTTGTCACAAATGTTACACGACCTGAAAGCCCATGTAAGAAGAAGCACAACAGCATTGCATACCACAAAGCGCGTGAATCTATTGCAGCAGGAATTATCAGAGTTGCAAAGGAACCAGGTTCAACAAATATTGCTGATTTGTTTACAAAGCTAATGAGCGGCGCTGTTTTCCGGGAACATTGTTCTCGTTGCATGTGGTAAAGTAAAGAATCAATCATTCAATGGAATGTTCGATCGATCGTTCGATTGAAGTAACAAGTTGATTCGTCCGATCATGGAATAAATCGATCTGCAATGAGCATTTCAAAAGAAAAATGGATCATTTGATCCATGAATACAATATATCAAACCGGCAAGGATCAGGGCAAAATGTCATGATATAAGCCAGAATGAAAGGCAAAACGCCGCCCCATTTCTTTTTGATAGGGCCTCTGATGGTAGACTGGATACAGTTTGGTATTCAACTCACGATGAACATATTAAGCCATAGAATCCAGCCGCTTAACGGTTGGAGGATTTATGACTGAAGGGGACTGAAAAGAATTCACCGTGTAACGCGTACTGTACGAAAAGTCATAAGGGCAAATAACCTTATTCGTAAGGTTATTTAACTTGAGTGAATAATCGTCGGCGTTTCCATGTGGTTTGTCTCTTTACCGAATTTCCCCATCAGCTCACTCTTTGAAGAATTAACAACTCTAAAACACTATCATGCCCTAAAATCTATGTACATACTAGTACTAATTCTACGTAATAAGGTACAAGCAGTGTGATATTCCAATGAGAATATCACGGTGAATTATACGGAAGATCGCATTTTGTTTTATTACTGTTACGACACACTTTTTCTATCCAAGGGTGCAGCCCACACAACAACGCAGCGCGCGACGGGGACACCCCTGGGCCACGGGCACAATCATTAGAAAGAAGTTCAACTCAGGGTGGTATGAAGGCGAAATTGTAAGCTATGATCAGACCAACCAATACTACCGAGTAAGATTCACAGATGGGGACACTGCTGACTACACGCATGGTGAAGTGTCGCGATATTACAAATCCGACCAATACTACTCCAAACCCAAGATTAAGCCCAAAGGACTAATGGGGATTTACCCGCGCGACCCAATTCGTTTTCCAGTACCAAAACAGGCCCTATCGACTACCCAGTTAACGCACCTTCCCCAATTTGCATGCGGGGGTTCCATATGGGATGATGAGTTGAACAAGTGGGCGGCATACTGCGACCTAATCAAACACCCCAAGACACAGGTACAGGAATTATGGCTCAGATCGGGCGAAGATGAGTTCGGTCGACTATTCCAAGGATTCCAACCCAACGGAGTGGAGGGGATGGATGTGTTGGATTGGATAGATAGACTCGCAGTAACCATACATAAGAAGGTCACGTACCCACGATACACCGTAGCCATACGCCCCGAGAAAGCCGATCCATACAGGACACGCATCACGGAAGGGGGCGATCAGCAGGAGTACCTAGGTGACGTATCTACCAGAACCGCAAGCATGGAAACCATTAAAACCCATTGGAACAGTGTCGTGTCTACCCCAGGGGCCAGGTATTGTACCGGCGACATTTCTAACATGTACTTATGCTCCACACTAGACGAGCCCGAATACGTCAAATTTCGATGGGACATGATTCCCCCACGCATTAGAAAAGCCTACAGCCTAGATGGCCTCAAGGGGGGCGAGTATGTTTATGCCAGAATCAAAAAGGCATGGTACGGGCTCAAACAAAGCGGGAAAATTGCGCATGATGACTTAGTGGCGCACCTACGTACACATGGATACAGAAAGGCACCCCACACCAAGGGACTCTTCCTACACGACGAGAGGGACATAAGCTTCACCCTAGTCGTGGATGACTTTGGGATCAAATACATCAACCAAGCCGACGTGGATCATCTAGTCAACGCAGTCGGGGCCAAATACACCTTCAAGGTTGACTGGTCAGGCAAGCAATACGTGGGGGTCCACCTACGTTGGGACTACGACAGACGTGAAGTCAAATTGTCCATGGAGGGTTACCTGGAACAAGCATTGAAGGAATTCGAACACGTACGGCCCTCACGCACATACGCAGGGCCATCGCGCGCTGACGTACCGGCGTACGGCGCAAAAATACAATACGCAAAAATGGAGGACACGACTAATTTATCAGACGAAGAGATCAAATTCATACAACAAGTTACCGGAAAATTCCTATTCTACGCACGGGTAATCGACAGCACAATGTTACATGCACTCAACGATATAGCGTCAGCCAAGAACAACCAAACCGCATTAGCTGCCACGAAGTACTTCCTCAACTATGCAGCATGTAACCCCGACGCCACCGTCATGTACCGTGCCAGTGATATGATTCTCCGTGTCGACAGTGACGCGGCCTACTTAGTTTGTCCGGGGGCCAAGAGCCGGGCAGGCAGGTACTATTTCCTTGGAGACACCGAGGGAAACACCTTCAATGGACCGGTCCTAGTATTAGCCAACTGCTGTTTTGTAGTGATGAGATTACTCGCTGATTATTTCCGTACATGTATCGGTCGTTGACCATATATATCTGTATGCATGTATATGTATTGTGTGAGAATCACACGCCAACGGTTTTCTTCTCTTGTTCCGTTAGGAAGACTTCATGATATGTTTATCATTAAGGTCAGGAATTGCTCCCGTAGCTCGTGTGATATTTTATGAAATCAGAGTTTGCTCACCGAAGAACAATGGCAATACTGTAAAACAGAGATTGCTCACCGTTGATGCGCGATGGGAATCGATGCGCCGTGGGAATCGATATGCCGTGGGAATCGATTACTTAGATTGATACGGGACTCATTGATTCGTACGAATAGGAAATCTACCATCAGGTAGCTTTGGTACTTCTGGTTACGAAAGGAATTTAATACTCCCCATGTCTCCTTGTGAAGGGTCATAACGCTCTACATGATGCTTCCATCATCTTGAAGGAGGTCGCCGGTATTACCACAGAAGTGGAAGATGGGCCTGAGCAGTGGATACACAACTGAGTGTCCCCAATGCTTGGTGAGAATGTCTGCACAGTTATCCTTACCTGGGATGTGCATCATTAAAATGAAACCTCTCGCTATCATGCTTCGTACGTAGTGGAACGATAAAATGTTATGACGCTTGTGCAGCCTTGCGTAAGGGAAGGTTGACGTTTGGATCATCTTTTCGTTGTCACCCCAAGAGTAGGAGATATCATGGACGCGTGTTCCGAGGTATCGGAATGAGTGGCGTAAATCGGCGATCTGTTCGATGCAAGTCCTTCCTGCAACAAATTCAGCTCCAAAGGTGGCTGTTTCCGTAGTAGACTGCTTCTTCGAAAACCACATCATGGGAGTCTTGTTTGCGAAATGAAGAATGCCGGTTACAGCCTTACCACTGAGAATATCATGCATGAGGTTGGCATCGTAGAAATGTGTCAATACTACTGTCTTTCCAATCGGTGTAGGAGGGTCGTCGGGTAGCTCTTCAGCATGCTCCCCATAGACGGTGTTGGACCAATCGATGGTGTCGGGTTTAGTCAATGTAAAATCGGGTGGTTCCACGCGGAATCTGATTTTAAAATGTCTAAACTTGGAGATATATCCATAGATACGTTTTGCACGTTCGAGATGTCCATCTCGTGGCTGAGCTTTGAAACTCGAGAGCGTCATCACGGCTGTTTGTACATCGAAACGCCCAATAGCGATGATCCATTGGAGTGAACCAATCATACTTTGATATTTCTGTATACCAGTTTCTTCGAGAAAGGCTGAAGAGTCCAATTCGGGATGATCGTTCTCTGCAATGGGTGATTGGAACCTAGTGCTGGGTTTGAATCCGAACATTTGTTTGTAAGACGCTTCCATCTTTTTGATGAACTTTATGGGATTTATGCATAGAACACCATGCTCGTCGCGCTCAAATCCACAACCTAAGTGAAAGTTCATAGGTCCGGATCCCTTCAGTTTGAAGTTATATGGTGACAACTGCAATATCTTCAGGAAGGAATTGGGATCTGCCATGCAGAGACATAGGTCATCGACATATGTGCATATAAGTTCATATACACGTTCACCATGCTTGTTCATTCCAGGCTTGAGGAATATTTCCGGTTCTGCGCGGGATCTTTCGAATCCGAGTTCGATGAGACAAGCTGCGAGTAAGTCTCCAAAGCACTTGCCTGAAGACCTGAGGCCATATGGGGCTTTGTAAATGATCAACAGGTGATCTTCCAGTGATCCAAATTCGGGACCTGCCTTGATGCATACTTTCTCGCAGGTAACTGCTTCTAGGTATGCATTACCTATATCGGTACCCCATGCTTCTAAGTTGTTGAGTTCAGCTAGGAATAGGCACATACGTAGGCCGCGGAGAGATACGACACCTGCGTAAACACTGTGGATAGGGGCCTCAGTGAGATTGCCGTTAGCAACGAGACGAGCCTTGTGTCTACCGTCGTGCTTGACAGCATATATCATGTGTACCTTGATCTGTTGGAATCCGGGGGGAATGGAGCTTGTCTTGTACACGCCTTTATCAATGAATGTATTGTACTCATTGAGTTGTGCCATTTCCAGAGAGGTGGCATCTTCCCATTTGGTGTTTCCGTTGGCTTGATCAAATCAGAGGGCTTCTTTGTGGTTACGAGGTACTTTGAATCCATATTGGTACTGCGGAGTGGTACGGAATGAACGTAGTTTGGCTTGGTGCACGAGTCGATCAAGTTTCTTGGTTCGTCGCGCTAGGTTGGTGATTCGCTTGAGGCGTTTCCAACCCGGGAGGTCAAGCAAATTGTTGTCTTTCGCATATTTTGCAACGGTGACCGGGTCATCAGCCGCAATGTTGACTAGAGGTTCATATGTGCGTTCCATATTTTCCCATTCAATCCAAAGGTTATACTTGGAACCTTTGTATTGAGGATGCTTGTTATCCAGTGGACCTTGGTGTCCTAGGATGCAGCGAAATGACCAAAGTTTACCGTCTTCTTGTGTGGAATCACGGTGGATGTAATTCATGACATCATTGTATGCAATGATATCATTGAGTTCGTCATCGGAGTGTTTGCACTTAAACTTGATGAAGTCGTTGTTGCGTTCAAGACTGTCTTCAACATCGACGATAGTAAGACGCTTCCGGGTGCCATCTGGGTTGGTTACAAGGAAGGACCGTCCTTGTAGATTGGCAATCGGGATCGTAGGAATGGTAATGGGTTTACCATCATTGTCAAATTGTGCGTTACCTTCTTCGTCGGTAACAACTACCTGTGATGGGTCTACTGAAGGAGTAGCGGGGTTGGTGTGTAGAGTTGTGACGTCACTAACATCAAAGTATGCTAATTCCGGTGGATCAAAATCATCTTCAGTAAGGAGAACGCCATCGGATGTCTTGCTGAAGATGTGTGTCGTAGGAGGACCATCAAAACTCTCCCCATAGTTGTTAGGGAGTGGAGAAGGGGACCAGCTCAGGCTGTCATCGACCTTCTTATAGAGAAAGCTTGGTAACGAGGGGTGGGCGGGTGGTTGAAGAATTGGTTGAGTGCCAGATGCGTGGGGCGTAGTACCTGGTTGTTCGTTGGGTACAGATGGAACGGTGTCATCGGCAGTGTCAGAATCAGCGGGTGAAACGCTAGGTGGAAGTGAGTTGCCTGGTTTTGTAGTTTTGTCAATGGGTTTACTCAGAGTGGTATGCTCCCCATGTTTGAATGCTGGAGCTTCTCCAGTGGCGTATAAACGGGGCAAGGAATCCTTGGCGTTACGCCATTTGATGAAACCATCATCAGTGAATAGGCCCGCGCGTTTGTTACGAGACTCAGGTGTAAGAGCAGAGCGGACACCAGACCCGTCAAGTAACTTCTTGGTAACGGGATCCCAGATTCGGAAGCAGAGTCCATTGCCAACATGTTCGGCGATGCCGACGAAGTGACCTAGACGTTCGGTAGACTGGGTACCAAAAGGGGAGTCGTTGGTTTTGAAATACACAGGTTCAAACCAGAAGAAACTGGTGTATGCGCTGATGTCGCCAAGTGTACCAGTAGCAATGAAGACCGGTTGTTTATCTGACAGCGTAGGATCAGAAATAACATTGAGGAGACCTGCGACGTGTGTCATGCACAGGAGCCATAGATGTGGTGGTGTGCCTGTACGATCCATGATGCGATTGACAATGCGCTTGAACGTTTGGTATCGTCGTTCGAATTGATTCTGGTGTTGGTGATAAGGTTCACTTTGCCAGAGTCCAATCCATAACATTTTGAGGTAATCGACGACCTTCTTACTGGATTGATAGTTACCGTGGTTGCAAAGAAGGCGAATGGGCCTGCCCCATTTTCGAACAAAGTTCTGGAAGCAAGATAGGAAGTCGCCGGTGGTACGCATTTCCTCAACGTGTATAATATGTGACTTGCGGCCGAAAAAGATCTGAGCAATCTTGGAGCCACCATCAATTGCTGGGACATCTGAATAGACAGCATCGGACATGACATCGTCATTGAAGGGTCGAACGTTCATGGCCGGTTGAGGGGAATGAAAACGTTTGAAAATGTTGCCATCAGGGCTAAATGCCAATGAACCGTATTGGGTTGAGTTTTCAAACGTAGCTTTGATGCGATCGGTGGAAACCCAACAAAAGAAAGGTTTCAGGGATAGATAGTCATGCTCGTTCAGGTACCTCTCGCGGGGCGTAGCCGCAATACGTGTAGTATCACTGGCTGTACAATCCGTCGGAAACGCAGTGACTGTTCCCGAGGCTGCGGGTAGCGCGCAACATGCGAGGCGTTCTTGATGAGCGTAGTCGGTGGAAGTAAGCCAAAAGGATCGATCGTTGGCCCTATGATCATCAATAGGAAGAAAGGAATATCGAGTGGAATGGCTGGAATACGAACTGAGGGATGTGACCGTGGAGGAGTCGGGGGAAACAGAGATATCTAATCCTTCAAGGCAACGTGGGTTTCCATATTCGTCGTAATCGGCATAAGGGAGTTGCTGTGGCTGAGGAGGATATTTCTGGAGAAATTGTTCATCTTTTGCACTGATCGTGGTATTGAGAACAGATGGGTCCCAATGTTTATCGGATGTCATGATAACATGTGGGAGCGTGTCAAACTCAACAGTCGTATACTTTCGCATCGCAAGGTATGGTAAACCGTGTCGAATGCTAAGAGGCAGTGCATATCCATCGGAGGTGGTGATGACTTGTCCACCGCCAGCTCTGATGGATGTGCCGTCGACAGTGGAAAAATATGCTTCCATCTGACCGGAGGACAATATAGAAGGGTGTCGTCCCGTATAGGCACATTCATTGAAAATGAGGATGACGGGGCCCCTGTTCGACATGGAATATGCTCCACATGTAGCAATGGGGATATTCTGAACCTGGTGATTGTTAATGCCGGTGACATTGACATATCGTGGTGGGATATCCTTGGAAATGAGACATGCATCGTTGCCGATGATGCAACCATTTGCGCCGCGATCGACCATGGCAAAACCAGGGCTAGTAACCGTAGTTTTGTGTATGCGGTATGTGTACGACGTTACTGAGCTATCGTTAGGAAAAGTCAGATCTTCGTTAGGATCATACCACTGATGAAAATTGGCGGAATATGATGATGTTCCTACAGGTATTTGGGTGTCACCGTCCTTTTTGTACTGAATGTCAGGGTTTTCGGAAAGGAATCGAGCGGGATGCGCGGGTGACACGGAAGACTTGAGAGGTCGCTGGTCCTTGGATGAAGAGGTTGTTGATTTGTATACACCTAGGGATGCATGGAAAACACCTCTACGATCATTTTCTACCGCAGGATGTAGATCTGCCGCTGAATTGGCAAGTTCGTCTTTGGTCGAGGTATCGTTTTCTCGGAATGATACCGAATGTCCGTGTTGATACGCCTTTCAGGTAATGGGTTTGACACTGTTGGGATCAGGCTGGTCCTTGTTAAGTAAGTCGTGTCGTAACGATGCGACCACGATTTTCTTGCCTTCTGGGGAAAAACTGAGCCAACTTTTCATGTCCTGAGGTGACAGGGCCTTCCATATGTTTGTAGGTAGCCGTGTGGTAGGGTCAGGGGTACGTCCAGCCTTAAATACCGCATAATCCTGGTAGTCTCCTTCAAATTCGATAGGGAGAGCATAGTCATCAAGGTTTTGGCTTTGTTCAGAGGAGAAATCATGAACGTGTGCACGTACAGTCGACCGAGGAGCAGACATCGCGGACTGGGAATCGAGTCGAGTTGCTTCGAGTAAAAGCGTGATTTTAAGATCGTGGATAGCAGCGGCTTCGGCGACCGCATCCGTCACGGTGCTATTTGTCCCACCTGGATCCTTGACTTTGGCGAACTGTTCGCTTAGCTGAAAGCTGGAATAGCATGCCTGACATAATGCTGATTTTACAGTATGGTACTCAAGGGGCTTGTTGGGGGGACGAAGCTTATTGAGGTGATTTAATTCATCAAACCAATGTGTAATGAATTTCACTTTGGATTCCTTCCAGTTGTTGAGGTTCAACTTGAGCAACGCTTGTAGCTGAGTCGAATTGTCATATACCTTGGCTTTTGATTTGCTGTGAAGGTTTACGAAATCGAAGTATGCCTTGCGTCCATCACGAGTGGTAGAATGGCTGTGTACATACGATGCAGAGAGATTGCTTTTGAAGACTTCCAACATTAGTACCCAGAAGAAGGCACACTGTTTGACGTAGAGATCACGTGTATAACCCTGAAGTGCAGCTGGAGGCCAAGTTTCATCGAGGAATGTCTCTGTGTCGATGTCGTATGCCTCGAGTTTAGCTCTGAAACCAACGAGCCAGTGTTCAAATCTTGAGTCATTCGTGAGAGGCGTAAAGGACTTTTCATCCCGTGCTTTTCGGCACCAAGATTCGTACTTTACCTGCTGAGGGGACTTTTTGCTACTTCCCGCCGGAGGAGGTGGGGGGTTCAGAGCGGATTCATTACGCATGCGTTGGGAACGCTCTTCGCGGAATGTCTCGAATTCCTTATACGTATATAATTTTACATCCTTCCAAGTTCTCAAGTCTTCTGCTAGAGCGGCATTGTCTTCTTGTAGATCGATAGCGAAGTCCGCAAGTACTTCTATGTTCCTTTGAACGGATCGGGGGATATGCGTTGGTAGTCCTCCTTCAGTATAGGTAAGCTCGCGTGCAAAGTCCGGTTCGATAAGCGCGCCAAGGAATGCTTTCCACTTACACAATCTGCCTTCCTTGAGAGCTAAACACAATTTACTACCATCCTCGCTCGTTACGTAGAGTAGAGATATGAGTATCCTTTTCATATCAGCATCAAAACTGGGAAAGTGGTTGATGGTAGTGACTTCGGTGTCATTCTTCTCTTCGCCGCCGGGCATCGTCGGTATGTTCGGCATCTGTGGCGGTTCCGATCCTCCGAGAGAATTGCGCGGTGACTGGGAATGAGAACTGCTTCGTGTACGCATATGCCAGCGTAGGGATTGTATTCAGGTCCGTTCTTGTTCCTCTCTGTGTGCAAGCCTTCTTAGAGCTTGCGACTGTTAATCTATTATTTTCCTTCTGAATCCGATTCGTTGAGAGTCTGATTCAAAGGCTTCTTAAGAACGGCAATGCTGCGTTAGTGTGTTAGTAGACGAATGGTTGTACTCTACGCGTGACAATTGTGTTTGGATACTTTCGGCAACGGATAATCGAACTACAGGGGAAGCTAGGGAAACGCCGGATCTCTTCTTGCTGTGACTTATTCAGATTGCAGCGAGACAGACCTTAGTATGTAGATTACAAGTAGTTGGTAGCAACTAGTGTGAATTTTGGGATATAAATCAGTTGAATGTTAAAAGTATGAGATAAAGTGAAATCCTTGCCGAAATGCAAGATATCTCTTTTATTGAGATGAATACGTTGCAACTGCTGTTGCGTAGTGCTGAGATTACTCGCTGATTATTTCCATACATGTATCGGTCGTTGACCATATATATCTGTATGCATGTATATGTATTGTGTGAGAATCACACGCCAACGGTTTTCTTCTCTTGTTCCGTTAGGAAGACTTCATGATATGTTTATCATTAAGGTCAGGAATTGCTCCCGTAGCTCGTGTGATATTTTATGAAATCAGAGTTTGCTCACCGAAGAACAATGGCAATATCGTAAAACAGGGATTGCTCACCGTTGATGCGCGATGGGAATCGATGCGCCGTGGGAATTGATATGCCGTGGGAATCGATTACTTAGATTGATACGGGACTCATTGATTCGTACGAATAGGAAATCTACCATCAGGTAGCTTTGGTACTTCTGGTCACAAAAGGAATTTAATACCAATCGATCCGCAACACCAACACCAATCTATCCAACACGCTCCACCAACGTTGGCAACTCTATTGGTATCCGCAACGGCAATTGATTGGTCTTCCACTCCATTCGCACCATCGAATACAAGCAACTGGGAACAATCGAAGCAACCGGGAATCAACCGGGAAGGATCGAAGCAACCAGCAACCGGGAACGATCGAATAGAAGCAACAGCGGCAAGCATCAGCGATAGCAACAGCGGCAAGCGTCACAAATCGATTTGTCGTCGTCCTCCGATCCACCATCCAATCCCTCCTCCTCCAACGGCAATTCGATCGAAGCAAGCGGGAGGTGCCTCGTTGTCAGCATCGAATCGATCAGACGCCAACAGTCTAGGTTAGTGGCATGTAGATAATATTATTTGGTTGTTATTATTTACTCTATGTACTACATCAATAGATACTCACCCATTTTGTTCCATTATCATAAATTCGAATAGGAGCGTCGGCAACGGCAACGGCGAGAGCAACAGCAACAGCCACCGGGAACGATCGAACTGCAAAGCAAATCGATCTGGAACACCAATTGTTGGCAACACCAATCGATCTGCAACACCAATCGATCTGCAACACAAATCGATCTGCAACACCAATCGATCCGGAACACCAATCGATCCAGAACACCAATCGATCCGGAACACCAATCGATCGGCAACACCAATCATTGGCAACAGCAACACCAATCAATCCGGAACACCAATCGATCGGCAACACCAATCATCGGCAACAGCAACACCAATCGATCCGGAACACCAATCGATCCGGAACTCCAATCGATATGCAACACCAATCGATCCAACACCAATCGATTGGCAACACCAATCGATCCAACACCAACCGATCCGGAACACCAATCGATCCGGAACACCAATCAATTCGCAACACCAATCAATCCACAATACCAATCGATCCGCAACAACACCAATCGATCCAACAACAATCGATCCAACAACAATCAATCCAACAACAATGGGATTCAAAACAACAACAAAGCAATTGCCAGCAAAAGCAATCAAGCAAAAATCAAAGAGGAAACGTGGGAAGACTGAGAGAAAGAAAATGACTTCAAATTTTCTCCCAAACGCAGCACCATCCTCATCAACAATCCACCAGACTTACAAACACTTGTCGGAGATAAAACCTAACAAGACAGCAGAAGGGGACAGGAATCGGCGCCGAGATCCAAATGCAATTTTCAAACATGTTGAGGAAATAGCATTGAAAACAGTTCACAAAAATGGGTTTCAAGGAAAATTCATGGCTACAAATTGGCGGCCGGACAACAGTTGGAGAGAAGAAATACTCTTTGGCACAGGCTTTGTATATTGACAGTTTCAAAACAGTGGATAGTACCGACAAGAAGTTTGTTCTAGCGTTCGTGAATCAGAACCATCATTGAGACTCTTTGCAAAAGCTTCCAGACAATTCGCAAAACAACGTTTGGGTACCCCTGAAAATAAAGAAATCACAAGAACATTTGCTGGGCAGATTGTTCAATCTAAACCCAAAATAGACCGAGGAACCAAATGTGACAGTGTAAACAGTGGATAAGCTATTATTGGGATGAGACCAAATTGATTGAAATCGGGAAATGGTGTGTACGTTTTCAAAAACAATGTGGACTCGACAACAAAAGCCAACCTTGAACAAAAAGCCCTACACATTGTGAAGGAAATGCAGCTTTGTTTAACTCCAATGTCCAAACTTGTCAACCTTGAAACGACTGTGATGAATGAGGTTGTTAATCGTACAACGCTGAATGCAATCGGCCATCACGCAACGGCCTTTTCTATTGGAAAGGATTATCACTCAAAAAGCCATACCGATGCCGATATGTTCTATACAAGGCTGAAGGTTATTGCTCCAAAACATGTAAGTGATGACGAGATGATTTATTACTTTGTGTTCCCAACATATAAAGTGAAAGTTCCATTGAGGTCAGGCGATACTCTATTGTTCAATCCATTAGTATTACATAGCTGTTCGAATCCCAAATTCGAAGAGTCTTATATTATGAGTGCATATGTATCTCGCAAAACTGTGCTTAGAGCTAACCCTCTATAGTAATATTAAACAATAATTGAAAGTTAGCCCTTACATTCACCCTTGTTACTCAATCGGAACTGCTATCAGAACTATCGCTCTCTGAACTGGATACATAATCACTGGATTTGTTATCATTCAATGCCATCTCAAATGGTTCCAACTGGATGTCGTCCTGTAGTGTGCATGCATTGTACAAAGATTCGTAAGACGGTGGTGTAGCAGCATTTTTGCTTTCAAAAAAATCGAGCCACGATATACGATTTGATATCACAAGCCAATCACAATTGGTTATGGAGCCATATTTTCCTTGCTCTGGGACAACTGCCAGCTCAGAATGGATAGCGTCGACATGAAATAGGTACAGTGAATTCATGAGGCGCCCACGTTGGACAAATTCAGAAGCTGTTTTCTTAGGCACATCTTGAAACCGACATGCCACAGCATACATTCCGTTTGTATCAATTGGATAGCCACCAATACTACTGTACGGCTGCTTCAAACTCTGTACAGTTAAAAAGCATAGCAGATGGCACGGTATGAGCTTTGGATTGTTATTCAAATCAAAGTCCAATTTCATCAAACACCAATCCATCCATACGGAGTTGAGCAGAGAACTGTCCAATCTATATGAAGGAGGGGAGCAAAATATAAAATTAGACCCACAAGCAACATCGAAACGATTGTGCTCTGTAACTCCACAAATGTGCGAAGGATTCTCCAATAAAGGTAGCACAGAATCACAAACAAAGTCAAGTATGTCAGAAGGAAAAAATGGTTTGGTTTTGTTGGTAGAACGAAGCCACTTCATTGTTGATTCCCCATTCTCGGTTCTCATTATATGAAAATGAGAACCGCCACCATCAGGGCGTTCAATTGGAGTAGGGTCAGGAGGATTCAAGTTGTAGTGATATGATGTCTGGCTTAGCATCATTTTCTCTGACTTTGGCTTGGCTGTTTGACCGATAAGTGATGCAGCATTACCTTGCGTGTTCTTGGAAGGAGCTTTAATCTCAGTTTTATGGTGAGACTCATTCGGAGCACTATCCCAGCCTGCGGGGCTACCCCATAAAGAGATATAATCTGGTAGGTGAAAGTACAGGTGATTCTTGATTAGTTTTGTTCCCATCCCTTTCCTGTGACATGTTGAGTTTATACAATTAATAAAGTGAACAATTGTTTTTGGGAGATTCTTTAAGGAACCATATTTCATCCGACCGTGTTTAAGAAATTCTTCCATTGATAGAATTAGCTGAATTACCTCTATCTGTTTCTTTACAAAACGATGGTCACCAATAATGTCAGATCCATGTTTGGAAACCATAGCGATCAGAAGAGAAATAAGCATTCCAGAGAAATCATGCCCTTCTTTCTTCGTAGTTGATAATAGCTGAGTCCCAAATTTGGTGCGAGGAAAATCTCTATCAGACTGGCGTGATAACAAACCACCGTACCGTTGTGCTAAATGGCCAATACTGTTAGCAACAGCCACGCCGTGCTTCAAATTGGGGGCATAAACACATGGAACACTTCCGTGGAGCAACAATTCAATTGACTCGATGGCCCGTTTGGCAGTACCAAGCTGGTGCATGTGCAAACATTCACCGGGAGTTGCAAAATGAATGTTGTTCTTATTGGTACCAAAGCATAAATCATGAAATACATTCCTGATGTTGTGATGAGAGTTGTTTTCGAAGTTCTTATTGATATCGTTTAGATCTGTGCCGGGAAAACAATGGAAATCGGCAGGCGACCACTTCTTTGTTGCAGGTTGAACAGAAGGAATGTTTATGTTCGGAGAATAACAGTTGCAGTGACGGCACATCCGCATGAAACCCTTATTGAAGGAGCCGTATTTTCCACACAATTTATCATGAAGTTCTGTGTCGCCAATAACATAGGCAATGGCAAACTTCATTTTTACCTTCCACTGTTGATTTGCGTACGGAAGATAATTAGTGCTTTGCGGGGGCCCTGTGGAGTTGTTGCGTACGTAGTTATTGTATGTATTGTAAGTATGTGTCAGTAAAGTTATGGTAAGAAGTTCTACGACCAAAATATAACTCAGTCATGAACCCAAAAACCCACTAGATTTTAGCACTGTGCAAATCCTGCAAGTCCACGACCAAAATTAAACTCAGTCATCAACCCAAAAACCCACCCGATTTTTGCACAGTGCAAATCCTGCCAATTCCCGACCAAAATATAACTCAGTCATCAACCAAAAATGAAAAGAATTCACCGTGTAAAGGCGTATTCATACGTCTTTTGCGGGCATATCGTACGAAAAGTCATAAAGAAGGAAATAACCTTATTCGTAAGGTTATTAACCTGATGAGTGAATAATCGTCGGTGCTTTTATGTGGATTCCCTCTTAGCGGGAATTTTCCCAACAGCTCACTCTTCGAAGAATTAACAACTCTAAAACACTATCATGCCCTAAAATCTATGTACAACCTAGTACTAATTCTACACAATAAGGTACAAATACTGTGATATTCCAATGAGAATATCACGGTGAATTATACGGTAACACGAAAGACCGATTGAAGGTGGATTGCATGTGTTTTGTGTGCTAAGAATTACACGGTAATTTACCGTATAATCGACACGATGATTCGGTGATACGATGAGTAATTAACCTGTCGTCCGCTAAGGCCGAATGAACTTTAACAATGATCTTACTCACTAAATCAATCGATCGTAGGACCGATTGCATTTGCGTTTGTTTGTTACGACACACTTTCTTTAGTTTATCAGACCCACAGCGTCTACGGGCTGTGGCCAGCATCCTACAATGCTGAGGACCGATTGGCGTTTCCCACCAAGAAACGCAGTTTGAGCTCGAAGACTAATCCGGAATAGCCTGATCAGCTACCGGCATCAACCCTCAAGGATGTAAAAGAGGCAGTTGCCTGTGGAGCCCTGGAACAGACCAACACCAGGGCGGTCTCCCTGAAAGAAGAGACCAAAGAATCGAACCAAGGTGGTGGCTCCACCGGGTTTCGAGATCCAGCAAAACAAGCAAGGGAAAAGATGCTGGACGGCTCAGTCGAAAGAGCCGCCCAGGTTGGCATCAGTTGAAAGGAATCAATATTCGAGAACACTGATCTTTCACTGAAAACAAGAATGAGTGAGCCAGAAGATTGAGCCTGAAGTATTCTGTGGTGAAACAGATTGGAAGGAACAGATTGCAAAGAGCATCTGCCCGGAAGGAACAGATTGTAAAAAGCATCTGCCCGCACGAAAACGAAAATCCAAAGATATGAGAACACCAATCCCCGAAGATCGGGAAGATCGGAAAGATCCAAAAATGAAAAGGAGAACACCAAATTCTCAGGAAACAATCTTTCAATCCTTCACCACAGAAATACAGAATGAGCAAAAATCCCAAGAAAGGATAGGAAAGCTCACAATCTTGATTTGCAACAAAAGCAAAAGCTCACACAAATACAGACAACCGGAACGAAAACCCGATCCGAATAGTCAGAAAGTATAAAGAAAACCGGAACGAAAATTCGATCCGGATAAATACAATACAAATCACTCGGCAGTCACAAACGATTAATACCCATCTCTCACATCCAACCCTCGATTCTTACACTCTTCCACCACATACCACCATCGATTGAATATTCAATATTCCATCGAATATCATCTATCGAATACTTCAAATAATCCGAAAACTCTCTTCAAAGTGACCATCCGACCATTAGAATACACAATTCATCACCATGGTACGAACTAGAGCGGACGGCGACATGGAAGAAACAAAAATGGAAGTGGATGACGATGACGATTCAGACGATGACGATTCACAGAATTCTAATGAAAACAATGGAAGAGGTATGCAAGAAAAGGAAGATTTGGAAGATAAAATCATGGAAGTCATGGAAAGGGCCTTTGGGGACCCAGAATCAAACTCAACCATGAAGAGAATCATCGACCAAGAAATAAAGAAAAGAGTCAGGGCAATGAGAGATGCAGAAAGAAAGGGTGTGAATCCAGATGACGCGGATAGCGAAAATGATGAGGATGAAGGAAACGATGCTGACCAAAATGCAGAGAACGCAAGAGCTGAACGGCTAGGGAAGAAGGTCATCCCAACCCAGGATAAAAATCAGGGGATTCAACAATGGTAGATTTCTGAACCCAGAACAGCTTGCTTTCAGGAGCAGCCTAATGGATTTTGGTATCAACTATGAATCAGCTGAAGAAATTATGAGGGGAGGGATGTCTAATATTCGTGAAATTACAGACCTCAACAAGGAAAGCATTAAATCGTTCATGCACGGATTGAAATCTATCAGTCCGGACTGTCCTAATCCAAAAAGTATCCACTATGGTAACAGGCTATCATCGAGGCTCCTAACTTGGGCAAATTGGGCCCGGTATCAACCATTGATTGGAGTCAAGCCAAGGGCTATCGACTGGAAAGCAAACCCAAACAACCTGGAACTGCAGCAATTCAGAATCAAGATGATGGAATCAAGTGTGAAATCACAGGAAAAGGCAACTCCACCCGAGCTAAAGGATCTCACAAAATTCAGGGAATGGGAGGAAGGCTTCCGACAAAACCTGAGATACAGATTCAACTCTGAGGGATTCCCAATCTTGTATGTCATAAGACCCCAAGAAAAGGAAGAAGTTACGGATGAAGCCAGGGCTGGAACAGTTGGGCAAAGTACAACAGATACTTATCCAACTTGGAGTGATTACAATGAAAGATGTGGCGTACTGTCAGGTCACCAGTACGACGAGGACAACAACGTCATCTGGAGGTTGCTGTGTGATGCAACTAGAAAAGGTCCCGGTTGGGAATATGTGGCACATTTCCAAAACACTGCACTGAATTCTGGTAATGCCAGAAACGCTTTCATTTCTCTCATGCAACACGCTTACACTGATACCAATATCACTATGGTTCTGAATAAGACATATCAGGATATGAAAGATTCACACTACACTGGAGATTCCAAGGGTTATGACTGGAACAAGCACAAGCGAAATTGGACTGCTTTTCATGGAACAATTCTGAGATTTGAAAAGAATCATAATGAAAGAAGATTTGTCTGGGATTTTATCAATTCAATCAGTGATGAGCGACTTGATGCTGCAAAAGCAGATGCAATTGATGAGAGCAAAGACTATCGTGACAACTTCAATGAATGTTTGATTCTATTCACCAATCGTCTTGGATTGAAAAAGCTTGCAACAGGGAAGAGTAAAAGAGGTTCCAGAAGTTTGTATTCTATGGGCACAACCAGCAACAAAAAGCAAAAGACAACTGGAACTTTTACAGGAAAAGTTGAGTGCAAGCCTTACCCAACAAGTGTTTATAAAACAATGTCAAAAGAACAGCGCCAGGAGCTTTACCAGATGAGACAGGCTAAAAAAGAAAAGAAATCTCAAGGCTGCTGAGACCAAAAAGAAAGAAACTGAAAATGAAGGCGCGGGTGACAGTTTTGGATCAAAATCTAAGAAATGACATAATAACCGGACACTATCACTAGAACACAAATTGTTAAAAATGGTGAGCCGGTCATTATACCAGATGAATGTCCCTGTAGGTTTTGATGATGGGGAAAATGAAGAAGGATATTGTGAGTTAGACTCACATGCAGATACTACCGCAGCAGGAAGCAATATGGTATTGCTGAATCCTGATCAAATCACAACACACGTTGATGTTGCACCTTTTTCTGAAGAATACAAGCCCATCAAGAAAATCCCCATTGGAAGCTGTGCGACTGCATGGACGAATCCAACATCAGGCCAAGTATATATCATAGTGTTCCATCAAGCACTGTACTTTGGGGACAAATTGAAAAACAGCTTGATATGCCCAAATCAAGTGAGGGACTGCAATTTCAACTCTGTTGAAGAGACACCTCGCCAATTTGATCCAAGATCCAAGCATGGAATTACAATTCAAACTCCACTGGAGGATGATGATCCGAAGAAAGTTTTTATCAAACTGAGTATGAGGAATGTGATCTCATATTTCCCCACAAGAAAGCCCACAAGAATGGAACTTGATGAATGTCAACATTTGATAGCAACAAATGATACCCCTGGGATCCACATTCACTGAAGTTCAGGATGGCCGAGCTAGCCATTGACAATGGAGATCCAATTTCAGGGGACCAATTCAGCCTTCAAGCTATGTCAACCGAAGAGGACCAAGCAATGGAGGAAAGTTCTGTTGTAACAGAACCTGCTAGTAATGTTACAAATAAACTTCCCAAGACCAGCTTAGGAAAAGAACGGCATCCAAGTGTCATGCAGCAATGCAAACTGATGAGGGTTCATCAAGTATCCACAAGGAGAATGCTAACTGAATGCCAGATTGCAACAGATGGAAATATTGCTCATCGGATTTCTTCAGTAAGGAATATTTCAAGCGCGCGAAGGGTAGACCAATTTTTGTTTGATGATACAGAATTTGACTTTATGGAAGCTCCTGAAGCAGAATCAAAACAGGCCCCTAGCTTGCAAGAAATTGACAATACACTTGAGAGAAGGTCTCTTGATAGAAGAAATCAATGGGGGCCATCAGTGATAACAATTGAAGGTCCAAACAAAGTTGACTGTGAACGCCTAGCCAAAACTTGGAACATTAGTTTTAAGAAAGCTGAGCAGACATTGAAAGTCACAACACAGAAGGCACTCAGGAATTTGCAATCACCATTGATGAAGCGGCTGCCTACTCAGCGCTTCAGAAACAAGAGAGTCGCACAAGGAACCTGGTACACTGATACATGGCATGCAAGAACCACGAGTATTATGAGGCAAGAAAAATGTGCACAGATCTTTACAAATGGAAATGGGTTTGAAGTATTTATACCAATACAGGACAAATCACAAGCCCACCAAGGACTGAAGACATTTATTCATGAAATTGGAATTCCAGAGCATTTGATTTCTGATGGTGCGCCAGAACAAGGATCCCCAAGAACCTACAAAACACACTGGAATTCAATTGTAAAGCGCAACCATATCCATCAGACATTTATCCAGCCACATTGCCCATTCCAAAATCGAGCAGAACAAGCAATTGGTCATCTTGGTAGTGCAATCACAACCAAGTCTGCAAAGAAGAAGTCACCGAGAAGATTATGGTCATTTTGTGGTGAACTATGTGCAAACATAAGGCAGAGAACAGCATCAAACAACCCTTCTTCAATGGGGCGAACTCCATTTGAATTGGTCCATGGCTATAGGCCCGATATTACATTATATACTTCATCAGAATGGTATGATTTTGTGTTTTATTATGAAAAAGGTGATTCTTCCACCCGAGGTGTTGAAAGGCTGGCGCGATGGTTGGGTCCCTGTGGAAATAGGGTAGGTGGGGGGGATTGTTTTTGGCTCCTGACCGAATCAGCAATACCAATATCTACAAATTCAATAAGACCCGTCAAGGAATTTGAATGGCGGGACAGAGATATCCTCAGAAGAATGGAAGCCATTGACAAATCAATTGAATCCAAGATTGGAGATGAAGTCAAGGACAGCGCATCATTCTTCCAGGAAAACTACCCAGAGCCCCAAATAGAGCTATTTGAGAATCAACCAGTAAGAACACCGGATATGAAACTTGAAATGGCTGAGCCAGAAGCATCGGTAGAAGATGTTGATGAACCAGATGAATATCTGGGAAATGAAGTGATCATTGAAAGAGGTGATGAAAGACTCAGGTGCGTTGTCAAGGACAGGGTTCGCGACTTGCAAAACAGACCAATAGGAATCAGAAATGAGAATCCCATACTAGACACGAGGCTGTATAAATTGCAACTACCTGATGGCACCATGGAGGAATACACGGCAAATATTGTTGCAGAAAGCCTATACAGCTCTGTTGATGATGACGGAAGGATGTTCACTCTACTAGATGAGCTCATTGACCATGAATGCGACAACACTGCACTAACTGATGATGAAGCCACGACCATAGGAAAAAATGGCAGGAAAACCCATAAGCCGACAACTAGGGGTTGGAGAATTCTTGCCAGTTGGAAAGATGGCACTGAATCGTGGTGTAAGTTAAGTGATGTGAAAGAATCATTTCCAGTGCAATTAGCCGAGTATGCAGTTAACAATAACCTTGAAAAATCACCAGCTTTCAGATGGTGGGTGCACAAAATTTTGAGGAGGAAGGATCGAATCCTTAAAGCGGCCAAAACAGCAAAGTATTGGTTGAAGACTCACAAATATGGAGTTGAATTGCCACATTCAATCAAACAAGCGCTGGCTATTGATAAGGAAACAGGGACCGACCACTGGGAAAGAGCAATTCATAAGGAAATGACAAATAATATGGCAGCGTTTGAATTTTCTGATGATGATGTTATTCCAGTTGGCCATAAACACCAGATAACAACCCACATGATTTTTGACATCAAGCTTGGGTCCCTAACAAGGAAGGCCAGATTGGTAGGGGACGGTCACAAAGTCCCTGCAGTGGCTAAAGAAAATACTTATTCATCGGTTCCCAGTCGAGACTCAGTAAGAATATTCTTTCTGCTGGCAGCGCTGAATGATTTGAAGGTTCTCTCAGCAGATATTCAAAATGCATATTTGACAGCCCCGATTAAAGAGAAATACTTTCTAAAAGCGAGAGAAGAAGATGGTTTTCCACCTCACCTTGCAGGAAGACCTTGCAAGATTGTCCGCGCATTGTATGGACTGCCGGTTGCTGGTGCATCTTTCAGGTCATACCTCACCCAGCATTTGAGAGATCTTGGATATTCACCTTGTAAGGCAGATCCGGATGTGCACTTAAGGATTGAAACCAGGAAAGATGGATCCAGATACTGGGCAATGCTCATTGCATACGTAGATGATATCCTATGTTCTGGCGAAGATCCAAAGTTCCAGCTTGAAAACATTGAACGAAAGTTCAAATTGAAGGATGATACAATTGAAGAGCCAACTCTATATTTGGGAGCTGATATTGGGAAATTCTACTTTGAAGGTGATTCAAAGCCAAGATGGTCATTATCAAGCACTAAGTACACAGCGAAAGCTGTTGCAGCAGTCGAACAAGAGTTAGGAACTGAAAAATATGGCTACAAGTATCTACCAAAATCAGCATCCAGTCCACAGTCACATGATTATCGACCGGAAATTGATATATCAGAAGAATTGAATCCTGAATTGCAAAATTACTATCAAGGTTTAATTGGGGTTCTCAGGTGGATTTGTGAACTAGGAAGACTTGACATAGTAATGCCAGTATCACTGATGTCAAGGTATTTGGCACAGGCAAGGATCGGGCATTTGAATCAGTTGTTTCATATATTTGCATATTTGAAAAAGTACAACAGGTCAAAACTGGTTTTTGATGATACTGTACCAAGTGTTGATGAAAGTAAATTTCAAAAATGTGACTGGTCTGAATTTTATCCTGGTGCCGCTGAAGTCATACCAAAAGATATGCCTGAAGCCTTGGGAAAGCATATAACTATGAGCTGTTTTGTTGACGCCGACCATGCCGGATGCAAGGCGACGAGAAGGTCTCATACTGGTGTCATTATCTTCATTAATAATGCACCGATCATTTGGTTTTCCAAAAGACAAACAACAGTTGAGACATCAACTTTTGGATCTGAAATCATTGCTTTGAAAATTGCAATCGAATTGGTTGAAGGTCTAAGGTACAAGTTGAGAATGATGGGTGTTCCAATTGATGGGAGCACAAATGTGTATTGTGATAATGATTCAGTTGTCACAAATGTTACACGACCTGAAAGCCCATGTAAGAAGAAGCACAACAGCATTGCATACCACAAAGCGCGTGAATCTATTGCAGCAGGAATTATCAGAGTTGCAAAGGAACCAGGTTCAACAAATATTGCTGATTTGTTTACAAAGCTAATGAGTGGCGCTGTTTTCAGAGAACATTGTTCTCGTTGCATGTGGTAAAGTAAAAAATCAATCATTCGATGGAATGTTCGATCGATCGTTCGATTGAAGTAACAAGTTGATTTGTTTGATCATGGAATAAGCCGATCTGCAATGAGCATTTCGAAAATGGATAATTTGATCCATGAAATAATATATCAAACCGGCAAGGATCAGGGCAAAATGCCATGATACAAGCCAGAATGAAAGGCAAAAACGCCGCCCCATTTCTTTTGATAGGGCCTCTGATGGTAGACTGGATACAGTTTGGTATTCAACACGACAACGACTCACGATGAATAGGTTAAGTCATAGAATCCAGCCGCTTAACGGTTGGAGGATTTACGACTGAAGGGGACTGAAAAGAATTCACCGTGTAAAGGCGTATTCATACGTCTTTTGCGGGCATATCGTACGAAAAGTCATAAAGAAGGAAATAACCTTATTCGTAAGGTTATTAACCTGATGAGTGAATAATCGTCGGTGCTTTTATGTGGATTCCCTCTTAGCGGGAATTTTCCCAACAGCTCACTCTTCGAAGAATTAACAACTCTAAAACACTATCATGCCCTAAAATCTATGTACAACCTAGTACTAATTCTACACAATAAGGTACAAATACTGTGATATTCCAATGAGAATATCACGGTGAATTATACGGTAACACGAAAGACCGATTGAAGGTGGATTGCATGTGTTTTGTGTGCTAAGAATTACACGGTAATATACCGTATAATCGACACGATGATTCGGTGATACGATGAGTAATTAACCTGTCGTCCGCTAAGGCCGAATGAACTTTAACAATGATCTTACTCACTAAATCAATCGATCGTAGGACCGATTGCATTTGCGTTTGTTTGTTACGACACACTTTCTTTAAAAATTCACCAGATTTTAGCACAGTGCAAATCCTGCCAATCCCCGACTAAAATATAACTCAGTCATCAACCCAAAAACCGACCAGATTTGAACACAGTGCAAATCTTTAGAGTCCCGAACCAAAGTACGTCCGAGAACTGTTTCTCGACCCCCCGCGGGCTATCGCGCGCTATTTTTACAATTCTCGACCCTATTTTTTAAATTTCCTACCTTTTTAGGTCGCGTGTCTACTAAAATACCTCGCGCTTCGCACACCTTTACTTTTGAGACAATATCTTGTCACTCCTCAAATAAAATAACTATTTTAGGGTTAAGGATATCATATTCGTTTCGTGACAAGCACTATTTTGTGTACAACTTGTGCACGAATGACTTATTTCATTTTCTCAACATGTTGCCACCATACCGGTATAATGGGCTCCGACCCAAATCCTCCAACTCCAACTCAAATCCCAACTCCAACTCCATGTCAACTCCAAGTCGAATCCACCCCAGGCGGGCTATTGCACTCAAGGGTTTTGTTCGTGTTTAACGGCAGGAAGATCCGCTGTATTTTCAGAAGCTACACCGTTGGAATCGCCACTCCAATGTTGTTCGCTCTCAAATAACCCGCTTTGTGGATAGATGCTGCTGGTTACATTCGGATCGACTTGATCATTGCTAGTAGGATCGACGCTTTCAATTTTAACATTTGGATCATTTCTTTTTTCTTCACGAATCTTACGAATCATTTTTTGGTGTCGATTAATCTCTTTCTTGTGATAAACAACCATTTTCCAGTGTTCTTGTTCGAGATTGGCTGGGTGTTCCTGAACCACCTTTTGTAGTTTGTAAATTCCCTCCATGGTTGGTTCAACTGTCGATTGGATGATTAGTATTAGTAGTATCAGTAGAGTAGATTATCTATTCGAAGATTAGGTAGTAGTAACACCTAACACGTTGGTATTTGTTTTCCTCGTCGGAAAGATAATGAAATAATCAATTATTGATGAAGTACTAGCAAAAATAATGTATTACTAGTATCTACTAGTAATAACTCATGCAAAATAGCGTACTAGTTGGTTTTACCGGTACATGAAAGTTGGAATCAACTCGATTGTAATCAACAAAACAATTGTCCACGATTTCCATTTCGATAATCAACAACGCAATTGTCCACGATTTCGTACTAGTATCTACTAGTAATAACTCATGCAAAATAGCGTACTAGTTGGTTTTACGGGTACATGAAAGTCGGAATCAACTTGATCGCAATCAACAAAACAATTCTCCACGATTTCCATTTCGATAATCAACAACGCAATTGTCCACGATTTCCATTTCGATTCACATTTCCGTGCACCTTATGGAAGAACTGACGCCTGCCAACAAATGTTTGGAATAACTGATGGGATTGACCCGTCCGGCGCTGTGTATTGACCCTCTTAAGGAGTTGACTGTACGTACTGTTCACTACTAAACATATTGTACGAGGAATGTTGCAATCATCACTAAGTAGTAATTACTTTACGGACCATTTTTGCAATCGAAGTATGGTAGTAAGGAAATCTACCGTACAAGAAAACACATCACACACAAAGTAACACATGTAATTTTTTCCTTTCAACGATTCATCTTTGTGATCTCCTTCGTTTCGACCCCATCTACTGATATTTTCCTTCAAACAACTCCGCAACATCATGCCTCCTGTTATGAAAACCCCTCTTCTATTCTACTGCCGTTGTTGCGCGCTGAATGGCAAAAACTCCAAGTTTTTAGGATATAAATCCACGGCAAACAAGCAGGGTACTTTGAAATACGTCTCCGTTGGCCTAAGAAGACATCTTTATTGTCTTGATGAGTGCCGGGATTTCTACCATAGTCAGGGTCTAATTAAACGAAAGATCTATAACCTCTCCACCTCTATCAAAGTGCAGCCTACCTTGCCGTCTGTTCAACATTCTCCGTCTGATTTTGGGATGACTATGACACAAAACGGTCCATCTGTTCCCCCTTCCCATCTCTCCCAGCAACACACTGTCACAAGTCAGTCAGCGACGGGTCTTCATTCTGTTCTAAACCAACAGATTGTACATGATGTCTTTTTACCGCCAATGGATCGGAACGTCATTGAATCTTACATGGCTGTTTCTGCTGTTCAAGATGAAGATGCATTCCCGCTGAATAATGATATCGACAATTCCGATGACGAGGATGACAATGACGATGACGTAAATGAAAATAACGACAACAATTCTACCAACAACATTGATTGTGGAGACAACGAAGAAGATCACACTAATGGTTCTGCTGTTAACGTCGCTACTGCTCAGCCCGCCCCTCCACCACCATCTTTTCATGAAAGCATTAATTTGAACGAAAGAGAGGCTGCGTTTCAAAGCCACACAAAACTACCGCCGCCCCCTCGTCTTCTTGATGAATTGGAACTCATGAATTGAATGGCCAGACATAAATTGCCACTGAACACATTCAAATCCATTTTCCAGTGGGCAAAGAAAAGTCAAATGAGACCGGGTTTTGATTTTTGCAATGCCAAAATTAGATCTCGGCAAGCAATTTTTGACAATCTCCAATCCAATCTTGGTCTCTCCGATATGAAATTTCATCCTCATATACTGAATTGGTTACCTGATAATAAGCCCACTCAGGTGTATGTCCGTTCTTTTAAGGATGCCATTTATTCTCTTCTTTCTGACCAGCAGCTAATGATAGAAGAAAACCTCTCATTTCCCGACTATTCCACCCCTCTGTCTCCCGACAATAATCCTGAGTTGAATCCTAATTCTGTAATCTCAGAATTGCATCACGGCTCGTGGTGGAAATCTTCTTGGAAAGAAATTTGCAATCCCAATTCGCCAGAAATTCTTGTTCCTATTATATTTTACATGGACGGCATATCTTTGGATGCGCACGGACGACTTACGTTAACACCATTGAACATGACACTTGGTATTTTTAATGTGGAGACTCGTTCTCGACCTGAAGCATGGACAACTATTTACTTCCATCCCGACCCTGAATGGGAGTCAACCAGACACTCTCGTCCTGCCACTTCAAAGGAAAAAATTCAGAATCTTCACAATGGTTTGGAAGTAGCGTTTCGATCCTTCAAAGCCGCGTGTAACGAAGACGGTGGTATCGAATGGAATTATCTTCCGTACGCAAATCAACAGTGGAAGGTAAAAATGAAGTTTGCCATTGCCTATGTTATTGGCGACACAGAACTTCACGATAAATTGTGTGGAAAATACGGCTCCTTCAATAAGGGTGTCATGCGGATGTGCCGTCACTGCAACTGTTATTCTCCGAACATAAACATTCCTTCTGTTCAACCTGCAACAAAGAAGTGGTCACCTGTTGATTTCCATTGTTTTCCCGGCACAGATCTAAACGATATCAATAAGAACTTCAAAAACAACTCTCATCACAATATCAGGAATGTATTTCATGATTTATGCTTTGGTACTAATCAGAACAACATTCATTTTGCAACTCCCGGTGAATGTTTGCACATGCACCAGCTTGGTACTGCCAAACGGGCCATCGAGTCAATTGAATTGTTGCTCCGCGGAAGTGTTCCATGTGTTTATGCCCCCAATTTGAAGCACGGCGTGGCTGTTGCTAACAGTATTGGCCATTTAGCACAACGGTACGGTGGTTTGTTATCACGCCAGTCTGATAGAGATTTTCCTCGCACCAAATTTGGGACTCAGCTATTATCAACTACGAAGAAAGAAGGGCATGATTTCTCTGGAATGCTTATTTCTCTTCTGATCGCTATGGTTTCCAAACATGGATCTGACATTATTGGTGACCATCGTTTTGTAAAGAAACAGATAGAGGTAATTCAGCTCATTCTATCAATGGAAGAATTTCTTAAACACGGTCGGATGAAATATGGTTCCTTAAAGAATCTCCCAAAAACAATTGTTCACTTTATTAATTGTATAAACTCAACATGTCACAGGAAAGGGATGGGAACAAAACTAATCAAGAATCACCTGTACTTTCACCTACCAGATTATATCTCTTTATGGGGTAGCCCCGCAGGCTGGGATAGTGCTCCGAATGAGTCTCACCATAAAACTGAGATTAAAGCTCCTTCCAAGAACACGCAAGGTAATGCTGCATCACTAATCGGTCAAACGGCGAAGCGAAAGTCAGAGAAAATGATGCTAAGCCAGGCAACATATCACTTCAACTTGCATCCGCCTGATCCTCCTCCAATTGAACGACCTGATGGTGGCGGTTCTCATTTTCATATAATGAGAACCGAAAATGGGGAATCAACAATGAAGTGGCTTCGTTCTACCAACAAAACCAAACCATTTTTTCCTTCTGACATACTTGACTTTGTTTGTGATTCTGTGCTACCTTTATTGGAGAATCCTTCGCACATTTGTGGAGTTACAGAGCACAATCGTTTCGATGTTGCTTGTGGGTCTAATTTTATATTTTGCTCCCCTCCTTCATATAGATCGGACAGTTCTCTGCTCAACTCCGTATGGATGGATTGGTGTTTGATGAAATTGGACTTTGATTTAAATAACAATCCCAAGCTCATACCGTGCCATCTGGTATGCTTTTTAACTGTACAGAGTTTGAAGCAGCCATACAGTAGTATTGGTGGCTATCCAATTGATACAAACGGAATGTATGCTGTGGCATGTCGGTTTCAAGATGTGCCTAAGAAAACAGCTTCTGAATTTGTCCAACGTGGTCGCCTGATGAATTCACTGTACCTATTTCATGTTGACACTATCCATTCCGAGCTGGCAGTTGTTCCAGAGCAAGGACTTGATGGCTGTATTACCAATTGCGATTGGCTAGTGATATCGAATCGGATCTCATGGCTAAATTTTTTTGAAAGCAAAAATGCTGCTTCACCACCGTCTTACGAATGTTTGTACAATGCATGCACACTACAGGACGACATCCAGTTGGAACCATTTGAGATGGCATTGAATGATAACGAATCCAGTGATTCTCTATCCAGTTCAGAGAGCGAAAGCTCGGACAGCAGTTCCGATTGAGTAGCAATGGTGAATGTAACTGCTAACTTTCAATTATTGTTTAATATTACTATAGAGGGTTAGCTCTAAGCACAGTTTTGCGAGATACATAGGCGCTCATAATATAAGACCCTTCGAATTTGGGATTCGAACAGCTATGTAATACTAATGGATTGAACAATAGAGTATCTCCCGACCTCAATGGAACTTTCACTCCATACGTGGGGAAGACAAAATAATAAATCACCTCGTCATCACTTACATGTTTTGGAGCAATAACCGTCAGCCTTGTATAGAACATATCGGCATCGGTATGGCTTTTTGAGTGATAATCCTTTCCAATAGAAAAGGCCGTTGCGTGATGGCCGATTGCATTCAGCGTTGTACGATTAACAACCTCATTCATCACAGTCGTTTCAAGGTTGACAAGTTTGGACATTGGAGTTAAACAAAGCTGCATTTCCTTCACAATGTGTAGGGCTTTTTGTTCAAGGTTGGCTTTTGTTGTCGAGTCCACATTGTTTTTGAAAACGTACACACCATTTCCCGATTTCAATCGATTTGGTCTCATCCCAATAATAGCATATCCACTGTTTACACTGTCACATTTGGTTCCTCAGCCTATTTTGGGTTTAGATTGAACAATCTGCCCAGCAAATGTTCTTGTGATTTCTATATTTTCAGGGGTACCCAAACGTTGTTTTGCGAATTGTCTGGAAGCTTTAGCAAAGATTCTCAATGATGGTTCTGATTCGGCGAACGCTAGAACAAACTTCTTGTCGGTACTATCCACTGTTTTGAAACTGTCAATAGACACAGCCTGTGCCAAAGAATATTTCTTCTCTCCAACTGTGGTCCGGCCCCAATTTGTAGCCATGAATTTTCCTTGAAACCCATTTTTGTGAACTGTTTTCAATGCTATTTCCTCGATATGTCTGAAAATTGCATTTGGATCTCGGCGCCGATTCCTGTCCCCTTCTGCTGTCTTGTTAGGTTTTATCTCCGACAAGTGTTTGTAAGTCTGGTGGATTGATGATGGTGCTGCGTTTGGGAGAAAATTTGAAGTCATTTTCTTTCTCTCAGTCTTCCCACGTTTCCTCTTTGATTTTTGCTTGATTGCTTTTGCTGGCAATTGCTTTGTTGTTGTTTTGAATCCCATTGCACCGGGTGATTGGTGTTGGATTGATTGGTGTCGGATCGATTGGTGTTGCTGGATCGATTGGTGATGGATCGATTGGTGTCGACGACGAATTGATTTGCCGCTGCGGATGGATTGGTGTTGGATCGATTGGTGTTGCTGGATCGATTGGTGTTGCTGGATTGATTGGTGTTGCTGGATCGATTGGTGATGGATCAATTGGTGTCGACAACGAATTGATTTGCCGTTGCAGATGGATTGGTGTTGGATCGATTGGTGTTGGATCGATTGGTGTTGCGGATCGATTGGTGTTGTTGGATCGATTGGTGTTGGATCGATTGGTGTTGGATCGATTGGTGTTGGATCAATTGGGGTCGACGACGAATCGATTTGCCGTTGCGGATCGATTGGTGTTGGATCGATTGGTGTTGTTGGATCGATTGGTGTTGTTGGATCGATTGGTGTTGTTGGATCGATTGGTGTTGTTGGATCAATCGTTCCCGCTTGCTTCGATCGTTCCCGCTTGCTTTGATCCTTCCCGCTTCTATTCGATGGGTCCCGGTTGCTTCTATTCGATTGTTCCCGCTTGCTTCGATCGTTCCCGCTTGCTTCAATTGTTTCCGCTTGCTTCGATCATTCCCGCTTCTATTCGATGGGTCCCGGTTGCTTCTATTTGATCGTTCCCACTTGCTTCGATCGTTCCCACTTGCTTTGATCGTTCCCGCTTGCTTCGATCGTTCCCGTTTGCTTCGATCGATCCCGCTTGCTTCGTTGTTGATACAGTCGATTTGTTGATGTTGTTCCGACAATCGTTGTTGTTCCGACAATCGTTGTTGTTCCAACAATCCTCCCGATGATGGTTCTCGGTTGCTTCGATGGTTCCCGGTTGATTATATTTGATCGTTCCCGGTTGCTTCGATGGTTGTTGCTTCCGATTCCGATTCGATGGTTGCTTGCCAATGCCGGTTGCTTCGGTGGTTCCCGGTTGCGGTTCGATGATTCCCGGTGTCGGTTCGATGGTTCCCGCTTGCTTCGATCGTTCCCTGCCTCTATTCGATGGTTTCCGGTTGCTGCTTGCTTCAATGGTTCCCGGTTGCTTCCCGGTTGCTTCAATGGTTCCCGGTTTCGCTTCGATTGTTCCCGGTTGCTTCTATTCTATCGTTCTTGGTTGCTTCTATTCGATGGTTCCAATTCGTTGCCGGATGAATCCCACTGATCAATTCGTTGCCGTTCCTATTCAAATACATGGTGATAATTGAACAAAATGGGTGAGTATCTATTGATGTAGTACATAGAGTAAATAATAACAACAGAATAATATAATGTATATGCCAATCGTAATTATCACCAACCGGGAAAATTCCCCGCACCTACAGGGAAGACGACCACCGCACCTAGATCCGCTGCTTCCGATCCGTTGCTGAGGATTCGATGGTTGCTGCTTCCGATCCGCTGATTCGGTTTTGATTCGTTGCTTCTGATCCGGTCCTATCATGAAAATAAGAAGAAAAACAGAGAGGAAATACATTATCAGTAATGCCGGTGGAGTGGAAGACCAATATGCCGATGCCGATGCGGATGCCGATGCCGATCTCTCTCATTCTTACCTTTGCTTGTTCCGACGTTCCGACAATCGACCCGATGAAATTGTTGTTGCTGCTGACGTAGATTTGCAGCCTTCTTACTCCTCTGTCACAAAAAACAGTACCAAGAGCCTGTTGATATAGAAGCAATGGATGCAGATTTATTGCTTTCAAGACGTATATGTTTGTGTGCACCCAAACAATATCTATCCAGCAAACCACCTCTTGTCCAATGCGAGCTAATTCTTGTTCCAGTACAAGGCTGTTATTTCAGACTAAAATATTCGAGCACGGATTACCTGCCTAATGCTGATCAACGATCAAGGGATCATTGAACAGGATTAAGTGGAATCCCACGTTCACAGACGGAGTGCCAATTACTAGCAACTCTACTCAAATAAGTCGGGTAAGATTATGGAGAAAAAGTGATTTTTTTTGTCGCGAGGTAGAAAATAAAATTACTGTGTGTTTGTGTGAGAGAGTTTTTTTTTTTTTTTCGCGTACGATTTTCTTTTTCCTTGTAGATCATGTAGAATTCTACATGATTTGGTACAAGTGTAGAATCATACGTACGTACGGTACCAAAAATCTGCTGTATGTGATCCGTTTGAATTTTTTGAACGTTCGAACGTTCGAATTTGTCGAACGTTGGAATTTTTTTAACGTTCAAACGTTCGAACGTTAGAATTAATTTGGAATTAGTACTGAATCTACATGCTAGCTAGTACTGTGCTGTATGTGATCCGTTTGAATTTTTTGAACGTTACGTTTGAACGTTCGAATTCCAAATGTGATCCGTTTGAATTTTTTGAACGGTCGAACGTTGGAATTTTCTTCTTAGTACTGAATCTACATGCTAGTACTGAATGTACGTGTTTTCCTACACATTTTTCCCACTACAATGCTGGTACATGGGGTAAACAACTTGCGAGAAGTCCACATATACGAACAAATAATTACTGAATTTGCGAACCGGATGTAACCCTAACCATATTGGGAACAACTTTGCCACACAGAATGCCAAAAATGATGTGGTTTGACTCTTCAAAGGGCAAGCATGAGGGTATTTTTGGTGCAATTGCAGGGCACAAACTAACTTATTGGATAATGACTCAAATAGTATCGGGTCCAAGCAATGAATGCATTCATCATGACTCATCCAATGCATATTGGAAACAACTTTGTCACATAGAATGCCCAAAATTTGGTGGTTTAACTCTCGAAATGGCAATCATGGGGGTATTTTTGGTGCAATTGCAGGGCACAAACTAACTTCTTATTGGGTAATGACTCAAAAAGTATCTGGTCCAAGCCATGAATACATTCATCATGACTCATCAAATGCATATTGAGAACAACTTTGTCACACAGAATGCCCAAAATGTTGTGGTTTGACTCTCCAAATGGCAATCATGGGGGTATTTTTGGTGCAATTCCAGGGCACAAACTAACTTATTGGGTGATGACTCAAAAAGTATCTGGTCCAAGCCCTGAATACATTCATCATGACTCATTTAATGCATATTGGAAACAACTTTGTCACATAGAATGCCCAAAATCTTAAGGTTTCACTCTCCAAATGGCAAACATGTGGGTATTTTTGGTGCAATTCCAGGGCACAAACTAACTTATTGGGTAATGACTCAAAAAGTATCAGGTCCAAGCCATGAATATATTCATCATGACTCATCAAATGCATATTGCGAACAACTTTGTCACATAGAATGCCCAAAATCTTAAGGTTTGACTCTCCAACTGACAAACATGAGGGTATTTTTGGTGCAATTCTAGGGCACAAACTAACTTATTGGGTAATGACTCAAAAAGTATCCGGTCCAAGCAATGAATACATTGCTCATGACTCATCAAATACATATTGGGAACAATTTTGTCACACAGAATGCTGTAAATGTTGTGGTTTGACTCTCCAAATGGCAAACATGGGTGTATTTTTGGTGCAATTCCAGGGCACAAACTAACTTATTGGGTAATGGCTCAAAAAGTATCCGGTCAAAACTATGAATACATTTATCATGACTCATCAAATGCATATTGGGAACAACTTTGCCACTCAGAATGCCCAAAATGTTGTGGTTTGACTCTCAAAATGGCAAACATGATGAGGGTATTGTAGGTGCAATTCCAGGGCACAAACAGTCTCATTTGGTAATGACTCAAAAAGTATCTGGTCCAAGCCATGAATACATTCATCCTGACTCATCAAATGCATATTGCGAACAACTTTGTCACATACAATGCCCAAAATCTTAAGGTTTGACTCTCCAAATGGCAAACATGGGGGTATTTTTGGTGCAACTCCAGGGCACAAACTAACTTATTGGGTAATGACTCAAAAAGTATCCGGTCCAAGCAATGAATACATTCCTCATGACTCATCAAATACATATTGGGAAAAACTTTGTCACACAGAATGCTGTAAATGTTGTGGTTTGACTCTCCAAATGGCAAACATGGGTGTATTTTTGGTGCAATTCCAGGGCACAAACTAACTTATTGGGTAATGACTCAAAAAGTATCTGGTCCAAGCCATGAATACATTCATCATGACTCATCAAATGCATATTGGAAACAACTTTGTCACACAGAATACCCAAAATTTGGTGGTTTAACTCTCGAAATGGCAATCATGGGGGTATTTTTGGTGCAATTCTAGGGCACAAACTAACTTATTCGGTAATGACTCAAAAAGTATCCGGTCCAAGCCATGAATACATTCATCATGACTCATCCAATGCATATTGGGAACAACTGTGGCACATAGAATGACGAAAATCTTAAGGTTTGACTCTACAAATGGCAAACATGGGGGTATTTTTGGTGCAATTCCAGGGCACAAACTAACTGATTGGGTAATGACTCAAATAGTATCGGGTCCAAGCCATGAATGCATTCATCATGACTCATCCAATGCATATTGGAAACAACTTTGTCACACAGAATGCCCACAATGTTGTGGTTTGACTCTACAAATGGCAAACATGGGGGTATTTTTGGTGCAATTCTAGGGCACAAACTAACTGATTGGGTAATGACTCAAATAGTATCGGGTCCAAGCCATGAATGCATTCATCATGACTCATCCAATGCATATTGGAAACAACTTTGTCACATAGAATGCCCAAAATCTTAAGGTTTGACTCTCCAACTGACAAACATGAGGGTATTTTTGGTGCAATTCCAGGGCACAAACTAACTTATTGGGTAATGACTCAAAAAGTATCTGGTCCAAGCAATGAATACATTCCTCATGACTCATCAAATACATATTGGGAACAATTTTGTCACACAGAATGCTGTAAATGTTGTGGTTTGACTCTCCAAATGGCAAACATGAGGGTATTTTTGGTGCAATTCTAGGGCACAAACTAACTGATTGGGTAATGACTCCAAAAGTATCCGGTCAAAACTATGAATACATTTATCATGACTCATCAAATGCATATTGGGAACAACATTGCCACTCAGAATGCCCAAAATGTTGTGGTTTGACTCTCAAAATGGCAAACATGATGAGGGTATTTTAGGTGCAATTCCAGGGCACAAACAGTCTCATTTGGTAATGACTACCAAAGTTTTTGTACCAGGCCATGAATGCATATTACATGACTTACGAAATGCATGTTGGGAACAACTTTTAAATGCATATTGGGAACATTTTTGCCACACACAGTACAGACAATGATGTGGTTTGTAGATACAAATGGCACACAAGACAGTACGGTATGTTAGGTGCAGCAGTCTACGAGATTCTACATGTGACTAGAGGATTGAAATACATAACCTTAGTGTGATCAAATGTTTCCCTTCCGAAAAAATTATGGCGCGGGAGGGGTGGCTGGCACAGGTACGTGATCTACTTCTACAAATATAACACCGCGCCCAAAACCAGACAACACACAGAAGATGTTTGGGCAAACAACATAGTACAGAACCCACAGAAAAATTCTACACACAAAACATCGTACACATACTACACGAAACACCGTACACACACACACACACACACACGACACACACAACACAAAACACCGTACACAACCCGACAAATAATTAGTACACACACAAAACCACACAAAAAGAAACACATGATTCTTGATCGACACCGTATTCAGAAAATAAAATAAAAAAATATGAATGCTATCGGAAAGACACGACGAAGCAAAAAATCCGAGGGGAAGACCCTTCGAAACAACAAAACCATCCGGCCCGGTGATCATCAAAATACAGGGGACAACAACGGTAAGAAAAAAAGAGTGAAAACAAACACCGCAATTACTAACAAAGTGTGTAACAGGAATACCACAACTATGAACGCATCAAAGGGCAACAGTAAAAAAAATGGTTCCGACAACACAATTTCTACTACTACAAACACGGAAGAACAAAACACCATCAACCAGAGTAACGAACCAGCACTGACCATTACCAACACAACCACCACTACAGTAACGAACCAACAGAAAGAAGGAACAAAAACCAATGTGGTAGAGAAAACATCTAACGGAGAATGCTACAATTTAGAGGATGTTGCCGAACATGTCATGAAAAATATCCAATATGACAAATTGGCAGAGGAAGTGGCAAAACACTTACGACAACAAGAGAGGGAACCACATATAGGGGTGGGAAAGGTAGTAATGGTACCTAAACAAACGGAGGCAACCATGCAGGGAGAGGGGACTGATAATGCCGGCGACACAAGAGAACGAGCAGTAAGTACAATTACAGACGAATATGGGCTTATAATAGACAACGATATGCTTAAGGCTTTGAGTGATATGACTGAAAGAGTGGAGAAGCAGCTAAGGGATTACGTCAAAAAACATTGGTACCCCAACATGAAGTTCCCTATCAATGACAAGGTAACGGCGCTTGTAATACAAAGGGCTGTTGGAGCAAGTGCGGTTATGAAGCCACCAAATATTCCACTTGCGTCATTCTGTTCCTTTTACAGGAAACGAGTAGGGACAGTACTGACTGCATTGAGGCACAACTCACAAACATTAGCGAGAAAAAACTGGATAGGTAAATACGGGTGGGAGAATTGGTTGTTGAAATTAGGAATTTGGGAATCTATTTTTGGTCCGACAACACTAACATGCTGCCCGTTGATACTTATGATACTTCCGTACAGACGATTACAGAAAAGGTCGAGTCCCTATCACATTCCCTGGTACTGTTGCAGTTATTCAAGACACAGAATATGAAAACACAGGTATTTTAAACCCTCAATACAGAACATACAAAGACGCGGAAGATGAAGATTTTTATTATTTTGTTACAAGAATCATGTCGGCAATCAATCCGACAAATTCCAATTTCAAACAACGGAAGGAGAGGCACTTGCTGAGTGATATATTTACTATAGCAGATGAAGCATTTGCATTGGTACTGATCTACAATGAGCATCATGTATGGGTGAACCAGCAGCGGCGAAAGGGTGATGCCACGATTCCGCGACAAAAAAAAATTCTGCGATTCAGACAGTGGAAGCAGAAATGGATGGATGGAGGAAGGTCGCGAGTTGTTCAGTGACTTGTGCGACAAAATTGGCGAGATGCGAAAACACCCAGAAACAGGAAGGAAATTGGAAGAAATGATGAGGGACAGATTTAGGAACGAAAGTTCGACAAATTACACCAACAATAAGCATGGCGATGCAAATATTACTAGTAGCAGCTCCACTAATTGTAGTGGACCAAAAAAGAAAAAGAAAAGAAACGTCTATATTGATCCGGCAATAACAGCATCGATGAATGAAAGTTTATCTATGGGTGAACTAATGTAGAAAATAACAGTACATACATAATACTAAACTACTACTAATCTTGAACTTAATTTTGAGAGTATTAGAAATAATGGAGGATTCGTAATACGTCGCAATAGGAATAAATAAAGCATAATAGAATCTACATTTTAAAAAGGGAATATTGTAGTCAAGAAATAGAATTCACAACTAGGGGAGCAGAATCGAATTGTTGTTTGGTAGATTAATATTTTGGAATTAATACTGACTCAAGATTTCTTTTTTATTCGTGAATAGAAGTAAGTGTTGTTCGTGAAGAATAATAATTCGGTTCTGCTAGAGACTGAAATAAATTATTTTTATTTGAGAGTAGAGTAATGTGCATCACGCGCACAGAAATAGTGCTGAGTTTACATATACCCTTATACGATCGTCGCGAATTTCAGGGTGTCCAGAAATATTGCCGTGTTAAAATCACGCACAAAATTTGTGCGCGAGAAGTAAATTCGAACCCCGCGAAACAGTTCTCGGACGTATAACTAAATCGTCAACCCTAAAACCCACAAGATTTGAACACAGCGCAAATTTTTCCAGTCCCTAACCAAAATATAACTCAGTCATCAACCCAAAAACCCACAAAATTGTAGAACAGTGCAAATCCTGCCAATTCCTGACTAAAAAATAACTCAGTCATCAACCCCAAAACCCACAAGATTTTAGCACAGAATATAATTAAATCGTCAACCCTAAAACCCACCAGATTTAGACACAGTGCAAATCTTTCCAGTCCCTAACCAAAATATAACTCAGTCATCAATTCAAAAACCAACCAGATTTTAGCACAGTGCAAATCCTGCCAATTCCTGACTAAAATATAACTCAGTCATCAACCCAAAAACACACCAGATTTTAGCACAGTGCAAATCCTGCCAATCCCCTACTAAAATATAACTCAGTCATCAACCAAAAACTCACCTGACTTGAAGACACTGCAAATCCTGCCAATCCCCGACCAAAATAAAACTCATTCATCAACCCAAAAACCCACCAGATTTGAACACAGTGCAAATCTTTCCATTCCCTAACCAAAATATAATTCAGTCATCAACTCAAAAACTCACCAGATTTGAACACAGTGCAAATCTTTCCAGTCCATAACCAAAATATAACTCAGTCATCAACACAAAAACCAACCAGATTTGAACACAGTGCAAATCTTTAGAGTCCCGACTAAAATATAACTCAGTCATCAACCCAAAAACCCACCAGATTTTATCACAGTGCAAAACCTTTCAGTCCCCGACCAAAATATAACGCTGTCATCAACCCAAAAACCCACTAGATTTTAGCACAGTGCAAATCCTGCCAATTCCTGACCAAAATATAACTCAGTCGTCAACCCAAAAACCCACCAGATTTGAGCACAGTGCAAATCCTGCCGATTCCCGACCAAAATATAACTGAGTCATAAACCCAAAAACCCACCTGATTTGAACACAGTGCAAATCTTTCCAGTCCCTAACCAAAATATAATTCAGTCATCAACCCAAAAACCCACCAGATTTTATCAATGTGCAAATCCTGCCAGTACCCGACTAAAATATAACTCAGTGTAAACCCAAAAACCCACCAGATTTTATCAATGTGCAAATCCTGCCAGTCCCCGACTAAAATATAATTCAGTCATCAACCCAAAAACCCACCAGATTTTATCAATGTGCAAATCCTGCCAGTCCCCGACCAAAATATATAAAACAGTCATCCACCCAAAAACCCACCAGATTTGAGCACAGTGCAAATCCTGCCAATCCCCTACTAAAATATAACTCAGTCATCAACCCAAAAACCAACCAGATTTGAACACAGTGCAAATCTTTTCAGTCCCTAACCAAAAAATATAATGAAATCGTCAACCCTTAAACCCACCAGATTTGAACACAATGCAAATCTTTTCAGTCCCTAAGCAAAATATAACTCAGTCATCAACACAAAAACCCACCAAGATTGTAGCACAGTGCAAATCCTGCCAATTCCCGACTAAAATATAACTCAGTCATCAACCCAAAAACCCACCAGATTTTAGCACTGTGCAAATCCTGCCAGTCCCCGACCAAAATATAACGCAGTCATCAATTCAAAAACCCACCAGATTTTATCACTGTGCAAATCCTGCCAATTCCCGACTAAAATATAACTCAGTCGTCAACCCAAAAACCCACATGATTTGAAGACACTGCAAATCCTACCAATCCCTGACCAAAATAAAACTCAGTACTCAACCCAAAAATCCACCAGATTTGAGCACAGTGCAAATCCTGCCAATCCCCGGCCAAAATATAACTAAGTCATAAACCCAAAAACCCACCAGATTTGAACACTGTGCAAATCTTTCCATTCCCTAACCAAAATATAATTCAGTCATCAACCCAAAAACACACCAGATTTTAGCACAGTGCAAATCCTGCCAAGTCCCCGACTAAAATGTAACTCAGTCATCAACCCCAAAACCCACCTGATTTGAAGACACTGCAAATCCTGCCGATCCCCGACCAAAATAAAACTCAGTCATCAACCCCAAAACCAAAAAGATTTGAACACAGTGCAAATCTTTCCAGTCCCTAACCAAAATATAATTCAATCGTGAACCCAAAAACCCACTAGATTTGAACACAGTGCAAATATTTCCAGTCTCTAACCAAAATATAATTCAAACATCAACCGAAAAACCCACCAGATTTGAACACAGTGCAAATCCTGCCAGTCCCCGACCAAAATATAATTCAATCGTCAACCCAAAAACCCACCAGATTTGAACACCATCCAAATCTTTCCAGTCCCTAACCAAAATATAATTCAATCATCAACCCAAACACCCACCAGATTTGAACACAGTGCAAATCCTGCTGATCCCCGACCAAAATATAATTCAATCGTCAACCCCAAAACCCACCAGATTTGAACACCATCCAAATCTTTCCAATCCCTAACCAAAATATAATTCAATCATCAACCCAAAAACCCACCAGATTTGAACACAGTGCAAATCTTTCCAGTCCCTTACCAAAATATAATTCAGTCATCAACCCCAAAACACACCAGATTTGAACACAGTGCAAATCCTGCCGGTCCCCGACCAAAATATAACTCAGTCATCAACCCAAAAACCCACCAGATTTGAGCACAATGCAAATCCTGCCAGTCCTCGACCAAAATATAACTCAGTCATCAACCCAAAAACCCACCAGATTTGTACACAGTGCAAATCCTGCCATTCCCCGACCGAAATATAACTCAGTCATCAACCCAAAAACCCACAGGATTTGAACACAGTGCAAATCTTTCGAGTCCTCAACCAAAATATAATTCAATAGTCAACCCAAAAACCCACCAGATTTGAACACAGTGCAAATCATGCCAGTTCCAGACCAAAATATAACTCAGTCATCAACCCAAAAACCCACTAGATTTGAACACCATGCAAATCTTTCCAGTCTCTAACCAAAATATAATTCAATCATCAACCCAAAAACCCACCAGATTTGAGCACAGTGCAAATCTTTCGAGTCCCTAACCAAAATATAATTCAATTGTAAACCCCAAAACCCACTAGATTTGAACACAGTGCAAATATTTCCAGTCTGTAACCAAAATGTAATTCAAACATCAACCGAAAAACCCACCAGATTTGAACACAGTGCAAATCCTGCCATTCCCAGACCAAAATGTAATTCAAACATCAACCCAAAAACCCACCAGATTTGAACACAGTGCAAATCCTGCCAGTCCCCGACCAAAATATAATTCAATCGTCAACCCAAAAACCCACCAGATTTGAACACCATCCAAATCTTTCCAGTCCCTAACCAAAATATAATTCAATCATCAACCCAAAAACCCACCAGATTTGAACACTGTGCAAATCCTGCTGATCCCCGACCAAAATATAATTCAATCGTCAACCCCAAAATCCACCAGATTTGAACACCATGCAAATATTTCCAGTCCCTAACCAAAATATAACTCAGTCATCAACCCAAAAACCCACTAGATTTGAACACCATGCAAATCTTTCCAGTCTCTAACCAAAATATAATTCAATCATCAACCGAAAACCCCACCAGATTTGAACACAGTGCAAATCCTGCTGATCCCCGACCAAAATATAATTCAATCGTCAACCCCAAAATCCACCAGATTTGAACACCATGCAAATATTTCCAGTCCCTAACCAAAATATAATTCAATCGTCAACCCAAACACCCACCAGATTTGACAACAGTGCAAATCCTGCCAGTCCCAAACCACAATATAACTCAGTCATCAACCCCAAAACCCACCAGATTTGAACACAGTGTTAATCTTTCCAGTCCCTTACCAAAATATAATTCAGTCATCAACCCAAAAATTCACAAGATTTGAACGCAGTGCAAATCTTTGAAAAGAATCCACCGTGTAACGCGTATTCGTACGTACTAAGCGGGCGTATAGCACGAAAAGTCATAAGGGCAAATAACCTTATTTGTAAGGTTATTTATCCTTTGAATAATCGTCGGCGCTTTTATGTGGATTGCCTATTAGCGGGATTTTCCTCTCAGCTCACTCTTCGAAGAACTAACAACTCTAAAACACTATCATGCCCTAAAATCTATGTACAATCTAGTACTAAAACTACGCAATAAGGTACAAATACTGTGATATTTCAATGAGAATATCACGGTGAATTACACGGTAATACGATACAAAGAAAGACCGATCGAAGATGGTTGCGTGTGTTTTGTGTCTTAAGTTTACATGTGTTTTGTATGGTAAAATTACACGAATAACGACGAGTAATTTGACGACGATTAATTAACCTGTCGATCGGCATCGACAAGATTGACAACGACAAGGCCGAATGAACTGTAACAGCAATATTCTACTCACTAAATCGATCGACCGTAAGGAAGATCGCGTTTGTTTTATTACTGTTACGACACACTTTTTCTAGTTTATCAGACCCACAGCACTCTACGAGCTGTGGAGGACCGACGAATGGCGTTTCCCACCGAGAAACGCAGTTGAGCTCGAAGACTAATCCGGACTAGCCTGATCAGCTACCGGCATCAACCCTCAAGGATGTAAAAGGGGCGGTTGCTTGTGGAGCCCTGGAATAGACCAACACCAGGGCGGCCTCCCTTGAAAGAAGAGGCCGAAGACTCGAACCAAGGTGGTGGCTCCACCGGGTTTCGAGATCCAGCAACAAGCAAGGGAAAAGGGCTGGACGATTCAGATGAAAGAGTCGCCCAGGTTGGCATCAGTTGAAAGGAATCAATATCCAATTCGAGAACACTGATCTTTCACTGAAAACAAGAATGACGTGAGCCAGAAGATTGAGCCTGAAGTATTCTGCGGTGAAACGGATTGCGAAGGAACAGATTGCGCAAGAAAAATCTGCTCGCAAGAGAACCGAGAACACCAAAAATCGAAGATCCGAAGATCGGAAAGATCCAAAATGAAAAGGAGAACACTAAAAAGAGAACACTAAATTCTCAGGGAAACAATCTTTCACCACAGAAACACAGAATGAGCAAATCCCAAGAAAGGATAGGAAAGCTCACAATCTTGATTTGCAACAGAAGCAAAAGCTCACACAAAACTAACTAACCGGAACGAAAATTCGATCCGGATAAATACAAGACAGATAAGCAGACCACCTGACAGTCACCAACGATAAATACCCATCCCTCACATCCAAACCCCGATTACCCTCTTTATCCACATACCATCCTCCGAATATTCGAAACTTACATCGAATACCATCATCCGAATATTTCGAAACAAATACATCGAATCGACCATCCATACTCCTCCAATATAATTCGAAACTCCATTAGAATACACAATTCATCACCATGGTACGAACCAGAGCGGACGACGACATGGAAGAAACAAAAATGGAAGTGGATGACGATGACGATTCAGACGATGACGATTCAGACGATGACGATTTGGAAGAGAAATTGGAAGATAAAATCATGGAAGTCATGGAAAGGGCCTTTGAGGACCCAGAATCAAACTCAACCATGAAGAGAATCATCGACCAAGAAATAAAGAAAAGAGTCAGGGCAATGAGAGATGCAGAAAGAAAGGGTGTGAATCCAGATGATGAGGATGAAGGAAACGATGCTGACCAAAATGCAGAGAACGCAAGAGCTGAACGGCTAGGAAGAATGTCATCCCAACCCAGGATAAAAATCAGGGGATTCAACAATGGTAGATTTCTGAACCCAGAACAGCTTGCTTTCAGGAGCAGCCTAATGGATTTTGGCATCAACTATGAATCAGCTGAAGAAATTATGAGGGGAGGGATGTCTAATATCCGCGAAATTACAGACCTCAACAAGGAAAGCATTAAATCATTCATGCACGGATTGAAATCTATCAGTCCGGACTGTCCTAATCCAAAAAGTATCCACTATGGTAACAGACTATCATCGAGGCTCCTAACTTGGGCAAATTGGGCCCGGTATCAACCATTGATTGGAGTTAAGCCAATGGCTATCGACTGGAACGCAAACCCAAACAACTTGGAACTGCAGCAATTCAGAATCAAGATGATGGAATCAAGTGTGAAATCACAGGAAAAGGCAACTCCACCCGAGCTGAAGGATCTCACAAAATTCAGGGAATGGGAGGAAGGCTTCCGACAAAACTTGAGATACAGATTCAACTCTGAAGGTTTTCCAATCTTGTATGTCATAAGACCCCAAGAAATGGAAGAAGTTACTGATGAAGCCAGGGCTGGAACAGTCGGGCAAACTACAACAGATACTTATCCAACTTGGAGTGATTACAATGAAAGATGTGGTGTCCTGTCAGGTCCCCAATATGATGAGGACAACAACGTCGTCTGGAGGTTGCTGTGTGATGCAACTAGAAAAGGTCCCGGTTGGGAATATGTGGCACATTTCCAAAACACTGCACTGAATTCTGGTAATGCCAGAAACGCTTTCATTTCTCTCATGCAACACGCTTACACTGATACCAATATCACTATGGTTCTGAATAAGACATATCAGGATATGAAAGATTCACACTACACTGGAGATTCCAAGGGTTATGACTGGAACAAGCACAAGCGCAATTGGACTGCTTTTCATGGAACGATTCTGAGATTTGAAAAGAATCATAATGAAAGAAGATTTGTCTGGGATTTTATCAATTCAATCAGTGATGAGCGACTTGATGCTGCAAAAGCAGATGCAATTGATGAGAGCAAAGACTATCGTGACAACTTCAATGAATGTTTGATTCTATTCACCAATCGTCTTGGATTGAAAAAGCTTGCAACAGGGAAGAGTAAAAGAGGTTCCAGAAGTTTGTATTCTATGGGCACAACCAGCAACAAAAAGCAAAAGACAACTGGAACTTTTACAGGAAAAGTTGAGTGCAAGCCTTACCCAACAAGTGTTTATAAAACAATGTCAAAAGAACAGCGCCAGGAGCTTTACCAGATGAGACAGGCTAAAAAGAAACGAAATCTCAAGGCTGCTGAGACCTAAAAAGAAAGAAACTGAAAATGAAGGCGCTGGTGACAGTTTTGGATCAAAATCTAAGAAATGACATAATAACCGGACACTATCACTAGAACACAAATTGTTAAAAATGGTGAGCCGGTCATTATACCAGATGAATGTCCCTGTAGGTTTTGATGATGGGGAAAGTGAAGAAGGATATTGTGAGTTAGACTCACATGCAGATACTACCTGCAGCAGGAGGCAATATGGTATTGCTGAATCCTGATCAAATCACAACACACGTTGATGTTGCACCTTTTTCTGAAGAGTACAAGCCCATCAAGAAAATCCCCATTGGAAGCTGTGCGACTGCATGGACGAAATCCAACATCAGGTCAAGTATATATCATAGTGTTCCATCAAGCACTGTACTTTGGGGACAAATTGAAAAACAGCTTGATATGCCCAAATCAAGTGAGGGACTGCAATTTCAACTCTGTTGAAGAGAACACCTCGCCAATTTGATCCACGATCCAAGCATGGAATTACAATTCAAACTCCACTGGAGGATGATGATCCGAAGAAAGTTTTTATCAAACTGAGTATGAGGAAATGTGATCTCATATTTCCCCACAAGAAAGCCCACAAGAATGGAACTTGATGAATGTCAACATTTGATTAGCAACAAATGATACTCCCTGGGATCCACATTCACTGAAGTTCAGGATGGCCGAGCTAGCCATTGACAATGGAGATCCAATTTCAGGGGACCAATTCAGCCTTCAAGCTATGTCGAACCGAAGAGGACCAAGCAATGGAGGACAAGTTCTGTTGTAACAGAACCTGCTAGTAATGTTACAAGATAAACTTCCCAAGACCAGCTTAGGAAAAGAACGGCATCCAAGTGTCATGCAGCAATGCAAACTGATGAGAGGTCCATCAAGGTATCCACAAGGAGAATGCTAACTGAATGCCAGATTGCAACAGATGGAAATATTAGCTCATCGGATTTCTTCAGTAAGGAATATTTCAAGCGCGCGAAGGGTAGACCAATTTTTGTTTGATGATACAGAATTTGACTTTATGGAAGCTCCTGAAGCAGAATCAAAACAGGCCCCTAGCTTGCAAGAAATTGACAATACACTTGAAAGAAGGTCTCTTGACAGAAGAAATCAATGGGGGCCATCAGTGATAACGATTGAAGGTCCAAACAAAGTTGACTGTGAACGCCTAGCCAAAACTTGGAACATTAGTTTCAAGAAAGCTGAACAGACGCTGAAAGTCACGACGCAGAAGGCACTCAGGAATTTGCAATCACCATTGATGAAGCGACTTCCTACTCAGCGCTTCAGGAACAAGAGAGTCGCACAAGGAACCTGGTACACTGATACCTGGCATGCAAGAACCACGAGTATTATGAGGCAAGAAAAATGTGCACAGATCTTTACAAATGGAAATGGGTTTGAAGTATTTATACCAATACAGAACAAATCACAAGCCCACCAAGGATTGATGACATTTATTCATGAAATTGGAATTCCAGAGCATTTGATTTCTGATGGTGCGCCAGAACAAGGATCCCCAAGAACCTACAAAACACACTGGAATTCAATTGTAAAGCGCAACCATATCCATCAGACATTCATCCAGCCACATTGCCCATTCCAAAATCGAGCAGAACAAGCAATTGGTCATCTTGGTAGCGCAATCACAACCAAGTCTGCAAAGAAGAAGTCACCGAGAAGATTATGGTCATTTTGTGGTGAACTATGTGCTAATATCAGGCAGCGAACGGCCTCCAACAACCCTTCTTCAATGGGGAGAACCCCATTTGAATTGGTCCATGGCTATAGACCCGATATTACATTATATACTTCATCAGAATGGTATGATTTTGTGTTTTATTATGAAAAAGGTGATTCTTCCACCTGAGGTGTTGAAAGGCTGGCGCGGTGGTTGGGTCCCTGTGGGAATAGGGTAGGTGGGGGAGATTGTTTTTGGCTACTGCCCGAGTCGGCAATACCAATATCTACAAATTCAATAAGGCCTGTCAAGGAATATGAATGGAGGGATAGAGATGTCCTAAGAAGAATGGAAGCGATCGACAAATCAATTGAATCCAAGATTGGAGATGAAGTCAAGGACAGCGCATCATTCTTCCAGGAAAACTACCCAGAGCCCCAAATAGAGCTATTTGAGAATCAACCAGTAAAAACACCGGATATGAAACTCGAAATGGCTGAGCCAGAAGCATCTGTAGAAGATGTTGATGAACCAGATGAATATCTGGGAAATGAAGTGATCATTGAAAGAGGTGATGAAAGACTCAGGTGCATTGTCAAGGACAGGGTTCGCGACTTGCAAAACAGACCAATAGGAATCAGAAATGAGAATCCCATACTAGACACAAGGCTGTATAAATTGCAACTACCTGATGGTACCATGGAGGAATACACGGCAAATATTGTTGCAGAAAGCCTATACAGCTCTGTTGATGATGACGGGAGGATGTTCACTCTACTAGATGAGCTCATTGACCATGAAAAAGACAACACTGCTTTAAGTGACGAGGAAGCAACAACTATAGCAAAAAATGGCAGGAAAACCCATAAACCTACAACTAGGGGTTGGAGGATTTTAGCCAGTTGGAAAGATGGCACTGAATCTTGGTGTAAGCTAAGTGATGTGAAGGAGTCATTTCCAGTGCAATTAGCCGAGTATGCAGTTAACAATAACCTTGAAAAATCACCAGCTTTCAGATGGTGGGTGCACAAAATTTTGAGGAGGAAGGATCGAATCCTTAAAGCGGCAAAAACAGCAAAGTATTGGTTGAAGACTCACAAATATGGAGTTGAATTGCCACATTCAATCAAACAAGCGCTGGCTATTGATAAGAAAACAGGGACTGACCACTGGGAAAGAGCAATTCATAAGGAAATGACAAATAATATGGCAGCGTTTGAATTTTCTGATGATGATGTTATTCCAGTTGGCCATAAACAGATAACAACCCACATGATTTTTGACATCAAGCTTGGGTCCCTAACAAGGAAGGCCAGGTTGGTAGGGGACGGTCACAAAGTCCCTGCAGTGGCCAAAGAGAATACTTATTCATCGGTTCCCAGTCGAGACTCAGTAAGAATATTCTTTCTGCTGGCAGCGCTGAATGATTTGAAGGTTCTCTCAGCTGATATTCAAAATGCATATTTGACAGCCCCGATTAAAGAGAAATACTTCCTAAAAGCGAGAGAAGAAGATGGTTTTCCACCTCACCTTGCAGGAAGACCTTGTAAGATTGTCCGGGCATTGTATGGACTGCCGGTTGCTGGTGCATCTTTCAGGTCATACCTCACCCAGCATTTGAGAGATCTTGGGTATTCACCGTGCAAGGCAGATCCGGATGTGCACTTAAGAATTGAAACCAGGAAAGATGGATCCAGATACTGGGCAATGCTCATTGCATATGTAGATGATATCCTATGTTCTGGTGAAGATCCAAAGTTTCAGCTTGAAAACATTGAACGAAAGTTCAAATTGAAGGATGATACAATTGAAGAGCCAACTCTATATTTGGGAGCTGATATTGGGAAATTCTACTTTGAAGGCGATTCAAAGCCAAGATGGTCATTATCAAGCACTAAGTACACAGCAAAAGCTGTTGCAGCAGTCGAACAAGAGTTAGGAACTGAAAAATATGGCTACAAGTATCTACCAAAATCAGCATCTAGTCCACTATCACATGATTACCGACCGGAAATTGATATATCAGAAGAATTGAACCCTGAATTGCAAAATTACTATCAAGGTTTAATTGGGGTTCTCAGGTGGATTTGTGAACTAGGAAGACTTGACATAGTAATGCCAGTATCACTGATGTCAAGGTATTTGGCACAGGCAAGGATCGGGCATTTGAATCAGTTGTTTCATATATTTGCATATTTGAAAAAGTACAACAGGTCAAAACTGGTTTTTGATGATACCGTACCAAGTGTTGATGAAAGTAAATTTCAAAAATGTGACTGGTCTGAATTTTATCCTGGTGCCGCTGAAGTCATACCAACAGATATGCCTGAAGCTTTGGGAAAACATGTGACGATGAGCTGTTTTGTCGATGCTGATCATGCCGGATGTAAGGCAACAAGGAGATCTCATACTGGTGTTATTATCTTCATTAATAATGCACCGATCATTTGGTTTTCCAAAAGACAAACAACAGTTGAGACATCAACTTTTGGATCTGAAATCATTGCTTTGAAAATTGCAATCGAATTGGTTGAAGGTCTAAGGTACAAGTTGAGAATGATGGGTGTTCCAATTGATGGTAGCACAAATGTGTATTGTGATAATGATTCAGTTGTTACAAATGTTACACGACCTGAAAGCCCATGTAAGAAGAAGCACAACAGCATTGCATATCACAAAGCTCGTGAATCTATTGCAGCAGGAATTATCAGAGTTGCAAAGGAACCAGGTTCAACAAATATTGCTGATTTGTTTACAAAGCTAATGAGTGGCGCTGTTTTCAGAGAACATTGTTCTCGTTGCATGTGGTAAGAGATTTGATAAAAATCAATCATTCAATGGAATGTTCGATCGATCGTTCGATTGAAGTAACAAGTTGATTTTCTAAGTTCAACCACGAAAAAATGAACAAATCGTTCTGCAATGAGCATTTCGAAGATGGATAATTTGATCCATGAATACAATATATCAAACTGGCAAGGATCAGGGCAAAATGCCATGATACAAGCCAGAATGAAAGGCAAAACGCCGCCCCATTTCTTTTGATAGGGCCTCTGATGGTAGACTGGATACAGTTTGGTATTCAACACGACTCACGATGAATAGATTAAGTCAAAAGATCCAAACGCTTAACGATTGGATTTACGACTGAAGGGGACTGAAAAGAATCCACCGTGTAACGCGTATTCGTACGTACTAAGCGGGCGTATAGCACGAAAAGTCATAAGGGCAAATAACCTTATTTGTAAGGTTATTTATCCTTTGAATAATCGTCGGCGCTTTTATGTGGATTGCCTATTAGCGGGATTTTCCTCTCAGCTCACTCTTCGAAGAACTAACAACTCTAAAACACTATCATGCCCTAAAATCTATGTACAATCTAGTACTAAAACTACGCAATAAGGTACAAATACTGTGATATTTCAATGAGAATATCACGGTGAATTACACGGTAATACGATACAAAGAAAGACCGATCGAAGATGGTTGCGTGTGTTTTGTGTCTTAAGTTTACATGTGTTTTGTATGGTAAAATTACACGAATAACGACGAGTAATTTGACGACGATTAATTAACCTGTCGATCGGCATCGACAAGATTGACAACGACAAGGCCGAATGAACTGTAACAGCAATATTCTACTCACTAAATCGATCGACCGTAAGGAAGATCGCGTTTGTTTTATTACTGTTACGACACACTTTTTCTATCTTTCCAGTCCCTAACCAAAATATAATTCAATTGTCAACCCTAAAACCCACCAGATATGAACACAGTGCAAATCTTTTCAGTCCCTAACCAAAATATAATTCAGTCATCAACCCAAAAACCCACCTGATTTTCGCACAGTGCAAAGGTACCGGGTCAATCTCACACTTTTTTAGGTACATACATACACTTTTACCATACACTTTTCAACTACAACAATATCTACGAAAGGTATGATCATAGTCTTCTGTTCTCCAGATTCTTTGCTACCAAAGAAATGAACCATTGTTCTTTTTTAAAATTCAGTACTACCTTTACGTACAAGTACGGCACACAAAATGACAATGCACACACTTGTTACAGCCAAATGCACACAGCCAATTGCACACACACACACTACGAGGTACACCCCATTTTCATTTGGATTTTCGCGTAATACTCCTTTAATATGTATTTTCTGTACCAATAGCTGTAGAATTAAATACTGACAATTTTACTCCCAAATCCCTACTGCTATTGGTACAGGAAATACCAAAATCAACACCACACCTACTACGGAAATTTCATTATCTCGTCCTCCACCATCGACCATGGTGGTAGCAACAACAGCGCAATCCACAGGAGTCACAGCCACAGCAGTGCAGTACCGGCGCGCAGCAAGTGACGCAAGTGATTGCAATAGTAACAGAGACTTCTTGCAGCGCGAGTCCATTGACCGACTGTCGCAAGTTTTTCTTTTCCGACGTCACTGGGTACAAATCCTACCATTAACGAGAAGTTGGATTGGAAATACTATCGAACTTCGGTCAAGCCAGCAATCGAAACAGGATCTCTTGCAGCGCGAGTCCATTGACCGACTGTCGCAAGTTTTTCTTTTCCGACGTCGCTGTGTACAAATCCTACCATTAACAAAAGCGAGCAATCGGAAAAGCAACCCAGCGCCGGTGGAGGAGCGATTCGATCGTTCCCGGTTGCTTCTATTCTATCGTTCCCGGTTGCTTCTATTCGATGGTTCCTGGTGGAGGAGCGATTGGATGTCGACGATTCATTGCCGGATGAATCCCACTGATCGATTCGTTGCCGTTCCTATTTGAATACATGATAATTGAACAAAATGGGTGAGTATCTATTGATGTAGTACATAGAGTCAATAATAACAACAGAATATTATATTAAATTCGCCGCACCTCAATCTGGACTCAATCGTTGTTCCGACAATCGTTGTTCCCCGCACCTCAATTTTCCGACAATCGTTGTTCCCCGCACCTCGATCTTCCGACGATCGTTGTTCCCCGCACCTATCCGTTGTTCTGATCCGTACCTTTGAAAATAAGAAGGAAAACAGTTGTGAGGAATACATCATCAGCAGTGTAGGATGTAGGCATCATTGTCCCCCATCTATCTATCTCACATTGTTCTTTTTGCTGCAGGCTCGTGTCACGTGTTGGATGCTGCTACTACAATCGTCCCGATGAAATTGTTGTTGTTGCTGCTGCCGTTGATTTGCAGCCTTCTTACTCCTCTGTCACGAAAAACAGTACCTCGTGCCTGTTGATATAGAAGCAATGGATAGAGATTTATTGCTTTCAAGACATATATGTTTGGGGGCCAATTCAAACAATATCTATCAGCAAACCACCTCTTGTCCAATGCGAGCTAATTCTTTTTCCAGTACAAGGCTGTTATTTCAGACTAAAATATAAGAGCACGGATAACCTGCCTAATACTGATAAAGAAGTATTAGGTGGAATCCCACGTTCACCGACGGAGTGCCAAATAGCAACTCTACTCAAATAAGTTGGATGTCAGAAGGCTAATTATGAAGTGAATATTTTTTTGTTGCGAGATAGAAAAAGTGATTTTTTTGTCTGTCGCAAGGTAAGAAAAGATTATTACTGTTTGTGTGGGAGAGAGTTTTTTTTCGGGAGGTAGAAAAAAAATCATCGATCGAAGTAGAGGATACTTCAATCTTCTAAAAACTAGGAAGAAATCTACTTAAGTTGAAGTATGGAGTCTTTTTCGAACGTACGTACGACATTCTTTTTCGAACATACCGTACATACGAGATTCTTCGTACGTACGAGATTCTTTTTCGAACGTCGTACGTACGACATTCTTTTTCGAACGTCGTACGTACGACATTCTTTTTCGAACGTACATACATACCGTACATACGAGATTCTTCGTACGTACGAGATTGTTCGTACCGTACTCGTACAGTACCGGTAAAATTCAAACTCTCTCATCTGGCAACGACGACAAAAAAATTTGATTCGTACCGGTACCGGTACTGTACGAGTACGGTACGAGTTTGTGCGTTAATGACGAAGAGACAAAGTAGGACTACGTAGAATTTGTACTGTAAGCAAAACCTTGAATTAACACTCATGATTTAAATTGGTCTCATGACTCATTTCGAACCAATTTTGGACCGGTTCGAAATTTCCGAGACGATTTTTTGCACCTCTATTGCAAAACTTGAAATTCACACATACTCGTACCGTACGGTACACTTGATATGACGACGACAAAAAAGTTGTTCTTATGAGAGTAGATGGCTGTAAAGTAAGTACACCAAGTCACGTTCAACTAACAACTCCACCAATTAACTCAATCGTCAACCCAAAAACCCACCAGATTCGAAGAGAGTGCAAATCCTGCCAATCCCCGACCAAAATATAAGTCAGTCATCAATCCACAAACTCACCAGATTTGAAGACATTGCAAATCCTGCCCATCCCCGACCTAAAATCAAAAACTCACCAGATTTGAAGACAGTGCAAATGCTGCCATGATTGAATTCTATGAATAAATTCTAGGATTCAGTTGGATTTTATGATCGAATTCTATGATTGACCAAAATGGTTCAGTTGAATAATATCAATCGCTAGCGTTGGAATTCCACAGAATTCTACGATTGAATGGGTTGGGTTGTATGATTGAATTCTATGATTCTTTGATTCAGTTGGTTGCAAAATTCTACGATTCAATTGGTTGGATTCTATGATTGAATTCTACGATTGAATTCTACGTCGCGTCTTTTTCGATCAAATTCTACGATTGAATTCTATCAATCTATAATTGAATTCAATGATTGAATTCTATAATTCAATTGGTTGGATTCTATGATTGAATTCTACTTGTATGACGACGAGGAGAATGGTATGATTTTTATCTGTATCCAGGTTAAATCTTATGGTTACTTGCAACCATAAAAATGAGAGTTTGCTACTATAAAATATTAAATTCCTTTCGTGTCTAGGTTGGTAGAGGTTGGTAGAGGTACGAAACCACTAGATATTACTATTGCTTTTAGATGAAGCACCTCATTTCTGTAAATAATTGTTTCAATTCTGTTTTTAAAAGTTTTTAGTCGTAGCGTTTGTACCAAGTCTACTTGTTAAAAACAGATTTTTTTAATATTTCTACATATTCCCCCCCCCAAAAAACCCCCCCATAAACTCCTTCTAGAAGGTTACGTTGTCAACTCTTAGGGTTAGTGTTAAATGTTCAACTAACAACTCCACCAATTTCTCGCACCTCAATCGAATTTCGCACCTCGGTCCAATCGGACTTTTTAGATTTGGTACAATTTGTACATGAATGAGTCGGACTACATTCGAATTTTTCCCTGTTGTACCGGTAGGGGAAAAAGAAAAAGAAAAACAACGGGACCGAGGTGCGAAATTCGATTGTGCCGTATTTCTCTCACCAACTCTCTCATCTGGCAAAGATGACGACTACAGAAAAAAATTGATTCGTACCGACGACGGGCCGATGCTGACGACGATGAGAATCGTATGATTTTTATCTGTATTCAGGTTAAAATTTATGGTTACTTGCAACCATAAAAATGAGAGTTTGCTACCATAAATATGAATGCGCGCCACTAAATATTACTATTGCTTTTAGAAGAAGCATCTCATTTCCGTAAATAAATGTTTGGCTAAGCTTTTTAGCGATTTTTAGTCGTAGCGTTTGTACCAAGTCTACTTGTTAAAAACAGATTTTTTTAATATTTCTACGTATTTCCCCCCCCCCCCAAACCCCCCCCCCCCACATAAACTCCGTCTAGAAGGTTACGTTGTCAACTCTTAGGATTAGGGTTAGTGTTTAACGTTCAACTAACAACTCCACCAATTCCATTCGATACCACCGTCTTCGTTACACGCGGCTTTGAAGGAACGAAACGCTACTTCCAAACCATTGTGAAGATTCTGAATTTTTTCCTTCAAAGTGGCAGGACAAGAGTGTCTGGTTGACTCCCATTCAGGGTCGGGATGGAAGTAAATAGTTGTCCATGCTTCAGGTCAAGATTGGGTCTCCACATTAAAGATACCGAGTGTCATGTTCAATGGTGTTAACGTAAGTCGTCCGTGCGCATCCAAAGATATGCCGTCCATGTAAAATATAATAGGAACAAGAATTTCTTGCAAATTGGGATTGCAAATTTCTTTCCAAGAAGATTTCCAACACGAGCCGTGATGCAATTCTGAGATTACAGAATGAGGATTCAACTCAGGATTATTGTTGGGAGATAGAGGGGTGGAATAGTTGGGAAACGAGAGGTTTTCTTCTATCATTAGCTGCTGGTCAGAAAGAAGAGAATAAATGGCATCCTTAAAAGAACGGACATACACCTGAGTGGGCTTGTTATCAGGTAACCAATTCAGTATATGAGGATGAAATTTCATATCAGAGAGACCCAGATTGGATTGGAGATTGTCAAAAATTGTTTTCCGAGATCTAATTTGGGCATCGCAAAAATCAAAACCCGGTCTCATTTGACTTTTCTTTGCCCACTGGAAAATGGATTTGAATGTGTTCAGTGGCAATTTATGTCTGGCCATTCAATTCATGAGTTCCAATTCATCAAGAAGACGAGGGGGCGGCGGTAGTTTTGTGTGGCTTTGAAATGTATCCTCTCTTTCGTTCAGATTAATGATTTCATGAAAAGATGGTGGTGGAGGGGCTTGCTGAGCAGTAGCGACGTTAACATCAGAACGATTAGTGTGATCTTCTTCGTTGTCTCCACAATCTATGTTGTTGGTAGAATTGTTGTCATTATTTTCATTTACGTCATTGTCATTGTCATCCTCGTCATCGGAATTGTCGATATCATTATTCAGCGGGAATGCATCTTCATCTTGAACAGCAGAAACAGCCATGTAACATTCAATGGGGTTCCGATCCATTGGCGGTAAAAAGACATCATGTACAATCTGTTGGTTTAGAACAGAATGAAGACTGGTGGCTGATTGACTTGTGACGGTGTGGTGCTGGGAGAAATAGGAAGGGGGAACAGATGGACCGTTTTGTGTCATAGTCATCCCAAAATCTGACGGAGAATGTTGAACAGACGGCAAGGTAGGCTGCACTTTGATAGAGGTGGAGAAGTTATAAATCTTTTGTTTAATTAGACCCTGACTATGGTAAAAATCCCGGCACGTATCTCTATGCCAGAGATGTTTTCTTAGGCTGGTGGAGACGTATTTCAAGTTACCATTTGAAATGGATTTGTATCCTTTAAAACTCTTGGATTTTTTCCCTTTCTTATCCCAGCAACCACGGCAGTAGAATAGAAGAGAGGTTTTAATAACAGGAGGCATGATGTTGCTGAGTTGTTTGAAGGAAAATATCAGTAGAATGGGTTGAGAGGACGGAGGTCGAAAAGATGAATCGTTGAAAGGAAAAAATTAAATGTATTATTTTGTGTGTGATGTGTTTTCTTGTACGGTAGATTTCCTTACTACCATACTTTGATTGCAAAAATGGTCTGTAAAGTAAATGCATTACTACTTAGTGATGATTGCAACATTCCTCATACAATATGTTTAGTAGTGAACAGTATGTACAGTCAACTCCTTAAGAGGGTTAATACACAGCGCCGGACGGGTCAATCCCATCAGTTCTTCCAAACAGTCGTTGGCAGGTGCGTCAGTTCTTCCATAAGGGGCACGGAAATGTGAATCAAAATGGAAATCGTGGACAATTGCGTTGTTGATATTCGAAATGGAAATCGTGGACAATTGTTTTGTTGATTGCGATCGAGTTGATTCCGACTTTCATGTACCGGTAAAACAAACTACACTATTTTGCATGAGTTATTACTAGTAGATACTAGTGATACATTATTTTCACTAGTACTTCATCATTATAATTCATTATTTCATTTTCTTTCCAAGCTGCAAAACAAATACCAACGTGTTAGGTGTTACTACTAACTAATCTTTGAATAGATAATCTACTCTACTGATATTACTAATACTAATCTTCCAATCGACAATCAAACCAACCATGGAGGGAATTTACAAAATACAAAAGATGGTTCAGGAACACCCAGCCGATCTTGAACAAGAACTCTGGAAAATGATTGTTTCTCGCAAGAAAGAGATTGCTCGACTCCAAAAAATGATTCGTAAGATTCGTGCAGGAAAAAGCAATCATCCAAATGTTAACAATGGAATCCTCAATCCTACTAGCAATCATCAAGTCGTTCCGAATGTAACCATCAATCCACCTTGCGGGTTATTGAAGAACGATTCAGATTTTGGTGACGATTCCGACAGTGTAGCTTCTGAAAATACAACGGATCTTCCTGCCATTAAACAGGAACCAAACCCTTGAGTGCAATAGCCTGCCTGGGGTGGATTCGACTTGGAGTTGGAATTGGGATTTGAGTTGGAGTTAGAGGATTTGGGACGGAGCCCGTTATATGGTGGCAACATGTTGAGAAAATGAAATAAGTCATTCGTGCACAAGTTGTACACAAAATAGTGCTTGTCACGAAAGGAATATGATATCCTTAACTCTAAAATAGTTATTTTATTTGAGGAGTGACGAGATATTGTCTCGAAAGTAAAGGTGTGCAACGCGCGAGGTTTTTTAGTAGACACGCGACCTAAAAAGATAGGAAATTTAAAAAATAGGGTCGAGAATTGTAAAAATACCGCGCGATAGCCCGCGGGGGGTAGAGAAACAGTTCTCGGACGTCGAATCATTGAAGTGAATCAATGAAGTGAAGCAATGAATTGAAGCAATGAATTGAATCATAGACTTAATTGAATTATAGATTTGAATCATTGAATTGAACAATAGAATTGAGCCATAGAATTGAATCATAGACTTCATTGAATTATAGATTTGAATCATTGAATTGAACAATAGAATTGAGCCATAGAATTTGATCATTGTTGAGTTGAGTCAAAGAATTGAATCATAGAATTGAATTGTAGGTTTGAGTCCAAGAATGGAATCAAATACTTGTTGAACCACAGAATTGAATGATAAACTTGAATGATAAACTTGAATCATGGAATTGAATCATGGACTTTAATAATCAACTTGACTCATGGAACTGAATCATAGACTTTGTGTTGTTGCTCTAAAAATCGACCAAAGGTATATGATGTTAAAATTTAAAGAGATGTGAGCAGATCGTGAGATTGCTCTGTTATTGTACTATTTCATGTAGTCGACCGGTATCCCTGTAATATTCTGGTTGTAGGGAAGGGATGTCTAAACCGATCGTAGACTTTGAATCAAAGAATTGAGTCATAGACTTTAATCATGAATCCTTGAAGTCAATAATAGAATTGAATCATTGAAATGAATCCTACACTTGAATCATAGACTTGAATCATAGACTTGAAACATAGAATTGAATCATTGACGTGAGTTATAGACTTGAATCATATACTTGAATCATAGAATTGAGTCATAGACTTGAATCATGGTTTTGAATTGTAGATTTGAGTCAAAGAGTGGAATTATAGAAATGAATCATGGAATTGAGTCATAGAATTGATTGTAGATTTGAGTCATGCATAATAAGACCAAAGCTGTAAACGATGTTTGGTTAGTTTGTTTCTTTATGTATTTACGTTATTTTGTTCGATTTACGATGTTGGAAAGAGTTATCAATAAGATTATGATCGGATTGTTTCTGGACCATATCTCCCAATTGCTAATCTGTAGCCACTTTTTGTGGGGGTATCGATCGGGTTATCGATTGTTGTAATATCGATTCCCATATTGTGTACCGATGATCAGTGCTTTAAGTATCGCTCGATATTCACCAGAGCGTATGTGTAATCTACTTATGGTCCTTATTCTGTTGGTCGCGCCCGGTTTTTACTTATCGTGCGCACCCTGGAATCGTACCATTGAATATTCGTATCATCGGTACATTGATAGTTGTATATGCCAGTTGCGTCTATCACCGGCATATAATCGCGGTAATAATCACGGTCGATTTAGTAATTCAATACACCCTTGGATGGTCCTTGGACTATCCGGTTCATACAGGTATATTGGTCTCACCTTCTTATGGTGGCTGCCCGGATGGTGTTTGGTGGGGTAATCCGCTAGATTATGTTTTCCTGGTTCCCAGAAAATATTGAATTGCTCTTGCTCAGCCCTGTCTTTTAACCAATAGAATCGCATATCTATAGCTTTGGACCGTTTTTGTTTGATTGTACTCGTATCCCTACTCAGCATAACAAGTGAAAAAGGTAGTAAACTATGTTTAGCCCTCAAGGAAGGCGGATTGTGCAAGTGGAATGCATTCCTCAGCGCGCTCATCGAACCGGATTTTGCACGCGAGCTTACCTATACTGATGGAGGGCTACCAACGCATATCCCTCGATCCGTTCAAAGAAACGTAGAAGCACTTGCGGATTACGCTATCGATCTACAAGAAGGCGATGACACTCTAGCAGAAGACTTGAGAACTTGGAAGGATGTGAAATCATATACATATAAGGAATTCGAGACTTTCCGCGAAGAGCGTGCCCAACGCATGCGTAATGAATCCGCTCTGAACCCCCCACCTCCTCCGGCGGGAAGTAGCAAAAAGTCCCCTCAGCAGGTAAAGTACGAATCTTGGTGCCGAAAAGCACGGGATGAAAAGTCCTTTACGCCCCTTACGAATGACTCAAGATTCGAACACTGGCTCGTTGGTTTCAAGGCTAAACTCGAGGCATACGACATTGACACCGAGACATTCCTTGATGAAACTTGGCCTCCTGCCTTGCTTGTGGGATACACCCGCGATCTCTACGTCAAACAATGTGCCTTCTTCTGGGTACTAATGTTGGAAGTCTTCAAAAGTGACCTTTCTGCATCGTGTGTACACAGTCATTCTACCACTCGTGATGGACGCAAGGCATACTTTGATTTTGTAAACCTTCACAGCAAATCAAAAGCAAAGGTATATGACAACTCGACTTAGCTACAAGCGTTGCTAAAGTTGAATCTCAACAATTGGAAGGAATCCAAAGTGAAATTCATCACACATTGGTTTGATGAATTAAATCACCTCAACAAACTTCGTCCTCCCAACAAGCCCCTTGAGTACCATACCGTAAAATCGGCACTATGTTAAGCTTGCTATTCCAGCTTTCAGCTAAGTGAACAGTTCGCCAAAGTCAAGGATCCAGGTGGGACGAATAGCACCATGACGGATGCAGTCGCCGAAGCAGCTGCTATCCACGATCTTAAGATCACGCTTCTACTTGAAGCAACTCGACTTGATTCCCAGTCCGCGATGTCCGCTCCTCGGTCGACCGTACGTGCACACGTTCATGATTTTTCTTCTGAACAAAGCCAACACCATGATGACTATGCTCTCCCCATCGAATTCGAAGGAGACTATCAAGATTATGCTGTATTTAAAGCTGGACGTACCCCTGACCCTACCACAAGGTTACCTACAAACATATGGAAGGCCTTGTCACGTCAGGATATGAAGAGTTGGCTTAGTTTTCCCCCGGAAGGCAAGAAAATCGTGGTCGCCTCATTACGACACGACTTACTTAACTCGGACCAACCTGACCCCAACAGTGTCAAACCCATTACCCGGAAGGCATACCAACATGAACATTCGGTATCATTTCGAGAAGACGATACTTCGACCAACGATGAGCATGCCAATTCCGCAGCAGACCTACATCCTGCTGTAGAAAATGATCGCAGAGGTGTTTTTCATGCATCCCTAGGTGTATACAAATCAACAACCTCTTCGTCCAAGGATCAGCGACCTCTCAAGTCTTCCGTGTCACCCGCGCATCCCGCTCGATTGCTTTCAGACAACCCTGACATTCAGTACAAAAAGGACGGTGACACCCAAATACCTGTGGGAACACCATCATATTCCGCCAATTTTCACCAGTGGTATACTCCCGAAGAAGATCTCACCTTTCCTAACGACAGCCCAGTAAATTCATACACATACCGCATACATAAAACTACGGTCACTAGTCCTGGTTTTGCGATGGTAGATCGCGGCGCAAATGGCTGCATCATCGGCAATGATGCATGTCTCATCTCCAAGGATATCCCACCGCGATACGTTAATGTCACCGGCATTAACAATCATCAGGTACAGAATATCCCCATTGCTACATGCGGGGCATATTCCATGTCGAACAGAGGCCCCGTCATCCTCATTTTCAACGAGTGTGCTTATACAGGACGACACCCTTCTATATTGTCCTCCGGCCAGATGGAAGCATATTTTTCCACTGTCGACGACACATCCATCAAAGCAGGCGGCGGACAGGTCATCACCACCTCCGATGGCTATGCACTGCCTCTTAGCATTCGACACGGTTTACCATACCTTGCGATGCGAAAGTATACGACTGTTGAGTTTGACACGCTCCCACATGTTATCATGACATCCGATAAGCATTGGGACCCATCTGTTCTCAATACCACGATCAGTGCGAAGGATGAACAATTTCTCCAGAAATATCCTCCCCAACCACAGCAACTCCCTTATGCTGATTACAACGAATATGGGAACCCACGCTGTCTTGAAGGATTAGATATCTCTGTTTCCCCCGGGTCCTCCACGGTCACATCCCTCAGTTCGTATTCCAGCCATTCCACTCGATCTCCCTTCCTTCCTATCGATGACCATAGGGCCAACGATTGTTCCTTTTGGCTTACTTCCGCCGACTACGCTCATCAAGAACGTCTCGCATGCTGCGCGTTACCTGCAGCCTCTGGGACAGTTACCGCGTTTCCGACGGATTGTACTGCCAGTGACACTACACGTATTGCAGCTACGCCCCGCGAAAGATATCCCAACGAACATGACTACTTGTCCCTGAAACCTTTCTTTTGCTGGGTTTCCACCGATCGCATCAAGGCTACGTTTGAAAACTCAACCCAATATGGTTCATTAGCGGTTAGTCCTGATGGAAACATTTTCAAACGTTTTCATTCCCCTCAACCGGCCATAAACGTTCGCCCCTTCAATGACGATGTTATGTCCGATGCTGTCTATTCAGATGTCCCAGCAATTGATGGTGGCTCCAAGATTGCTCAGATATTCTTCGGCCGCAAATCACATATTATACACGTTGAGGAAATGCGTACCACCGGCGACTTCCTATCTTGTTTCCAGAACTTTGTTCGAAAATGGGGCAGACCCATTCGCCTCCTTTGCGACCACGGTAACTATCAATCCAGTAAGAAAGTCGTCGATTACCTCAAAATGTTATGGATTGGACTCTGGCAAAGTGAACCGTATCACCAACACCAGAATCAATTCGAACGACGATACCAAACGTTCAAACGCATTGTCAATCGCGTCATGGATCGTACAGGCACGCCACCACACCTATGGCTACTGTGTATGACATACGTCGCGGGTCTCCTCAATGTTGTTTCTGATCCTACGCTATCCGATAAACAGCCGATCTTCATTGCCACCGGTACACTTGGCGACATCAGCGCATACACCAGTTTCTTCTGGTTTGAACCTGTGTATTTCAAAACCAATGACTCTCCTTTCGGTACCCAGTCTACCGAACGCCTCGGTCATTTCGTTGGCATCGCCGAACATGTTGGCAATGGACTCTGCTTCCGAATCTGGGATCCCGTTACCAACAAGTTACTTGACCGGTCCGGTGTCCGATCTGCTCTTACGCCTGAGTCACGTAACAAACGCGCGGGCCTATTTACTGATGATGGTTTCATCAAATGGCGTAACGCCAAGGATGCCTTGCCCCGTTTATACGCCACTGGAGAAGCTCCAGCATTCAAACATGGGGAGCATACCAATCAGAGTAAACCCATTGACGCGTCTACGAAACCAACCAACTCAGTTCCCCCTAGCGTTTCACCCGCTGATTCTGACACTGCCGATGACACCGTTCCATCTGTACCCAACAAACAACCAGATACTACGTCCCACGCATCTGGCACTCAACCAATTCTTCAACCACCCGCCCACCCCTCGTTACCAAGCTTTCTTTATCAGAAGGTCGATGACAGCCCGAGCTGGTCACCTTCTCCACTCCCTAACAACTATGGGGAGAGTTTTGATGGTCCTCCTACGACATACATCTTCAGCAAGACATCCGATGGCGTTCTCCTTACTGAAGATGATTTTGACCCACCGGAATTAGCATACTTTGATGTTAGTGACGTCACAACTCCACACACCAACCCCGCTACTCCTCCAGTAGACCCATCACAGGTAGTTGTTACCGACGAAGAAGGTAACGCACAATTTGACGATGACGGTAAACCCATTACCATTCCTACGATCCCGATTGCCGATCTACAAGGACGGTCCTTCCTTGTGACCAATCCAGATGGCACCCGGAAACGTCTTACCATTGTCGATGTTGAAGACAGTCTTGAACGCAACAACGACTTCATCAAGTTCAAGTGCAAACACTCTGATGACGAACTCAATGATATCATTGCATACAATGATGTCATGAATTACATACATCGTGATTCAACACAAGAAGACGGCAAACTCTGGTCGTTTCGCCGCATCCTAGGACACCAAGGTCCACTGGATAACAAGCATCCTCAATACAAGGGTTCCAAGTATAACCTTTGGATTGAATGGGAAAATATGGAACGCACATATGAACCTCTGGCCAACATTGCGGCTGATGACCCTGTCACCGTTGCAAAATATGGGAAAGACAACAACTTGCTTGACCTCCCGGGTTGGAAACGCCTCAAGCGAATCACCAACCTAGCGCGACGAACCAAGAAACTTGATCGACTCGTGCACCAAGCCAAACTACGTTCTTTCCGTACCACTCTGCAGTATCAATATGGAGTCAAAGTGCCTCGTAACCACGAAGAAGCCCTCCGATTTGATCAAGCCAACGGAAACACCAAATGGGAAGATGCCACCACTCTGGAAATGACACAACTCAATGAGTACAATACATTCATTGATAAAGGCGTGTACAAGACAAGCTCCATTCCCCCGGGATTCCAACAGATCAAGGTACACATGATATACGCTGTCAAGCACGACGGTAGACACAAGGCTCGCCTCGTTGCTAACGGCAATCTCACTGAGGCCCCTATCCACAGTGTTTACGCAGGTGTCGTATCTCTCCGCGGCCTACGTATGTGCCATTCCTAGCTGAACTCAACGACCTAGAAGCATGGGGCACCGACATAGGCAACGCCTACTTAGAAGCAGTCACCTGCGAGAAAGTATGCATCAAGGCAGGTCCCGAATTCGGATCGCTGGAAGGTCACCTGTTGATCAGTTACAAAGCCCTATACGGTCTCAGGTCTTCAGGCAAGTGCTTTGGAGACTTACTCGCGGCTTGTCTCATCGAACTCGGCTTCGAAAGATCCCGCGCAGAACCGGAAATATTCCTCAAACCCGGGACGAACAAGCATGGTGAACGTGTATATGAGCTTATATGCACATATGTTGATGACCTATGCCTCTGCATGGCAGATCCCAATTCCTTCTTGAAGATATTGCAGTTGTCACCATATAACTTCAAACTGAAGGGATCCGGACCTATGAACTTTCACTTAGGTTGTGGATTTGAGCGCGACGAACATGGTGTTCTATGCATGAATCCCATAAAGTTCATCGAAAAGATGGAAGCGTCTTACGAACAAATGTTCGGATGCAAACCTAGCACTAGATTCCAATCACCCATTGCGGAGAACGATCATCCCGAATTGGACTCCTCAGCCTTTCTTGAAGAAACCGGTATACAGAAATACCAAAGTATGATCGGTTCACTACAATGGATCATCGCTATTGGCCGCTTCGATGTACAAACAGCCGTGATGACGCTCTCAAGTTTCAGAGCTCAGCCACGAGATGGGCATCTCGAACGTGCAAAACGTATCTATGGATATATCTCCAAGTTTAGACATTTTAAAATCAGATTCCGCGTGGAACCACCCGATTTTATATTGACTAAACCCGACACCATCGATTGGTCCAACACCGTCTATGGGGAGCATTCTGAAGAGCTACCCGACGACGCTCCTGCACCGCTTGGAAAGACAGTAGTGTTGACACATTTCTATGATGCCAACCTCATGCATGATATTCTCAATGGTAAGGCTGTAACCGGCATTCTTCATTTCGCGAACAAGACTCCCATGATGTGGTTCTCGAAGAAGCAGTCTACTACGGAGACAGCCACTTTTGGAGCCGAATTTGTTGCAGGAAGGACTTGCATCGAACAGATCGTCGATTTACGCCACTCATTCCGATACCTAGGAACACGAGTCCATGATGTCTCATACTCTTGGGGTGACAACGAAAAGATGATCCAAACGTCAACCTTCCCTTACGCAAGGTTGCACAAGCGTCATAATATTCTGTCATTTCACTACGTACGAAGCATGATAGCGAGAGGTTTCATTTTAATGATGCACATCCCAGGTAAGGATAACTGTGCAGACATTCTCCCCAAGCATTGGAGTCACTCAGTTGTGTATCCACTGCTCAGGCCCATCTTCCACTTCTGTGGTAATACCGGCGACCTTCTTCAGGATGATGGAAGCATCATGTAGAGCGTGATGACCCTTCGCAAGGAGACATGGGGAGTATTAAATTCCTTTCGTGACCAGAAGTACCAAAGCTACCAGAAGGTAGATTTCCTATTCGTACGAATCAATGAGTCCCGTATCAATCTAAGTAATCGATTCCCACGGCATATCGATTCCCACGGCGCATCGATTCCCATCGCGCATCAACGGTGAGCAATCTCTGTTTTACAACATTGCCATTGTTCTTCGGTGAGCAAACTCTGATTTCATAAAATATCACACGAGCTACGGGAGCAATTCCTGACCTTAATGATAAACATATCATGGAGTCTTCCTAACAGAACAAGAGAAGAAAACCGTTGGCGTGTGATTCTCACACAATACATATACATGCATACAAATATATATGGTCAACGACTAATACATGTACGGAAATAATCAGCGAGTAACCTCAGCACTACGCAACAGCAGTTGCAACGTATTCATCTCAATAAAAGAGATATCTTGCATTTCAGCAAGATTTCACTTTATCTCGTACTTTTAACATTCAACTGATTTATATCCCAAAATTCACACTAGTTGCTACCAACTACTTGTAATCTACATACTAAGGTCTGTCTCGCTGCAATCTGAATAAGTCACAGCAAGAAGAGGTCTGGCGTTTCCCTAGTCTCGCCTGTAGTCCGATTATTCGTTGCCGAAAGTATCCAAACACAATTGTCACGCGTGAAGCGGCCAATAGCGATGATCCATTGTAGTGAACCGATCATACTTTGGTATTTCTGTATACCGGTTTCTTCAAGAAAGGCTGAGGAGTCCAATTCAGGATGATCGTTCTCCGCAATGGGTGATTGGAATCTAGTGCTAGGTTTGCATCCGAACATTTGTTTGTAAGACGCTTCCATCTTTTCGATGAACTTTATGGGATTCATGCATAGAACACCATGTTCGTCGCGCTCAAATCCACAACCTAAGTGAAAGTTCATAGGTCCGGATCCCTTCAGTTTGAAGTTATATGGTGACAACTGCAATATCTTCAAGAAGGAATTGGGATCTGCCATGCAGAGGCATAGGTCATCAACATATGTGCATATAAGCTCATATACACGTTCACCATGCTTGTTCGTCCCGGGTTTGAGGAATATTTCCGGTTCTGCGCGGGATCTTTCGAAGCCGAGTTCGATGAGACAAGCCGCGAGTAAGTCTCCAAAGCACTTGCCTGAAGACCTGAGACCGTATAGGGCTTTGTAAATGATCAACAGGTGACCCTCCAGCGATCCGAATTCGGGACCTGCCTTGATGCATACTTTCTCGCAGGTGGCTGCTTCTAAGTAGGCGTTGCCTATGTCGGTGCCCCATGCTTCTAGGTCGTTGAGCTCAGCTAGGAATAGGCACATACGTAGGCCGCGGAGAGATACGACACCTGCGTAAACACTGTGGATAGGGGCCTCAGTGAGATTACCGTTAGCAACGAGGCGAGCCTTGTGTCTACCGTCGTGCTTGACAGCGTATATCATGTGTACCTTGATCTGTTGGAATCCCGGGGGAATGGAGCTTGTCTTGTACACGCCTTTATCAATGAATGTATTGTACTCATTGAGTTGTGCCATTTCCAGAGTGGTGGCATCTTCCCATTTGGTGTTTCCGTTGGCTTGATCAAATCGGAGGGCTTCTTCGTGGTTACGAGGCACTTTGACTCCATATTGATACTGCAGAGTGGTACGGAAAGAACGTAGTTTGGCTTGGTGCACGAGTCGATCAAGTTTCTTGGTTCGTCGCGCTAGGTTGGTGATTCGCTTGAGGCGTTTCCAACCCATGAGGTCAAGCAAGTTGTTGTCTTTCCCATATTTTGCAACGGTGACAGGGTCATCAGCCGCAATGTTGGCCAGAGGTTCATATGTGCGTTCCATATTTTCCCATTCAATCCAAAGGTTATACTTGGAACCCTTGTATTGAGGATGCTTGTTATCCAGTGGACCTTGGTGTCCTAGGATGCGGCGAAACGACCAGAGTTTGCCGTCTTCTTGTGTTGAATCACGATGTATGTAATTCATGACATCATTGTATGCAATGATATCATTGAGTTCGTCATCAGAGTGTTTGCACTTGAACTTGATGAAGTCGTTGTTGCGTTCAAGACTGTCTTCAACATCGACAATGGTAAGACGTTTCCGGGTGCCATCTGGATTGGTTACAAGGAAAGATCGTCCTTGTAGATCGGCAATCGGGATCGTAGGAATGGTAATGGGTTTACCGTCATCGTCAAATTGTGCGTTACCTTCTTCGTCGGTAACAACTACCTGTGATGGGTCTACTGGAGGAGTAGCGGGGTTGGTGTGTGGAGTTGTGACGTCACTAACATCAAAGTATGCTAATTCCGGTGGGTCAAAATCATCTTCAGTAAGGAGAACGCCATCGGATGTCTTGCTGAAGATGTATGTCGTAGGAGGACCATCAAAACTCTCCCCATAGTTGTTAGGGAGTGGAGAAGGTGACCAGCTCGGGCTGTCATCGACCTTCTGATAAAGAAAGCTTGGTAACGAGGGGTGGGCGGGTGGTTGAAGAATTGGTTGAGTGCCAGATGCGTGGGACGTAGTATCTGGTTGTTTGTTGGGTACAGATGGAACGGTGTCATCGGCAGTGTCAGAATCAGCGGGTGAAACGCTAGGGGGAACTGAGTTGGTTGGTTTCGTAGACGCGTCAATGGGTTTACTCTGATTGGTATGCTCCCCATGTTTGAATGCTGGAGCTTCTCCAGTGGCGTATAAACGGGGCAAGGCATCCTTGGCGTTACGCCATTTGATGAAACCATCATCAGTAAATAGGCCCGCGCGTTTGTTACGTGACTCAGGCGTAAGAGCAGATCAGACACCGGACCGGTCAAGTAACTTGTTGGTAACGGGATCGCAGATTCGGAAGCAGAGTCCATTGCCAACATGTTCGGCGATGCCGACGAAATGACCTAGGCGTTCGGTAGACTTGGTACCGAAAGGAGAGTCATTGGTTTTGAAATACACAGGTTCAAACCAGAAGAAACTGGTGTATGCGCTGATGTCGCCAAGTGTACCGGTGGCAATGAAGATCGGCTGTTTATCGGATAGCGTAGGATCAGAAACAACATTGAGGAGACCCGCGACGTATGTCATGCACAGTAGCCATAGGTGTGGTGGTGTGCCTGTACAATCCATGACGCGATTGACAGTGCGTCTGAATGTTTGGTATCGTCGTTCGAATTGATTCTGGTGTTGGTGATACGGTTCACTTTGCCAGAGTCCAATCCATAACATTTTGAGGTAATCGATGACCTTCTTACTGGATTGATAGTTACCGTGGTCCCAAAGGAGGCGAATGGGCCTGCCCCATTTTCGAACAAAGTTCTGGAAGCAGGATAGGAAATCGCCGGTGGTACGCATTTCCTCAACGTGTATAATATGTGATTTGCGGCCGAAGAATATCTGAGCAATCTTGGAGCCACCATCAATTGCTGGGACATCTGAATAGACAGCATCGGACATAACATCGTCATTGAAGGGGCGAACGTTTATGGCCGGTTGAGGGGAATGAAAACGTTTGAAAATGTTTCAATCAGGGCTAACCGCTAACGAACCATATTGGGTTGAGTTTTCAAACGTAGCTTTGATGCGATCGGTGGAAACCCAACAAAAGAAAGGTTTCAGGGATAAGTAGTCATGTTCGTTGGGGTATCTTTCGCGGGGCGTAGCTGCAATACGTGTAGTGTCACTGGCAGTACAATCCGTCGGAAACGCAGTGACTGTTCCAGAGGCTGCAGGTAATGCGCAGCATGCGAGACGTTCTTGATGAGCGTAGTCGGTGGAAGTAAGCCAAAAGGAACGATCGTTGGCCCTATGATCATCAATAGGAAGGAAGGGAGATCGAGTGGAATGGCTGGAATACGAACTGAGGGATGTGACCGTGGAGGACCCGGGGGAAACAGAGATATCTAATCCTTCAAGACAGCGTGGGTTCCCATATTCGTCGTAATCGGCATAAGGGAGTTGCTGTGGTTGGGGAGGATATTTCTGGAGAAATTGTTCATCCTTCGCACTGATCGTGGTATCGAGAACAGATGGGTCCCAATGCTTATCGGATGTCATGATAACATGTGGGAGCGTGTCAAACTCAACAGTCGTATACTTTCGCATCGCAAGGTATGGTAAACCGTGTCGAATGCTAAGAGGCAGTGCATAGCCATCGGAGGTGGTGATGACCTGTCCGCCGCCTGCTTTGATGGATGTGTCGTCGACAGTGGAAAAATATGCTTCCATCTGGCCGGAGGACAATATAGAAGGGTGTCGTCCTGTATAAGCACACTCGTTGAAAATGAGGATGACGGGGCCTCTGTTCGACATGGAATATGCTCCGCATGTAGCAATGGGAATATTCTGTACCTGATGATTGTTAATGCCGGTGACGTTAACATATTGCGGTGGGATATCCTTGGAGATGAGACACGCATCATTGCCGATGATGCAGCCATTTGCGCCGCGATCGACCATGGCAAAACCAGGGCTAGTAACCGTAGTTTTGTGTATACGGTATGTGTATGACGTTACTGGACTACCGTTAGGAAAGGTGAGATCATCCTCGGGAGTATACCACTGGTGGAAATTGGCGGAATATGATGGTGTTCCCACAGGTATTTGGGTGTCACCGTCCTTTTTGTACTGAATGTCAGGGTTGTCTGAAAGCAATCGAGCGGGATGCGCGGGTGACACGGAAGACTTGAGAGGTCGCTGGTCCTTAGACGGAGAGGTTGTTGATTTGTATACACCTAGGGATGCATGGAAAACACCTCTACGATCATTCTCTACAGCAGGATGAAGGTCTGCTGCGGAATTGGCAAGTTCATCTTTGGTCGAAGTATCGTCTTCTCGAAACGATACCGAGTGTTCATGTTGGTATGCCTTCCGGGTAATGGGTTTGACACTGTTGGGGTCAGGTTGTTCCGTGTTAAGTAAGTCGTGTCGCAATGAGGCAACCACGATTTTCTTGCCTTCCGGAGAAAAACTGAGCCAACTCTTCATGTCCTGACGTGACAAGGCCTTCCATATGTTTGTAGGCAACCTTGTGGTAGGGTCAGGGGTACGTCCAGCCTTAAACACAGCATAGTCCTGATAGTCTCCTTCAAATTTGATGGGGAGAGCATAGTCATCATGGTTTTGGCTCGGTTCAGAAGAAAAATCATGAACGTGTGCACGTACGGTCGACCGAGGAGCAGACATCGCGGACTGGGAATCAAGTCGAGTTGCTTCAAGTAAAAGCGTGATTTTAAGATCGTGGATAGCAGCGGCCTCGGCAACCGCATCCGTCATGGTGCTATTCGTCCCACCTGGATCCTTGACTTTGGCAAACTGTTCGCTTAGCTGGAAGCTGGAATAGCATGCCTGACACAATGCTGATTTAACAGTATGGTACTCAAGGGGCTTGTTGGGAGGACGAAGTTTGTTGAGGTGATTTAATTCATCAAACCAATGTGTGATGAATTTCACTTTGGATTCCTTCCAATTGTTGAGATTCAACTTGAGCAACGCTTGTAGCTGAGTCGAGTTGTCGTATACCTTTGCTTTTGATTTGCTATGAAGGTTTACGAAATCGAAGTAGGCCTTGCGTCCATCACGAGTGGTAGAATGACTGTGTACACATGATGCAGAAAGGTCACTCTTGAAGACTTCCAACATTAGTACCCAGAAGAAGGCACACTGCTTGACGAAGAGATCACGGGTATAACCCAGAAGCGTAGCTGGAGGCCAAGTTTCATTGAGGAATGTCTCTGTATCGATGTCGTATGCCTCGATTTTAGCTTTGAAACCGACGAGCCAGTGTTCAAATCTCGAGTCATTCGTGAGGGGTGTAAAGGACTTTTCATCTCGTGCTTTTCGGCACCATGATTCGTACTTTACCTGCTGAGGGGACTTTTTGTTACTTCCCGCCGGAGGAGGTGGTGGGTTCAGAGCAGATTCGTTACGCAAGCGTTGGGCACGTTCTTCGCGGAATAACTGGAATTCCCTGTATGTATATGACTTTACATCTTTCCAGTTCCTCTCGTCTTCTTCTAGAACGACATCGACTTCTTGAAAAGAATTCACCGTGTAACGCGTATCGCACGTACGAAGAGTCACAAAGGCAAATAACCTTATTCGTAAGGTTATTTAACCTGAATGAATAATCGTCGGTGATTAATCCATGTGGATTGTCTCTTAGCGGGAATTTTCCCAACAGCTCACTCTTCGAAGAATTAACAACTCTAAAACACTATCATGCCCTAAAATCTACGTACAACCTAGTACTAATTATACATGATAAGGTACAATCACATGTGATATTCCAATGAGAATATCACGGTGAATTATACGGTAAAAAGACCGATCAAAGATGGTTTTGCATGTGTTTTGCGTCTTATTTACGTGTGCTTTGTATGCTAAGAATTACACGGTAATATGCCGTAAAATCGACACGACGATATGATGAGTAATTAACCTGTCGACCGCTAAGTCCGACCTCATCTAAGATGATTACTCACTAAATCGATCGACCGTAAGGAAGATCGCGTTTTGTTTTATTACTGTTACGACACACTTTTTCTAGTTTATCAGACCCACGGCATCTACGGGCTGTGGCCAGCATCCTACAATGCTGAGGACCGAATGGCGTTTCCATCGAAACGCAGTTGAGCTCGAAGACCAGACTAATCCGGACTAGCCTGATCATCTACCGGCATCAACCCTCAAAGATGTAAAAGAGGCAGTTGCCTGTGGAGCCCTGGAATAGACCAACACCAGGGCGGTCTCCCTGAAAGAAGAGACCAAAGAACCGAACCAAGGTGGTGGCTCCACCGGGTTTCGGGATCCAGCAAAACAAGCAAGGGAAAAGAAGCTGGACGGCTCAGTCGAAAGGGCCGCCCAGGTTGGCATCAGTTGAAAGGAATCAATATCCGATCCGAGAACACTGATCTTTCACTGAAAACAAGAACGATGTGAGCCAGAAGATTGAGCCTGAAGTATTCTGTGGCGAAACAGATTGCGAAGAACATCTGCTTGCAAGAAGGAACAGATCGCAAAGAGCATCTGCCCGCGAAAACGAAAAAAGAACATCTGCTTGCAAGAAGGAACAGATCGCAAAGAGCATCTGCCCGCGAAAACGAAAAATCCAAAGATATGAGAACACGAAACCGATCGAAAGATCCAAAACGAAAAAGAGAACACTAAATTCTCAGGAAACAATCTTTCAATCTTTCACCACAGAAATACAGAATGAGCAAAATCCCAAGAAAGGATAGGAAAGCTCACAATCTTGATTTGCAACAAAAGCAAAAGCTCACACAAATACAGACAACCGGAACGAAAACTCGATCCAAACAAAAGTATACAAACCAGAACGAAAATTCGATCCGGATAAATACAAATCACTCGACAGTCACAAATAATACCCATCACTCACATCCAATCCTTGATTTAATTACACTCTTCCACCCAATACCAACTTCCATCGGATACCACACTACGAATCGCCCATCCATACTCCATCACAAAATATAATTCGAAACTTCGTTTGAAATTCTCCACCATGGTAAGAACTAGAGCGGACGCCGACAAAGAAGAAACAAAAATGGAAGTGGACGAGGAAGATCCACAGAATTCTAATGAAAACAATGGAAGAGGTATGCAAGAAGAGGAAGATTTGGAAGATAAAATCATCGGAAGTCATGGAAAGGGCCCTTGGGGACCCAGAAACAAACTCAACCATGAAGAGAATCATCGACCAAGAAATAAAGAAGAGAGTCAGGGCAATGAGAGATGCAGAAAGAAGGGGTGAGAACCCAGGTGACGCGGATAGTGACAATGATGAGGATGAGGGAAACGATGCTAACCAAAATGCCGAGGATGCAAGAGCAGATCGGCGGGGTAGAAGGTCGTCCCAACCCAGAATAAAAATCAGAGGATTCAACAATGGTAGATTTCTGAACCCAGAACAGCTTGCTTTCAGGAGCAGCCTAATGGATTTTGGTATCAACTATGAATCAGCCGAAGAAATTATGAGGGGAGGGATGTCTAATATTTGCGAAATTACAGACCTCAACAAGGAAAGCATTAAATCATTCATGCATGGATTGAAATCTATCAGCCCGGACTGTCCTAATCCAAAAAGTATCCACTATGGTAACAGGCTATCATTGAGGCTCCTAACTTGGGCAAATTGGGCCCGGTATCAACCATTGATTGGAGTCAAGCCAAGGGCTATCGACTGGAACGCAAACCCAAACAACCTGGAACTGCAGCAATTCAGAATCAAGATGATGGAATCAAGTGTGAAATCACAGGAAAAAGCAACTCCACCCGAGCTAAAGGATCTAACAAAATTCAGGGAATGGGAGGAAGGCTTCCGACAAAACCTGAGGTACAGATTCAACTCTGAGGGATTCCCAATCTTATATGTCATAAGACCCCAAGAAAAGGAAGAAGTTACTGATGAAGCCAAGGCTGGAACAGTCGGGCAAAGTACAACAGATACTTATCCAACTTGGAGTGATTACAATGAAAGATGTGGCGTCCTATCAGGTCACCAGTACAATGAGGACAACAATGTCGTCTGGAGGTTGCTATGTGATGCAACAAGAAAGGGTCCTGGTTGGGAATATGTGGCACATTTCCAAAACACCGCGCTGAACTCAGGAAATGCAAGAAACGCTTTCATTTCTCTCATGCAACATGCTTACACTGATACCAACATCACTATGGTTCTGAACAAGACATACCAGGAAATGAAAGATTCACACTACACTGGAGATTCTAAGAATTATGACTGGAACAAGCACAAACGGAACTGGACTGCTTTTCATGGAACAATTCTGAGATTTGAAAAGAATCATAATGAAAGAAGAGTTGTCTGGGACTTTATCAATTCAATCAGTGATGAGAGACTTGACGCTGCCAAGGCCGATGCAATTGATGAGAGTAAGGACTACCGAGACAATTTCAATGAATGCTTGATTCTATTCACCAATCGTCTTGGATTGAAAAAGCTTGCAAACGGGAAGAATAAAAGTGGTTCCAGAAGTTTGTATTCTATGGGCACTTCAAGCAACAAAAAGCAAAAGACAACTGGAACTTTTACAGGAAAAGTTGAGTGCAAGCCTTACCCAACAAGTGTTTATAAAACAATGTCAAAAGAACAGCGCCAGGAGCTTTACCAGATGAGACAGGCTAAGAAGAAAAGAAATCTCAAGGCTGCTGAGACCAAAAAGAAAGAAACTGAAAATGAAGGCGCGGGTGACAGTTTTGGCTCAAAATCTAAGAAATGACATAATAACCGGACACTCGAAAACATATGTTTAAAAATGGTGAGCCGGTCATTATACAAGATGAATGTTCCTGTAGGTTTTGATGATGGGGAAAATGAAGAAGGATATTGTGAGTTAGACTCACATGCAGATACTACCGCAGCAGGAAGCAATATGGTATTGCTGAATCCTGATCAGATCACAACACATGTTGATGTTGCACCTTTTTCTGAAGAATACAAGCCCATCAAGAAAATCCCAATAGGAAGCTGTGCTACAGCATGGACAAACCCAACATCAGGCAAAGTGTACATCATAGTGTTCCATCAAGCACTGTACTTTGGGGACAAATTGAAAAACAGCTTGATATGCCCAAATCAAGTGAGGGACTGCAATTTCAACTCTGTTGAAGAAACACCTCGCCAATTTGATTCAAGATCCAAGCATGGAATTACAATTCAAACTCCACTGGAGGATGATGATCCGAAGGAAGTTTTTATTAAACTGAGTATGAGAAACGTGATCTCATATTTCCCCACAAGAAAGCCCACAAGAATGGAACTTGATGAATGCCAACATTTGATTGCAACAAATGATACCCCGTGGGATCCACATTCACTGAAGTTCAGAATGGATGAGTTAGCCATCGACAATGGAGATCCAATTTCAGGGGACCAATTCAGCCTTCAAGCTATGTCGACCAAAGAGGACCAAGAAATGGATGAAAGTTCGGTTGTAACAGAACCTGCTAGTAATGTTACAGATAACCTTCCCAAGACCAGCTTAGGACAAGAAAGGCATCCAAGTGTCATTCAGCAATGCAAACTGATGAGAGTCCATCAGGTATCCACAAGGAGAATGCTCACTGAATGCCAGATTGCAACAGATGGGAATATAGCTCATCGAATTTCTTCAGTAAGGAATATTTCAAGCGCGCGAAGGGTAGACCAATTTTTGTTTGATGATACAGAATTTGACTTTATGGAAGCTCCTGACGAAGAATCAAAACAGGCCCCTAGCTTGCAAGAAATTGACAATACACTCGAGAGAAGGTCTCTTGACAGAAGAAATCAATGGGGGCCATCAGTGATAACAATCGAAGGTCCGAACAAAGTTGACTGTGAACGCCTAGCCAAAACTTGGAATATTAGTTTCAAGAAAGCTGAGCAGACATTGAAAGTCACGACGCAGAAGGCACTCAGGAATTTGCAATCACCATTGATGAAGCGGCTGCCTACTCAGCGCTTCAGGAACAAGAGAGTTGCACAAGGAACCTGGTACACTGATACTTGGCATGCAAGAACGACCAGTATTATGAGGCAAGAAAAATGTGCACAGATCTTCACGAATGGAAATGGGTTTGAAGTATTTATACCAATACAGGACAAATCACAAGCCCATCAAGGATTGAAGACATTCATTCATGAAATTGGAATTCCAGAGCATTTGATTTCTGATGGTGCGCCAGAACAAGGATCCCCAAGAACCTACAAAACACACTGGAATTCAATTGTAAAGCGCAACCATATCCATCAGACATTCATCCAACCACATTGCCCATTCCAAAATCGAGCAGAACAAGCAATTGGTCATCTTGGTAGTGCAATCACAACCAAGTCTGCAAAGAAGAAGTCGCCGAGAAGATTATGGTCATTTTGTGGTGAACTATGTGCTAATATCAGGCAGCGAACAGCCTCGAACAACCCTTCTTCAATGGGGAGAACCCCATTCGAATTGGTCCATGGCTATAGACCGGATATTACATTATACACTTCATCAGAATGGTATGACTTTGTGTTTTATTATGAAAAAGGTGATTCTTCCACCCGAGGTGTTGAAAGGCTGGCGCGATGGTTGGGTCCCTGTGGCAATATGGTAGGTGGGGGGGATTGTTTTTGGCTCCTGCCCGAATCAGCAATACCAATATCTACAAATTCAATAAGGCCTGTCAAAGAATTCGAATGGAGAGATAGAGATATCCTCAGAAGAATGGAAGCAATTGACAAATCGATTGAATCCAAGATTGGCGATGAGGTGAAGGATAGCGCAGCATTCTTCCAGGAAAACTACCCGGAGCCCCAAATGGAGCTATTTGAGAATCAACCAGTAGAAATACCGGATCTGAAACTTGAAATGGCTGAACCAGAAGCATCAAGAGAAGATATTGATGAACCAGACGAATATCTGGGAAATGAGGTGATCATTGAAAGAGGTGATGAAAGACTCAGGTGCGTTGTCAAGGACAGGGTTCGCGACTTGCAAAACAGACCGATAGGACTCAGAAATGAGAATCCCATACTAGACACGAGGCTGTATAAATTGCAACTACCTGATGGTACCATGGAGGAATACACGGCAAATATTGTTGCAGAGAGTTTGTACAGTTCTGTTGATGACGATGGAAGGATGTTCACTCTACTAGATGAACTCATTGATCACGAATGCGACAATACTGCTCTAACTGATGTAGAAGCGACAACTATAGCAAAAAATGGCAGGAAAACCCATAAACCGACAACTAGGGGTTGGCGGATTTTGGCCAGTTGGAAAGATGGAACAGAATCTTGGTGTAAGCTAAGCGACGTCAAAGAATCATTTCCAGTGCAATTAGCTGAATATGCTGTCAACAATAATCTTGAAAAGACACCAGCATTCCGATGGTGGGTGCACAAAATTTTGAGAAGGAAGGAACGAATCCTTAAGGCAGCCAAAACAGCCAAGTATTGGTTGAAAACTCACAAATATGGCGTTGAGTTGCCACATTCAATCAAACAAGCGCTAGCTATTGATAAGAAAACGGGGACTGACCACTGGGAACGAGCAATTCATAAGGAAATGACAAATAACATGGCAGCGTTTGAATTTTCTGATGATGATGTTATTCCAGTTGGCCATAAGCAGATAACAACCCATATGATCTTTGACATCAAGCTTGGATCCCTAACAAGGAAGGCTAGGTTGGTAGGGGACGGTCATAAGGTCCCCGCGGTGGCAAAAGAGAATACTTATTCATCGGTTCCCAGTCGAGACTCAGTAAGAATATTCTTCCTGCTGGCAGCGCTGAATGATTTGAAAGTTCTTTCAGCAGATATTCAAAATGCATATTTGACAGCCCCAATTAAAGAGAAATACTTTCTAAAAGCGAGAGCTGAAGATGGTTTTCCACCTCATCTTGCAGGAAGGCCTTGCAAGATTGTCCGCGCATTGTATGGACTGCCGGTTGCTGGTGCATCTTTCAGGTCATACCTCACCCAGCATTTGAGAGATCTTGGATATTCACCTTGCAAAGCAGATCCGGATGTGCACTTAAGAATTGAAACCAGGAAAGATGGATCCAGGTACTGGGCAATTCTCATTGCCTATGTAGACGACATCTTATGTTCTGGAGAAGATCCAAAGTTCCAGCTTGAAAATATTGAGCGCAAGTTCAAACTGAAGGATGATACTATTGAAGAGCCAACCCTATATCTGGGAGCAGATATTGGGAAATTCTACTTTGAAGGTGATTCAAAGCCAAGATGGTCATTATCAAGCACTAAGTATACGGCGAAAGCTGTTGCAGCAGTCGAACAAGAGTTAGGAACTGAAAAATATGGCTACAAGTATCTACCAAAATCAGCGTCCAGTCCACTGTCACATGATTACCGACCGGAAATTGATATATCAGAAGAATTGAACCCTGAATTGCAAAATTACTACCAAGGATTAATTGGAGTTCTCAGGTGGATTTGTGAATTAGGAAGGCTGGACATTGTAATGCCAGTCTCGCTGATGTCAAGGTATTTGGCACAGGCAAGGATCGGGCATTTGAATCAGTTGTTTCATATATTTGCATATTTGAAAAAGTACAACAGGTCAAAATTGGTTTTTGATGATACTGTACCAAATGTTGACGAGAGTAAATTTCAAAAATGTGACTGGTCTGAATTTTATCCTGGTGCCGCTGAAGTCATACCAGCAGATATGCCTGAAGCTTTGGGAAAACATGTGACGATGAGCTGTTTTGTCGATGCTGACCATGCTGGATGCAAGGCAACAAGGAGATCTCATACTGGTGTTATTATCTTCATTAATAATGCACCGATCATTTGGTTTTCCAAAAGACAAACAACAGTTGAGACATCAACTTTTGGATCTGAAATCATTGCTTTGAAAATCGCAATTGAATTGGTTGAAGGTCTAAGGTACAAGTTGAGAATGATGGGTGTTCCAATTGATGGAAGCACCAATGTGTATTGTGATAATGATTCAGTTGTCACAAATGTTACACGACCTGAAAGCCCATGTAAGAAGAAGCACAACAGCATTGCATACCACAAAGCGCGTGAATCTATTGCAGCAGGAATTATCAGAGTTGCAAAGGAACCAGGTTCAACAAATATTGCTGATTTGTTTACAAAGCTAATGAGTGGCGCTGTTTTCAGAGAACATTGTTCTCGTTGCATGTGGTAAGAGATTTGATAAAAAAATCAATCATTCAGTGGAATGTTCGATCGATCGTTCGACCGGAGCGACAAGTTGATTTCTAAGTTCAATCACGGAAAAAATGAATAATGAACAAATCGTTCTGCAATGAGCATTTCGAAAAATGGATAATTTGATCCATGAATACAATATATCAAACCGGCAAGGGTCAGGGCAAAATGCCATGATACAAGCCAGAATGAAAGGCAAAATGCCGCCCCATTTTCTTTTGATAGGGCCTCTGATGGTAGACTGGATACAGTTTGGTATTCAACACGACTCACGATGAATAGGTTAAGTCATAGAATCCAGCCGCTTAACGGTTGGAGGATTTACGACTGAAGGGGACTGAAAAGAATTCACCGTGTAACGCGTATCGCACGTACGAAGAGTCACAAAGGCAAATAACCTTATTCGTAAGGTTATTTAACCTGAGTGAATAATCGTCGGTGATTAATCCATGTGGATTGTCTCTTAGCGGGAATTTTCCCAACAGCTCACTCTTCGAAGAATTAACAACTCTAAAACACTATCATGCCCTAAAATCTACGTACAACCTAGTACTAATTATACATGATAAGGTACAATCACATGTGATATTCCAATGAGAATATCACGGTGAATTATACGGTAAAAAGACCGATCAAAGATGGTTTTGCATGTGTTTTGCGTCTTATTTACGTGTGCTTTGTATGCTAAGAATTACACGGTAATATGCCGTAAAATCGACACGACGATATGATGAGTAATTAACCTGTCGACCGCTAAGTCCGACCTCATCTAAGATGATTACTCACTAAATCGATCGACCGTAAGGAAGATCGCGTTTTGTTTTATTACTGTTACGACACACTTTTTCTATTCTTGTAGGTCGATAGCGAAATCCGCAAGTGCTTCTATGCTCCTTTGAATGGATCGAGGGATATGCGTTGGCAGTCCTCCCTCCGTATAGGTAAGTTCGCGTGCAAAATCCGGTTCGATAAGTGCGTCGAGGAACGACTTCCACTCGCATAATCCGCCTTCCTTGAGAGCTAGACACAACTTGCTAGTAGTCTCACTTGTTACGTTGAGTAGGGATACGAGTATCTTTTTCATATCAGTATCGAAGCTGGGAAAGCGGTTGATAGTGGCGACTTTGGCGTCATTCTTCTCTTCGCCTCCGAGTGCATTGCCGGGCATCAACGGTATGTTCGGCATCTGTGGTGGTTCCGACCCTTGGAAAGAATTGCGCGGTGACTGAGAATGGGAACTGCTTCGTGTACGATGTGCGATGTGCATATGCCAGCGTAGGGATTGTATTCAATTCCGTTCCTGTCCCTCTTTGTGTGCAAGCCTTCTTAGAGCTTGCGACTGTTAATCTATTATTTTCCTTCTGAATCCGATTCATTGAGAGTCTGATTCAAAGGCTTCTGAAGAACAGCAACGCTGCGTTAGTGTGTTAGTAGACGAACGATTGTACTCCACGCGTGACAATTGTGTTTGGATACTTTCGGCAACGGATAATCGGACTACAGGCGAGACTAGGGAAACGCCAGACCTCTTCTTGCTGTGACTTATTCAGATTGCAGCGAGACAGACCTTAGTATGTAGATTACAAGTAGTTGGTAGCAACTAGTGTGAATTTTGGGATATAAATCAGTTGAATGTTAAAAGTACGAGATAAAGTGAAATCTTGCCGAAATGCAAGATATCTCTTTTATTGAGATGAATACGTTGCAACTGCTGTTGCGTAGTGCTGAGATTACTCGCTGATTATTTCCGTACATGTATTAGTCGTTGACCATATATATCTGTATGCACGTATATGTATTGTGTGAGAATCACACGCCAACGGTTTTCTTCTCTTGTTCCGTTAGGAAGACTCCATGATATGTTTATCATTAAGGTCAGGAATTGCTCCCGTAGCTCGTGTGATATTTTATGAAATCAGAGTTTGCTCACGGAAGAACAATGGCAATATTGTAAAACAGGGATTGCTCACCGTTGATGCGCAATGGGAATCGATGCGCCGTGGGAATCGATATGCCGTGGGAATCGATTACTTAGATTGATACGGGACTCATTGATTCGTACGAATAGGAAATCTACCTTCTGGTAGCTTTGGTACTTCTGGTCACGAAAGGAATTTAATACTTCCCGTGCGTTCAGGAATAATGACGTTATTTCAGTCTCTGACGCTGATGCCATTACATTCTTGATGATCTTGGCTAACACTAGTATTGGTCCATTGAATGTATCGTCTGTGGCGTCGCCGAGGAAGTGATATCCTCCCGCTCGGCTCTTGGCTCCTGGACACACTAGGTATGCTGCGTCGCTATCAACCCGGAGTATCATGTCGCTGGCCCTGTAGATGATGGCGGCGTCGGGATTACACGCCGCATAGTTGAGGAAATATTTCGTGGCAGCGAATGCCGTTTGGTTGTTCTTGGATGATGCAATATCATTGAGTGCATGTAACATCGTGTTATCAATTGCTCGTGCATAGAATAGGAACTTTCCCGTGACTTGTTGTATGAATTTTATCTCTTCGTCCGATAGTGTGGTCGTGTCCTCGAGTTTTGCGTATTGTATTTTCTCGCCATAGGCGGGCACGTCCGCGTGTGATGGTCCTGCGTACGTGCGTGTGGGCCTCACGTGTTCGAATTCCTTTAACGCTTGTTCCACGTAACCATCCATGGACAATTGCACTTCGCGCTTGTTGTAGTCCCAACGTAGGTGGACCCCCACGTATTGTTTTCCTGTCCAGTTGACCTTGAAGGTGTACTTGGTCCCGACAGCTGCAACTAGATGATCCACGTCTTCCTGATGAATTTATTTTATGCCAAAGTCATCCACGACTAAAGTGAGGCTGATGTCTCTCTCGTCATGGAGGAATAGGCCCTCTGTATGAGGTGCCTTTCGATAACCATATAATTGTAGGTGCGCAACTAGGTCATCATGTGCTATTTTGCCACCTTGTTTGAGACCATACCACGCCTTTTTGATTTGGGCGTAGACATAGTCGCCGTGTTTGAGCCCCTCTAGTTTGTATGTTGTCTTGATGCGAGGGGGAATCATGTCCCACCTGAACTTTACGAATTCGGGTTCATCAAGTGTGGAGCATAAGTACATGTTAGAAATGTCACCAGTACAGTACTTAGCCCCTGGGGTGAACACCACACTGTTCCAATGGGTTTTTATGGTTTCCATGCTCGCTGTTCGAGTGGACACATCTCTGTGGTACTCCAGTTGGTCTCCCCCCGCTGTGATTCTTGTCCTGTAGGGGTCGGCCTTCTCAGGGCGTATAGCGACTGTGTATCGGGGATATGTGACTTTCTTGTGGATGGGCACTGCGTGTCTGTCAATCCAATCCAACACGTCCATCCCTTCTGTATCGTGGGGCTGGAACCCTTGAAATAGTCGGCCAAACTCATCTTCACCTGATTTGAGCCACAACTCTTGTACCGCTGTCTTGGGGTGTTTGATTAGATCTCGGTATGCAGCCCACTTGTTTAAGTTGTCATCCCATATAGATCCTCCACACGCAAGCTGGGGCCTATATGGTGTTTTATTTATTCGTTGGGCCTGTTTTGGTATGGGGTAATGGACCGGGTCACGTGGATACATTCCTATAAGTGCCTCGGGCTTATTCCTGGGTTTGGAGTAGTACTGGTCGGACTTGTAGTAACGGGAGACCTCACCGTGTGTGAAGTTGGCGATATCCCCATCTGTGAATCTTACTTGGTAGTATTGATTGGTCTGATCATAGCTAACTACTTCCCCTTCATACCACCCTGAGTTGAACTTCTTTCTAATGATAGTGCCTATGGCCCAGGGGTGTCCCCGGCGGGCGCTGCGTTGCTGTGATGGAGGCACCCTTGGAGGTTCGCGTTCGTTCCCGGGCTTAATGATTGATTTTGTATTGGGCCCATTTGTCACCATTGGAGGTGCGCGCACGTTTTTGATATATCACTAGGTGTGGCTTTGGGCCCATCCCGTTTTTGTTGTGCGATTGGTATGTCATTTTCGGGTTTACATGTCCCCATGCGTAAAAGGTCTTGTATACTTCGTAGGGCCTCATTTATTTGGGTTCCCTGTTCCATATATGGAATCGGTGGATGGGGCTTACTGGTAACTTCCTTCAGATCTTGGAGAATCATGAGCAGCCGGTCCGTAGAAGAGGTATGGGGCATATCTGCTTTGGGAAAGAAAGCCACCGTGTTGCTTACTCTGTTAGCGCGACTGGCCTCCCCGATGCATTTGTAATTTCTGTAGTGCTTCAAGGCTGGTCCGATGGAGAAACCCCTTGTACCATGGTCCTGCCACGCGCCTCTCTCTTGCGCCCTATTGTGGATGATAACTCAACAGCCCATAGGGGCCAGTGGGTGTTTGTTGTAATCATATATGTTAGAAGTGTAAACGCGTACGAACGTAAGTTCGCACCTCGAGTGCCAGCAAGATGATTTCGCACCTTAAGTGCGCGCGCAATGCGCGCGCCTGTCAGTGACGTCATTGCTTGCAGCACCTCAAGGGTGTCAGCGTCGTATTGGAATCGACAGCGCCGCATCTCAGCTTGTACCTCTACTGGTGATAACACAGTTAGGTATCAAGCGCCCACACATACAAGATAGCAGTAGTACTCATAATTATTATTAGCCCTGATTATCACAGTAACTGCATGCACCTCTGTCTATACATCATGGGCATAGAGTAGAGAGAGGATTCTCGACTTTAATAATATATACCGCGTCTGAGCTCATATTATGCCGATAGTCTTGGCTGGGTTTGTGATGCACGCAGTAAATTGAGTGTAATGAGTGCTTGAGGTATCAGTAGGTCCCAATTGTCCACCGGGAAGGTTTCATCCACCCCATTCAATCCAGCTATGAAATGATTCTTGAAGGTCTGTATGGCCCTCTCTGCATGGTTGAGTCAGTGGTCCCTGGGCGATGCTAGCTGGTAATCAAGGTTGTTCCTTGTGATGTACGCGATTAGTTTCTTGGAGGTTTCGTTGTCCATACGTACTATTTTTGCGTTTACGTTGTCCTCTTTCATCCGCGCGTAGCACGCCGTGAATCCACGTAGGATGTCTTTGCTCTTGCGTGACTGAATGGGTTCCACGTCTATGTAGTTGGAGCCGTAGCCATACATGAGGAATATGTACTGGTGTCCACGCCGTGACGTGACTGGGTATCTCCCTGGGAGGTCCCACGCGATGAGCTCCTTCGGTTCGTCTTTGGTACGTGGTTCTGCGTGGTTGTTTGGTTGCATTTCATTCGTGGCTACAATGTCTACGCAGACATAGTGTATTTTCTTTTGGTCGACTCAAGGTGGTTCGCTATCAGTCTTTGTCGTGTTCTTCAGCTTTCTAAGTTTCGGCTTGCGGGTGCTTTGGATGCCTTGTCGAACCATTTGTAGGTATCCCATTGTGGTCTCTTCTGTAGCTGGGAGGTATCGGTTGACTCGTTGTGCGGTGAGGCCCGGCCATGTGGCAAATGAGTCGCGCTCAATGGCGCGGACCCATGTCTCTTTAGTGGGGTATCCTGCTGCCGTGTGGTAGAATCTGATCAGCTTGGGGATGGCTTGAATCTGGTATGCCCCTGCCCCCGTATGTATTGGATATTTGGTTTTGGTTTTGTTTTGGTTGGCGCTGATTGCGCTACGTATGTTTTTGTTGTTGTTGTTTTCGGTTTCGGTTCTTGGAGATTTAGCCATCACCCTTGGAGGGTCAGGCTGGTGTAGGGGAACCATGTATAGATTCCTTAGGGGGTCACGCTGGCCATTGAGTATGATTTGTTGGGAGGGGCCGATAACGGCCACACTGTTTTTAGAGAACTCTACGTGGCACCCATTACTGCATAACTTGGGCACCGAGACCAAGGGTAGTTCTACTTCATTGAATTTGTGACACCCGCGTGCCTTGAGGGGGAGTTGGGGTAGGTCCAACAGGTCTGTTGCTGTAGATTGCATTGTGCTCCCATTGGCACAACCGACTGTCAGCGCTCCCGGTGTGTCTTGGTGTGCCCCTCCTTGATATGTAGATGGGACAAAATGGTCTGTTGCTGCCGAATCCAGGGCCCCAATACCCAGAAAATTAGCCCAGTTGTACCATACATTGGACAATTGTCCAGAATCAGACTTAAACGATGGGTGGGCACAAAATAGTAATTTCATCTCATGATATTTGTCATACCTCTTGTGCTCCGTGGTTCCAAAAAGCGTACTTGTGCCCACAGCCGGAAGGACCATGTTGCAACAAACTTTGAGAACATCCAATGGAAACCAGGGTACACTTGCGTTTTTTAATCCCACTTCATGTAAGGGAGACTATTCATCACACCAATCCAAAATGAAGACCCAGCTGACCAACCACCCTCCTCAGGATGATTTGGTCCAGTTATGGATCTATGTTCAAACAAATCAAATTCACGGTCAAGTCGATCAATAGTTCGATACTCCATCACTCAGTTGCAAGTTTGCTTGATTAGTGTGGACTTATTTCATTGAGTTCTCTTAGCAGGAGCCTTCGCTTCAGTTCTATGATTGCTCTCACTCGCAGCAGAGTCCCATCCAGTTGGAGGACCAAATGATCTCATGTACTGTGATAAATGAAAATACATGTGATTCTTCACCAGATTGTTACCATCTCCCTTACTTCATTGAAGATTGTTATTTATACAGTTGATGAAAAGAACAACCATTTTGTCAACATTCAAAACACCTTTCTTGTCTTGTTTGAAAACCTCGTCAAACGTTCCAGCGTATTTTAGGAACTCTTCCATGCCCAACAACAACTCAATGGCGTAAATACGCCGGTCAATTTTGTCTTCACACTTTCTGCTCTTGTTCTCAAGATTGGATGGCGTCTTTTGAGACAACAACAATTGACGACCTCCAGCAGACAGAAGTGATAGCATCTGAATATAAAGCATTCCAATGTACTGGTTCCCCTCCTTCTTTGCTGTATTTATTGATTCTGAAAAATTGGTTTGTGGGAAGTCGCGATCAGATTGCCTCTGAACAGCACCACCGTAGTAACTGGCTAACCTTTCCATCTCACCAAGAAGCCGCTGGTTATTGCCTAAAAAGTCCTTGTGGAACGTCTCCGCTGCACGCTTTGCACAACCAAGTTGGTGCATACGGAGTCTCTCTCCCGGCAACTCTAGATGAATATTATGTGGGTTTTCCCCAAAATCAAGATCATAAAAAGCGTTCCCGTTATGTACACCGTGGTGAGAGATGTTTTTGAAATACTGTTCAACATTCACTCCTTCATCAACCATTGGAGCAGTAAAATCAGATAAATTCCAGAGCCAAATGGATTGATACTCGTCCCCATTTTGGTGATTAGACACCTGCATGTAACCACTTTTAAATGAAACGGGAACCTTCAAAACATTCACACGAGCGTTAATACCAAGTGCTCTGGGACAATCGCAATGCCTACAGATCATCTTTGAATTTGACGTTTGATAATGTCCACAACGTTGGTCATACTGAGGAGTATCACCTATGAAATAAGCCACCGCAAATTTCATTCAAACAGACCATTTCTTCTTGTTCCACGGCAAATTAGACCATTCAATACCATCCGTTTGGTTGCAGGCATCTTTCAAAAATGAAAGAGCCAAACGAAGGCCAGAGTGAAGATTGTTCACATTGTCAATTGATTTGGCACCTTTATCACCTGGACATGTTGGGTGATAATATATAGCCTCCCAGGCATCCGGCCAGGAGTTACAAGTTAGGGTGTTGAATATGCCAAGAGTCATGTTCAGTGGGGTAAGAGTGGTTTGACCACTATTGTCAATTGCAATTCCATCCATGTAGAGAATAAAAGGAACCAGAATTTTATTCGATTTGGATTTGCATCTCTTCTCCCAAGTATTGATCCACCATTCACCGTGATGGAGTTCATCAATATCAATAGTACCTTGAAGTTCTGGATAACGGACTGGTAAGGTTGGGTCTTCAGCATGGGGGAAAGACAGATTGTCTTCCTTTACCAAAGTCACGTTTGTTAATAGGGAATGAAATGCTTTTTGGAACAACCGGACGTAGATTTGTTTGCGACAGGAAACGTCAGCACTCTTTGATTTCTTAGAACACCGGTCAATAAGATGAGGTTCAAACCCATTGCCTTTTATTTCAGGCACAGTTGCGGAAATCTTCTTCATGACACTTGCCCTAGTCTTTATGAGATTGCCTTTAGTCCATGAAAATAAATTAAGCCGCTTGGATTCGATAGCCTATTCATACAATTTCTTCTCTGCAACTAATGGTATGCTATGATTCTGCATGATTTTCATTAACTTGATCTTGACCTTCAGTTTGTCAGATATGTTCCTTCCTACATTGGATGTTGTAACTGTAGTGTTTGAATCACGATGGGAATCGTCAACATCAATGCTGTTGCCTTCTGCATCATTGACACTCAAAGAGTGGGGGGCTCTATGTTCTCACTTCCTTCTTCCTCATCATCATTGTTAGGAAAGAACAAATTATCATCGGAAACAGAATCATCGTCATCCTCTATGTTTGTTAATTCCCGGCCAATCAAGGCACGCCCAATCGGTTTGACAGAAGGGTCCTACATAACTTGATTGTCGAGCACCTCTGGTAATGCGCCATGACTACTCTGTGGACCGTTACAGGTGTTCGTTAGTAGACCTAATTGTTGAGTAGCATCCTCAAGCTTCTTGTTCTCCGATTTTCTAATGAATAAGGAAGATGCAAAATCATCTACCCCCAAACACCGGTAGTAATAAGAATAACATGTACCTGGATTACGTGAAATATGGTCCAGAAGACCGGGAGAAACAACTATTCCCGTATGCTTCCTTTGTCTTGCTGTAAACAAGGGGGTTTCTTCTTCTTGGTAACCTTCTGCTTTCCGTAACCAGTAGTGATCAGAGGAAAGTCCCTGTAGCAACGTTCACAATAAACCTGATATTTGGGAGTGTGGACCATCGTTTCTACTACTAAATTCTGCTTTCGATAGCCAGTAATAACAATAGAGGAACCGATTGAGATTGAGAAATTGCGACCATGCACTGTTTGTTTCAGGCATAAAATTCAGTAACATGCCACTAATTCAGAAACAGATGCCAGTGGGGTAGGAAAATGCAATGTGCATCAAAATATTATGGGTTCAACATTAATTTCAATAAATAGTAGGGTGAACTGACAAAGGGGGACCAGTGCTGGAGTTCGGCCCAAATATGCGCGTGATTCCGAAATAACCCCGAATCTTGTTTGTGTGAGGTACTACACTTTGAAATGATAGCAACTCAATTAAAAAGCAATATTAAAATTAGTTACAGGGTTCATGAAAAAAAAAATTAATGAGGAAGCTGAATATTCAGCTCGTTTGGGCTGATTATGCACAGAATTGTATTTATTAAAGAGAGAGAGAGAGAGAGAGAGAGAGAGGGAGAGAGCACAAGATATTGTGACAAAAAACAGCAAAAATGGATGAAGGACAGCAGACTGTTTGTGGGTTTGGAATCATTTTTGGTGGGACTGACCAGCGCAAACGGATGATGGACAGACTGTTTGTGGGTTTGGAATCATTTTTGGTGGGACTGACCAGCGCAAATGGATGAAGGACAGACTGTTTGTGGGTTTGGATGTTGTTACTCTAAAAATTGACCAAAAGGTATAAGATAATTGAAATTTAAAGAGATGTGAGCTCGAGGTGAAGCTCGTAGTTTTGCTATGTTATTCTTGTAGTGGACCGGTATCCCTGTAAAATTCGTAGGGATATCTTAACCGGTCGTATATCATGTGCAACTTGTCATAAGACAGAGAACACATGATGTGACGTAGATATCTTGATACTTGAAGTCATTTTTATCCCTGGAGGAGTATAAGTAACTTTTCAAGTGTAGAATGGATATAACCGCTGTAGAATGTACGTAAGTACGATACGTGTATTTTTGACCAACAGCATTGGAATCATTTGTGGTGGGACTGACCAGTGAAAACAGATGACAGACAGACTGTCAAACCATTTTTTGGTGGTCACAGTCACGCCACATGTGCTTGTCAAGAACAACACTAATTCCAGACTGCAGATGATGTTGTCGGCGAAAAATACGGAGTTTGTCGGCATCAAATTTGATCAGAAAAGACGACAGAACGAATCGACGACCGAGGTGCGGACACGGGAGTAACAACAGAGATCTCAATGATCGAGTCCTAGAATCAATCGCACCCCCACTACTTGGAAATCCTTAAGTGGTAGAAACAATATCACCTAAGGCTACAAACAAAAAGAGGAGAATCGGTTAGAAACAAGACATCTCCAAAGACCTGACCAATAAGTGAACACTTGGAACGCTTAAGTACACTCGTAAGAATGTACTTGATATCCCGTGAGGAAATTACTTATTGCAATCAAGAAAATCAATACCGATACCAGATGGGCCTCATATCTAGCATGCATACCACGAACAAGCATACGCCCCATCGAGTAAATCACTTAACCTCGTAAATGACCAATGCTATCGAAATGACCGATACAGTACGACCGACACACGACACTAACACAGAAACAGCAGTGACAGTATCGGTGCAACGGTAAAGAAGATAGTAACAAATAACCGGGGAAGATCTCTACCATGTAAAATACAGAGAGCCCTGATACAGTGAAATACACAGTAAAAATAAGAGCGTCTCTCTGAGCTCACATCTCTTTAAATTTCAATAATTCTATACCTTACGGTCGATTTTTAGAGTAACAACAGGTTATAGAGCCCTTATAACTCACACGATTGCTGCCCTTCCGTAGGATTGTGTCTACCTTAAGCTATCTATCTCCGGCTGTTCAGCACCTCCACTGCCGGTTACTTCGAGAGGAAACTTGTAGTGACGTCCTTCCGTGTGCTACTTCTCGGCCTCCCCCCATCTCCTTCTTTCTCTCTCTCTTTTGCCTCCCGTGCTCGTGAATCAGGGGGTGTACTACCCATCCCTCTACCGGAATCTTCTTTTATAATCCACGACCAGTCGGACGTAACACCAGCGCCAATCGACACAGAACACCGACGATTGTTCTACGGGAATCTTCTGTTCTCTCCCACGATCGATCGATTACCACGGAACGCCGACATCGCCTGTTAATTCCCTCACAAGAACGGACATTCCAACGTTAGTAACCCACCGCGGTTAATTATTTTGACATCAAACAATAAATACCACCGCCTCCGGTTAATTCAATCCATCTCCATCGCCGACGATTCCCACCATCCGATTGACGACGACGACGACGGAAACATCGAACGATTAATCAACCTCCACCATGGTTCCTCCACCAGACGCATACGATTGGTCCAACGTTTATGGGATTGTACTCCCTTTCCACAGCGGCTCCAACCCCCAAGCGGCTATCTCTCTCAACAACACCTATGCGAAGACCGTACGAACCTCTGCACCAGAAATGTCCACCCTCTTCACATCGGAAGCAGATGCAGATGGCCCTAGGCTTCTTGGTCCAGCTCCGGTCACGGCCCTCCGAGAAACCATGTGCAACATCATTGCACTCAACATAGAAAACCTAGATGCGATCAGAAAAGGCCACATCGCCCAGCTCATCAACATATGCCCAGTGAAATTTGTCAAACCTGGATTCTCCAATCAGAGAATCCGTACTTCAAATGATTTTGACTCTGCTGGAAGAGATGCTGTCGAACAAGCAGAAGCAGCCAACAGGCGCGAACCAATTGCCATAGTTGAATTCACTATCAATCAATGGAAATTCAAGAAGAACTGGATGACCAATGACCCCGCCAACTATTTCAACGGCATCTACACAGGAGACATCCAACCCAACAATGAGGATGCAAATGAAGCAAACAATGCAGATACACCTTCAGTGGAAGGCACCGACATGAGACAGTTAACAACCCTACTACAACAATTGGTGGGTGCATCAAATACCAATTACAGTCCGAGAAATCAGACACCACTTGACCTACCGTGGAATCCAGCAACCTTGCCATCACCAGTTAAGGAGAGATACAATTGCAGAGACGAATTCCTTACTAGTGACGACATGAAATACTTCGAAATCACTTCCACCGATGCATCAGGAAATGAAACGATCGTCCGACAAAACTACTACCTTCACATCCTAGGCAGTGGTAGAAATGATCAGCGCCTAATCACTAGAAGCGGTGATTGCTTTGACCTAACCAGAGCCTCTGACAAGTCCAAGGAAGCAGCTAGAGATAAATTGTTTCTCTCAGGATTCCCACAACTCAAGGATTCAACCCATCCTCAGGTTAGAAAATGGTACAGGGAAATCACTGCTCATGCACAACAACACCACATCTATATCCACCCATACTACCTCTACAGGCGCGAAGCTGATCACCTCAGAGGATTTACCATTGGAGACAGCCTCCCACATGACCTACCTACAAGATATGAACTGGCCATCAATGAATGGGGAAATCTCATTTACACTGGTGCACTCAGAACTGACAAAATCATTCCAGACTCATGTGGAAGTATGAAGGCCACCATTCAGAGTTTTGAAGGGGGACAAGGATACGAAGCTCTATACACAGTCATCGCGCAGACACATCCCAACTCCAAAAGGCCATCCAATACAGGTAGAATGGTCAGGAATCTTCCAAATCAAGATGCAAATGAATCACTGGAAGAATACTACTTCCGTTACAAGGGTTATTTGGGACTTAGAGTCTTCCTCCACAACCAACCCAGCACAATCAGTTCAACAGAAGAAGTTAGCAACCTTATTGAAGGAACCACTCTCTCACAGGAACTCTTCAAGAAAACAGAAGATGAACGCGACTCAGATGACCAATTCAAACGAGACAAATACAAAGCAGGCCGGCTTCTACAAACCCTGCAAACATATGAGCAAGAGATCAAGGCGGAAAAGAAGTACAAGGACAAAACCTCCAAATCAAGTCTGCTCACGCAATTGCCCACCACAGGAACCAGGCCAGGTCCTCGCCAAAGTGATAGGTTCCAAAAACGCGCTGGCAACAATACTGTTAGAACACCTTCTACTCTAACCTCACACTCAATCAGTCTAATTGACTCCCTTGGATACCCTGAAATGGATGAAGCATCTGACAATCCCTTCCTCCATCAAGCATATTGTAACGCCATCACTGCATTTGACAAAGAGCCCAGTCTCTTTGACACCTACAGGCAATGTATTGTTTGTCACACCTCTGGACACAACTTTGACAACTGCCCTGCCCTTCAAGACGTTGAGTCACTCAGGAAACATAGGATTGCAACTGCCGTTTACATCAGTAAAAACATGAGAGAAACAAAAAAACTTTTGGATTCTACTCAACGCATCTCCCAAATCCATATTGAAGATGAGGAGCAGGATGAGACCACTCCAAGTTATGAACCAGAAGACCAAAATTTTTGCCAAGGCCAAGAATAGACAGTCTTTCTTGCAGCCATATGACTTCACCCCAAGATAAACCTCAAGGATTTGACAATGCCACAGCCCCTCAAGAGAAATGCTTATGCCCCTCTTTGGACTCCAGCAGTGTCAGTTCCTACGAATCCTTCCAGATCGGTGCTGTCAACCTTCTCCCTAGGGATAACCTCCAGCCTTCAATCCCAATTGACGTCTACTGTGATATGGAATCATTTGAGGTTACAGCCCCTGTATTAGAATCCCAATTGGAAACCAATGGAGACCCCAACTTTGACCGCGACAATCCCATCTCAGTTGATACCAACAATGTAAAAAGTCTTGTCCCACAAGATCCAATTGCAGCTGCAGAATATTTCCAACAGGGTATCCGAGCGCAGATTGATACCGGTGCCAAAGTTTCTTGCACAAACCTATGGCACATCCTCCATGACTACAAACCTTACACCAAGCTGAGAAAGTGTCCAGTCAGGCTCACAGCAGCAATTGGAGGCAAGGCAGCCAGCTGCATTCCTGAAGGATCAGGCTATGTGCATATACCAGCTCCCACTCAAATAGGGTATCTTAGAGTCTTCTTCTATTATTCCCCCTCACTGTCAACAACATTGCTGAGTGAGAATGACCTCTGTGGGGTGAGGACATCGCAAATGAGACAACAATTCAGTGGACAGTTCATACACAAAGCCTTCACTGACACCCATGACTCGTCTGTTCAACAGAATGGCAACCTCACAATTATTTGTCATCACAAGCATAGCACTGTTAAAAGTATTGTCCTCCATGGAAGCATCATTGATGGCCAGTGTTTCACACACCCAGTATTGATACCAGATGTTGATTTTGCATCCCCATATGTCAATTGTGCAACATTCTCAGCATACGCTTTAGCCACTGACATGGAGTTCAAGAAAGCTTGCGAACTAGCCTCCAAAGAAGCCATTAGCAACTACAGGTATGATATATACACAAATCTTGTGACACTCCAAAAATGCACTGAAGCTGCCAGAGCAAAGCCTGATACCAGCAGCACACCACTGTTTGATGCAAAATTGTTCTTCATCAAGATTGTTGACAAACATATCCCCATTCAAGCCATCAAAGCCAAGACGTTGAAACTTCTCTGGCATCAGAGACTGGGACACCCATGTGATGACTTCCTATACCAAGCTCATAAGCACATTGTTGGAGTACCAAAGTTCAAACGCCAAACCAGTATCCTTGATCAATGTCCAACTTGTATTCAATGTAAGCAAACAAAGACCCCTGCCGGGTCCCATTCCACACGTAAGGCTACACAACCCTTTCAGGGCTTGTCTATTGACTTTGCTTTTTCAGGCGCCAAATCATCCAACAGTAAACAAAAGCATGACTACGAAGGCATCCATGGTGAGACAGCTTGGATCCTCATCACAGATCACCACACCGGTATGAAGTATGGTGATACCAGAATCTCCAAGGCAGCACCACTCCATTGGCTCGAGCATTTCTTCTCCCAGCACAACCCAGCTTGTGCCAACAAATATGTCTCAGTAGATCAAGGTGGTGAACTCTACCACAACCCCGACATCAGAAACCTCTTTTCTGCTTTTGGATACTCCATTTTCCCAACTGGTGCTGATGCTTCACATCAAAATGGTACAGTTGAAAGAGCCCACTAAACTCTCGCCAACTCAATGAGGACCATGCTCAGTGGTGCAAATTTGCCCATCAAGTTCTGGCCTTTTGCATTCTATCATGCCCTGCGGTTGTCAAATGCATTCCCTGAAGGCAACCAGCAACATTCACCCTTAGAATTGGCAACTGGTCATAAGGAAAATCTTGCTGACTTCTGGACCTTTGGATGCAGAGTTTGGGTGAGACCTCCAGGCAAGCGATCCATCAAACTCAAACCGAATGACTGCAAAGGAATATTCCTGGTTTTTGTACCATACACTACCAGAAACATTCTTTGGTATGATACTGAGACGCACCGAGTCAACATCACCACCCATGTCAGGTTTGATGAAGGCATGAACGACTTACCACTTGCTGACCTTCCTACAAATGTCAAGCACCTGCTCAGGACTGATGACAACCTTCCTCTCCCACCGGAGCCAAATGAGGTGTCATCCCGTGCTTTTCATTTCTCCATCTCCCCCTTTGCCGATCTCACCCATCTCAGGCTCACTGTTTCAAGCTCCTGTACCGATCAGGCCTTTGGCCTCCGGTATGCAAATGATTCAGTACTTGGCAGAGCCTATGTCACAGACATCCTTCCAAGAAGTCCTGCCTCCCAGCTTTATTCCTCTCATAAGAAATCTCTCTCCAAACTTCACGGCGCTTATATTGTCTCTATCAATCACAACCGTGTATTTACTGCTGCTGATGTTACCACAGCCTTGCATACATAACACGCTCAAGGGGTGAGAGATTCACAAGAAACACGTATCACCTTTGCACTTGAAGAGAAATTATCTATGAAAGAAGTCAGGAAACACTTGAATGAATATGGCCTATTCGCCCCCAATACTTCATGGAAGGAACCCACTGATGAAGAAGATCCACCTTTTTTGGACCGGATTTCATCCATCAAAACCATCAAGAAGCAAATTGGCACCAAATACAAGAATATCATCCAATCCAGAATCAACCAGGTCGATAGCACTGAAGAACTCCATGCCTCCATCCAGAAACACTTGGCACCAACTGAAGATGACATGGATGTTGCCATCCCCGCTATTGACATTGCTTTGCTCAG